>BSUD01000008.1:42846233-42927542 GCA_033239045.1 Fagopyrum esculentum | reverse complement strand
CCCGGAAAAAAAAAAAAAAAAAAAAAAAAATTTTTGGAAAAATTTTCGGCGGAAAGACGTTCCCCTTCTTCGTTCTTTGACAATGATTGGAATATTCAGAATTCCCTATTGAGCTTCTAAAGATTTCCACCACCGCCCGATTGATGATTCACCTTGCTTGATTCGCCATCTTACATTGTGAGTATCCTTTTCCATCTTTTCTTTTCTTCACATTGGGGACAATGTGAGTTTTAAGTATGGGGTGGAGGTATTTGCAATACCATTTACATGTTTTATGTCTTGCATCATATGATTTTGAAAATTTTTAAAAGTTTTGTGCTTCTAGGATGGATATGATCTCTATGATGAACATTGTTTTGTGGAATAGCTATGATGATTTTGATATGCTTGAATTGATTTATGACATATGTGGGTTTTGAATACTTTGATAGAATTTCATGCATGTTTGATAATTCGCTTTCATTCTAAATCATGTTGAGTGTTGAAGGTTGAAACCGCATATAAGTTCTTACACTTCTTATTGAAATGATTAAGGCACTTCGATTTTCTTACTTCTTTCTTTGATCACTTAGCCCCTCAATGAAAATAATTGCCTCCCTTACCTATCCGGGAATTTGGAGGAGTTGAGTTGGCATGTTTGATGTGGGAGGGCCATGAAAGCAAAATTTTGCATTCAAAGAATAGAAAAAAAACTTGTAGGTTTGGGGAAGTCAATCATGACGATGAGTAACTCGGCACCATTCACATAGCCGGGTGTTTGTGTCTTGCCAAAGTCGGATTGAGCGATATTCCTAGCAGATTATGGTATGTGCGCTAAGGGTTTGAGGCATCTCATAAAAATTGAGAAACGCCAATCTCCTAGGCTTCGGTTTTTGTGCACCTCTGTCCATAACTCCAAAAGTAAAGTCGAAAAATGAAAAGAAGAGAGTGAAGCTCTAAGTTGAAGGTGTTGCGGAAACCGCAAAAGAAGAAGAAGAGTAGTTGTCCACCTTCCCGGATTCATGCACCACATCCCTTACAAGTTTCCCTCCTTTCCACATTCTTGACCTGACCTTGAAAGTCCTTAAGATCATTGGAATGTGTTTGGCTTTGTGGTCTAAATTGGATTCCTCATGATTGGTTTTGATTTATTGCAAGTTATGATGCATGTTATGATTTTCTTACAAAGTATGATTATCCTTTCCATGCTATATTTCCTTTCGACCATATGATGATTATCATTAGTTATGAAGCAACTATTTGAGGGTGATCTATGAATAGAAGCACAACCAAAATATTATGGTTTTTCTTTATTTTTGCATATTCATGATCCATATCATCTTGTATCTTAAGTTTGAACCTTGCTTGGGGACAAGCAAGAGGCAAGTATGGGGTATTTTGATGACATGAATTATGACCTATTTTTAGGCATGTATTTATATAGATTTTCCCTTTATTTTGCATGCATAGACATACATTCATGGCATTTATGGTTATATTCACCTACTTTGCAAGAATAGAGGTCTACACAGAGTTTTATTGCATTTGTAGGTAATTTGGCGAATTATGGAGCAAAAATGGCACATTTAAGGATTAAGCCTTGAAGCGGGACAAAAAGGAGCATAAAAGGAATTTAGGACGCGCCAAAGTATTCTCTGATACCGTCTGACGCGGCCCAAAGTATTCTCTGATACCGTCTGACGCGGCCCAAAGTATTCTGTGATACCGTCTGACGCGGCCCAAAATATTCTCTGATACCGTCTGACGCGGCCCAAAGTATTCTCTGATACCGTCTGACGCGGTCCAAAGTATTCTCTGATACCTTATGACGCGGCCCAGAGTATCTTCTGATACCAGCGGATTTGACTTCTTTTCAGCCCAAATATTTAGGGTTTTATCTTTAAACCCTAGATTGATTCCTATAAATATTCGAGAGCCTTCAACATTGGAGGGGAGCCAATTTCTCCAAAGGGAGAGTAGAAAGAGCCAATTTCTCCAAATGGAGAGTAGAAAGGGTCAATTTCTCCAAAGGAAGACTTAGGGAGAGTCAAATTCTTCAAAGGGACGGTGACAACCCCAGGATTTGGATCCCCAGAAAGAGGGACGCTTGAAGGTTTTATTGCGTACGAGGAAGATTTAGGGAAGGACGCACTTTCCTATTTTTGGAGTTGGAAGATCTTAGGGTTTACATTTGAAGGCGGATTGACATCCCGTTCTTCATTGTCCCTAGAAATTTTGTGAGGTTTTTCTATTCCTTTGATTCTACATCCATTGAACGCGGTTTGCGATTATTGTGTTTGATTCACATTTGTTTTGAATTTGTTATTGAGATTTCAAGGTTTTACCTTTTCTCCCTTGCATATTTGATATTTGATTCTATGACTATGATTATTGGCTAAAACCCTTTAGCAATTCTAAGGTGAAGGGTTGATAGTTGTGGCTTAGATAATGATAGATCGATTGTAATTTGATTGGACCCTGAGAGTTAGAGAAATATCGTCGACACCCTAAATCACGGTCTGTTCTTAGGTTTCCACGGCCGTGATTCTCAAGAACTACCCGTGATTTACTTCAGTTTACGAACCTTGCTTTTACTTTAATCCAAAGTTAAAGATTTGCTTTAACTTAGTTTAGGCTTGCCTTTTCTAGGTGGTAGTGAAGCCTCAACAACCTCTACCTCGATTGTGAGTGTCATAACCTCAATCGGTTAAGTTAAGTCTTGATCTTTGGGTTACAAGTTTGGGTATTTGACACTAATTCTCACCTTTAGAATCTTTCTATATTGAGCCTCAACAACCTGTATAGAGAGTGCCTTGTAGATGAGTTACATAAGGTTTTTGGAACTTCACCGTACGATTACCTTACATTAGCATACCTTTGCATATCTCAACTCTATCTTTATATCATTTAGTATATCTTGAATCGATTGCCACAATTAGATACCTGGATCTTTAGGGTTGCTGTTTTGCCAATATATTTGCAAAGCTTTACCCTTTTACTTGCTTGACAACTTTACAACTGAATTTGTTCCCCCCAAATCCCTGTGTTCGATACTCTGGAATACTTGCTAATCTACGCCGATCCGTACACTGCGGGTTCGGTTGCTTTTATTCTAGTTTTATAAATTTAAAGCTTATTTGCACACCTCTAGGGGCGAACAAGTTTTTGGGAGCTTGCTCTCGTTATTTGATTTTTCTTTGAGTGCATGCGCAGGTCTAGGAACACCGAAGATCTCTTGCCTCTTGATCAAGAGCTAGAGAAAACCTTAAGGCAAAAGCGCAAGGAAAAGAAGATGGCCGAAGAAAACGAACGTGATTTTCAAACGGAGTTGGCGGAAAAGGAAGCTCTACTCCGTTGGAATGAGACTCTCCGCCAGGATGAGATGGATCGTCATCAATCTCAAGTTAACGGTCTACAAGACATGCTCTTCCAAATGAGGGTAAAGATGAGCGACCTTGAAGATAAGGTTGGCAAGAAGTCCTCAAGAAGGAGATCAAGGTCTAAAAGAAAAAGCCACTCATCCGCTGATGATAGCGACTCTTCCATGCCACCGTTAGAAGAGATTGATCCCACGATCAATATGAATCCTTTCCATCCACAAGGAGCTGCTAATCGCCGCATCCCACCTAGGAATGCGAGAGTCGAACGTGTGGATAATGAGCCAAGAACTCTTGGCCAACGGATGGATCCAACACAACAACCACGCCGCTTAGGTGTGAATTTTGATGCTGAAGATGTTCAAGGGTTTAGCTTTAACCCTCAAGTTATCACTCTTGTTCGCCAAAACCAATTTGGCGGTACAAGTGCTGAATCTCCACACCAACACTTGCAAAACTTCGAGTGTATGATGGAGACGATGAGACCGAAGAACGCTACTACCAACAGCTATAAGCTCAAACCTTTCTTTTTCTCCTTGAAAGGGAAAGCGTTATCTTGGTACCAAGCTCTTCCTAATGGGAAACTAGACACGTGGGAAGACCTTTCCGCAGAGTTTCTCACCAAATTCTTTCCGCCCTCCAAAACGGCGGAACTTAGAGGTAAGATTAATGCTTTTTCTATGAGACCTAACGAAAGTTTGTTTCAATCATGGGAAAGGTTTCAGGATTTGCTCTTGGATTGCCCTCATCATGGCATATCCAAGCTTGCCTTGCTGGAAATTTACTACAAAGGGCTGGATGCGGGAACGCAATTCAACCTCCAATCCCTCTCATGTGGAACGTTCATGGACATGAGAGAAGATGACGCTTGGGACTTCATTGAGAAGCAAGCAAGAATCATAGAGAAGTATTCCCACCGGAAAGTGGAGGGAAATCGTGTGGAGCAAGGAGCGAAGCTCACACATGAAGCTCAAAATCAGATTTTCTCCCTCAACAATGAGATCAAAGAGTTGAAGGAGGCTATCAAAACCAACTTCCCAAAGCAGCAAGGGAAGGATGTTGGTTATTTGGGCAACAATAATGGCGGCAACAACAACAACCGGGGTAACAACCGGAATAACAACTGGAATGGAAACAACAACAACCGGAACAATGATTGGAACAACAATCGGGGTTCAAACAACAACAATTGGCGCTCCAATCAACATAATTCCGGTAACTCTTATCCTTCCAATTCTAACTCACTAACTCCACCTTCCTCTTCCTCTACTCCTTTGAAAAGCCAGGAGCAATCATCTAATGGAGGAAACAATACGGGAAAGGAGAAGCCCGATCCCATGTTGGAAACGATCTTGGGAAAGCTTCAAGGGATGGAGAACCGCCTCATTAAGGTTGATGATCGAGTTTCTAAGATTGACAAAGCTCAAAAAGTTTTAGAAAACCAAATGTTCGACCATGCGGAGGAAGTTCCTAGAAATCAAGGGAAACTTCCAGGAAAGACGGAGGACAACCCTAAGGGAAGGGTAATGGCGATTACAACTAGGAGCGGAGTGACTACCACCGATCCGCAGCCTACGTTCGTCGAAGTCCCCGTAGAGAAAGAAAAAGGAAAGGGAAAGGAGAAGGAAGATGTCTATGTTCCTCCTCCAGCTTTCAAACCTCCCCTACCGTTCCCTCAATCTAGAGCGCGAGCGCGCCTAGACAAACAATTCGGTAAGTTCATAGAACTCATGAGCAAGCTGCATATTAATATACCTTTCATTGATGCTATTGTAGGTATGCCGGCTTACGGCAAGTTCTTGAAAGAGCTCCTTTCCAACAAGAGGAAGCTAGAAGACTTCGGAGAAGTCAAGATGAGTTCGGATTCTTCGGATCTCATCAAAACCATGAAAGAGAAAATGCCCCCAAAGTTGAAAGATCCGGAGTCATTTTGCATTCCCATTGGAGTGGGAGACGTCACATACGACGCATTATGTGACTTGGGAGCAAGTGTGAGCATCATACCACTTGCATTATGTAGGAAGATCGGTTTAGGCGACCCTAAACCAGTGAAGATGACGTTATACATGGCGGATCGATCCATCACCCGTCCCGTCGGCATTGTAGAAGACGTCCCGGTCAAGCTAGGTAAATTCTTTGTTCCCATTGATTTTGTCGTGCTTGACATTCCTGCAGATAGTCCGGTCCCGATTATACTCGGAAGACCGTTTCTTGCAACTTCCGGTTGCATGGTCGATTGCAAGAATGGAAGACTCGCTTTTGATATTGGAGAAGAGAAAGTAGAGTTCATCCTTTCCACTCTAGTGAAGGAGCCAATCTTCGACGAGGATACCTACGATATCCAAGACGAAGAAGGTTTGTCTAGGGAGGAGGTAAGTGCGATTCTCTTTAACGATCCTTTACAAAAGGTTATCACTATGAGTCTAACCAATGAAGGAGAAGAAGAAGAGTGCAAAGAGGAAATTGAAGCCTTAGAAGCACAAGAGGAGATCCATGAAGAGGAGTTTGAGAAACTCCACGATGAGGCTGAGAATGTAAGAATCCACGGTCATACTCTGTATTCCACGACCGTGGATTTCACAACCAAATTCGACCTCCATTCCAGGGGATTACACGGCCGTGGAATACATGAGGAGGCCGTAATTCTGACCGTGGAAGAGGGTAACCGGCAAACTTCTTCAACTTCTTCTAATTCTTCTCCAAACCACTCAACACCCTTAGAAACCTCTAAGGAAACGTCGGACGCTCCTCACGGATCATTGGAGGCTCCGAAAGTGATGGAACTCAAACCACTTCCTACTCATCTAAGGTACGCTTTTCTTGGATCTAATTCTACCTTTCCGGTTATCGTTAGCTCCGAATTAAGCATAGATGAACATGAACAGCTCATGATTGTCCTTAAGAAACATAGAAAAGCCATAGGCTATACTATTGAGGACTTAGTAGGAATTAAACCCTCCTTATGCATGCACAAGATACTAATGGAGGAGGACTTTAGAACTTCAAGACAACCTCAAAGGCGGTTGAATCCGACCATGAAGGAGGTTGTCAAGAAGGAAATTCTTAAACTTCTTGATGCAAGTATCATCTATCCTATCTCCGATAGCAAATGGGTGAGTCCAGTTCAAGTAGTTCCAAAGAAGGGAGGAATGACGGTCATCACCAACAAGAACAACGAACTCATTCCTACCCGAACCGTGACTGGATGGCGAATGTGCATAGACTACCGCAAGCTCAACAACGCAACGCGGAAGGATCACTTTCAATTGCCATTCATCGATCAAATGCTTGAAAGGTTAGCACAACATTCACATTTTTGCTACCTTGACGGTTATAGTGGTTTCTTTCAGATTCCGATACATCCGGACGATCAGGAGAAAACCACGTTCACGTGCCCTTGGGGTACGTTCGCCTATAGGAGAATGCCGTTCGGGCTTTGCAACGCCCCAGCCACCTTTCAACGTTCATGGACGACTTCTCCGTATACGGTTCCTCTTTTAACGATTGCCTTTCTAACCTCTCTCTTGTTTTACAACGTTGTGAAGACACTAACCTAGTTCTTAATTGGGAAAAGTGTCAATTCATGGTTAAAGAAGGAATCGTATTAGGTCACTTAGTCTCTAGTAGAGGGATAGAGGTAGACAAGGCTAAAATAGAGACCATAGAGAAACTTCCTCCCCCAATTTCGGTGAAAGGGATAAGAAGTTTCCTAGGACATGCTGGATTTTATAGACGTTTCATTAAGGACTTTTCTAAGATATCAAAACCTCTCACTAATCTATTGATGAAGGATGCGGTTTTTGAGTTTTCACAGGAATGTTTGGACGCGTTTAACACCATTCGGCAAGCTCTAATTTCAGCACCTATTATCCAACCTCCGGATTGGACTCTCCCCTTCGAGATTATGTGCGATGCTAGTGACGTAGCCATTGGAGCTGTTCTTGGACAACGAAAAGAAGGACGAACCCACGCCATATACTACGCTAGCAAGACGCTAGACGAAGCTCAGCTCAACTACGCCACTACGGAAAAAGAATTTCTAGCCATTGTCTACGCTATTGACAAGTTTCGCTCTTATCTTGTAGGTGCAAAGGTGATTATCTACACGGATCATGCTGCGATCCGGTACCTCCTTGCAAAGAAAGATGCGAAGCCGAGGCTAATTAGATGGATTCTTCTCCTACAAGAATTCGATCTTGAGATCCGCGACAAGAAAGGCTCGGAAAATTCTGTTGCGGATCATTTGAGTCGCCTCACACATCTAGAGGACGACCATCTACCCATTGATGACTCTTTTCCAGACGAACACCTACACATCATAGAGGAGTGCATCAACGAGATCTCCAAAGGTAACGAATCATGGTTTGCTGATTTTGTTAACTATTTGGTTTGCCAGGAGATACCACCCGGACTATCCTACGCACAAAGGAAGAAGTTCTTTAAGGACGTCCGGGAATACTATTGGAACGAGCCTCTCCTCTTCAAGAGAGGTCCGGATGGCATCATTCGGCGATGTGTGCCGGAAGATGAGATGCAAAGTGTCATCCGTCATTGTCATTCACTACCCTGTGGAGGACACGCTAGTTCGAACAAGACTAGCGCAAAGGTATTGCAATCTGGATTCTATTGGCCTACTTTATTTAGAGATGTGCAATCCTTTGTCTCTTGTTGCGATGCTTGTCAAAGAACAAGCAATATTTCTAGAAGGAATGAGATGCCCCTCAACAACATCCAAGAGGTGGAGATTTTCGACGTTTGGGGAGTCGATTTCATGGGACCATTCCCATCTTCTTGTGGAAACCAATACATATTATTGGCGGTAGACTACGTTTCTAGATGGGTGGAAGCAATTGCCTCTCCCACAAATGATGTCATGGTGGTGGTTAAGTTCTTCAACAAAACCATTTTTCCACGATTCGGGACGCCAAGGACGATCATTAGTGATGGAGGTTCTCACTTCATAGCCCATCGCTTTGAAGCTCTTCTAGCCAAGTATGGGGTTACTCACAAGATCGCTACCCCTTACCATCCACAAACGAGTGGACAAGTTGAGATCTCAAATAGGGAGATCAAGGGAATTCTAGAGAAGACAGTTTCGAGGACTAGGAAGGATTCGTCCTTGAAACTAGATGATGCATTATGGGCGTACCGGACTGCGTACAAGACTCCCATAGGAACCACACCATACAACCTTGTGTATGGGAAGTCTTGTCATTTGCCGGTAGAGCTGGAGCACAAAGCGTTTTGGGCTATCAAATGGCTGAATTTCGGCATGAAGGAAGCGGGAGAGAAGCGTCTCCTAGACATCAACAAGCTGGATGAACTCCGTTTGAACGCCTACGAAAACGCTAAGATCTACAAGGAAAGAGCAAAGCGTTGGCATGATAAGCATATCATTCCAAAGGACTTCAAAGAAGGAGATCAAGTTCTCCTCTTCAATTCAAGACTTCGCCTCTTTCCAAGTAAGCTTAAATCTCGTTGGAATGGACCTTTTCTAATTAAGCACATTTTCCCCCATGGTGCAGTTGAAGTATGGGGTGAAGCTAGCGGAAGTTTTAAGGTGAACGGCCAACGACTCAAGAAGTACACGCCGGAACTCCAAGCTGAGGAGTTTGCGCCTACCGCACTCGAATAAGTGCGAGATTGGTCTAGCTATGGACCTTAAACAAAGCGCTTCTTGGGAGGCAACCCAAGGTATTGCATTCTCATTTTTGTTTTCGATTCATAGATTAGTTTAGAATAAACGTTTTTGCTTTGTTTTGCCTCGATTCTCCTCCGGTATGTTCGTGTTTTTGGTTGTAGGATCGATAGAAAAGGAGAAAAGGAGGATAATGTCGAAGAAAAGTGACGAAATTTGGACTTTGAAGCTTTACAGAAGGTTCCACGGTCTAAATTACGGTCGTTATAGCTACAGTGGCCGTAATTCTCAAAAGCCTGTGAAAAATCATTAAAACCACGGTTCCGTACACTTCCACGGCCGTGGAATGCCCCGATAGACCGTGATTTTTGGAAATTTTGCCGGCCACTATATAAGCCACATTCTTCACAAACTTAACCAAATTTCCCCCATTCCACGACCTAGATATCGAAAACCCGCAGCCTCTCCCAATTCTTCATTCTCTAATCATTTCCAACGATTCTTCGCCCTAAACTGCAGCAAATCCAACCACGAACAGGATCCAAGCAACAAATCGAGTGGAAATCGATCAACAAACACGCATTTTGGATTTTTCAATCCGAAAAAGAGGTTATTTCTTTCTTCTCGATTTTAGCGAATTTAGTTCGTTTTTGCTATAGATCTTTAGGAAGAACTGACAAAGACTGGAAGAAATTAGATTAGGGCTGCTTGTTGTGGTGATTGTTGGTGAATTTGCTGAGATTCACGAATTTCTTAGACGAATCACGGTCGCTGGGTAAACCACGGCCGTAATTCCCCAAGAACAGACCGTGATTTTTGCTGAAAATGGATTTCGTAAGGAGAGTTTCAGGAAGGATAAAGGAGAAGAAAGGGGACCAAAATAAGAAAAGAAAGGGCAACCCCTCCACCTCTAGGGCACCACCACCCTCATCTCCCTCACTACCATCCTCACCTTCACCTCCATCTTCACCTCCTCACCCTACCATCCCCACCATACATGAGAACCATCTTGCTGCACTAGACCGGATTAAGGAGAGGACAGTGATAGGTCCTAGGTATTTGTTGTTGGAGGATCTACATCCTCTCAACATAGTTGAGGATCTTACATGGCTCTTGGATAGAGCCGGATTGATTGTCTTCACGAACATTCGTGAAGACGCCTATGAGGAGATTACCCGAGAGGTTGTGACGTCTTTCGAGCACAGCCACGTTGATAGGACCGTCTCTTTCCGCCTCATGGAATGAGACTATCACTTGAGTATTGTTGAGTTTGGGACCATTTTCGGGTTCCATGAGACCTACAATGGTCGATTCCCTAGCGGTGTCTACCCTAAGGATTTTTGTGCGGAAGTTGCAATGATATACGCCGACGAGGACCGTTGGCAACCCGCTGATACCAAGGCTAGATTGATGTACCATCTAGCCTTGAAGATAGCTCACCGTGTTCTTTCGGAGTGTCTCTTTCCTAGGACGGAGACGCCCCAAAAGATAAAGACGGATGAGCTATTCTTGCTCTATTGTATGCTATATGGTCGCCGCGCAGATTGTGCCACTCTTTTGGCGGCTACGATGAGTAAACTCAAGAACAAGAAGAAGGGGAACATTGGATATGGTGGGATAGTGACCCACATTGCTAGGACGCTTGGTGTAGACTTTTCAGCTTGCACCCGTATACCGGCAGTTCCCTTAGGGCTGCATGCTTTTATAGTTAGGGGACTCATCTTCCCCACACATAGAGGTCCGCCTTATACGGGCATGCCTTGGGAGACTAGGACGGGCAGGGGTATAGAGTGGCTGCCAGAGTATTCCATTGTGGCGGGACGCCACAATTGGAAGGAGACGTTCGCTGCGATGCATGCGAACAGGCTAGTAGCTCCCCCTTACGTTCCACCACCGGTTGTGGATGAGGAGGACATGGGAGACCAGTACGAGAGTAGTGGAGGAGCAGAGCAGGATTTCGGCACGTTTCCGGACCAGCCGGAGGCAGCCCGGGATGTACCTAGGCGCTCTCCACGCCCAGCTAGAGCTTCAGGCTCGTCATCTCGCCGCGCTAGCGTGAGTGAGAGGCCCACGTGGATGACTACACCTCCCACTTGGTACGACACACCTCCTCCTTGGTCCACGACGCAGCCAGCAGCAGCACCACCACCACCGCCAACACCGACCGATGCCTCTGCATGGTTTGATCATGCCTCGGGATGGTACGAGAGGATGCCGGATTGGGCTACCGGACTTTCAGAGAGAGTCGGAGCGCTAGAGATCCAGGCGGATGCTAGAGACAGACGCCTAGACGACCTTGACCACATGATGAGGGACGTCTACTGCCAGCAGTTTGGGCGGTCTTATGATCCGAGTTTCTCTCCTTTCCCACCTCCACCGCCGCCGCAGTGATCGATGCATGACCGTTGTTTTAGACATTCCCGCCACCACTTGTGAGTTTCTTTTCTTTCTTTTGTTCTTTCTTTTGAACATTAGGGACAATGTTTGTCCTAAGTATGGGGTGGGATGTACTAAAAAGTTTGTAATAACTCTACTCTCTATGTTTGCTTTCATTTGAGACTATCGTTGCATGTTCATTATGTGTTACACGTTTCCTTATTGCATTGCATGAAAAAGAACTTTAAAAACCCATAAAAATTGAAAAATTTTGAAAAATTTTGTGCTTCTAATGAATTGAGATGATTTCCATGATAATCACTACTTGAGAATTGAGTTTGATGACAATTGCATGCTTAAAAGGATTGTGAATTGAAAAGGATTTAAATGAATAAATTTTACCTCTTTTGCAAGTTTCATAATGTGAAAATGTTACCTAAATTATGTTAGGAAATTGAAGTTGAAATCACATTATAAGTTCCTATACTTCTTGATGAAATGATTAAGGCAATTCGATACTTTCTTTCTTCTTTCTTTGATCATCTAACTCCTCATTGAAATATTAGCCTCCTTTACCTATCCGGGAATTTGGAAGAAGTGAATGAGAAAAAGGCATGTTTGATGTGGGAGGGCCATGAGAGCAATTATTTGCAATCAATTGAATAGAAAGAAATTATAGGTTTGGGGAAATCAATCATGACGATGAGTAACTCGGCACCATTCACATAGCCGGGTGTTTGTGTCTTGCCAAAGTCGAATTGAGCGATATTCCTAAAGGATTATGGTATGTGCGCTAAGGGTTTGAGGCATCTCTTGCAAATTTGAGAAACGCTGATCTCCTAGGCTTCGGTTTTTGTGCACCTCTATCCATAGCTCCAAAAGTAAAGTCGAAAAATGAAAAGAAGAGAGCGAAGCTCTAAGTGAAGTGTTGCGGAAACCGCAAAAGAAGAAGAAGGTAGTTGCCCACTTTCCCGGATTCAAGCACCACATTACCTAAAGGTTTCCTTCCCTTTCCATATTCTAGACCCCTTTTCTTTAAAAGTCCTTAAGATCAAAAGAATGTTATATGGCTTTGTGATCTAAATTGAAGTTTCTTGTGATTGATTTTGATAATGTTTGAAGGTTATAATGCTTGTTGAGAAGTTAAATCGATTCATGAATTTTCCTTACCCTTTACTCTTTGATTAAGTGTGTGAAAGTTTGATAAACGATTGAAGCAAGGTTTGAGAATGATCTATTCCTTAGAAGTCACATTCATCCAAAAGAAGGTACACATATTTCATCCTAACTCTTGTTTAAAGCTTTTTGAAAGACCTTGCTTAGGGACAAGCAAGTGTTAAGTATGGGGTTATTTGTTAGCATGAAATATTGTGATATTTTAGGCACGTTTTCTAAACGTATTTGATTCATATTGATAGTCTTTGATTGATCTTTGTGCATATGTGAGCTAGTATTACCTATATTGTCGATATGGATGTCTACACTAGTTCTATGTTGATTATAGGTGATTTGGAGCTATTTCCGAACGGAATCGAGCAAAGGAAAGTTGAGTTGATATATCCATAGATCGAGGACACTCTTTGGAAGCAATTTGGAGTCTTAGATTGAGGAATGCACGAGTTTAGGGAAGAATCACGTTCTTGCCCTAAATTACGCCCTAAAATACGGCCGTATCACAAACCACGTTCAGAATTACGGCCGTGGAATTGAAGTCAGAAAACCATGTTCATTCAAGGGGATTACACGGCCGTGGAACATATATTGCAAACCGTATTTGTTTCCACGCTCTAAATTACGGTCGTGGAACACTTCCACGACCGTGATTTTGGCGAATCTTTTCGCCACACTTCGAAGCCACGATCTTTTGAAGATTGGGCCGGGCCGATATTTCGTCTTGCCCTATAAAAAGACGGCCGAAAAGAGCTTTCGGCAACCCCGCTTATGACCGCTTATCACCGCTTACATTTCCGCTCTAGGTTTACACTTGCGACATCACCGTCTAGACGAGCACGTTTTGCCTAGCTTGCTTGGAAGCAATTGAGATCTCTTTGAAGGGATCGAAGTTCGTGTTTGGAATTCCTGGAATCTCGCACTTTTGGTGGAGATTTCCGTAGAGATTTCCAGAATTGCGGAAGATCGAAGTTCTTGGAAGATTTTGCAAGAAGATCTCTCTTCTTGATTAGGTTTGATTTGAAAAACGGATTGACATCCCGTTTTCTTTTCTTTCCTAGGATTACGATTATTTGCTCTATTGTGAATCTTTGACATTGTTTGTTCTCTTGCGATTTTGAGATTAAGTTGAAGATTATTGAAAGTTCTTGAAAGTTTTCATCTTTTCCTCTTTTAATTCTTGAATTGAAATCAATATGACTGTTATTGGCTAAAAACCCTTAACAATTCTAAGGTGAAGGGTTGATAGTTGTGGCATAGATGATGATATATTGATCGCAAACAGATTAGACCCTGAGAGTTAGAGAAACATCGTCAACAACCTCAAATTACGGGCTGTTCTTGAGTTCCACGACCGTGGAATCTCAAGATCCAACCGTAATTTCCCTCAAGTTTACGAACCTGCTTTTACTTTAATCCAAAGTTAAAGATTTGTTTTAGCTTAGTTTAGACTTGTCTTTTCTAGGTGGTAGTGAGCCTTAACAACCTCTACCTCGATTGTGAGCCTCGACAACCTCAATCGATTAAGTTAGTCTTGATCTTTAGGTTATAAGTTTGGGTATTTGATACTAAGTCTCGCCTTTAGAATCCTTCTATATTGAGCCTCAACAACCTGTATAGAAAGTGCCTTGTAGGTGAGTCATATAAGGTTTTTGGAACTTCACCGTACGATTACCTTACATTAGTATACCTTTGCATATCTCAACTCTGTCTTTACATCATTAAGTACATCTTGAATCAATTGCCGCAGCTGAATACCTGGATCTTTAGGATTGTTGTTTTCCCAATATTTGCAAACTCTCATATTTACTTGCTTGATAACCTGCAATTGGGTTCGTTCCCACCCAAATCCCTGTGTTCGATACTCTGGAATTCTTGCTTAACTACGTCGATCCGTACACTGCGGGTTCGCTTGCTTGATTCTAGTTTTATAAATTTAAAACTTATATGCACACACCTCTAGGGGCGAACAATGAACCTTGGCCAAATTACTGAAACTGTGGTCAAGGTTGAAGAAGATCCAGCTGAGTTGGGAGATATTTCATGTGTGGATCATCATGCCAACATGAAACTTGTCCCAAGCCTTGAAGAACTTAACAAGGTACATTCTCTTACTTCATTTGAAATTCCTATTAAAATTTCTGATTTTTTCAGGAATGCACCGGAGAGTTGGAAGTCTCTTCCAAAAGAACCTCCTAAGGTGAAGATGAAGCCTCCATTGAAATTGCTGGAAGAAGATGCTCCTTGGACTACAAGGAGTGGAGTTAGCAAGCACTTCACCGTTAAGGCGAAGAAGTGTCTTTTGTTCAAGTATGGGGTCATTCACATGACGAAGACCATACATCATCCCCAAACTGGAGATGAGGAAGCTAGGAGGATTCTCGAGAAACTGATTTCTCGATCTAGGAAAGGATGGGATGGAAGACCGAATTATGTCCCATTAAAGCATAGGAAAGCTAGGAGGATTCCGGTGAGAATCAAACCGTACAAGCTTGTACGTGGGAGATCTTACCACTTGCCGGTGAAATTAGGAACCGGAGATTTCTTGGAAGAGCTCTATGATGGATTTGAAGAGCAATCCAAGATGTTCAAGGTGCATTGAGTCACTATGGACATAGGTCCAGCTAGCGACGTTAAACCAATCGCTTCTTGGGAGGCAACCCAAGGTAATGAATCCTTTTCCCTTTTCTTTCTTAGATTAGAGTAGTTGTTTTTGCTTGTTTTTCTTCGATAACTTCCGGTATGTTTGTGTTTTTTGATGTCAGGAATAAGGAATAAGCAAGAGAAGATGAGAAAAGTCGAAAAGATTGACGAAACTTGGACTCTTGTCGAGAGCAACAGAAAGTTCCACGGCCGTGGTTTTGGCCGTGGAAATTCCCGACAAAAAAAAAAAAAAAAATTTTTTTTTTTTTTCGGAAAAATTTTCGGCGGAAAGACGTTCCCCTTCTTCGTTATTTGACAATGATTGGAATATTCAGAATTCCCTATTAAGCTTCTAAAGATTTCCACCACCGCCCGTTTGATGATTCACCTTGCCTGATTCGCCATCTTACATTGTGAGTATCCTTTTCCATCTTTTCTTTTCTACACATTGGGGACAATGTGAGTTTTAAGTATGGGGTGGAAGTATTTGCAATACCATTTGCATGTTTTATGTCTTGCATCATATGATTTTGAAAATTTTGAAGGTTTTTAAAAGTTTTGTGCTTCTAGGATGGATATGATCTCTATGATGAACATTTATTTTGTGGAATAGCCATGATGATTTTGATATGCTTGAATTGATTTATGACATATGTGGGATTTGAATACTTTGATAGAACTTCATGCATGTTTGATAATTTGCTTTCATTCTAAATCATGTTGAGTGTTGAAGGTTGAAACCGCATATAAATTCTTACACTTCTTTATGAAATGATTAAGGCAATTCGACCTTTCTTTCTTCTTCTTTATTCATCTAGCCCCTCAATGAAAATAATTGCCTCCTTTACCTATCCGGGAACTAGGAAGAGTTGAATTTTGGCATGTTTGATGTGGGAGGGCCATGAAAGCAAATGCTTGCATTCAAAGAATAGAAAAAACTTGTAGGTTTGGGGAAGTCAATCATGACGATGAGTAACTCGGCACCATTCACATAGCCGGGTGTTTGTGTCTTGACAAAGTCGGATTGAGCGATATTCCTAGCGGATTATGGTATGTACGCTAAGGGTTTGAGGCATCTCATAAAAATTGAGAAACGCCAATCTCCTAGGCTTCGGTTTTTGTGCACCTCTGTCCATAACTCCAAAAGTAAAGTCGAAAAATGAAAAGAAGAGAGCGAAGCTCTAAGTTGAAGGTGTTGCGGAAACCGCAAAAGAAGAAGAAGAGTAGTTGTCCACCTTCCCGGATTCATGCACCACATCCCTTATAAGTTTCCCTCCTTTCCGCATTCTTGACCTTACTTGAAAGTCCTTAAGATCATTGGAATGTGTTTGGCTTTGTGGTCTAAATTGGATTCCTCATGATTGATTTTGATTTATTGCAAGTTATGATGCATGTTATGATTTTCTTACAAAGTGTGATTATCCTTTTCATGATATAATTCCTTTTGATCATATGATGATTTTCATTAGCTATGAAGCAACCATTTGAGGGTGATCTATGAATAGAAGCACAACCAAAATATTATGGTTTTTCTTTATTTTTGCATATTCATAATCCATATCATCTTGTATCTTAAGTTTAAACCTTACTTGGGGACAAGCAAGAGGCAAGTGTGTGGTATTTTGATGACATGAATTATGACCTATTTTTAGGCATGTATTTATATAGATTTTCCCTTTATTTTGCATCATAGACATACATTCATGGCATTTATGGTTATATTCACCTACTTTGCAAGAATAGAGGTCTACACAGAGTTTTATTGCATTTGTAGGTAATTTGGCGAATTATGGAGCAAAAATGGCACATTTAAGGATTAAGCCTTGAAGCGGGACAAAAAGGAGCATAAAAGGAATTTAGGACGCCCCAAAGTATTCTCTGATACCGTCGAACGCGGCCCAAAGTATTCTATGATACCGTCGAACGCGGCCCAAAGTATTCTCTGATACCTGCTGACGCGGGCCAGAGTATCTTCTGATACCAGCGGATTCGACTTCTTTTCAGCCCAAATATTTAGGGTTTTATCTTTAAACCCTAGATTTATCCCTACAAATATTCGAGAGCCTTCAACATTGGAAGGGAGCCAATTTCTCCAAAGGGAGAGTAAAGAGAGCCAATTTCTCCAAAGGGAGAGTAAAGAGAGTCAAATTCTCCAAAGGGACGGTGACAGCCCCAGGATTTGGATCCCCAGAAAGAGGGACGCTTGAAGGTTTTATTGCGTACGAGGAAGATTTAGGGAAGGACGCACTTTCCTATTTTTGGAGTTGGAAGATCTTAGGGTTTACATTTGAAGGCGGATTGACATCCCATTCTTCATTGTCCCTAGAATTTTTGTGAGGTTTTTCTATTCCTTTGATTCTACATCCATTGAACGCGGTTTGCGATTATTGTGTTTGATTCACATTTGTTTTGAGTTTATTATTGAGATTTCAAGGTTTTACCTTTTCTCCCTTTCATATTTGATTATTGATATCATAATGATGATTATTGGCTAAAACCCTTTAGCAATTCTAAGGTGAAGGGTTGATAGTTGTGGCTTAATTAATGATAAATCGATCGTAATTTGATTGGACCCTGAGAGTTAGAAAAATATCGTCGACATCCTAAATCACGGCTTGTTCTTAGGTTTCCACGGCCGTGATTCTCAAGAACTACCCGTGATTTACCCCAGTTTACGAACCTTGCTTTTACTTTGATTCAAAGTTAAAGATTTGCTTTGACTTAGTTTAGACTTGTCTTTTCTAGGTGGTAGTGAAGCCTCAACAACCTCTACCTCGATTGTGAGTGTCACAACCTCAATCGGTTAAGTTAGTCTTGATCTTTGGGTTACAAGTTTGGGTATTTGACACTAATTCTCGCCTTTAGAATCTTTCTATATTGAGCCTCAACAACCTGTATAGAGAGTGCTTTGTAGGTGAGTTACATAAGGTTTTTGGAACTTCACCGTACGATTACCTTACATTAGTATACCTTTGCATATCTCAACTCTGTCTTTATATCATTAAGTATATCTTGAATCGATTGCCACAATTAGATACCTGGATCTTTAGGGTTGCTGTTTTCCCAATATATTTGCAAAGCTTTACCCTTTTATTTGCTTGACAACTTTACAACTGAATTTGTTCCCCCCAAATCCCTGTGTTCGATACTCTGGAATACTTGCTAATCTACGCCGATCCGTACACTGCGGGTTCGCTTGCTTTTATTCTAGTTTTATAAATTTTAGACTTGATTGCACGCACGCTAAGTGGTGAACAGCAAGCTCAGCTAAGGCTCAGTAAGGCTCCTAGGCTCCAAAGACTAATGCTCTTACTTCATACCCCCCTAAAAACAAGTTTCGTCCCGAAACTTGCAAAATCCCAAAACCTCTCGGAACCATAAGCCGAGGTATAACTCTGAGCACTATCATCAACTCTTAACAAGTCCTAGAGGAAGATCATCTCTATCCAAACACTAACCACATCACTCTAGCATGGAGGAAAGCCGTCTCCAGCCAAAACGTACACATAACACCACTATGTGGAGGATACCCATCTCCACTCACACTATGTCCATCAGAGGTAGCATGGAGGAAAGAACCGTCTCCAGCTAATCCTAACACACACACCATAACATGGAGGAAAGAACCATCTCCAAGTATACATATCTCGTACTAGGAAACAAGATCTAACAGATCATATGCACATATTACAACTAGCACGAAAACACAATATATCACATAAGCACATAACATAACATGCGCTCACCAAGAAGGAACTAAGATCTACTCATGGATCCTAATGGTGCCTCTAACTCAGCGTAGAACTCTGGATAGTTCCTTTGGATAATATCCTCTGTCTTCCAGGTAGCCTCATCAGGTCCTCGTCTCGACCACTGTATCCTCAACATAGGAATGTCCTTCGAACGCAGGCGTCTCACACCTCGCTCTAGGACTGCAATAGGGTGCTCTACAAAGGTGTGGTCCGGCTCAATCACCAGATTATCATAACTCACGATGTGCCTTGGATCTGGAATGTACTCCCTCAGCTGAGACACATGAAACACAGGATGAACACCCTTTAACCTCGGAGGCAATGCTAATTTGTAGGCTGCTCTCCCAACTTTATCCAGTATCTCGAAATGACCGACATATCGGGGACTCAACTTCCCCTTTATGCAAAAATGTTTGACGCCTCGCGTCGGAGATACTATCAACCAAACATGAGCTCCTACCCTGAACTCTAGAGGACGACCCCTCCTATCTACATATGACTTCTGGCGACTCTGTGCAGCCAGCATCCTCTCTCTGATCAGCGCTACTCGAGCCATATCATCCTGAATCTACTCTGGCGCTATCCCACTGATACTGCTAGGCTCATCCCATCATAAAGGTGTACGACACCTACGTCCATACAGTGCCTCATAAGGAGCCATCCCCATAGATGCATGCCAGCTGTTGTTGTATGAGAACTCAACGAGTAGGAGGTAATCACACCATCCTTGTCCCTAATCTAACACACAGGCTCGCAACATATCCTATAAGGTCTGGATGGTCCTCTTTGACTGACCATCTGTCTGGGACTGAAACGCAGTCGTGAAGTGTAGACTCGTCCCCAAAGCAGTCTGAATGTGATGCCAGAATCTCGAAGTAAACCGTCCATCAAAATCAGAAACGATCGTCCTCGGTACCCCATGGAGTCTCACTATTTGTCTAGTGTACTCCTCAACTAATCTGCTCACTGGCCACGTCTATTTGAGGGGAATGAAACGTCCCGTCTTTGTTAGTCGGTCAACGATCACCCAAATGGCATCAAAGCTCCTACTCGTCCTCAACCCCGTCACAAAATCCATGGAGACGTCCTCCCACTTCCACTGCGGCACTAGTAGTGGATGAAGCTCACCTCTAGGCCTGAAATGCTCTATCTTGACCTGTTCACAGGTCGCACACTGAGCCACAAATCTGGCTACGTCGGGCTTCAGTTCTCCCCACCAATATGAGCGTCTCACATCATGATACTACTTACCCGTACCTGGGTGTACTGAGTAAGGTGTATAGTGAGCCTTCTGTAAAATCCGTTGTCTCAGCTCTGCGTCTGCAGGGACACATATACGGTCATGTCGCTTCATAAACCATCTGCTCCAATGGAGAACTGTTGTGCCTCTCCACGAGACATCCTCTCTATGATCCTCTCCAAAGTCGGGCAGGTTCCCTGCTTTTGTTGGATCTCATCCAACAGACCAGGTAGAACCTCTAAAGTAAACAATTGGGCATCCTCATCAGGAAACTAGATGTCCATCTCTAGCCAGGCTAGATCCCACTAAAGCTGAGGTTGTACAGTAATTCTAGCAATCGTCTTCTCTCTAGGCGTCTTCCTGCTCAAGGCGTCAGCTACCACATTCGCCTTGCCAGGATAATACAAAATCTCAAGGTCAAAGTCCTTGATCAACTCAATCCATCAATGCTGGCAGTTATTCAATTCCCGCTACGTAAAAATGTACTTCAGACTCTTATGGTCTGTGAAGATCTGACATGTAGCACCATACAGATAGTGTCTCCAGATCTTCAAAGCATGAACTACCGCTGCCAACTCCATATCATGAGTCGGGTAGTTCTCCTCATACGTCTTCAGTTATCGAGACGCATATACTATCACTCTACCTCTCTACATCAGTAAACATCCAAAGCCTAGCTTGGATGCGTCACTGTAGACCACAAAATCATCAGAACCCTGTAGTTGTGCCATTACAGGAGCAAAAGTCAAATGCCTCTTCAACTCCTCAAAACTCTGAGCACACTAGTCGGTCCATACAAATCTGGTAGTCTTCCTCAGAAGACTCCTCAGTGGACGGGCAATCACAGAAAATCCCTCCACAAAGCGCCTGTAGTAACCGGCTAAGCCAAGAAAGCTACGCACTTCCTTGACGTTCGTTGGCATCGTCCATGCAGCAACAGACTCGATCTTCAGCGGATCTACCATAATCTCGTCGGTGGAGACGATATGTCCAAGAAAAGCAACCTCAGACATCCAAAACTCACACTTAGAGAGCTTGGCGTACAACTCTCTATCTCTCAAGATCGGTAAAACTGTCCTTAGATGACCGGAATGCTCATCTTTGCTACGAGAGTACACCAGAATGTCATCAATGAAGACCACCATAAACTGATCCAAGAAGTCGATGAAGATGTTGTTCATCAACTCCATGAAAACTGTTGGGGCATTCGTCAGCCCAAATGGCATCACTACAAACTCGTAGTGTCCATAACGGGTACGAAATGCCATCCTGTGCACGTCCTGCTCTCTCACCCTCAGCTGGTGATATCCTGAACGCAGGTCGATCCGGGAGAAGACTGTCACAACCTGAAGCTGATCAAGTAGATCATCAATACGAGGTAGTGGATACCTGTTGTTAATGATCACCTTGTTCAACACCCTCAGCTGGTGATATCCTGAACACAGTCTCAACGATCCATCCCTCTTCCGCACGAAGAGGATAGGTGCACCCCATCGTGAAACGCTAGGGCGTATGAAGCCCTTCTCAGCCAACTCCTAGAGTTGCTTCTTCAGCTCTAACATCTCGACAGGTGCCATACGATATGGAGCCTTGTTAGCATGAAATATTGTGATATTTTAGGCACGTTTTCTAAGTGTATTTCATCCATTTTGATAGTCATTGATTGAGTATTGATGCATTTGTGAGCTAGTTTGTCTATAATGTCGATATAGAGATCTACACAAGCTTTATGTTGATTATAGGTAATTGAGAGCTATTTCCGAACGGAATTGAGCAAGGATGGAGTTGATTGAGCATGTCCATGAATTGAGGGCATTCGTAGGAGCTAAGGGAGTGTCAACTTGATGGATGCACGAGACTAAGGAAGAATCACGTTCTTGCCCTAAACCACGCTCTAAAATACGGCCGTACTACTTTCCACGTTCAAGTCCACGGCCGTGGAACCATGGCAAGGGAAGCGTGGTTCATTCCAGTAACTTCTACGGCCGTGGAGGAGTTGTGTCAAACCGTGTTGATTTCCCCGCTCTAAATTACGGCCGTGGAACCCTTCCACGACCGTGATCTTGGCGACCTTTTTCGCCACACTTTAAGCCACGATCTCCTACGCAATTGTGCCGGGCCGATATTTTATCTTACACTATAAAAGGACGGACGAAGAGAGATTCCGTCAACTTCGCTTACGCATAGACGCATCTTACGCTTGCGCTTGGAATTGCCCTAATTTTGCATTTGGTGGAGATTGTGTTTGAGAGATTTTTGCGCATTGCTATTGTGATTTCCGGATTGACGGAAGATCGAAGATTCGGAAGATTGTTTGTGAGAAGATTTTGCTTCTCATCTAGGTTTGATTTAGAAGACGGATTGACATCCCGTTCTTCCTTCTTATCTAAGATTTGTGTTTGTTTGTGTTATTCCGAATCTAGTGACGATTGTTCTTGATTGTGACTTTGAGATTGATTTGAAAGTTATTGAAGGTTTTCGGAAGTTTTCATCTTTCAATCTTTTAAACCTTGAATTTGATATCAATATGACTATTGTTGGCTAAAAACCCTTAACAATTCTAAGGTGAAGGGTTGATAGTTGTGGCTTAGATGATGATAGATCGATCGTAAACAGATTGGATCCTGAGAGTTAGAGAGAATCGCCGATAACCCTAATCCACGGTCTGTTCTTGAGCTTCCACGGCCGTGGAACTCAAGAACTACCCGTAATTTTGTGTTAAGTTACGAACTTGCTTTTACTTTAATCCAAAGTTAAAGTTTGCTTTAACTTAGTCTTGGCTTGCCTTTTCTAGGTGGTAGTGAAGCCTCAACAACCTCTACCTCGATTGTGAGTGTCATAACTTTAATCGGTTTAGTTAGTCTTGATCCTTGGATTACAAGTTTGGGTATTTGATATTAATTCTTACTTTTAGAACCTTTCTATATTGAAGCCTCAACAACCTTTATAGAGAGTGTCTTGTAGGTGAGTCATATAAGGTTTTTGGAACTTCACCATACGATTACCTTACATTAGCATACCTTTGCATATCTTAACTTTGTCCTTATATCATTAGTATATCTTGAATCGATTGCCACAGCTGGATACTTGGATCTTTAGGATTGTTGTTTTCCCAATACTTGAAAGGCTTCTTACATTTACTCGCTTGATAATCTATAATTGAATTTGTTCCCCCCAAATCCCTGTGTTCGATACTCTGGAATTCGTGCTCAACTATATCGATCCGTACACCGCGGGTTCGCTTGCTTGATTTCTAGTTTTATAATTAAAGCTTATTTGCACGCACGCTAAGTGGTGAACAAGTTTTTGGCGCCGTTGCCGGGGATTTGGTTTAGGCCGAATTCGGTTTACGGTTGTCAAGCTTGGGAGCTCTTCCCTTGTTATTTGATATCTTTTTGAGTGCGTGTGCAGGTCTAGGAACACCGAGGATCTCTTACCTCTTGATCAAGAGCTTGAGAGGACTTTAAGGCAAAAGCGTAAGGAAAAGAAAATGGCTGAAGAACACGAACGTGATCTTCAATCGGAGCTAGCGGAGAAAGAAGCTCAACTCCAATGGAGTGAGAAGACACGTAGAGAAGAAACAGATCGTCATCAAATGAAAGTTGACGATCTAACAGATATGATGTTCCAAATGAGGATTGAGATAAACAACCTCAAGGAGAAAAAGAAAAGGAGGAGACCGGGAAGATCGGTTAGAGCTAACTCATCCAATGAGGATAGCGACTCCTCCATGCCACCACTAGAGGAAATTGATCCCACGATCAATGTGAATCCATTCCATCCACGGGCAGCTGCTAATCGCCGTGTTCCACCTAGGAATGCAAGGATCGAACGTGTGGATGAGGAGCCAAGAACTCTTGGCCAAAGGATGGATCCAACGCAGCAACCACGCCGTCTAGGTGTGAACTTTGATGCTGACGATGTACAAGGGTTTAGCTTCAACCCTCAAGTTATTACTCTTGTTCGCCAAAACCAATTTGGCGGGACAAGCGCTGAATCTCCACACCAACACTTGCAAAACTTTGAGTGTGTGATGGAGACAATGAGGCCGAAGAACGCAACTACCAACAACTATAAGCTCAAGCCTTTCTTCTTCTCCTTGAAGGGGAAAGCATTATCTTGGTACCAAGCTCTTCCTAATGGGAAACTACACACATGGGAAGACCTTTCCGCGGAGTTCCTCACTAAGTTCTTTCCGCCATCCAAAACGGCGGAACTTAGAGGTAAGATTAATGCATTTTCCATGAGATCTAACGAAAGTTTGTTTCAATCTTGGGAAAGGTTTCAGGATTTGCTATTGGATTGCCCTCATCATGGCATATCCAAGCTTCAATTGTTGGAGATATATTATAAAGGGCTGGATGTGGAGACACAATTCAAGCTCCAATCCCTCTCATGCGGCACATTCATGGACATGAGGGAAGATGACGCTTGGGACTTCATTGAGAAGCAAGCAAGAGTCATAGAGAAGTATTCCCACCGGAAAGTTGAGGGAAATCGTGTGGAGCAAGGAGCAAAGCTCACACATGAAGCTCAAAAATCAAATTTTCTCCCTCAACAATGAAATCAAAGAGTTGAAGGAGGCTATCAAGACCAACTTTCCAAAGCAACATGGAAAGGATGTTGGCTACTTGGGCAACAACAACAATGGTGGAGAGAATACAAACCGCAACAACAATAACCGGAACAACAACCGGAATAATTGGAATGGCAACAACAACAACCGGAACAATAATTGGAAAAACAATAGGGGTTCAAACAACAATAATTGGCGCTCCAATAAACAAAACTCCGGTAACACTTATCCTTCCAATTCAAATTCACTAACTCCACCTTCGTCTTCCTCTACTCCTTTGAAAAGCCAGGGGCAAACATCTAATGGAGGAAACACTTCGGGGAAGGAGAAGCCCGATCCCATGTTAGAAACGATCTTGGGAAAGCTTCAAGGGTTGGAGAACCGCATCATTAAGGTTGATGATCAAATTTCTAAGGTTGATAAAGCCCAAAAGGTTTTAGAAAACCAAATGTTCAGCCAAGCGGAGGAAGTTCCTAGGAATCAAGGGAAACTTCTAGGAAAAACGGAGGACAACCCTAGGGGAAGGGTGATGGCAATCACAACTAGGAGCGGAGTGACTACCACCGATCCACAGCCCAAGTTTATTGAAGTCTTCGTCGAGAAAGACAAAGAGAAGGGGAAGGAGAAGGAAGATGTCTACGTTCCTCCTACAGCTTACAAACCTCCCCTACCATTCCCTTAATCTAGATCGAGAGCACGCCTAGATAAACAATTTGGTAAGTTTATAGAACTCATGAGCAAGCTGCATATTAATATACCCTTCATTGATGCGATTGTAGGTATGCCGGCTTATGGCAAGTTCTTAAAGGAAATCCTCTCTAACAAGAGAAAGTTAGAGGATTTTGGAGAGGTTAAGATGAGTTTGGATTCTTTGGATCTCATCAAGACCATGAAGGAGAAAATGCCCCCAAAGCTAAAGGATCTGGGGTCATTTTGCATTCCCATAGGAGTGGGAGATGTCACATATGATGCTTTATGTGACTTAGGAGCAAGTGTGAGCATCATACCACTTGCATTATGTAGGAAGATCGGTTTAGGCGACCCTAAACCGGTAAAGATGACGTTGTACATGGCGGATCGATCCATCACTCGCCCCGTCGGTATTGTAGAAGACGTCCCGGTCAAGCTAGGTAAATTCTTTGTTCCCATTGATTTTGTTGTGCTTGACATTCCTGCAGATAGTCCGGTCCCGATCATACTCGGAAGACCGTTTCTTGCAACTTCCGGCTGCATAGTCGATGCAAGAATGCTAGGCTCGCCTTTGACATAGGAGAGGAGAAGGTAGAGTTCGTTCTTTCCACTCTAGTGAAGGAGCCAATCTTTGATGAGGATATATTCAATATCCAAGATGAAGAGGGGTTGTCTAGAGAGGAGGTAAGTGCTATTCTCTTCAAAGATCCTTTGCAAAAGGTTATTACTATGAGTCTAACGGATGTAGGGGAAGAAGAGGAGTGCAATGAGGCAATTGAAGCCTTAGAAGCACAAGAGGAAGTATGTGAAGAGGAGTTTGAGAAACTCCACGATGAGGCAGAAAACGTGAGAATCCACGGCCATACACTATATTCCACGGTCGTGGATTTCACCAACCAAAGCGTGGCTCACTCCAAAAAGTTACACGGTCATGGAGGAAACAGAGCAACCGTATTTCCTTTCCACGCCCTAAACCACGGCCGTGGAGAATCCAGGGAAACCGTAATTTTGGCCGTGGAAGATGGTAATCGTGCCACTTCTTCAACTTCTTTTGATTCTTCTCCCACACCTTCTACTTCCTTAGACACTTCTAAGGAAGCATCGGAAGCTCCACAAGAGCCATTGGATGTTCCGAAAGCAATGGAACTAAAGCCACTTCCTACTCATCTAAGGTACGCTTTTCTAGGACCTAATTCTACCTTTCCGGTTATTGTTAGTTCCGATCTAAGCATAGGTGAACATAATGAGCTCATGGTTGTCCTTAGGAAACATAGAAAAGCCTTAGGATATACTATTGAGGACTTAGTAGGAATCAAACCTTCCCTATGCATGCATAAAATACTAATGGAAGAGGACTTTAGGACTTCAAGACAACCTCAAAGGCGGTTAAACCCGACCATGAAAGAGGTTGTCAAGAAGGAAATTCTTAAAATTCTTGATGCAGGTATCATCTATCCTATCTCCGATAGTAAGTGGGTGAGTCCGGTTCAAGTAGTTCAGAAGAAGGGAGGAATGACGGTCATCACCAACAAGAACAACGAACTCATTCCTACCCGAACCGTAACGGGATGGCGGATGTGCATAGACTACCGCAAGCTCAACAATGCGACGAGGAAGGATCACTTCCCATTGCCATTCATCGATCAAATGCTTGACAGGTTAGCACAACATTCACATTTTTGCTATCTTGACGGTTATAGTGGTTTCTTTCAGATTCCGATACACCCGGATGATCAAGAGAAGACCACATTCATGTGCCCATGGGGTACGTTCGCTTATAGGAGAATGCCGTTCGGGCTTTGCAACACCCCAGCCACCTTTCAAAGGTGCATGATGGCCATCTTCTCCGAATACATTGAGGAAATCATGGAGGTCTTCATTGATGACTTCTCCGTATACGGTTCCTCTTTTCACAATTGTCTTTCTAACCTTGCTCTTGTATTACAAAGGTGTGAAGACACTAACCTAGTTCTTAATTGGGAAAAGTGTCAATTCATGGTTAAGGAAGGAATTGTATTAGGACACCTAATCTCTAGTAGAGGGATAGAGGTGGATAAGGTGAAAATAGAGACTATAGAGAAGCTTCCCCCCCAACTTCGGTGAAAGGGATAAGAAGTTTCTTAGGACATGCGGGGTTCTATAGGCGCTTCATAAAGGATTTCTCTAAAATATCAAAACCTCTTACTAATCTATTGATGAAGGATGCGGTTTTTGAGTTTTCGCAGGAATGTTTAGATGCGTTCAATATGATCCGGGAAGCTCTAATTTCAGCACCTATTATCCAACCTCCGGATTGGACTCTTCCCTTTGAGGTTATGTGCGATGCTAGTGACGTAGCTATAGGAGCTGTCTTGGACAACGAAAGGAAGGGCGAACCCACGCTATCTACTATGCTAGCAAGACGCTAGATGAAGCGCAGCTCAACTACGCCACTACGGAAAAGGAATTTTTAGCATTGTTTATGCTATTGACAAGTTTCGCTCTTATCTTGTAGGTGCAAAGGTGATTGTCTACATGGATCATGCTGCGATCCGGTACCTCCTTGCAAAGAAGGATGGAAAGCCAAGGCTAATTAGATGGATTCTTCTCCTACAAGAATTCGATCTAGAGATCCGCGACAAGAAAGGTTCAGAAAATTCTGTTGCGGATCATTTGAGTCGCCTAACACATCTAGAGGACGACCATTTACCTATAGATGACTCCTTCCCGGACGAACACCTACATATCATTGAGGAGTGCATCGATGTAATCTCCAAAGCTAACGAACCATGGTTTGCTGATTTTGTTAACTATTTGGTTTGTCAGGAGATACCGCCCGGATTATCCTACGCACAAAGAAAGAAGTTCTTTAATGATGTCCGGGAATACTTTTGGAATGAACCTCTCCTCTTTAAGAGAGGTCCGGATGGCATCATTCGGCGATGTGTGCCGGAAGATGAGATGCAAAGTGTCATCCGCCATTGTCATTCACTACCATGTGGAGGACACGCTAGTTCGAACAAGACTAGCGCAAAGGTATTGCAATCTGAATTCTTTTGGCCTACTTTATTTAGAGATGTGCAATCCTTTGTTTCTTGCTGCGATGCTTGTCAAAGAACAGGTAATATCTCTAGGAGGAATGAGATGCCTCTCAATAACATCCAAGAGGTGGAGATTTTCGATGTTTGGGGAGTAGATTTTATGGGACCGTTCCTATCATCTTGTGGAAACCAATACATACTCTTGGCGGTGGATTACGTTTCTAGATGGGTGGAAGCGATTGCCTCTCCCACCAATGATGCCATGGTGGTGGTTAAGTTCTTTAACAAGACCATCTTCCCACGATTTGGGACACCAAGGACTATCATTAGTGATGGAGGTTCTCACTTCATTGCCCGGCGCTTTGAAGCTCTTCTAGCGAAGTATGGAGTTACTCACAAGATTGCCACCCCTTATCATCCACAAACTAGTGGACAAGTTGAGATCTCAAATCGGGAGATCAAAGGAATCCTAGAGAAGACTGTTTCAAAGACTAGGAAGGATTGGTCTTTGAAGCTTGATGATGCATTGTGGGCGTACCGGACTACGTACAAGACTCCCATAGGAACCACACCATACAACCTTGTGTATGGGAAGTCTTGTCACTTACCGGTAGAGTTGGAGCATAAGGCGTTTTGGGCTATCAAATGGTTAAATTTCAGCATGAAGGAAGCGGGAGAGAAGCGTCTCTTAGACCTTAATGAGCTGGAAGAACTCCGCTTGAACGCCTATGAAAACGCCAAGATTTATAAGGAGAGAGCAAAGCGTTGGCATGATAAGCATATCATTCCAAAGGACTTCAAAGAAGGAGATCAAGTTCTCCTCTTCAATTCAAGGCTTCGTCTCTTTCCAGGTAAGCTTAAATCTCGTTGGACCGGACCTTTTCTAATTAAGCGTATTTTCCCCCATGGTGCAGTTGAAGTATGGGGTGAAGCGGGCGGAAGCTTTAAGGTGAACGGTCAACGACTCAAGCAGTATTCGCCGGAACTCCAAGCTGAAGAGTTCGCGCCCACCGCACTCGAACAAGTGCGAGTTTGGTCTAGCTACGGACCTTAAACAAAGCGCTTCTTGGGAGGCAACCCAAGGTATTGCATTTATGTTTTTGTTTTGAAGAAAAGTGACGAAACTTGGACTTTGGAGCATTACAGAGAGTTCCACGGCCTAAACCACGGTCGTGACAGCTACAGTGACCGTAATTTCCAAAAGCCTTTGAAAAATCACCAAAACCACGGTTTCGTACATTTCCACGGCCGTGGAACACCCCGATAGACCGTGGTTTTCAAAAATTTTGCCGGCCACTATATAAACCACGTTCTTCACAAAAACACTTCACAAAACCCAATTCCACGACCATTTTCGCCGATTCCACGCCCCTCACCTCAATTCTCCGTTCGTTAATCGTTTTCAACGATTCTTCGACCCAAACTGAAGCAAATTCGACCACCAACGAGATCCAAGCAACGAATTGAGCGGCAAATCACCAAGGAACGCAGAATTCGGATTTTAAAATCCGAAACCTAGGTTTTTTTCGCTCATCTCTATCTTTGTCAATTCGGGTTCGTTTTTGCTAGAAATTATAGGAGAACTGATTGAAATTGGAAGGAATTAGACTAGGGCTGCCTAATTGCTGAATTTGGGTGTTGTTTGCTGAAGTTTGAGAAAAAGCGAGACGAACCACGGTCTCTGTCATTTCCACGGCCGTGGAACACCAAGAACAGACCGTGGTTTTGAACAGTAATGGATTTCGTGAGAAGAGTTTCTGGGAGGATTAAGGAGAAGAAAAATGAGAAGGATAAGAACTAGAAGAGGAAGGGTAACCCCTCTTCCTCTTCATCCTCTAGAGCACCACCACCTTCCTCCCCTTCACCTCCATCATCACCTTCATCACCCGCACCTCCTAGCCCTTGAGTACCGACCATTCATGAGGATCATCTCGATGCATTAGAGAGGATCCATAAGAGGGCTGTGATAGGACCTAGGTACCTATTGTTGGAGGATTTAGCTCTCCTCCACATCATAGATGACCTTACTTGGCTCTTCGATAGAGCCGGATTAGTTGTTTTCTCGGCTATCCGAGAAGATGCCTACGAGGAGATTACGAGCGAGGTTGTGACGTCGTTTGAGCACAGCCACGTGGATAGGACAGTTTCTTTCCGTCTGATGGAAAGAAACTATGATTTCTCCATCCGGGAGTTCGGGACCTTCTTTGGGTTCCAAGAGACCTTCAATGGTCGTTTTCCTAGCGGCGTTTACGCCAAAGATTTTTGGGAGCAGGTAGCTATGATTTACGTCAGCGAGGACCGCTGACAACCAGCTGATACCAAGGCTAAGTTGATGTATCACTTAGCCTTGAAGATTGCTCACCGGGTTCTTTCTGAGTGTCTCTTCCCTAGGACGGAGACACCTCAGAAGATCAAGACGGATGAGCTCTTTCTGTTGTACTCTATGCTATATGGGCGCCCTGCTGACTGCGCCACCCTCTTAGCTGCTACCATGAGCAAGATAAAGAACAAGAGGGCGGACAACATTGGATATGGTGGGATAGTCACCCACCTTTCTAGGATGTTAGGGGTTGATTTTTCTGCATGTACACGCATCCCTGCCGTACCCCTAGGACTCCAGGCCTTCATGACTAGAGGTCTTATCTTCCCTACCCATAGAGGTCCGCCTTATGCAGCCATGCCATGGGAGAGCAGGACGGGGAGGGGCATTGAGTGGGTCCCGGAGTACTCCATTATGGCTGGACGCCATAATTGGAAGGAGACGTTCGCAACTATGCATGCGAACAGGATTGCAGCTCCTCCATATGTCCCACCACTCCCGTAGTTGAGGAGGAGGAGATGAGGGATCAGTATGAGGGAGGAGGAGGAGCAGAGCAGGAGTTTGGCACGTTCCCGGATCAGCCGGACATTGCTTCTGATGTGCCTAGACGTTCTCCACGTCCAGCCAGACCTTCAAGTTCATCTTCTTGCCGCGCCAACGTGAGCGAGAGACCTACTTGGATGGAGACACCTCCTGCATGGTACGGAGCTCCACCTCCATGGTCCGCACAACAGCCACCGCCACCAGCACCAGCACCATCAGATGCTCCAGGGTGGTACAGCTAGGCTCCGGGATGGTATGAGCAGATGCCAGAGTGGGCTACTAGCCTTTCTGATAGAGTGGAAGCATTGGAGATCCGAGCTGACGCTAGAGACGGACGTATGGATGACCTCGATCATATGATGAGAGACGTCTACCGCTAGCAGTTCGGGCGGCACTATGACCTTAGCTTCCATCCATTCCCGCCTCCGCCTCCACCGCAGTGATGATTTGCATGACCGACAGTTTTAGCCGCTCCACCGCCACTTTGTGAGTTTCTTTTTCTTTTTCTTTCTTTCTTTTCTTCTTTTCTCTCTTTTATTTGAACATTAGGGACAATGTTTGTTCCAAGTATGGGATGGGGTGTGACGAAAAGTTGTAATAACTCTTACTCACTTTGATTGCTTCTATTGAGACTATCTTGCATGTTCATTATATTGTTGCACGTTTCATTATTGCATTGCATGAAAAAGAGTTTGAAAAAACCATAAAAATTGAAAAATTTTGAAAATTTTGTGCTTCTAAGGAATTGAGATGATTTCTATGATAATCGCTACTTGTGAATTGAGTTTGATGACAATTGCATGCTTAAACAAATAGTGAATTGAAAAGAAATTGAATGAATTGATTATACCTCTTTCGCAAGTTTCATAATGTGATGAATGTTACCTAAATCATGTTGAGAAATTGAAGTTGAAATCGCACTATAAGTTCTTATGCTTCTTGTTGAGATGATTAAGGCAATTCGATTTTCTTTCTTCTTTCTTTGATCATTTAGCCCCTCATTGAAATTATGGCCTCCTTTACCTATCCGGGAATTTGGAGGAGTTAATTGATATTGGTATGTTTGATGTGGGAGGGCCTTGAAAGCAATTATTTGCAATCAAAAGAATAAAAAGAAATTGTAGGTTTGGGGAAGTCAATCATGATGATGAGTAACTCGGCACCATTCACATAGCTGGGTGTTTGTGTCTTGCCAAAGTCGGATTGAGCGATATTCCTAGCGGATTATGGTATGTGCGCTAAGGGTTTGAGGCATCTCATAAAAATTGAGAAACGTCAATCTCCTAGGCTTCGGTTTTTGTGCACCTCTATCCATAACTCCAAAAGTAAAGTCGAAAAATGAAAAGAAGAGAGCGAAGCTCTAAGTTGAAAGTGCTGCGGAAACCGCAAGAGAAGAAAAAAAAAGAGTAGTTATCCACTTTCCCGGATTCATGCACCACATTCCTTAAAGTTTCCTTCCCTTTCCACATTCTAGACCTTTTTCTTTGAAAGTCCTTAAGATCAAAAGAATGTTATATGACTTGGTGATCTAAATTGAAGTTTCTTATGATTGATTTTGATAATGTTTGAAGGTTATGATGCTTGTATGGAAGTTTGGTTGATTCATGATTTTTCTTTACCCTTTACTCTTTGATTAAGTGTATGAAAGTCTTATAAACGAATGAAGCAAGATTTGAGAATGATCTATTGATTAGAAGGCTCATTCATCCCAAAGAAGTATTGCTTTGAGAAGGTACAGATATTTCATCCTAACTTTTGTTTTAAAAGCTTTTGAAAGACCTTGCTTAGGGACAAGCAAGTGGCAAGTATGGGGTTATTTGTTAGCATGAAATATTGTGATATTTTAGACACGTTTTCTAAGTGTATTTCATCCATTTTGATAGTCATTGATTGAGCATTGATGCATTTGTGAGCTAGTTTGTCTATAATGTCGATATAGAGATCTACACAAGCTTTATGTTGATTATAGGTAATTGAGAGCTATTTCCGAACGGAATTGAGCAAGGATGGTGTTGATTGAGCATGTCCATGAATTGAGGACATTCCTAGGAGCTAAGTGAGTGTCAACTTGATGGATGCACGAGACTAAGGAAGAATCACGTTCTTGCCCTAAACAACGCTCTAAAATACGGCCGTACTACTTTCCACGTTCAAGTCCACGGCCGTGGAACCATGGCAAGGGAAGCGTGGTTCATTCCAGTAACTTCTACGGCCGAGGAGGAGTTGTGTCAAACCGTGTTGATTTCCACGCTCTACATTACGGCCGTGGAACCCTTCCACGACCGTGATCTTGGCGACCTTTTTCGCCACACTTTAAGCCACGATCTCCTACGCAATTGGGCCGGGCCGATATTTTATCTTACACTATAAAAGGAGGGACGAAGAGAGATTCCGTCACCTTCGCTTACGCATAGACGCATCTTACGCTTGCGCTTGGAATTGCCCTAATTTCGCATTTGGTGGAGATTGTGTTTGAGAGATTTTTGCGCATTGCTATTGTGATTTCCGGATTGACGGAAGATCGAAGATTCGGAAGATTGTTTGTGAGAAGATTTCGCTTCTCATCTAGGTTTGATTTAGAAGACGGATTGACATCCCGTTCTTCCTTTGTTCGCTCTAAACGGTGTGTGCAAGCTTTAAATTTATAACCCTAGACTTAAGCTTAAAACAAGGATGCGAACCCGCAGTGTACGGGTCAATCGTAGTAAAAGCAAGGAATTCCAGGGGTCGATCACAGGGACTCGGTGAAACAAAGTCGATAACGGTAAGCTTCGTAAATACTAACCACAAGAGCAGTTAACACAATCAAAGATGAATAAAAAGTCAATAAAGTAAACATGCAATTCTAGGGATTAAAGCGTCTAGTTGTGGTTCCAACTCAAGATCTAAAGATAAGCGGACAAAGTTGAGGTTTTTGCATGGGGAAGGTGTTACTAAAGTGGAGTAGATCACCGGGTAAGTCTCACTACTCTCTAATCCTAAACCGTAACTCCTATTACCGGGTAAGTCTCAAGGAATCAAGATAAAGAACTATAACCTCAAACTAACACACCATCTAAGGGGATAGAATCAACCTTTACCGGGTAAGTCTCAGGCTAACTCACAAAGATGGGATGAAAGCACACTCAAACCCTAATAAAGGATAAACCTTTATTACCTAGACTTATGATCGTTGGTACACAAACTAAGGAATTACCGGGTAAGTCTCATCATAAGCTTGCATTGAACTAGGAAAGGTGTAATAAGAATGGGATTTGGCAAACTCTAACACTTAACTCTCAGTTTAGGATTGGATACGTCACCTCGGTCAGCCAAATTCCACCTCGGCCGAGATGTCCATCGACTGAGCGAGATGCTCAGGGTTAAGGTTAAAGACTCGAACTTTCGGGGTCCTACTGGAATCTAAGATTATTCTATCATTGTTTTTCCCACAACCTTCAGCCAATCACCCTAGAATCACACAAGGAAATTAGCCACTCATCATCATCATGAAAGTATTAATCAAATATATGGGAAGAAGGTGAATATTTGAACAAGAAGAATTTAATGAAAAGACTTCAATAACTGAATCAAATATCACAACAAAAGCGTTCCTTGGATAGCAATCCAACAAGACAAGACAACAAGGAAGGGAATTAAAGACAATCTTACAAAACCCTCCAAAAGCTATAAAAGCTATGATCTTCAATCCTTCTTCAACCTTCAAAAAGGTTCTTCAAATCTCCCAACTGGAGTATGGCTGCTTGCTGCGTGTAAACCCTGATCGATGGTATAGCATGATCTTGGATTTGTGGAAATCCAACCCTTTTTATAGGAAAATAACCCCTCCAAAGATAAAATATCTTAGAAAGATCTCTTCCCATAAAAATAGGTAAAATATAAGATCTTCTTCCTTCCAGGAGCCAAGCCCAAAAATATAAGATCACTTTCCAAAGATAAAAGATCTCAGCCAAGAATAAAATATTCTCGCCGCGTCGTAGGTATTCGCCTCGGTCGAGTCGGCGTCTCTGGATCACCTCGGTCGAGATGAATCTCTGGTCAACCGAGGTGAGTCACAACTGAATGTGAAATCTCTCAAAACTGGTCCAAAGTGACTCTTTAATCCATGGCTATGCTTCCTGGATGGTTCCTTATGTTCCTCAATGTAGCTCCAATGACTCCATAGCTCCTTTTGCTCCTTTTTGATGCAAAACGTGCCATTTTACCTACGATTACAACAAAACTAGGTGTAGACCTCGATTTCCGCAAAGGTAGATGAAATGGTGATATAATCACATATTATACATACAAACATGCAGATTATGAAAGATAAAACGTCCAAACAAACCCCAAAATATAGACTATAATTCATGCTATCAAAATACCCCATACTTAGCCCTTGCTTGTCCCCAAGCAAGTTCCTCATATAGAAGACAAGATAGAATGGATTATAAGTCAATAAAATCAATGAAAAGTGTTTCAAAAACATTTTTATGGTGTGCAACAATCATAGATCACTCTAAGAGAATACTTCATGGAATTTAAAATCAAAATATGATCAAAACATTTTATAAATATAGAAAAGTTGTTCATCTTTGCATAAAACCATAGAATGCATAATAAGTCATAATTATCAAAATTAATCATGTATAATCCAGTTTAAACCACTAAGTCAATCAACAAGCTCAAGGTCTCAAGGGCTTCCCAAAAGAAAGGTCAAGAAACGTGTAGGGTAGGGATGTATGTAAGGTAATGTGGTGCTAGAATCCGGGAAAAGGATGAACTTCACTTTCACTTTGACTTGCAACATCTTCCACCAATAAGCTTTGCTTATTTCACACTTTTTCTTTTTACTTTACTTTTTGGGATGCATGGACAGAGGTGCACAATAACCGAAGCCTAGGAGATCCGCAATCATCAATTTCTTGAGATGCATCAAACCCTTGATGCACATACCATGACCCGTTAGGAATATCGCTCAATCCGACTTTGGCAAGACACAAACACCCGGCTATGTGAATGGTGCCGAGTTACTCATCTTCATGATTGACTTCCCCAAACCTATTATTGCTTTCTAACACTTTCACTTCCAGCCAACTTCTCAACTTTAACTTCACTTGCTTTCACCACTTCGCTTGCTTCCAAATTCCCGGATAGGTAAAGGGAGGCAAAATGTATATGAAGGGCTAAGCATGATCAAGAAGAAGAAGAGAGAAGAATGAATTGCCTTGGTCTTTCCAGGAAGAAACACTACTAGATAAATGACCTATTGTAACTACATATTTGTAAGGGAATTTTTATTGTGTTACTATAACTAATTTGGCAATGGTTTATGTAATGGTTTTACAAAATTGACTTACTGTAGTGTTATGCTTGTAATGGATGTTCACTTATGTTACTATAGGTGTGCTAGGGTAATGGTCATGTGTAACGGTTATAAAAAAAATACAAAACTAATTTCTAATGTAATGATAATTGTAAATTTGTAATGGCAGGCTCTAAAAAATTTGGCGCAAAAATAAAAAAACTATACCGCGTACCATTGGGCTTAAAAATGAAAAAAAAAACCCCCAAATTTCATTCCTGATGGCGCCGTAAAGGTTTCACACTCTACAAGTTCACAATCGTCTCTCTCAAGCCGATAACCCTCTCGACTTCTCAAGTCTCGACAGTCGACTCTCTCTCTCATTGTCTCTCGTCGTCGAACCTCAGATTCTCTCGTCTTCGACCCATCTCATCTCTCTCACAGTCGTCTCTCTCAAGCCGATAGCCCTATCGACTTTTCGAGTCTTCGACAATCGACTCTCTCGCTCAGACTCAGACCTTGTCGCGCCTGATCTAGTCTTGGGTGATTAGCACGTTCAGTTTCCTGTAATCTTTTATACCTTTTAAACCCTAAATCGATTAACACTTTCAATTTTATGAGTGTTATTGTTTGTTCTTGGTATCTCTATTTCATACCTTGTAAACCCTAAGTGTGAGTGTAACTGATTTGCTGTCATTTAACTTGGAGGATTTTCAAGGGAAACCAAATGATGTTGCCAATTTTCTTGTGAAGAAGTTAGATAATCTGGTCTCATCTCTCTCACAGTCGTCTCTCTCAAGCCGATAGCCCTCTCGACTTTTCGAGTCTTCGACAGTCGACTCTCTCGCTCAGACTCAGACCTTGTCGCGCCTGATCTAGTCTCAGGTGAGTAGCACGTTCAGTTTCCTGTAATCTTTTATACCTTTTAAACCCTAAATCGATTAGCACTTTCAATTTTCTGAGTGTTATTGTTTGTTCTTGGTATCTCTATTTCATACCTTGTAAACCCTAAGTGTGAGTGTAACTGATTTGCTGTCATTTAACTTGGAGGATTTTCAAGGGACACCAAATGATGTTGCCAATTTTCTAGTGAAGAAGTTAGATAATCTGGTTTCAAATCGAGACACTTATTCTATCAGTTAAATAGACATTGGTTTCAAGGTGCATCGAGACACTTATTCTATTGTTTCAATGTACATTGTTTCAAATCAAGACACTTATTCTATCACCCTCTGGAGCCTGTAGCTGATAGTAGCAGGTAGAGTGCATATTTTGATAGTAATATCAAAGATAATGCTGCTAAGTAGGATGTCTTACTTATGTCTTTCCTTGTTGCAGATATTTTGTTCTTCGGGTAGAAGAAAATACTGGTAAGATGAATGCTCTATTTGAGCATTTGTTACATAGTCAGAAATTTAATTTTGTTCCAACATGTCAATCTCCACGAACTATTATTTTTTTTCGCATTTCCTTGAGTATATGTGATAGCTCGGAGAGTTCTATTGAGCATATTTTACAGTCTTACAGATAAGTTTCTCTTGGCCTTATAGATAAGGGGAGTAACAAATTTATCCCATTCTCAAAGACTGCATTTGAATTTGCTGCATATATTTCTTCTAGATATCTTTGTATACTACATGCAACTATATCATATTGTATTTTACACTTCAAATCATATTGTTCGTATAGACCTAAGGGTCTTTCTAAACTTGTAGTTTCATATAGTGATGTACCTTCTTATGATAGTTTCCAATCCACTAATGATTTATGCTTGCAGTAAAGGAATTAGTGGGTTTGACATGGCACCCACTGTTGCTGCGATCTTACCTTGTGCCGTAACTGCAACAATTCTGCATGGTGTTGATGCTCTTACTGGTATGTTTTGCCTAGTGTGATGTTATTTCTTGCATTTCTTCATAGAATATATTTCATGGATATTCTTGACTCTATGGGTGGGTATTATGGTTGCAATTGAAAAATAAATTATTTGAGTTGATACACTACTTCTTTCCCAAGCTTTTTGAGTTTCTATGGTCAGAATTTTGTGATTGATATTATGGTTTCATTTGAGCTATTTGATATTGGGACAGTCATCATTTTCAAGACTTGTTTCTTTGTCATATGCTACTCTAGTTTCTGTTTAGCTATATTTTCTGGGAGATAGAGATTTGACAATATCTTTTCTTTGTTCATTTGTTGTTATATAGAAAATTATATTTGGTGTTGCCCTCTTGTAGCATTGTGAACTCTATTAAAGCATTGGTGGAAGCCTATTTTATGGTGATTGATAGCACACTCAACAATGCCACAATAAGTTGAGTTTTTTACATTGTCATTTAAAGTATTCATAGCTTAATACAATGCCCCAAGAAGTTGAGTTTACTTCCGGGTTATTTAAAGGATACAGTTCAAATTAGGAAATGCTTGAATTAAGATAAAATGTTCTTTTTTTATCCATGTAATCAGTATGTATATACTTCAATACTTTGCAATAAATCAATTTAGTCTTCTTAATGTGAAAGTTGCATTGACAGATGGGGCAGCTGCGTTATGTATGTTTACATTGATCATACAAACATGTCTTTCTGCTTTTCTTCAAAATTTTATTACTTTGTGCTTATGTCTAGTCACATCAACACTTGGAGGACATGGGAGAACAAGGCTTATGTGGAAGAACTTGATCAATTAACAAATAGGGTCACAAAATACAGTATTGCTGATTCATTGTCTCTAACAGTGAAAACCAATCAACAGAGGCCAACAGGGAGTCAATAATTCCAAGGCAATCTACATTCGTCAAATTTCATGCAGCAAACCCTTTACCAAAGAACAGCTTCATAGTGTGGGCAGTATGCGCAAAACTCGACTTCTTGTTTAATTCCGTGATGCATATTTTTATATAGTGATATGTTCCTTGGTTGCAAGTGCAGCAGTGCTTCCTTGGACAATTTGGGGGCTCCGTGTTTTGCTCAGACTACTTAACACTTCGGTAGGGCTTCATCACGGTACCTAATACTAATCTTGAACCTAGTGCAGTTGCTGATATTTGATATCTTTATTGTTGAGATGTTCTTCTTGTGGTTTAAAAAATCATCGAATTGTTGTTGTGATTTTTCTCCATCCTTGTGGTTATTGTTATCCACGTTATAGGGCTGCTGTTTTTTTTAGGGTTGTTGACTTATATGTTGCTTAAGTTCTTGGTTAAGTTTTTAATTTTGTATCAGTTTGACAAATTGAGTTGTTATTTTGTTAGGTTTGGAATAGAGTTTGTTTACTATTGTTGAGTTCTTGTTGTTATAGCGTTGGAATAGTGTTTGATATGGTATTTGAACTATTGCAGGACGAAGATAATGAAGGATGACATGTTGCCCATACTTTGACAAATACTTAGCATTATTTTGACGTTTAAAATATTAATCTATGGATTAATATTAGTATTTTGTATGAAATTTGTATAATTTATAATTTATCAAATTAGTTGTACACATCAGGTATTGTGGTAACTATTATAGACCATATAGCAATGGTTCTATGGAAGGTGACAATTGCCTACTTTTTGTAATGGTTGTCCCTTGTAATGGGTCTATCAATATTGTAATGGTAACATCTATTGTAATAATAATTATTTTTTGTAATGGTTGCTCCGATTGTAATAGTTATGTGTCTATTGTAATTGTTTTAAACTTGATTTTTCAAACCGTTACAGTAGAGTTTATTTTTGTTGCTAGATACCTATTGCAAGGCAGACTATTGTAGCGGAGCATAATCCATTACTAAAGCCTTACAGTAACAGTTTTGAAGCCTTAAGTAACTAATTTTGACGATTACAACAGGCCATTCATTTAGTAGTGAAAGTGAGAGAACTCATGATGTGGTGTCAACCTTCAAATTCAACATAATTTAGATAAAAACAAAGTATTAAACATGCCAATAATTTCAAACAAAGCATTTAGCAACTTAAACATATTATAAAACCTTTCAAACACATAAAGAGTTTAAAACCAGTCAGTAAGCAAGATCTTCACTGAGATCATATCCAGATAAGAAGCACAAAAATCGTTTTTGAAAACTCTCAGTTAACCCACCTCGGTCGAGGCGTTCTTGGGTCAACCGAGGTGAAACGCCTCGTTTGGCCAAGACTGACTCAGTCGAGGTCAAAAATTTTTTTTTTTAAAACCATTTTTTTTTCAGTTTCGACGTTTTTCTCAATCAAATAACTTGTAAAAATGCATGCAATCTCAGATAAATACATAAAAGCAAACTGAAGCATAAACATGAAATATCCGATAAAGTGTGAGTCATACATCAAAGTCATCGAATAAGTACATCAAATCGTCATCAAATAAGTACAACAAATACCCCATACTTGGGACACACTGTCCCAATGGGTCAATATAAGTCTAAAGATAAGAGTACTCACCGGATAAATAGCTGAACTGCATAAAAATATAATAAAGAAAATTTTGCAGCTCATCAATAGTCCTGATCCGGTGGTGGTGGTGGTGGCACGTACGGATACTGGGTCGGGTCGAATGGATGACCCATGATACGCTCGAACTGAAGCTGGGCCATAATGTGCTGATAATGCGGCCTCTCTTGCATCTCGCGGATATCCAGCGACAGAGCAGCATATGAATCAATAACCTGATCCGTCAGGTCATCGATCCGTCTGTGGGCATCTGGATCCCTCACTCTGCGCCTCCTGCGTCTAGCAGGCCTAACCGGAGAAGTGGTAGGTGCATCAGCTGGTGTAGGCTCAGTCTCATCATCATCATCCAGATCTATAATCGGCGGTGCGCTCGTCCCTGCATTATCTGTCCCTGTATCCATCGGGACTCCACCCTCTCTCTCATCCACTGTCTCCTCGTCGTCAGCCTCCTCCTCCTCCTCAACTGGGGCAGCTGCTGCCTCCCTATGATCCTCCATCAGTGGAGCCCAGGCGGTTTGCCAATAGTGCGGGTCATAAACGGTGAACTGGGCAGACCATCGGATCCCCTGTGGCGCAGTCAGCTCCCACGGCATAACAACGTAGGGTGTAGTCAGTCCTCGGGGAACCAGAATCCACCGAGTGATCATCTCCTGCAGCCCAAGCGGCTTCGGAGCCGCCACCATCGTACAAGCACTGAGGTCCATGTCATGATAAGCAGCTATGTGGGTGACGAGCCCTCCGCAGCAGATGTCTCCCTTCGCTTTGGCCTTGATCTTGTGCAGATCCTCTGCCAAAATCAAGCCAAAGTCTGGGAACCCCCAATGACCATGCAGTACAAACTGAAGAGCTCGCCCTGTCGGATCTTCTGGGGCGTCTCAGTACGCACCAGAAGTGTCTCGCTAAAGATCCGGTGGGCTAACCTAAAGGCTAGGTGGAAGATGACCTTCTCCCTGTAATCTCTAGGGCGCCATCTATCTGCGTGCTCAACAATATGGGCTATCTGCCCCCAGAACTCCCTAGCTACAGATCGGGAAGGGAAGTCAATGGCGGTGGGCTCAGGAAAGCCGAAGATATCTTTCCAAATATCGAGCGGCACTAAGAAGTTCCGGTTCATCAACCGGTACTTCACAGATTGCTCTGTGGGAAGGTAGGTGAAGGAGCTAACGAACTCTACGGTCGGCTCCAAGTAGGTTGGGGCTCGGATCTCAGTAAAGTGATCCAGCCCAACTGTAGTAATCATCCTCCTAAGGTCTCCATCTACCCCTAGGCAATCAAAATCGGACACGTCCAAGAAACGTGGTGCAATCACTGGACGGCTAGCTATACGCTCATAATCTACCCGGTGTCGCTCATGGATCACCGGGCGGTAAGGTCGGGAAGAAGAGGAAGAAGGGGAAGGTGAGGATCTATCTCTGAGGGCAAGGCGACGTTCAGAACTCATTTTCACTCAGCTACTGTCAGATCACCTCGGTCACTAACAACTCTCAAGAATCACCTCGGCCGAGGCGCAACTCGACTGGACCGAGGCGGAGACAGTTCGCGATTCAACTCTCAGAAATCCAGTTCTTTTCCCACAATATCACTATAATTGCTTCCTATGGGGTACTTAAGCCTTTTTTCAGCAGATGCAAGGGCAACCAAAGCCCAAATCGAAGAGAATAAACGAGTTAGGGTTCGGTTTCGTTTTTACCTCATTTCGGCCGAATCGTTCGATTTCTTCGCAGATCTGTACTTGCAATGGGATCCTCTATGCCTTAATCGTAGTTTGGTAGCGGAAATCTTCAAAAACAAGCAAGAATCGAGGAAGCGAGGTGGAAGAGCGCCGCGGTCGAGTCGAAATAGGTAAAAAGTGAAAAAAGGAAAATTTTCCCCCTTTTATACTGTTCCTGGAACTGCTGTCACCTCGGTCGAGATGGTCTCGACTTGACCGAGGTGGTACGGACCGAGGTGGTTCTGTAGAAACCCTAGTCGCCTCGGTTGCTCAAGAATCAACTCGGTCGAGGTGGCCTCGACTGGACCGAGGTGTCTCAGTCAAACTTCGTCTTCTCGAATTCTCGAACTTCTGTTTTTCCAGTTATGCTCCTGATTGGTTCTCCTTCCTTAGCTGTAATCTGTTATCTGTCTAGGATGCCAAAAACAAACAAAACAAAGCAAAAGCAAACTATCTAAGCTAAACTAGAAAAAAGGGAAAAGAAAGCAATACTTTGGGTTGCCTCCCAAGAAGCGCTTGGTTTAAGGTCGCTAGCTGGACCATACGACATCTCTCAAACGTGATGGGAGGTGCCCTCACCCCATACTTCACCTCCATCGTTGGGTGAAGTAGGCAAGTCTATCAAACGCTCCAACAAGTGCAAGTGCTCATCGGATCCGTAATAATACTCTCCCAAAAAGGTTCCGGTTCCTAACTTCACCGGCAAATGGTAGGATCTCCCACGTACAAGCTTGTACGGTTTGATTCTCACCGGAATCCTTCTAGATTTTCTGCACTTCAATGGGACATAATCTAGCCTCGTGTCCCATCCCTTCATGGATCGAGAAAACAAGTTCTCGAGAATCCTAGCGGCTTCCCCATCCATAGCTTGGGGATGGTACAAGGTCCTTAGCATGGGAGGGACCCCATACTTGAACAAAAGACACTTCATCGCCTTAGCAGTGAAGTGCTTGCAAACTCCACTCCTTATAATCCAAGGAGCATCTTCTTCAAATAACTTCAATGGAGGTTTCATCTAGATCTTAGAAGGTTCTTTCGGAAGAGACCTCCAACTCTCCGGTGCCTTCCTGAAAAATTCAGAAATATTAATAGGGAATTCAAATGAAGTAGGAGAATGTACCTTGCAAAGTTCTCCAAAGTTTGAGACAAGTTTCGTGTTGGGTTGATAATCCATCCACGAAATCTCTCTCAGTTCTGCTGGTCTTTCTTCCACCTTGACCACAATCTCAGTAATTTGGCCAAGGTTATCTGCATCTTCCACTTCTGATTTTGCAGATTCTTCCATCTCGGCCGAAATCTCTTTCACCTCGGCTGAGGTCTCAACAGTCAGATCGAGACCTTCCATATCCTCCTCTTCCTCAAAAGCTTCAGGAGAAATTTCTGGTTCGATTTGAGGAATGCTTGAAAAGTGCAACACTTCCTTATGCTCCAATTCCGGCTTAGCATAGGATAGGGTGCTTTCATTGAGCTCCTCCACCTTCTTCATCAACCTCTCCCATCTTGATTTAAGAGAATTTTCAAGGGGTTGCTCACAAATCTTTCTAGGGACATTAAGTTCATCCCACATCGCAAGTTCACGCTGAATGGCCTCTTCTCTTTCCCATTCATTGTTGAACCAATAGAATGAGTACTTCTCCTCCAAGTACTCATAATGGTCCGCCCTAGAACTTTGTCTTGCTATCCAGGCTGGATCAAACGTAGTCATTGGAAATCCTGAAAACTACAAAACTCATAGAAAGAGTAGTTAGTAGCAACAGGGGCAAGTGCCCCGAAAGCAAACCGCAACCGGCTTGGTCTAGACCAAGTCCCCCGCAACGGCGCCAAAAACTTGTTCGCTCCAAACGGTGTGTGCAAGCTTTAAATTTATAACCCTAGACTTAAGATTAAAACAAGGATGCGAACCCGCAGTGTACGGGTCAATTGTAGTAAAAGCAAGGAATTCCAGGGGTCGATCACAGGGATTCGGTGAAACAAAGTCGATAACGGCAAGCTTCGTAAATACTAACCACAAGAGCAGTTAACACAATCAAAGATGAATAAGAAGTCAATAAAGCAAACATGCAATTCTAAGGATTAAAGCGTCTAGTTGTGGTTCCAACTCAAGATCTAAAGATAAGCGGACAAAGTTGAGGTTTTTGCATGGGAAAGGTGTTACTAAAGTGGAGTAGATCACCGGGTAAGTCTCACTACTCTCTAATCCTAAACCGTAACTCCTATTACCGGGTAAGTCTCAAGGAATCAAGATAAAGAACTATAACCTCAAACTAACACACCATCTAAGGGGATAGAATCAACCTTTACCGGGTAAGTCTCAGGCTAACTCACAAAGATGGGATGAAAGCACACTCAAACCCCAATAAAGGATAAACCTTTATTACCTACACTTATGATCGTTGGTACACAAACTAAGGAATTACCGGGTAAGTCTCATCCTAAGCTTGCATTGAACCAGGAAAGGTGTAATAAGAATAGGATTTGGCAAACTCTAACAATTAACTCTCAGTTTAGGATTGGATAAGTCACCTCGGTCAGCCAAATTCCACCCCGGCCGAAATGTCCATCGACTGAGCGAGATGCTCATGGTTAAGGTTAAAGACTCGAACTTTCAGGGTCCTACTGGAATCTAAGATTATTCTATCATTGTTTTTCCCACAACCTTCAGCCAATAACCCTAGAATCACACAAGGAAATTAGCCACTCATCATCATCATGAAAGTATTAATCAAATATATGGGAAGAAGGTGAATATTTGAACAAGAAGAATTTAATGAAAAGACTTCAATAACTGAATCAAATATCACAACAAAAGCGTTCCTTGGATAGCAATCCAACAAGACAAGACAACAAGGAAGGGAATTAAAGACAATCTTACAAAACCCTCCAAAAGCTATAAAAGCTATGATCTTCAATCCTTCTTCAACCTTCAAAAAGGTTCTTCAAATCTCCCAACTGGAGTATGGTTGCTTGCTGCGTGTAAACCCTGATCAATGGTATAGCATGATCTTGGATTTGTGGAAATCCAACCCTTTTTATAGGAAAATAACCCCTCCAAAGATAAAATATCTTAGAAAGATCTCTTCCCATAAAAATAGGTAAAATATAAGATCTTCTTCCTTCCAGGAGCCAAGCCCAAAAATATAAGATCACTTTCCAAAGATAAAAGATCTCAGCCAAGAATAAAATATTCTCGCCGCGTCCTAGGTATTCGCCTCGGTCGAGTCGACGTCTCTGGATCACCTCGGTCGAGATGAATCTCTGGTCAACCGAGGTGAGTCGCAACTGAATGTGAAATCTCTCAAAACTGGTCCAAAGTGAATCTTTAATCCATGGCTATGCTTCCTGGATGGTTCCTTATGTTCCTCAATGTAGCTCCAATCACTCCATAGCTCCTTTTGCTCCTTTTTGATGCAAAACGTGCCATTTTACCTACGATTACAACAAAACTAGGTGTAGACCTCGATTCCCGCAAAGGTAGATGAAATGGTGATATAATCACATATTATACATACAAACATGCAGATTATGAAAGATAAAACGTCCAAACAAACCCCAAAATATAGACTATAATTCATGCTATCATCCTTCTTATCTAAGATTTGTGTTTGTTTGTGTTATTCCGAATCTAGTGACGATTATTGTTCTTGATTGTGACTTTGAGATTGATTTGAAAGTTATTGAAGGTTTTCGGAATTTTTCATCTTTCAATCTTTTAAACCTTGAATTTGATATCAATATGACTATTGTTGGCTAAAAACCCTTAACAATTCTAAGGTGAAGGGTTGATAGTTGTGGCTTAGATGATGATAGATCGATCGTAAACAGATTGGACCCTGAGAGTTAGAGAGAATCGCCGATAACCCTAATCCACGGTCTGTTCTTGAGCTTCCACGGCCGTGGAACTCAAGAACTACCCGTAATTTTGTGTTAAGTTACGAACTTGCTTTTACTTTAATCCAAAGTTAAAAGTTTGCTTTAACTTAGTCTTTGCTTGCCTTTTCTAGGTGGTAGTGAAGCCTCAACAACCTCTACCTCGATTGTGAGTGTCATAACTTTAATCGGTTTAGTTAGTCTTGATCCTTGGATTACAAGTTTGGGTATTTGATATTAATTCTTACTTTTAGAACCTTTCTATATTCAAGCCTCAACAACCTTTATAGAGAGTGTCTTGTAGGTGAGTCATATAAGGTTTTTGGAACTTCACCGTACGATTACCTTACATTAGCATACCTTTGCATATCTTAACTCTGTCCTTATATCATTAGTATATCTTGAATCGATTGCCACAGCTGGATACTTGGATCTTTAGGATTGTTGTTTTCCCAATACTTGAAAAGCTTCTTACATTTACTCGCTTGATAATCTATAATTGAATTTGTTCCCCCAAATCCCTGTGTTCGATACTCTGAAATTCTTGCTCAACTATATAGATCCGTACACTGCGGGTTCGCTTGCTTGATTTCTAGTTTTATAATTAAAGCTTATTTGCACGCACGCTAAGTGGGGAACATGTTTTTGGCGCCGTTACCGGGGATTTGGTTTAGGCCGAATTCGGTTTACGGTTGTCAAGCTTGGGAGCTCTTCCCTTGTTATTTGATATCTCTTTGAGTGCATGTGCAGGTCTAGGAACACCGAGGATCTCTTACCTCTTGATCAAGATCTTGAGAGGACTTTAAGGCAAAAGCGTAAGGAAAAGAAAATGGTTGAAGAACACGAACGTGATCTTCAATCGGAGCTAGCGGAGAAAGAAGCTCAACTCCAATGGAGTGAGAAGACACGTAGAGAAGAAACAGATCGTCATCAAATGAAAGTTGACGATCTAACGGATGTGATATTCCAAATGAGGATTGAGATAAACAACCTCAAGGAGAAAAAGAAAAGGAGGAGACCGGGAAGATCGGTTAGAGCTAACTCATCCAATGAGGATAGCGACTCCTCCATGCCACCGCTAGAGGAAATTGATCCCACGATCAATGTGAATCCATTCCATCCACGGGCAGCTGCTAATCGCCGTGTTCTACCTAGGAATGCAAGGATCGAACGTGTGGATGAGGAGCCAAGAACTCTTGGCCAAAGGATGGATCCAACGCAGCAACCACGTCGTCTAGGTGTGAACTTTGATGCTGACGATGTACAAGGGTTTAGCTTCAACCCTCAAGTTATTACTCTTGTTCGCCAAAACCAATTTGGCGGGACAAGCGCTGAATCTCCACACCAACACTTGCAAAACTTTGAGTGTATGATGGAGACAATGAGGCCGAAGAACGCAACTACCAACAACTATAAGCTCAAGCCTTTCTTCTTCTCCTTGAAGGGGAAAGCATTATCTTGGTACCAATCTCTTCCTAATGGGAAACTAGACACATGGGAAGACCTTTCCGCGGAGTTCCTCACTAAGCTCTTTCCGTCATCCAAAACGGCGGAACTTAGAGTTAAGATTAATGCATTTTCCATGACATCTAACGAAAGTTTGTTTCAATCTTGGGAAGATTTCAGGATTTGCTATTGGATTGCCCTCATCATGGCATATCCAAGCTTGCATTGTTGGAGATATATTATAAAGGGCTGGATGTGGAGACACAATTCAAGCTCCAATCCCTCTTATGCGGCACATTCATGGACATGAGGGAAGATGACGCATGGGACTTCATTGAGAAGCAAGCAAGAGTCATAGAGAAGTATTCCCACCGGAAAGTTGAGGGAAATCGTGTGGAGCAAGGAGCAAAGCTCACACATGAAGCTCAAAATCAAATTTTCTCCCTCAACAATGAAATCAAAGAGTTGAAGGAGGCTACCAAGACCAACTTTCCAAAGCAACAAGGAAAGGATGTTGGCTACTTGGGCAACAACAACAATGGTGGAGAGAATACAAACCGCAACAACAATAACCGGAACAACAACCGGAATAATTGGAATGGCAACAACAACAACCGGAACAATAATTGGAACAACAATAGGGGTTCAAACAACAACAATTGGCGCTCCAATCAACAAAACTCCGGTAACTCTTATCCTTCCAATTCGAATTCACTAACTCCACCTTCCTCTTCCTCTACTCCTTTGAAAAGCCAGGGGCAAACATCTAATGGAGGAAACACTTCGGGGAAGGAGAAGCCCGATCCCATGTTGGAAACGATCTTGGGAAAGCTTCAAGGGTTGGAGAACCACATCATTAAGGTTTATGATCAAATTTCTAAGGTTGATAAAGCCAAAAAGGTTTTAGAAAACCAAATGTTCAGCCAAGCGGAGGAAGTTCCTAGGAATCAAGGGAAACTTCCAGGAAAAACGGAGGACAACCCTAAGGGAAGGGTGATGGCAATCACAACTAGGAGCGGAGTGACTACCACCAATCCGCAGCCCAAGTTTGTTGAAGTCTCCGTCGAGAAAGACAAAGAGAAGGGGAAGGAGAAGGAAGATGTCTACGTTCCTCCTCCAACTTACAAACCACCCCTACCATTCCCTCAATCTAGAGCGAGAGCGTGCCTAGATAAAGAATTTGGTAAGTTTATAGAACTCATGAGCAAGCTGCATATTAATATACCCTTCATTGATGCGATTGTAGGTATGCCGGCTTATGGCAAGTTCTTAAAGGAAATCCTCTCTAACAAGAGAAAGTTAGAGGATTTTGGAGAGGTTAAGATGAGTTCGGATTCTTCGGATCTCATCAAGACCATGAAGGAGAAAATGCCCCCAAAGCTAAAAGATCCGGGGTCATTTTGCATTCCCATAGGAGTGGGAGATGTCACATATGATGCTTTATGTGACTTAGGAGCAAGTGTGAGCATCATACCACTTGCATTATGTAGGAAGATCGGTTTAGGCGACCCTAAACCGGTAATGATGACGTTGTACATGGCGGATCGATCCATCACTCGCCCCGTCGGTATTGTAGAAGGCGTCCCGGTCAAGCTAGGTAAATTCTTTGTTCCCATTGATTTTGTTGTGCTTGACATTCTTGTAGATAGTCCGGTCCCAATCATACTCGGAAGACCGTTTCTTGCAACTTCCGGCTGCATAGTCGATTGCAAGAATGCTAGGCTCGCCTTTGACATAAGAGAGGAGAAGGTAGAGTTCGTTCTTTCCACTCTAGTGAAGGAGCCAATCTTTGATGAGGATATATTCAATATCCAAGATGAAGAGGGGTTGTCTAGAGAGGAGGTAAGTGCTATTCTCTTCAAAGATCCTTTGCAAAAGGTTATTACTATGAGTCTAACGGATGTAGGGGAAGAAGAGGAGTGCAATGAGGCAATTGAAGCCTTAGAAGCACAAGAGGAAGTATGTGAAGAGGAGTTTGAGAAACTCCACGATGAGGCAGAAAACGTGAGAATCCACGGCCATACACTATATTCCACGGCCGTGGATTTCACCAACCAAAGCGTGGCTCACTCCAGAGAGTTACACGGTCGTGGAGGAAACAGAGCAACCGTATTTCCTTTCCACGCCCTAAACCACGGCCGTGGAGAATCCAAGGAAACCGTAATTTTGGCCGTGGAAGATGGTAATCGTGCCACTTCTTCAACTTCTTTTGATTCTTCTCCCACACCTTCTACTTCCTTAGACACTTCTAAGGAAGCATCGGAAGCTCCACAAGAGCCATTGGAAGTTCCGAAAGCAATGGAACTAAAGGCACTTCCTACTCATCTAAGGTACGCTTTTCTAGGACCTAATTCTACCTTTCCGGTTATTGTTAGTTCCGATCTAAGCATAGGTGAACATAATGAGCTCATGGTTGTCCTTAGGAAACATAGAAAAGCGTTAGGATATACTATTGAGGACTTAGTAGGAATCAAACCTTCCCTATGCATGCATAAAATACTAATGGAAGAGGACTTTAGGACTTCAAGACAACCTCAAAGGCGGTTAAACCCGACCATGAAAGAGGTTGTCAAGAAGGAAATTCTTAAACTTTTTGATGCAGGTATCATCTATCCTATCTTCGATAGTAAGTGGGTGAGTCCGGTTCAAGTAGTTCCGAAGAAGGGAGGAATGACGGTCATCACCAACAAGAACAACGAACTCATTCCTACCCGAACCGTAACGGGATGGCGGATGTGCATAGACTATCGCAAGATCAACAATGCGACGAGGAAGGATCACTTTCCATTGCCATTCATCGATCAAATGCTTGAAAGGTTAGCACAACATTCACATTTTTGCTATCTTGACGGTTATAGTTGTTTCTTTCAGATTCCGATACACCCGGATGATCAAGAGAAGACCACATTCACGTGCCCATGGGGTACGATCGCTTATAGGAGAATGCCGTTCGGGCTTTGCAATGCCCCCGCCACCTTTCAAAGGTGCATGATGGCCATCTTCTCCGAATACATTGAGGAAATCATGGAGGTCTTCATGGATGACTTCTCCGTATACGGTTCCTCTTTTCACAATTGTCTTTGTAACCTTGCTCTTGTATTACAAAGGTGTGAAGACACTAACCTAGTTCTTAATTGGGAAAAGTGTCAATTCATGGTTAAGGAAGGAATTGTATTAGGACACCTAATCTCTAGTAGAGGGATAGAGGTGGATAAGGTGAAAATAGAGACTATAGAGAAGCTTCCCCCCCCAACTTCGGTGAAAGGGATAAGAAGTTTCTTAGGACATGCGGGGTTCTATAGGCGCTTCATAAAGGATTTCTCTAAAATATCAAAACCTCTTACTAATCTATTGATGAAGGATGCGGTTTTTGAGTTTTTGCAGGAATGTTTAGATGCGTTCAATATGATCCGGGAAGCTCTAATTTCAGCACCTATTATCCAACCTCCGGATTGGACTCTTCCCTTTGAGGTTATGTGCGATGCTAGTGACGTAGCTATTGGAGCTGTCTTGGACAACGAAAGGAAGGGCGAACCCATGCCATATACTATGCTAGCAAGACGCTAGATGAAGCGCAGGTCAACTATGCCACTACGGAAAAGGAATTTTTAGCCATTGTTTATGCTATTGACAAGTTTCGCTCTTATCTTGTAGGTGCAAAGGTGATTGTCTACACGGATCATGCTGCGATCCGGTACCTCCTTGCAAAGAAGGATGCGAAGCCAACGCTAATTAGATGGATTCTTCTCCTACAAGAATTTGATCTAGAGATCCGCGACAAGAAAGGTTCAGAAAATTCTGTTGCGGATCATTTGAGTCGCCTAACACATCTAGAGGACGACCATTTACCTATAGATGACTCCTTCCCGGACGAACACCTACATATCATTGAGGAGTGCATCGATGTAATCTCCAAAGGTAACGAACCATGGTTTGCTGATTTTGTTAACTATTTGGTTTGTCAGGAGATACCGCCCGGATTATCCTACGCACAAAGAAAGAAGTTCTTTAATGATGTCCGGGAATACTTTTGGAATGAACCTCTCCTCTTTAAGAGAGGTCCGGATGGCATCATTCGGCGATGTGTGCCAGAAGATGAGATGCAAAGTGTCATCCGCCATTGTCATTCACTACCATGTGGAGGACACGCTAGTTCGAACAAGACTAGCGCAAAGGTATTGCAATCTGGATTCTTTTGGCCTACTGATAACACGATTTATAGCATAGTTTTAGGTGTACATTTAGATAGGATTTTCGCTCAATCATGCATGATCTAGCACTAGTCCAATACGTTTTGCACTCAAAACATGTATTTTGTCGAGATAGACGTCTACACGGACTTGTGTGCGTTTTGTAGGTATTTTGGGAAGTTTAGAGCTAAAACGATGCGTTAAAGGATCATTCATTTAGAAGACATGTCCTCGGACTCATTAGGACACATCAAAGGGGTAAGGAGGACTCATGGAACCTTGCCAACACTAGCTATGCACCAAACCACAGCTCAATGATCCAAGGCGAAGTTTCTGCATAGAATCACGGTTTCTTGAAGAACCACGGCCGTGGAAATGACCGTGGATTTTGCCAGATTCTCGTGACAGCTGTGCCACGACTCTCATGGCCAGCTCATGAAGAATTTGTTATAAAAGTGGTCCTTGATGGGTTGTTTGAGGCAGCTGGGGGGTAGTTTGGGAGCAGCTCATCCATTATCCATTTCTCTAACAAATATATTCTCAAAGAAGAAGGATCTTTCGAGGAAGGAAAGTGCCCAAGAGAAGAAGAAAGGTTCCATTGAAGAAGAGAGGAGAACACACACATAGCTTCTTGTATTTCGGATTTATTTCTAAAGATTTGTGAACCCTTGAACCTTCTTTTGGAAGGGTTGTAAGTTGTTCTAATTCCATTTTCAGATTGGTTTGTTTTTGAAGTTCACTTGTTCATCTTCTTTCTTTAATTATCTTGCAATGAATGCTATGATTTTATGTTTGTTTTGATTTCCATTATGGATGTTGTAGGCTAAAGTGATGTGATTCTAGGGTAAGGGAAGGATGGTTATGGCTAGGACTATGATAGGACGGACTTAGATTTACCTTTGGATGATTTTTGCTTATGAACGTAGCTGCTGTTAGAAATCACGGGTAGTTCTTGTAGAACCACGGTCGTGGTTTCTGTAGAACAAACCGTGATTCTTCCTGGTTCGAAGTATCTTGCCTTAGATGTATAAAATTGTTGAAACCCTAAGTTTTTGCTGAGTTTAACCTACCCTAGGGTGTCCTAGTGTAGTGACTAAGTGTTAGGAGAGACTTACCCGGTAATCCTTTCCCTTAGAATCTAAAATAGCAAAACCTTAGGTAGTGGTGAACCTAACAAGTCGCCATTGGATTAGATGTGCTAGGAATGTTGATTAGGGCTTCCCATTCCAAGACTTACCCGGTAAGGATAGGTTAGATCCCTAATTAACAATTCCGGTTTGTGTAGAATTCCTAACCTTAGGTTCTTAGAGACCTAACCGGTAATGAGACCTTAGGTGTGGACTAGTTGGATCATGAGACCTACCCGGTAATTGATCCCAATTTAGAAACACTTAATCCCAACATATCATAATCAATCCAAGGAATGAATAGATAACTTGAGTTCTATGCCATAACCGGAACTTCCGACCACTAGAATCCGTCTTTCCTTTCCCTTGATCAATATCTTGTTTGATTTGTTTATTTGTGATTTTTGGTTTAGTTTGATTGATTGCTTTGCATGAATTGTGATCATTGATCACCTAAAACAGACAAAAACATTTGAGATTTTCGTTCTTTGTTTTCCTCTTTTCTAACCTTAGACCTTCACTAAATTTAATCACAAAACGAATCAATTTCACCTTAGTCTTTGTGTTCGACCTCGGAATACTTATCTTTCTACATACGTCCCGTACACTGCGGGTGCGCTAGAGGTTAGGATAATTATAACGAGTATAAATTTAAGGCTTATTGCGTGCACACTTTTTAGCGTAACAAGTTTTTGGCGCCGTTGCCGGGGACTAGGTCTAGATTGAGTCTATTTTGTGATTGTTTCTAGTGTAAATCTTTCTTGTTGCTTTTGATCTCTCTTTGTTTGTGTCTTTGCTTTTCAGGACATCTATTTCTCTTTAGGTGTATGCGAAGATCTCGTGGCAAGGATTTAGCTCCATTCGATCCCGAACCGGAGAAAACCCTTCGATCTAGATCCAAGAACATCCGAAAGGAGAAAGAGATGGCCGGTAGAAACCTCCAAGCTGAATTGGATGAAGCCTTAGAGCAAATAAGGCTAAGAGATGAGCTCTTGGAGGAAGAAAGGAGACTTGCCAATGAGAGGCAAGAGGAAACAAGGAGGGAGATTGAGGAGATTAGGCAAGCCCTTGTTCAAGGAGAGCTTAATCGCCGACAACCTCCACCTCCTCCACCACAACCGCAGCCGGCGGCCAATGTTAGGGTCGTTCCCATTGCTATTGAGGAGCCACAAACCCTAGGGAGACGTATGGATCCGGCACAAAGAGCACACCGACCGGGTGTGAATTTAGGAGATCCCGCAACCCACAACTATGAGCTCCGCCCTCAAGTTCTTCAAATGATCCGGCATAATCATTTTGGAGGGATGGAAGGAGAGTCTCCTCACCAACATTTGATGAACTATGAGATTTTGATGGAGACTCTTAGACCACCAAGATTGGAGAGCAACAACCATAAGCTAAGGGCCTTTTCCTTCTCTCTTAAGGACAAAGCCTTGTCTTGTTATCAATCTATTCCACAAGGGCGAGTTGGTACTTGGGAGGAGATGACAACCGAGTTCTTAACCAAGTTCTTCCCACCTTCCAAGACCACCGAATTAAGAGGGAAGATCAATGCCTTTGTGATGAGGGATAGAGAAAGTTTGTTCAAGTTTTGGGAGAGATTCAAAGACCTTCTCCTAGATTGTCCGCACCATGGCATACCAAAGATTGAGCTATTAGAGATCTATTTCAAAGGGCTTGATGAAGATAGCCAATTCAAGCTTCAATCTCTTTCCGGTGGGACATTTATGGAGAAACATGTAGATGATGCTTGGGAGTTTGTGGAGAAGCAAGCTCTAGTGATTGAAAAATACTCTCATAGGAAGAGTGAAGGAAGGAAGGCGGGAGCGTATGAGGTGAGTGAAGTCACCATGAGCAATTTCAAGCTTGACGCCATCAACAATGAGTTGAAGTCCTTGAGAGAGTTGTGTACCACCACCTTGAAGAGCCAAGCAACTCCTCAAGCACCTCCACAAGCAAACTTGTCTTCCAAGGAGGAGGATGTGAATTACATGGGAAGGGGCAACTTCAACAATTACCAAGGCCCAAGAAATTTCAACAACAACCGGCAATTCAACAATTACCGGCCGAACCACAACTATCCCGGATTTTCTTACTCTAATCCGGATGGAGCCTTGAACCCTCCCACCTCCACAAGCACAACTCCACCACAAAGAGCTTCACAAGAACCTCCATCCGGTTTTACTCAACCTTCAAAGGATAGAACCGAAGTCATGTTTGAACAATTTCTAGGAAGATTGAGTGGACTTGAGAGCACTGTAACTTCAATCTCTAAAGCTCAAAAGGTCTTGGAAGCACAAGTCTTTCAAAAGGCGGGTGAAGCACATAGGGATCCCGGTAAGCTTCCCGGAAGAACCGAAGACAACCCAAGAGGCCAAGTGTTGGCTATCACAACAAGGAGTGGGCTGAGTATGAAGGATCCTTTGCCCAAGGACCAAGCTAAGGGAAAGCAAGTAGTGGTAGAAGAGGGAAGAAAGCAAGATGATGGAGGCAAGAGCAAGGATGTAGAGCCAACCTATGTGGCCCGCCTCCATACAAGCCACCACTACCATTCCCACAATCAAGAGCGAGGGCTCGTTTGGATAATCATTTTGGTAAGTTCCTTGAACTAATGACCAAGTTGCATATTAACATTCCGTTCATGGATGCCATCTTAGGAATGCCGGCGTATGGCAAGTTTTTGAAAGAAATACTCTCCAACAAAAGGAAGTTGGAGGAGTATGGGGAGATAAGGATGACCAAGAGATCCTCGGAGTTGATCCAAACGATGAAGGAAGAAATGCCTCCCAAGCTAACAGATCCGGGCTCTTTTTGCGTTCCAATTGGAGTGGGAGACGTGAAGTACGAAGCCCTTTGTGATCTTGGGGCGAGTGTAAGCATCATACCGCTTGCACTTAGCAACAAAGTCGGGCTAGGAGAGCCAAAGCCGGTCAAGATGACCCTCTATATGGCAGACCGTTCTATCACTCATCCGGTTGGGATTCTGGAGGACATCTCGGTGCAGCTAGGAGGATTCTATGTACCCATCGACTTTGTAGTGTTGGACATTCCGGCGGATTATCCGGTTCCTATCATCTTGGGAAGGCCTTTCCTAGCCACCTCCGGATGCTTGGTGGATTGCAAGAACGGGACTCTCTCCTTAAATATCGGGGAAGAGAACATCAAGTTCAAGCTGTCCACAATGATGAAAGGGCCAACCCTTGATGAAGATATCTTCAACATAGTCGAGCAAGAGGAATCTAGAGAGGTTGTGAGCTCGATCTTGATCAAAGACCCTTTGGAAAAGGTTCTTACCTTAAGCATGATGGAAGAAGATGATGAGGAAGCTTGCAATGAAGAAATCAAAGCCTTGGAAACCTTGGAAGAGGAGCCTAGAGTTGGATTTGAAAGCCACGAAGAAGTGATGAACAGCTGCCAGTTCCACGGTCCAGATTTTCAAACCACGGCCGTCAAACTTTCTGGACAACTCCGAGAAGCAAACTTGGCAAAAACCACGGTCGTGGAAAATGAACAACCCGTTTTTCCAACCGTGGTTTTCCCTGAATCAGCTCTTGATAATGATCAAGCTTTTAGGAGCCAAGGAGAGTCTTCATTTGCCTTGGATTCATCTCATCCAATCTTATTTGGATCATCTTCAACCGATAAAGGTCCTCCCTCACTTGAACTTAAACCCCTCCCCTCTCATTTAAAGTATGCATTCCTTGGTGATAATTCTACATATCCTGTGATTGTTAATGCATGCTTGAGTGATGATGAACTTGCTATATTGCTGCATGAACTAAGATTGCATAGGAAAGCCATTGGTTACACTATTGATAATTTGGTTGGCATTAAGCCATCTTTGTGCATGCATAAGATAATGATGGAAGATAACCACAAACCCTCTATTGAACATCAAAGGAGATTGAATCATATAATGAAAGAGGTGGTCAAAAAGGAAATCATTAAGTTGCTAGATGCGGGAATTATCTACCCTATCTCGGATAGTAAGTGGGTTAGCCCCGTTCATGTAGTACCTAAGAAGGGTGGAATGACGGTAGTAACTAATGAGAACAATGAACTAATACCAACTAAGACAGTCACGGGATGGAGGATGTGTATAGATTATAGGAAGTTAAACATGGCCTCTAGGAAAGATCACTTCCCTCTCCCCTTCATTGACCAAATGCTAGAAAGGTTAGCTCAACACTCTCATTTTTGCTATTTAGATGGGTATAGTGGATTTTTCCAAATCCCTATCCACCTCGATGACCAAGAGAAAACGACTTTTACATGTCCATGGGGTACCTTTGCATATAGGAGAATGCCATTTGGGTTCTGTAATGCACCCGCCACCTTTCAAAGGTGCATGATGGCCATCTTTTCGGAATACATAGAAAATATCATTGATAACACGATTTATAGCATAGTTTTAGGAGCACATTTAGGTAGAATTCTCGCTCAATCATGCATTGTCTAGCACTAGTCCAATACGTTTTGCACTCAAAACATGTATTTTGTCGAGATAGACGTCTACACGGACTTGTGTGCGTTTTGTAGGTATTTCGGGAAATTTTGGGCTAAAACGAGGCGTTTGAAGGTCGCTCGATTAGAGGACACGTTTCCAAACTCATTAGAACGCTAGCCAAGGATTGAGGAGACTCAAGGAACCCTTCCAACACAGGCCATGCACCAAATCACAGCCAAATTGTCCAAAGCAAGTTTCTGCACAGAATCACGGTTTCCTGGAGAATCACGGCCGTGGAAATGGCCGTGGTTTTTGCCAGATTCTCGTGACAGCTGTGCCACGACTCTCATGGCCAGCTCATGAAGAAATTGGTTATAAAAGTGGTCCTTGAATGTTGTTAGAGGCAGCTGGGATTTGGGTAGTTTGGAGAGCAGCTCACACATTCTCCATTCTTCTTTTCACCAAATATATTCCAAGTAGAAGAAGGATTTTTTCTAGGAAGGAAAGTGCAAGAAGAAGAGGAGAGGAACCATTGCCATTGAAGAGGAGAGGAGAAGACACACTTAGCTCTTGTATTTTCGGATTTGTTTCTAGGGATTTATGAACTCTTGAACCTTCCTTTGGAAGGATTGTAAGTCGTTTCTAATTTCATCTTCAGATTTGGATTGTGTTTAAGGTTTATTTGTTCATCTTCTTTCTCTCATTTTTTGCAATGGAGGTTATGAATCTATGCTTGTTTGCTTTGATTTCTATTATGAATGTTCTAGGCTAGATTGATGTGATTCTAGGGTAAGGAAAGGATGGTTGTGGCTAGAACTATGATAGGACAGACCTAATTTTACCTTGGATGATTCTTGTTTATGAACGTAGTTGCTGTTAGAAATCACGGGTAGTTCTTAAAGAACCACGGCCGTGGTTTCTGTAGAACGAACCGTGGTTTTTCCTAGTTCGAAGGATCTTAACTTAGGTTCATAAAGTTGTTGAAACCCTAAGTTTTTGCTGAGTTTAACCTACCCTAGGGTGTCCTAGTGTAGCGACTAAGTGTTAGGAGAAACTTACCCGGTAATCCTTGCCCTTAGATTCTAAAGTAGCAAAGTCTTAGGTAATGGTGAGCCTAATAAGCCGCCATTGGATCAAACGTGCTAGGAATGTTGATTAGGACTTCCCTTTCCGAGACTTACCCGGTGAGGATAGGTTAGACCCTTAATCGAACAATCCGGTTTGTGTTAAATTCCTATCCTTAGGTTCTTAGAGACTTAACCGGTAAAGAGACCTTAGGTGTGGACTAGTTGGATCATGAGACTTACCCGGTAATTGATCCCAATCTAGAAACGTTTAATCCCAACATTTCATAATCTATCCAAAGAATGAGTAGATAACTTGAGTTTTATGCCATAACCGGAATTTCCAACCCCTAGAATCCATCCTCCCTTTTCTCTTGATCAATATCATGTTCGATTTGTTTATTTGTGCCGATTTTCCGATTTGCTTTGATTGATTGTTTGCATGCATTTGATCTTTGAAGTAATCACCTAAAACCAACCAATTAAATTGAGATTTTCTTCCTTTGTTTTCTCTTTTCTTTAGACTTAGACCTTGCTAAATTCAATCACAACTTAGTTCGATTTCACCTTAGTCTTCGTGTTCGACCTTAGAGTACTTATCTTTCTACATACGTCCCGTACACTGCGGGTGCGCTAAGAATTAGGATAATTATAACAAGTATAAATTTAAGGCTTATTGCGTGCACACTTTCTAGCGTAACAAGTTTTTGGCGCCGTTGCCGGGGACTAGGTCTAGATTGAGTCTATTTTGTGATTGATTCTAGTGTAGATCTTTCTTGTTTCTTTTGATCTCTTTTTGGTTTGTGTCTTTGCTTTTCAGGACATCTATTTCTCTTTAGGTGTATGCGAAGATCTCGTGGCAAGGATCTAGCTCCATTCGATCCCGAACCGGAGAAAACCCTTCGATCTAGATCTAAGAACATCCGAAAAGAGAGAGAGATGGCCGGTAGAAATCTTCAAGCTGAATTGGATGAAGCCTTAGAGCAAATAAGGCTAAGAGATGAGCTTTTAGAGGAAGAGAGGAGACTTGCCAATGAGAGGCAAGAGGAAACAAGGAGGGAGATTGAGGAGATTAGGCAAGCCCTTGTCCAAGGAGAGCTTAATCGCCGACAACCTCCACCACCTCCACCACAACCGCAGCCGGTAGCCAATGTTAGGGTTGTTCCCATTGCTATTGAGGAGCCACAAACCCTAGGGAGACGTATGGATCCGGCACAAAGAGCACACCGACCGGGTGTGAATCTAGGAGATCCCGCAACCCACAACTATGAGCTCCGCCCTCAAGTTCTTCAAATGATCCGGCATAATCAGTTTGGAGGGATGGAAGGAGAGTCTCCTCACCAACATTTGATGAATTATGAGATCTTGATGGAAACTCTTAGACCACCAAGATTGGAGAGCAACAACCATAAGCTAAGGGCTTTTTCCTTCTCTCTTAAGGACAAGGCCTTGGCTTGGTATCAATCTATTCCGCAAGGGCGAGTGGGTACTTGGGAAGAGATGACAACCGAATTCTTGACCAAATTCTTCCCACCTTCCAAGACCACCGAATTAAGAGGAAAGATCAATGCCTTTGTGATGAGGGATAGAGAAAGTTTGTTCAAGTCTTGGGAGAGATTTAAGGACCTTCTCCTAGATTGTCCACACCATGGCATACCAAAGATTGAGCTATTAGAGATCTATTTCAAGGGGCTTGATGAAGATAGCCAATTCAAGCTTCAATCTCTTTCCGGTGAGACATTTATGGAGAAGCATGTAGATGATGCTTGGGAGTTTGTGGAGAAGCAAGCTCTAGTGATTGAAAAGTACTCTCATAGGAAGAGCGAAGGAAGAAAGGCGGGAGCATATGAGGTGAGTGAAGTCACCATGACCAATTTCAAGCTTGACGCCATCAACAACGAGTTGAAATCCTTGAGAGAGTTATGTACCACCACCTTGAAGAGCCAAGCAACTCCCCAAGCACCTCCAAGAGCTAACTTGTCTTCCACGGAGGAAGATGTAAACTATATGGGAAGGGGCAACTTCAACAATTACCAAGGCCCAAGGAATTTCAACAACAACCGGCAATTCAACAATTACCGGCCAAACCACAACCATCCCGGATTTTCTTACTCAAATCCGGATGGAGCCTTGAACCCTCCCGCCTCCACGAGTGCAACTCCACCACAAAGAGCTTCACAAGAACCTCCACCCGGTTTTACTCAAACTTCAAAGGATAGGACCGAAGTCATGTTTGAACAATTGCTAGGAAGATTGAGTGGACTTGAGAGCACCGTCACTTCAATTTCTAAGGCTCAAAAAGTCTTGGAAGCGCAAGTCTTTCAAAAGGCGGGTGAAGCACATAGAGATCCGGGAAAGCTTCCCGGAAGAACCGAAGACAACCCAAGAGGTCAAGTTTTGGCTATCACAACAAGGAGTTGGTTGAGTATGAAGGATCCTTTGCCCAAAGATCAAGCTAAAGGGAAGCAAGTAGTGGTAGAAGAGGGAAGAAAGCAAGATGATGGAGGAAAGAGCGAGGATGTAGAGCCGACCTATGTGGCACCGCCTCCATACAAGCCACCACTACCGTTCCCGCAATCAAGAGCAAGAGCTCGTTTGGACAATCACTTTGGTAAGTTCCTTGAACTAATGTCCAAGTTACATATTAACATTCCGTTCATGGATGCCATCTTAGGAATGCCGGCATACGGAAAGTTCTTGAAGGAAATACTCTCCAACAAAAGGAAGTTGGAGGAGTATGGGGAGATTAGGATGACCAAGAGATCCTCGGAGTTAATCCAAACAATGAAGGAAGCAATGCCTCCCAAGCTAAGGGATCCGGGCTCTTTTTGCGTCCCGATAGGAGTGGGAGATGTGAAATACGAGGTCCTTTGTGATCTTGGAGCAAGTGTAAGCATCATACCGCTTGCACTTAGCAACAAGGTCGGGTTAGGAGAGCCAAAGCCGGTCAAGATGACCCTCTATATGGCGGACCGATCCATTTCCCACCCGGTTGGGATTCTTGAAGACATTCTGGTGCAATTGGGAGGATTCTATGTGCCTATCGACTTCGTAGTGTTGGACATTCCGGCGGATTACCCGGTTCCCATCATCTTGGGAAGACCTTTCCTAGCCACATCCGGATGTTTAGTGGATTGCAAGAACGGGACTCTCTCCTTCAACATTGGAGAGGAGAACATCAAGTTCAAGCTATCCACAATGATGAAAGGGCCGACCCTTGATGAAGATATCTTCAACATAGTCGAGCAAGAAGAATCTAGAGAAATGGTGAGGTCAATTTTGATCAAGAATCCCTTGGAAAAGGTTCTTACCTTGAGTATGATGGAGGAGGACATTGAGGAGAATTGCAATGAAGAGATCAAAGCCTTGGAGGCATTGGAAGAGGAGCCAAGAGTTGGATTTGAGAGCCACGAAGAAATTGTGAACAGCTGCAAGTTCCACAGTCGAGATTTAGGAATCACGGCCGTCAAACTCTCTGGACAACTCCGAGAAACAAGCCTGGAAAGAACCACGGTCGTGGAAATTGAGCCAACCGTGATTCCAACCGTGGTTTCCCCTAAATCAGCTCTTAATGATGATCAAGCTTCCAGGAGCCAAAGGGAGTCTTCATTTGCTTTGGATTCATCTCATCCAATCTTATTTGGATCGTCTTCAACCGAAAAAGGTCCTCCCTCACTTGAACTCAAACCCCTCCCCTCTCATTTAAAGTATGCATTCCTTGGTGATAATTCTACATATCCGGTGATTGTTAAAGCATGCTTGAGTGATGATGAACTTGCTAAATTGCTACATGAATTGAGATTGCATAGGAAAGCCATTGGACTATTGATGATTTGGTTGGCATTAAGCCATCTTTGTGCATGCATAAGATAATGATGGAAGATAACCACAAACCCTCTATTGAACATCAAAGGAGATTGAACCCTATAATGAAAGACGTGGTCAAAAAGGAAATCATTAAGTTGCTAGATGCGGGAATTATCTACCCTATCTCGGATAGTAAGTGGGTTAGCCCCGTTCATGTGGTACCTAAGAAGGGTGGAATGACGGTAGTAACTAATGAGAACAATGAACTAATACCAACTAGGACGGTCACGGGATGGAGAATGTGTATAGATTATAGGAAATTGAACATGGCCTCTAGGAAAGATCATTTTCCCCTCCCCTTCATTGACCAAATGCTAGAAAGGTTAGCTCAACACTCTCACTTTTGCTATCTAGATGGGTATAGTGGATTCTTCCAAATCCCTATCCACCCCGATGACCAAGAGAAAACTACTTTTACATGTCCATGGGGTACATTTGCATATAGGAGAATGCCATTTGGGTTGTGTAATGCACCCGCCACCTTCCAAAGGTGTATGATGGCCATCTTTTCGGAATACATAGAAAATATCATGGAAGTGTTCATGGATGATTTCTCTGTTTATGGTTCTTCTTTTGATAATTGCTTGGCTAACTTGTCATTAGTATTGCAAAGATGTGAGGAGACAAATCTTGTCTTAAATTGGGAGAAATGCCACTTCATGGTAAGTGAAGGAATTGTGTTAGGACACTTGGTGTCTAACCGTGGCATTGAGGTTGACAGGGCTAAGATTGAAACGATAGAGAAGTTGCCACCACCTACCTCGGTGAAGGGGGTAAGGAGTTTCTTAGGGCATGCCGGTTTCTACCGGAGGTTCATCCAAGATTTCTCTAAAATTTCTAAGCCTCTCACTAACCTACTAATGAAAGATGTTGATTTTGTTTTCTCCAAAGATTTTCTTGAAGCGTTTTGTAGGTTAAAGAACGCCTTGATCTCCGCACCCATCATGCAACCTCCGGATTGGAGTATACTATTTGAGATCATGTGTGATGCGAGTGATGTGGCCGTTGGGGCTGTTTTAGGGCAAAGAAAGGAAGGGCGCACTCATAATATTTATTATGCTAGCAAGACGCTTGATGATGCCCAACTCAACTATACTACCACCGAGAAAGAGTTATTGGCGGTAGTGTATGCATTTGAGAAGTTCCGCTCGTACCTTGTTGGAGCAAAGGTCATAGTTTACACGGATCATGCGGCGATCCGTTATCTACTTACGAAGAAGGATGCCAAGCCAAGGTTGATTCGGTGGATCCTTCTTCTTCAAGAGTTTGATTTGGAGATAAGAGATAAGAAGGGATCCGAGAACTCGGTGGCGGATCACCTTAGTAGACTCCCACCATTGGAGCTTGGGAAAGATAACATCCCGATAGATGATTCGTTCCGGGATGAACAGTTGCAATTGGTGGAGGAATGCTTGTTCCAAGTGGCTAGAGGAAGTGAGCCATGGTATGCCGACATTGTAAATTACTTGGTGTGTGAGGAAGTGCCCTCCGGACTAACGTATGCACAAAGGAAGAAGTTCCTCAACGACGTAAGGCATTACTATTGGAGCGAGCCAGTTCTATTCAAGAGAGGCCCGGATGGGGTGCTTAGAAGATGTATACCGGAAGATGAAATGGAGAGTGTGATCCGCCATTGTCACTCCTTACCATGTGGAGGCCATGCTAGCTCACACAAGACGTGTGCCAAGGTATTGCAATCCGGTTTTTATTGGCCTAACTTGTTTAGAGATGTGCAAGGTTTTGTAGCGGCATGTGATGCTTGCCAAAGAACGGGGAACATCTCAAGGAGGAATGAAATGCCCTTGAATAACATCCAAGAAGTTGAGATTTTTGATGTATGGGGTGTAGACTTCATGGGGCCATTCCCATCTTCATGTGGAAATCTATTTATCCTATTGGCGGTGGACTATGTGTCAAGATGGGTAGAGGCAATCGCCTCTCCTACGAATGATGCCAAGGTGGTGGTGCGGTTCTTCAACCGAGTGATCTTCCCTAGGTTTGGAACACCAAGGGTGATCATTAGTGATGGAGGGAAGCACTTCACAAATAGGAACTTTGGAGCACTTTTGGCCAAGTATGGGGTGACTCACAAAGTGGCAACACCCTACCACCCCCAAACTAGTGGTCAAGTGGAGATCTCCAACCGTGAGATCAAAGCCATACTCGAGAAGACGGTGTCTAGGACAAGGAAGGATTGGGCCATGAAGCTCAATGACGCACTATGGGCATATAGAACCGCCATCAAGACACCTATTGGCACCACTCCCTACAAATTGGTCTATGGCAAGTCTTGCCATCTTCCGGTAGAAATGGAGCATAGAGCTTATTGGGCCATTAAGTGGCTGAATTTTGACCTCAAGGAGGCGGGAGAGAAGAGATTACTCGATATCAATGCACTTGAGGAGCTCCGGTTGGAAGCTTACGAGAATGCCCGGATTTACAAGGAGAGAACCAAAAGGTGGCATGATAAGAGGATCATTCCAAAGGAGTTGAGTGAAGGAGATCTTGTCCTTCTCTTCAACTCAAGGCTAAGACTCTTCCCCGGAAAGCTCAAATCAAGATGGACCGGGCCATATGTGGTGAAGAAAATCTTTCCCCATGGAGCTATTGAGATAGGAGGGTAGCATTGTGGAGATTTCAATGTGAACGGACATCGCTTGAAGAAATATATTCCGGGAGCCCCGGTAGACATGGTTGCCCCGCTTCACCTTGCATAAACGCTCCCGAGTTTGGTCAAGCTAATGACCTTAAAGAAGCGCTTGGTGGGAGGCAACCCATCGGTAACATTTTTCCTTCATTTTAGCTTAGATTTTTCTGTTTTTGTGTGCTTTGTGTGTTTTGTCTATTTTATGTGTGCTAGAACATTAGTGGCATTGGAAGCCTTTCTTGGAAATGATGATGATGAAACCCTCACCAATTATGGGTGGAGCGGACGCGGAACTTGGACGGCTAGCGGTGCCTAGCGCGGGTTTCAAAGCTTGAAGGAGGTTTAGAGCTCCCTACCATGGTTGAAAGGATCATCCAACATCAATCCTCTTGAGAATTCCCAAATACCGAAGAAAACCATTTTACATTGTGAGAACCTTCTTTCACTCTCTTTACTTGAATATCACATTGGGGACAATGTGTTTCTAAGTATGGGGTGGGGTTCACATGATCCTTTGCATGATGAGCATCTAGGATAGGTTAATATTTGCACATGTCTTGCATTGTACATACTTAAATCGAAAATCCCATAAAAATCAGAAAATTTAAAATTTTTTTTGTGCTTTCTAGGCTTGGATATGATCCTAATGATGAAACTTGTCTTGTGATTGGCTATGAATGGCCTTATGTGTTGAATTGATAAATGCATAAGTGGACTTGAACTACTTCTCTTGAATTCCATGAATGACTTGAGAGCATGGTGATTGCCTAGAATAGATTGAGTATTGAAAATCGAAATTACATGATAGTTCTTGCATACCATCTAGGAATGAATAAGGCATTTCATTTTTCTCTACTTCTCATCTTGATCATGATTGCTTGAGCACCTCAATCGATATAAAATTTGACCTCCTTTTAAACCCATCCGGGAATAGGAGCATGCTAGTGTGTTTGAATGTGTGAAAAGCAAGTGCGGGGTGAAGATGTAATGAAAAGAATGTCGTGAATGGAATGCTGAAATTATTGTGGAAGTGTAGCCAAAATAGGTTTGGGGGCGTTGGTTTAAATGACAAGTAACTCGGTACACTTCACATAATCGGGTGTTGGTGCCTTGCCAAAGTCAAATGAGCCAATAGCCCTAACGAGCTTTGGTATGTGTGCCCGGTGTGGATGCACCTCGAAAAAGAGAAAAAGCCCGAGGATAGCTAATCACCGAGGTTTCGGCTATTGTACACCAATGCCATTGTCTCAAAAATGAGTTAAAGAAAAAGAAAAGAAAGCAAGATAGGGAAAAATATGCACTTGGGGGAAGTTGATCGAGGACAAGGAGTGAAGTTAGTTCCATTCCCGGATTAGCATCACATACCTAAAAAATTCCCCTCCCCAAATTGAAACGTTTCTTAGCCTTTTATGTCACAAGCCCTTATGACCTACTTGCATGTTTGTAAGACTTAGTAATCTAGATTGGATAGACTCTTGATGTTCTTGACATCTCCGTCCTCCAAACTCATGCATGTTTTTGAGTTAAGTACAATTGTCTTTCCATGACTTATTTGTTTGATACATAATTGCTTATTCAATTGCCATTGATCATGACTATGAAGGTGATCCAATAGTAGAAAGCACAAAACCAAAAAGATTTTGCCATTTTTCTGCATACATAAATCATTTCATCTCGTAGTCTATAGTTGGGAATTTGCTCGGGGACGAGCAAACCTTAAGTATGGGGTATTTTGATAACACGATTTATAGCATAGTTTTTGGAGCATATTTAGGTAGAATTCTCGCTCAATCATGCATTGTCTAGCACTAGTCCAATACGTTTTGCACTCAAAACATGTATTTTGTCGAGATAGACGTCTACACGGACTTGTGTGCGTTTTGTAGGTATTTCAGGAAATTTCGGGCTAAAACGAGGCGTTTGAAGGTCGCTCGATTAGAGGACACGTTTCCAAACTCATTAGAACGCTAGCCAAGGATTGAGGAGACTCAAGGAACCCTTCCAACACAGGCCATGCACCAAATCACAGCCAAATTGTCCAAAGCAAGTTTCTGCACAGAATCACGGTTTCCTGGAGAATCATGGCCGTGGAAATGGCCGTGGTTTTTGCCAGATTCTCGTGACAGCTGTGCCACGACTCTCATGGCCAGCTCATGAAGAAATTGGTTATAAAAGTGGTCCTTGAATGTTGTTAGAGGCAGCTGGGATTTGGGTAGTTTGGAGAGCAGCTCACACATTCTCCATTCTTCTTTTCACCAAATATATTCCAAGTAGAAGAAGGATTTTTTCTAGGAAGGAAAGTGCAAGAAGAAGAGGAGAGGAACCATTGCCATTGAAGAGGAGAGGAGAAGACACACTTAGCTCTTGTATTTTCGGATTTGTTTCTAGGGATTTATGAACTCTTGAACCTTCCTTTGGAAGGATTGTAAGTCGTTTCTAATTTCATCTTCAGATTTGGATTGTGTTTAAGGTTTATTTGTTCATCTTCTTTCTCTCATTTTTTGCAATGGAGGTTATGAATCTATGCTTGTTTGCTTTGATTTCTATTATGAATGTTCTAGGCTAGATTGATGTGATTCTAGGGTAAGGAAAGGATGGTTGTGGCTAGAACTATGATAGGACAGACCTAATTTTACCTTGGATGATTCTTGTTTATGAACGTAGTTGCTGTTAGAAATCACGGGTAGTTCTTAAAGAACCACGGCCGTGGTTTCTGTAGAACGAACCGTGGTTTTTCCTAGTTCGAAGGATCTTAACTTAGGTTCATAAAGTTGTTGAAACCCTAAGTTTTTGCTGAGTTTAACCTACCCTAGGGTGTCCTAGTGTAGCGACTAAGTGTTAGGAGAAACTTACCCGGTAATCCTTGCCCTTAGATTCTAAAGTAGCAAAGTCTTAGGTAATGGTGAGCCTAATAAGCCGCCATTGGATCAAACGTGCTAGGAATGTTGATTAGGACTTCCCTTTCCGAGACTTACCCGGTGAGGATAGGTTAGACCCTTAATCGAACAATCCGGTTTGTGTTAAATTCCTATCCTTAGGTTCTTAGAGACTTAACCGGTAAAGAGACCTTAGGTGTGGACTAGTTGGATCATGAGACTTACCCGGTAATTGATCCCAATCTAGAAACGTTTAATCCCAACATTTCATAATCTATCCAAAGAATGAGTAGATAACTTGAGTTTTATGCCATAACCGGAATTTCCAACCCCTAGAATCCATCCTCCCTTTTCTCTTGATCAATATCTTGTTCGATTTGTTTATTTGTGCCGATTTTCCGATTTGCTTTGATTGATTGTTTGCATGCATTTGATCTTTGAAGTAATCACCTAAAACCAACCAATTAAATTGAGATTTTCTTCCTTTGTTTTCTCTTTTCTTTAGACTTAGACCTTGCTAAATTCAATCACAACTTAGTTCGATTTCACCTTAGTCTTCGTGTTCGACCTTGGAGTACTTATCTTTCTACATACGTCCCGTACACTGCGGGTGCGCTAAGAATTAGGATAATTATAACAAGTATAAATTTAAGGCTTATTGCGTGCACACTTTCTAGCGTAACAATCATGGAAGTGTTCATGGATGATTTCTCTGTTTATGGTTCTTCTTTCGATAATTGCTTGGCTAACTTGTCATTAGTGTTGCAAAGATGTGAGGAGACAAATCTTGTCTTAAATTGGGAAAAATGCCACTTCATGGTAAGTGAAGGGATTGTGTTAGGACACTTGGTGTCTAACCGTGGCATTGAGGTTGATAGAGCTAAAATTGAAACGATAGAGAAGTTGCCGCCACCTACCTCGGTGAAGGGGGTAAGGAGTTTCTTAGGGCATGCCGGTTTTTACCGGAGGTTCATTCAAGATTTCTCTAAAATTTCTAAGCCTCTCACTAACCTACTAATGAAAGATGTTGATTTTGTCTTTTCCAAAGATTGTCTTGAAGCGTTTTGTAGGTTGAAGAACGCCTTGATCTCCGCTCCTATCATGCAACCTCCGGATTGGAGTCTACCATTTGAAATCATGTGCGATGCAAGTGATGTGGCCGTTGAGGCCGTTTTAGGGCAAAGGAAAGAAGGGCGCACTCATGCTATTTACTATGCTAGCAAGACGCTAGATGATGCCCAACTCAACTATGCTACCACTGAGAAGGAATTGTTGGCGGTGGTATATGCATTTGAGAAGTTCCGCTCGTACCTTGTTGGAGCGAAGGTCATAGTTTATACGGATCATGCGGCGATCCGTTATCTACTTACAAAGAAGGATGCCAAACCAAGGTTGATTCGGTGGGTCCTTCTTCTTCAAGAGTTTGATTTGGAGATACGAGATAAGAAGGGATCCGAGAACTCCGTGGCGGATCACCTTAGTAGACTCCCACCCTTGGTGCTTGGAAAAGACAACATCCCGATAGATGATTCATTCCGGGATGAACAATTCCAAATGGTGGAAGAATGCTTGTTCCACGTGGCTAGAGGAAGTGAGCCATGGTATGCCGACATTGTGAATTACTTGGTGTGTGAGGAAGTGCCTCCCGGACATACATATGCACAAAGGAAGAAGTTCTTCAACGATGTAAGGCATTACTATTGGAGTGAGCCACTTCTATTCAAGAGAGGCCCGGATGGGGTGCTTAGAAGATGCATACCGGAAGATAAAATGGAGAGTGTGATCCGGCATTGTCACTCCTTACCATGTGGAGGCCATGCTAGCTCACAAAAAACGTGTGCCAAGGTATTGCAATCCGGTTTTTATTGGCCTAACTTGTTTAGAGATGTGCAAGGTTTTGTAGAGGCATGTGATGCTTGCCAAAGGACGGGCAATATTTCAAGGAGGAATGAAATGCCCTTGAATAACATCCAAGAAGTTGAGATTTTTGATGTGTGGGGTATAGACTTCATGGGACCATTCCCTTCTTCATGTGGAAATCTCTACATCCTATTGGCGGTGGACTATGTGTCAAGATGGGTGGAGGCAATTGCCTCTCCTACAAATGATGCCAAGGTGGTAGTGCGGTTCTTCAACCGAGTGATCTTCCCTAGGTTTGGAACACCAAGGGTGATCATTAGTGATGGAGGGAAGCACTTCACAAATAGGAATTTTGGGGCACTTTTGGCCAAGTATGGGGTGACTCATAAGGTGGCAACACCCTACCATCCCCAAACTAGTGGTCAAGTGGAGATCTCCAACCGGGAGATAAAGGCCATCCTCGAGAAGACGGTATCTAGGACAAGGAAGGATTGGGCTATGAAGCTCAATGACGCACTATGGGCATATAGAACCGCCTTCAAGACACCTATTGGCACCACTCCTTACAAGTTGGTCTATGGCAAGTCTTGCCATCTTCCGGTGGAAATGGAGCATAGAGCTTATTGGGCTATTAAGTGGCTAAATTTTGACCTCAAGGAGGCGGGAGAGAAGAGGTTGCTCGATATCAATGCTCTTGAAGAACTCCGGTTGGAAGCCTATGAGAATGCCCGGATCTACAAGGAGTGAACCAAAAGGTGGCATGACAAGAGGATCATTCCAAAGGAGTTGAGTGAAGGAGATCTTGTCCTTCTCTTCAACTCGAGGCTAAGGCTCTTTCCCGGAAAGCTCAAATCAAGATGGACCGGGCCATATGTGGTGAAGAAGATCTTTCCCCATGGAGCTATTGAGATAGGAGGGGAGCATTGTGGAAATTTCAAAGTGAATGGGCATCGCTTGAAGAAGTATATTCCGGGAGCCCCGATAGACATGATTGCCCCGCTTCACCTTGAATAGACGCTCCCGAGTTCGGTCAAGCTAGTGACCTTAAAGAAGCGCTTGGTGGGAGGCAACCCATTGGTAACATTTTTCATTTTTCATTTTTTGCTTAGATTTTTCTGTTTTTGTGTGCTTTGTGTGTTTCGTGTTTCGTGTGTGTGCTAGAAGCATTTGTGGCATTGGAAGCCTTTCTTGACATGTGAATGATGATGATGAACCCCTCACCAATTATGGGTGGAGCGGATGCGGAACTTGGACGGCTAGCGGTGCCTAGCGCGGGTTCCGAAGCTTTGAAGGAATGCTTAGAGCTCTCTACCATGGTTGATGAGATCATCCAACATCAATTCACTTGAACAATCCCGAATACCATAGCAAACACTTTTACATTGTGAGAACCTTCTTTCACTCTCTTTACTTGTATATCACATTGGGGACAATGTGTTTCTAAGTATGGGGTGGGGTTTGCATGATCCCTTGCATGATGAGCATCTAGGATAGGTTAATACTTGCACACGTCTTGCATTGTACATACTTAAACTGAAAATCCCATAAAAATCAGAAAATTTAAATATTTTTTGTGCTTTCTAGGCTTGGATATGATCCTAATGATGAAACTTGTCTTGTGATTGGCTATGAATGGCCTTATGTGTTGAATTGATAAATGCATATGTGGACTTGAACTACTTCTCTTGAATTCCACGAATGACTTGAGATCATGATGATTGCCTAGAATGGATTGAGTATTGAAAGTTGAAATTACATGATAGTTCTTGCATACCATCTAGGAATGAATGAGGCATTTCATCTTTCTCTACTTCTCATCTTGATCATGATTGCTTGAGCACCTCAATTGATATAAATTCAACCTCCTTTAAAACCCATCCGGGAATAGGAGCATGCTAGTGTATTTGAATGTGTAAAAGCAAGTGCGGGGTGAAGATGTAATGAAAAGAATGTCGTGAATGGAATGCTGAAATTATTGTGGAAGTGTAGCCAAAATAGGTTTGGGGGCGTTGGTTTAAATGATAAGTAACTCGGTACACTTCACATAATCGGGTGTTGGTGCCTTGCCAAAGTCAAATGAACCAATAGCCCTAACGAGCTTTGGTATGTGTGCCGGGTGTGGATGCACCTCGAAAAAGAGAAAAAGCCCGAGGATGGCTAATCACCGAGGTTTCGGCTATTGTACACCAATGCCATTGTCTCAAAAATGAGTTAAAGAAAAAGAAAAAGAAAGCAAGATAGGGAAAAATATACACTTGGGGGAAGTTGATCGAGGACAAGGAAGTGAAGTTAGTTCCATTCCCGGATTAGCATCACATACCTAGAAAATTCCCCTCCCAAATTACAACGTTTCTTAGCCTTTTATTTACAAGCCCTTATGACCTACTTGCATGTTTGTAAGACTTAGTAATCTAGATTGGATAGACTCTTGATCTTCTTGACATCTTCGTCCTCCCATCTCATGCATGCTTTTGAGTTAAGTACAATTGTCTTCCCATGCCCTTATTTTTTGATACATAATTGCTTATCCAATTGCCATTGATCATGACTATGAAGGTGAACCAATAGTAGAAGCACAAAACCCAAAAAGATTTTTTGCGTTTTTCTGCATACATAAATCATGTCATCTCTTAGTCTATAGTTGGGAATTTGCTCGGGGACGAGCAAACCTTAAGTATGGGGTATTTTGATAACACGATTTATAGCATAGTTTTAGGTGTACATTTAGATAGGATTTTCGCTCAATCATGCATGATCTAGCACTAGTCCAATACGTTTTGCACTCAAAACATGTATTTTGTCGAGATAGACGTCTACACGGACTTGTGTGCGTTTTGTAGGTATTTCGGGAAGTTTAGAGCTAAAACGATGCGTTAAAGGATCATTCATTTAGAAGACATGTCCTCGGACTCATTAGGACACATCAAAGGGGTAAGGAGGACTCATGGAACCTTGCCAACACTATCCATGCACCAAACCACAGCTCAATGATCCAAGGCGAAGTTTCTGCATAGAATCACGGTTTCCTGAAGAACCACGGCCGTGGAAATGACCGTGGATTTTGCCAGATTCTCGTGACAGCTGTGCCACGACTCTCATGGCCAGCTCATGAAGAATTTGTTATAAAAGTGGTCCTTGATGGGTTGTTTGAGGCAGCTGGGGGGTAGTTTGGGAGCAGCTCATCCATTATCCATTTCTCTAACAAATATATTCTCAAAGAAGAAGGATCTTTCGAGGAAGGAAAGTGCCCAAGAGAAGAAGAAAGGTTCCATTGAAGAAGAGAGGAGAACACACACATAGCTTCTTGTATTTCGGATTTATTTCTAAAGATTTGTGAACCCTTGAACCTTCTTTTGGAAGGGTTGTAAGTTGTTCTAATTCCATTTTCAGATTGGTTTGTTTTTGAAGTTCACTTGTTCATCTTCTTTCTTTCATTATCTTGCAATGAATGCTATGATTTTATGTTTGTTTGCTTTGATTTCCATTATGGATGTTGTAGGCTAAAGTGATGTGATTCTAGGGTAAGGGAAGGATGGTTATGGCTAGGACTATGATAGGATGGACTTAGATTTACCTTTGGATGATTTTTGCTTATGAACGTAGCTGCTGTTAGAAATCACGGGTAGTTCTTGTAGAACCACGGTCGTGGTTTCTGTAGAACAAACTGTGATTCTTCCTGGTACGAAGGATCTTGCCTTAGATGTATAAAATTGTTGAAACCCTAAGTTTTTGCTGAGTTTAACCTACCCTAGGGTGTCCTAGTGTAGTGACTAAGTGTTAGGAGAGACTTACCCGGTAATCCTTTCCCTTAGAATCTAAAATAGCAAAACCTTAGGTAGTGGTGAACCTAACAAGTCGCCATTGGATTAGATGTGCTAGGAATGTTGATTAGGGCTTCCCATTCCAAGACTTACCCGGTAAGGATAGGTTAGATCCCTAATTAACAATTCCGGTTTGTGTAGAATTCCTAACCTTAGGTTCTTAGAGACCTAACCGGTAATGAGACCTTAGGTGTGGACTAGTTGGATCATGAGACCTACCCGGTAATTGATCCCAATTTAGAAACACTTAATCCCAACATATCATAATCAATCCAAGGAATGAATAGATAACTTGAGTTCTATGCCATAACCGGAACTTCCGACCCCTAGAATCCGTCTTTCCTTTCCCTTGATCAATATCTTGTTTGATTTGTTTATTTGTGATTTTTGGTTTAGTTTGATTGATTGCTTTGCATGAATTGTGATCATTGATCACCTAAAACCGACAAAAACATTTGAGATTTTCGTTCTTTGTTTTCCTCTTTTCTAACCTTAGACTTTTACTAAATTTAATCACAAAACCGAATCAATTTCACCTTAGTCTTTGTGTTCGACCTCGGAATACTTATCTTTCTACATACGTCCCGTACACTGCGGGTGCGCTAGAAGTTAGGATAATTATAACGAGTATAAATTTAAGGCTTATTGCGTGCACACTTTTTAGCGTAACACCTACTTTATTTAGAGATGTGCAATCCTTTGTTTCTTGCTGCGATGCTTGTCAAAGAATAGGTAATATCTCTAGGAGGAATGAGATGCCTCTCAATAACATCCAAGAGGTGGAGATTTTCGATGTTTGGGGAGTAGATTTTATGGGACCGTTCCCATCATCTTGTGGAAACCAATACATACTCTTGGCGGTGGATTACGTTTCTAGATGGGTGGAAGCGATTGCCTCTCCCACCAATGATGCCATGGTGGTGGTTAAGTTCTTTAACAAGACCATCTTCCCACGATTTGGGACACCAAGGACTATCATTAGTGATGGAGGTTCTCACTTCATTGCCCGGTGCTTTGAAGCTCTTCTAGCGAAGTATGGGGTTACTCACAAGACTGCCACCCCTTATCATTCACAAACTAGTGGACAAGTTGAGATCTCTGATAGCATGAATTATAGTCTAGTTTTTGGGGTTTGTTTGGACGTTTTATCTTTCATAATCTGCATGTTTGTATGTACATTATGTGATTTTACTACCATTTCATCTACCTTTGCGAGAATCGAGGTCTACACCTAGTTTCGTTGTAATTGCAGGTAATATGGTACGTTTTGCATAAAAAAGGAGCAAAAGGAGTCATGAGTCATTAGGAGCTACATTCAGGGAACATAGCCATGGATTGAAGATTCACTTTGGAGCAGATTCGAGAGATTTCACACTCTGATTGTGAGTCACCTCGGTTGACCATTGATTCACCTCGACCGAGGTGATCCAGAGATGCCGACTCGACCGAGGCGAACACCTAGGACGCGGCGAGAATATTTTATTCTTGGAGGAGATCTTTTAAATTTGGAAAGTGATCTTATATTTTTGGGTTTGGCTCCTGGAAGGAAGGAGATATGCAGAATCATATATTTTACCTATTTTTATGGGAATATATCTTTCTAAGATTTATTATCTTTGGAGGTTTATTTTCCTATAAAAAGGGTTGGATTTCCACAAATCCAAGATCTCGCATACGACGCAGCACAACCCCGCCTACACCGGAAATACGCAGCAGCCGGAGCATACTCCAATTTGGGAGTTTCGAAGAACCTTTTTGAAGGTTGAAGGAAGATTGAAGATCATAGCTTTTATAGCTTTTTGAAGGGTTTTGTAAGATTGTCTTCAATTCCCTCCATTGTTGTCTTGTCTTTTTGGATTATTATCCAAGGAACGCTTTGTTGTGATATTTGATTCAGTATATTGAAGTCTTTTTATTAAAATTCTTCTTTGTTCAAATATTCACCTTCTTCCCATATATATTTTAATACTTTCATTATGATGATGAGTGGCTAATTTCCTTGTGTGATTCTAGGGTGATTGGCTGAAGGTTGTGGGAAAAACAATGATAGAACAATCTTAGATTCCAGTAGGATCCTGAAAGTTCGAGTCTTTAACCTTAACCCTAAGCATCTCGTTCGGTTGATGAACATCTCGGTCGGGGTGGAATTCTTCTGACCGAGGTGACTTATCCGACCTAAACAGAAAGTTAAGTGTTAGAGTTTGCCAAATCCTATTCTTATTACACCTTCCTGGTTCAATGCAAGCTTAGGATGAGACTTACCCGGTAATTCCTTAGTTTGTGTATTAACGATCATAAGTGTAGGTAATAAAGGTTTATCCTTTATTGGGGTTTGAGTGTGCTTCCATCCCATCTTTGTGAGTTAGCCTGAGACTTACCCGGTAAAGGTTGATTCTATTCCCTTAGATAGTGTGTTAGTTTGAGATTAGAGTTCTTTATCTTGATTCCTTGAGACCTACCCGGTAATAGGAGTTACGGTTTAGGATTAGTGTGTAGTGAGACTTACCCGGTGATCTACTCCACTTTAGTAACACCTTCCCCACGCAAAAATCTCAGCTTTGTCCGCTCATCTATAGATCTTGAGTTGGAACCACAACTTGATGCTTTAATCCCTAGAATTGCATGTTTGCTTTATTGACTTCTTATTCATCTTTGATTGTGTTAAATTGCTCTTGTGGTTAGTATTGACATTAGCACACCGTATTGACTCTGTTTCACCGAGTCCCTGTGATCGACCCCTGGAATTTTCTTGCTTTTACTACGATTGACCCGTACACTGCGGGTTCGCATCCTTGTTTTAAGCTTAAGTCTAGGGTTATAAATTTAAAGCTTGCACACACCGTTTGGAGCGAACAAGTTTTTGGCGCCGTTGCCGGGGACTTGGTCTAAACCGAGCCGGTTGCAGTTTGCTTTCGGGGCACTTGCCCCTGTTGCTACTAACTACTCTTTCTATGAGTTTTGTAGTTTTCAGGATTTCCGATGACTACATTTGATCCAGCCTGGATAGCAAGACAAAGTGCTAGGGCGGACCATTATGAATACTTGGAGGAGAAGTACTCCTTCTATTGGTTCAACAATGAATGGGAAAGAGAAGAAGCCATTCAGCGTGAACTTGTGATATGGGATGAGAAGAATGTCCCTAGAAAGACTTATGAGCAACCTCTTGAAGACTCTCTCGAATCTAGGTTGGAGAAATTGATGAAGAAAGTGACGGAGCTCAAGGAAAGCACCCTATCCTATGCTAAGCCAGAAGAGGAGCATAAGGAAGTGCTGCACGTTTCGAGCATACCTCCAGTCAAACCAGAAGTTTCTCCTGAAGCTTTTGAAGGAGAAGATGTGGAAGATCTCGATCTGACTGTTGAGACCTCGGTCGAGGTGGAAGTGACCTCGGTCGAGATGAAAGAAGAACCTGCAAAACCGAAAGAGGCAGATGCAGAAGACTTTGGCCAAATTACTGAGATTGAGGTCAAGGTGGAAGAAAGACCAGCTGAACTGAGAGAGATTTCGTGTGTGGATCATAAACCCAACATGAAACTTGTCTCAAACCTTGGAGAGCTTTGCAAGGTACATTCTCCTACTTCATTTGAATTCCCTATTAATATTTCTGAATTTTTCAGGAAGGCACCGGAGAGTTGGAGGTCTCTTCCGAAAGAACCTCCTAAGATCAAGATGAAACCTCCCTTGAAACTGTTGGAGGAAGATACTCCTTGGATTATAAGGAGTGGAGTTTGCAAGCACTACACCGTTAAGGTGATGAAGTGTTTCTTGTTCAAGTATGGGGTCCCTCGCATGCTCAGGACCCTGTACCATCCCCAAGCTATAGATGGAGAAGCTGCTATGATCCTCGAGAAACTGTTTTCTCGATCAAGGAAAGGATGGGATGCAAGGCTAGATTATGTCCCATTGAAGTGCAGGAAGACTAGAAGGATTCCGGTGAGAATCAAACCGTACAAGCTTGTACGTGGGAGATCCTACCATTTGCCGGTGAAGTTAGAAACCGGAACCTTTTTGGAAGAATTTTATGATGGATGTGATGAGCACTTCATGGTGTTCAAGGTGCATTAAGTAATCACATGCCGTATGGTCCAGCTAGCGACCTTAAATCAAGCGCTTCTTGGGAGGCAACCCAAGGTATTGCTCTTCTTTCCCGTTTTCTAGTCTAGCTTAGATAGTTTTTGTTTTTGCTTTGCTTGCTTTGTTTTTGGCGTTCTGGACAGACAACAGGAAGAAGCACATCTAGAAGGACAGAAGTTCGAGATTCTGAGAAGACAGAAGCACCTCGGTCACTGTCAAAGCACCTCGACCGAGTTGATTCTTGAAGCAACCGAGGCGACTAGGGTTTCTGCAGAACCGCCTCGGTCCATACCACCTCGGTCCAATCGAGACCATCTCGACCGAGGTGACAGCAGATCCAGTAACAGTATAAAAGGGGAAAAATTACATTTTCACTTTTTTTTCACCCTCCTCGACCGCGGCGGACAGAAGCACCTCGCTCACCTCGTTTCTTGCTCGTTTTCGCCAATTTCTGCTTCCAAACCGAGATTGAAGGATAGAGGAGTCTATTGCAACTACAGATCTGCAAGAAATTTGAGCGTTTCGACCGAAACGAGGTAAAAACGTTCGAAAACCTAAACTCGTTCGTTTTCTGATATTTGGGCTTTGGTTGCCCTTGATTCTGTTGAGGAAACCTTTAAGTACCCCTTAGGAAGCATCGGTAGTGATTTTTGGGGGAAAAGAACTGAAAATCAGAGAGTTGAATTCGCACTGCCTTCGCCTCGGTCCAGTCGTTCTGCACCTCGGTCAAGGTGATTCTTGGAGTTTGTCAGCCGACCGAGGTAGTCTGACAGTGTGTTTAAAAAAATGAGTTCAGATCGTCGTTTAGTTCTTAGAGATAGATCCTCCCCTTCCCCTTCTCCTTCCTCATCCCGTCCCTACCGCCCGGTTATCCACGAGAGATGTCGGGTAGACTATGAGAGGATAGCTGGCCGTCCAGTCATCGCACCACGATTTCTGGATGTGTCCGCTTTCGACTGCCTAGGGTTAGATGCTGACCTTAGGAGGATGATAGCTACTGTCGGGCTGGATCAGTTTACTGAGATCCGAGCCCCAGCCTACCTAGAGCCGACACTCGAGTTTGTTAGCTCCTTCTCCTACCTCCCCACAGACCGTTCTGTGAAGTACCGGTTGATGAACCGGAACTTCATAGTTCCTTTAGAGATATGGAGAGAGATTTTTGGCTTCCCTGACCCCACAGCTGTAGACTTCCCCTCCCGATCCGTAGCTAGGGAGTTCTGGGGACAGATAGCCCACATTACTGAGCACGCAGACAGATGGCGCCCTGGAGATTCCAGGGAGAAGGTCATCTTTCATCCGGCCTTTAGACTTGCTCACAGGATTTTCAGCGAGACGCTTCTGGCGCGTACTGAGACGCCCCAGAAGGTCCGACAGGGGAGCTCTTTTCGCTTTACTGCATGGTTACAGGAGGTTTCCCGGACTTTGGCTTGCTCTTGGCAGAGGATCTGCACAAGATCAAAGCCAAGGCGAAGGGAGACATATGCTGCGGAGGTCTAGTCACCCACATCGCTACCTACCACGGGATGGACCTCAGCGTTTGCACGTTGGCGGCGGCTCCGAAGCCGCTGGGATTGCAGGAGATGATCACACGGAGGATTCTAGTTCCCCGTGGGTTGACCACTCCATACGTCGCCATGCCTTGGGAGCGGACTGCACCTCAGGGCATCCGCTGGTCTGCGCAGTTTACAGTCTTTGATCCGCATTTTTGGCAGACGGCATGGGATACACTGATAGAGGATCACAGAGAGGCAGCAGCTGCCCCTGCTGCAGCTGCGGAGGAGGCTGAGGATGAGGATGACGACGATGATGAGACAGTAGATGAGAGAGGAGGTGGCGTCCCGATGGACACAGGGACAGATACAGCTGGGACGAGCGCGCCACCTATTATTGATTTAGATGATGAGGAGGATACTGAGCCTGCACCTGCTGCACCTCCTGCTAGATCTGCTAGGCGTCGGACACGCCGTCATAGAGATGCAGAGGCTCATCGTCGGATCGACGACTTGACAGATCAGATGATAGACTCATATGCTGCCCTTACAGTGGACATGCATGAGAGATTTGCCGCCCAGCACCGACACCTTGACAGCTGGACTCAGCAGATGTTGGAGGGGCAGCACTATCAGCGTAGGATGATGGAGCTACAGTTCCAGCAGACTATGGGCTATCCGTTTGATCCGACCCAGCATCCTTACGTACCACCACCACCACCGCCGGATCAGGACTACTGAGGAGCTGCAGGGTTTTATTATTATATTTTTAAGCAGTTCGGCTTTCATCCGGTGAGTTCTCTTTTGTTTAGACTTTTTATTATACCCACTGGGACAGTGTGTCTCAAGTATGGGGTGTTTGTTATTTGACTATGTGGCTACCTTTGATGTATTCGACACTTTTGATGTATCTTATTTATCGGATATTTTCATATTTATGCTTCATTTGCCTTTATATGATTATCTGATATTACATGCATACCTACAGGTTATTAGATTGAGAAAAACGTCGAAACCGAACCGAAAAAATAAAAAAATTGGTTTGTAAAAAGAAAAAAAAAAAAATTTTTAACCTCGACCGGGGAGATTTTGGCGAAACAAGGCATTTCACCTCGGTTGAACCAAGAACATCTCGACCGAGGTGACGTAACAGAAAGTTTTCGAAAACGATTTTGTGTTACTTATCTGGATATGATCTCAGTGAAGATTTTGTTTACTTACTGGCTTTAAATTCTTTGTGTGTTTGAAAGGTTTTATAATATGTTTAAGTTGCTAAATGCTTTGTTTGAAATTATTGGCATGTTTAATACTTTGTTTTTATCCAAATTATGTTGAATTTGAAGGTTGACACCGCAAGATAAGTTCTCTCACTTTCTTCTTGGAAAGACCAAGGCAATTCATTCTTTTCTTCTTCTTCTTCTTGATCATGCTTAACCCCTCATATACATTTTGCCTCCCTTTACCTATCCGGGAATTTGGAAGCAAGCGAAGTGGTGAAAGCAAGTTAAAGTTGAAGAGTGGGCTGGAAGTGAAGTGTTAGAAAGTAATTCTAGGTTTGGGGAAGTCAATCATGAAGATGAGTAACTCGGCACCATTCACATAGCCGGGTGTTTGTGTCTTGCCAAAGTCGGATTGAGCGATATTCCTAACGGGTCATGGTATGTGCATCAAGGGTTTGATGCATCTCGAGAAATTGATGATTGCTGATTACCTAGGCTTCGGTTATTGTGCACCTCTGTCCATGCATCCCAAAGAGTAAAGTAAAAAAAAAAAAAAAAAAAAAAA
>BSUD01000008.1:42522590-42846223 GCA_033239045.1 Fagopyrum esculentum | reverse complement strand
AAAAAAAAAAAAAAAAAAAAAAAAAAAAGAGAAAAAGTGTGAGATAAGCAAAAGCTTATTGGTGGAAGATGTTGCAAGTCGAAGTGAAAGTAAAGTTCATCCTTTTCCCGGATTCTAGCACCACATTACCTTACATACATCCCTACCCTACACGTTTCTTGACTTTTCTTTCGGGAAGCCCTTGAGACCTTGAGCTTGTTGATTGACTTAGCGGTTTAAACTGGATTATACATGATTAATTTTGATAATTATGATTTATTATGCATTCTATGATTTTATGCAAAGATGAACAACTTTCTTATATTTATAAAATGTTTTGATCATATTAAGTTTTTAATTCCAGAAGTATTCTCTTAGAGTGATCTATGATAGTTGCACACCATAAAATATTTTTGAAGGACTTTTTCATTGATTTTCTTGACTTATAATCCATTCTATCTTGTCTTCTATATGAGGAACTTGCTTGGGGACAAGCAAAGGCTAAGTATGGGGTATTTTGATAGCATGAATTATAGTCTAGTTTTTGGGGTTTGTTTGGACGTTTTATCTTTCATAATCTGCATGTTTGTATGTACATTATGTGATTTTACTACCATTTCATCTACCTTTGCGAGAATCGAGGTCTACACCTAGTTTCGTTGTAATTGCAGGTAATATGGTACGTTTTGCATCAAAAAGGAGCAAAAGGAGTCATGAGTCATTAGGAGCTACATTCAGGGAGCATAGCCATGGATTGAAGATTCACTTTGGAGCAGATTCGAGAGATTTCACACTCTGATTGTGAGTCACCTCGGTTGATCATTGATTCACCTCGACCGAGGTGATCCAGAGATGCCGACTCGACCGAGGCGAACACCTAGGACGCGGCGAGAATATTTTATTCTTGGAGGAGATCTTTTAAATTTGGAAAGTGATCTTATATTTTTGGGTTTGGCTCCTGGAAGGAAGGAGATATGCAGAATCATATATTTTACCTATTTTTATGGGAATATATCTTTCTAAGATTTATTATCTTTGGAGGTTTATTTTCCTATAAAAAGGGTTGGATTTCCACAAATCCAAGATCTCGCATACGACGCAGCACAGCCCCGCCTACACCGGAAATACGCAGCAGCCGCAGCATACTCCAATTTGGGAGTTTCGAAGAACCTTTTTGAAGGTTGAAGGAAGATTGAAGATCATAGCTTTTATAGCTTTTTGAAGGGTTTTGTAAGATTGTCTTCAATTCCCTCCATTGTTGTCTTGTCTTTTTGGATTATTATCCAAGGAACCCTTTGTTGTGATATTTGATTCAGTATATTGAAGTCTTTTTATTAAAATTCTTCTTTGTTCAAATATTCACATTCTTCCCATATATATTTTAATACTTTCATTATGATGATGAGTGGCTAATTTCCTTGTGTGATTCTAGGGTGATTGGCTGAAGGTTGTGGGAAAAACAATGATAGAATAATCTTAGATTCCAGTAGGATCCTGAAAGTTCGAGTCTTTAACCTTAACCCTAAGCATCTCGTTCGGTTGATGAACATCTCGGCCGGGGTGGAATTCTTCTGACCGAGGTGACTTATCCGACCTAAACAGAAAGTTAAGTGTTAGAGTTTGCCAAATCCTATTCTTATTACACCTTCCTGGTTCAATGCAAGCTTAGGATGAGACTTACCCGGTAATTCCTTAGTTTGTGTATTAACGATCATAAGTGTAGGTAATAAAGGTTTATCCTTTATTGGGGTTTGAGTGTGCTTCCATCCCATCTTTGTGAGTTAGCCTGAGACTTACCCGGTAAAGGTTGATTCTATTCCCTTAGATAGTGTGTTAGTTTGAGATTAGAGTTCTTTATCTTGATTCCTTGAGACCTACCCGGTAATAGGAGTTACGGTTTAGAATTAGTGTGTAGTGAGACTTACCCGGTGATCTACTCCACTTTAGTAACACCTTCCCCACGCAAAAATCTCAGCTTTGTCCGCTCATCTATAGATCTTGAGTTGGAACCACAACTTGATGCTTTAATCCCTAGAATTGCATGTTTGCTTTATTGACTTCTTATTCATCTTTGATTGTGTTAAATTGCTCTTGTGGTTAGTATTGACATTAGCACACCGTATTGACTCTGTTTCACCGAGTCCCTGTGATCGACCCCTGGAATTTTCTTGCTTTTACTACGATTGACCCGTACACTGCGGGTTCGCATCCTTGTTTTAAGCTTAAGTCTAGGGTTATCAATTTAAAGCTTGCACACACCGTTTGGAGCGAACAATCTCAAATCGGGAGATCAAAGGAATCCTAGAGAAGATCGTTTCAAAGACTAGGAAGGATTGGTCTTTGAAGCTTGATGATGCATTGTGGGCGTACCGGACTGCGTACAAGACTCCCATAGGAACCACACCATACAACCTTGTGTATGGGAAGTCTTGTCACTTACCGGTAGAGTTGGAGCATAAGGCGTTTTGGGCTATCAAATGGTTAAATTTCAGCATGAAGGAAGCGGGAGAGAAGCGTCTCTTAGACCTTAATGAGCTGGAAGAACTCCGGTTGAACGCCTATGAAAACGCCAAGATTTATAAGGAGAGAGCAAAGCATTGGCATGATAAGCATATCATTCCAAAGGACTTCAAAGAAGGAGATCAAGTTCTCCTCTTCAATTCAAGGCTTCGTCTCTTTCCAGGTAAGCTTAAATCTCGTTGGACCGGACCTTTTCTAATTAAGCGTATTTTCCCCCATGGTGCAGTTGAAGTATGGGGTGAAGCGGGCGGAAGCTTTAAGGTGAACGGTCAACGACTCAAGCAGTATATGCCGGAACTCCAAGCTGAAGAGTTCGCACCCACCGCACTCGAATAAGTGCGAGTTTGGTCTAGCTACGGACCTTAAACAAAGCGCTTCTTGGGAGGCAACCCAAGGTATTACATTTACGTTTTTGTTTTCGATTCATAGTTTAGCTTAGTTTAGACGTTTTTGCTTTGTTTTGCCTTCGATTCCTTCCGGTATGTTCGTGTTTTTGGATGTAGGAGCAATGGAAAAGAAAAGGGGAAGAGTAATTTTGAAGAAAAGTGACGAAACTTGGACTTTGGAGCATTACAGAGAGTTCCACGGCCTAAACCACGGTCGTGACAGCTATAGTGACCGTAATTTCCAAAAACCTTTGAAAAATCACCAAAACCATGGTTCCGTACATTTCCACGGCCGTGGAACACCCCGATAGACCGTAGTTTTCAAAAATTTTGCCGGCCACTATATAAACCACGTTCTTCACAAAAACACTTCACAAAACCCAATTCCACGACCATTTTCGCCGATTCCACGCCCCTCACCACAATTTTCTGTTCGTTAATCGTTTTCAACGATTCTTCAACCCAAACTGAAGCAAATTTGACCACCAACGAGATCCAAGCAACGAATCGAGCGGCAAATCACCAAGGAACGCAGAATTCGGATTTTAAAATCCGAAACCTAGGTTTTTTCGCTCATCTCTATCTTTGTCAATTCGGGTTCGTTTTTCCTAGAAATTATAGGAGAACTGATTGAAATTGGAAGGAATTAGACTAGGGCTGCTTGATTGCTGAATTTGGGTGTTGTTTGCTGAAGTTTGAGAAAAAGCGAGACGAACCACGGTCTCTGTCATTTCCACGGCCGTGGAACACCATGAACAGACCGTGGTTTTGAACAGTAATGGATTTCGTGAGAAGAGTTTCTGGGGGGATTAAGGAGAAGAAAAATGAGAAGGATAAGAACAAGAAGAGGAAGGGTAACCCCTCTTCCTCTTCATCCTCTGGAGCACCACCACCATCCTCCCCTTCACCTCCATCATCACCTTCATCACCCGCACCTCCTAGCCCTAGAGTACCGACCATTCATGAGGATCATCTCGATGCATTAGAGAGGATCCATAAGAGGGCTGTGATAGGACCTAGGTACCTATTGTTGGAGGATTTAGCTCCCCTCCACATCATAGATGACCTTACTTGGCTCTTCGATAGAGCCGGATTAGTTGTTTTCTCGGCTATCCGAGAAGACGCCTACGAGGAGATTACGAGAGAGGTTGTGACGTCGTTTGAGCATAGCCACGTGGATAGGACAGTTTCTTTCCGTCTGATGGAAAGGAACTATGATTTCTCCATCCGGGAGTTCGGGACCTTCTTTGGGTTCCAAGAGACCTTCAATGGTCGTTTTCCTAGCGGCGTTTACGCCAAAGATTTTTGGGAGGAGGTAGCTATGATTTACGCCAGCGAGGACCGCTGGCAACCAGCTGATACCAAGGCTAAGTTGATGTATCACTTAGCCTTGAAGATTGCTCACCGGGTTCTTTCTGAGTGTCTCTTCCCTAGGACGGAGACACCTCAGAAGATCAAGATGGATGAGCTCTTTCTGTTGTACTCTATGCTGTATGGGCGCCCTGCTGACTGCGCCACCCTCTTAGCTGCTACCATGAGCAAGCTAAAGAACAAGAGGGCGGACAACATTGGATATGGTGGGATAGTCACCCACCTTGCTAGGATGTTAGGGGTTGATTTTTCTGCATGTACACGCATCCCTGCCGTACCCCTAGGACTCCAGGCCTTCATGACTAGAGGTCTTATCTTCCCTACCCATAGAGGTCCGCCTTATGCAGCCATGCCATGGGAGAGCAGGACGGGGAGGGGCATTGAGTGGGTCGGGTACTCCATTATGGTTGGACGCCATAATTGGAAGGAGACGTTCGCAACTATGCATGCGAACAGGATTGCAGCTCCTCCATATGTCCCACCACCGCCCGTAGTTGAGGAGGAGGAGATGAGGGATCAGTATGAGGGAGGAGGAGGAGCAGAGTAGGAGTTTGGCACGTTCCCGGATCAGCCGGACATTGCTTCTGATGTGCCTAGACGTTCTCCACGTCCAGCCAGAGCTTCAGGTTCATCTTCTCGCCGCGCCAGCGTGAGCGAGAGACCTACTTGGATGGAGACACCTCCTGCATGGTACGGAGCTCCACCTCCATGGTCCGCACAGCAGCCACCGCCACCAGCACCAGCACCATCAGATGCACCAGGGTGGTACAGCCAGGCTCCGGGATGGTATGAGCAGATGCCAGAGTGGGCTACTAGCCTTTCTGATAGAGTGGGAGCATTGGAGATCCGAGCCGACGCTAGAGACGGACGTATGGATGACCTCGATCATATGATGAGAGACGTCTACCGCCAGCAGTTCGGGCGGCACTATGACCCTAGCTTCCATCCATTCCCGCCTCCGCCTCCACCGTAGTGATGATTTGCATGACCGACAGTTTTAGCCGCTCCACCGCCACTTTGTGAGTTTCTTTTTCTTTTTCTTTCTTTCTTTTCTTCTTTTTCTCTCTTTTATTTGAACATTAGGGACAATGTTTGTTCCAAGTATGGGATGGGGTGTGACGAAAAGTTGTAATAACTCTTACTCACTTTGATTGTTTCTATTGAGACTATCTTGCATGTTCATTATATTGTTGCACGTTTCTTTATTGCATTGCATGCAAAAGAGTTTGAAAAAACCATAAAAATTGAAAAATTTTGAAAATTTTGTGCTTCTAAGGAATTGAGATGATTTCTATGATAATCGCTACTTGTGAATTGAGTTTGATGACAATTGCATGCTTAAACGAATAGTGAATTGAAAAGAAATTGAATGAATTGATTATACCTCTTTCGCAAGTTTCATAATGTGATGAATGTTACCTAAATCATGTTGAGAAATTGAAGTTGAAATCGCACTATAAGTTCTTATGCTTCTTGTTGAGATGATTAAGGCAATTCAATTTTCTTTCTTCTTTCTTTGATCATTTAGCCTCTCATTGAAATTATGGCCTCCTTTACCAATCCGGGAATTTGGAGGAGTTGATTGATATTGGCATGTTTGATGTCGGAGGGCCTTGAAAGCAATTATTTGCAATCAAAAGAATAGAAAGAAATTGTAGGTTTGGGGAAGTCAATCATGATGATGAATAACTCGGCACCATTCACATAGCCGGGTGTTTGTGTCTTGCCAAAGTCGGATTGAGCGATATTCCTAGCGGATTATGGTATGTGCGCTAAGGGTTTGAGGCATCTCATAAAAATTGAGAAACGCCAATCTCCTAGGCTTCGGTTTTTGTGCACCTCTATCCATAACTCCAAAAGTAAAGTCGAAAAATGAAAAGAAAAGAGCGAAGCTCTAAGTTGAAAGTGCTGCGGAAACCGCAAGAGAAGAAAAAAAAGAGTAGTTATCCACTTTCCCGGATTCATGCACCACATTCCTTAAAGTTTCCTTCCCTTTCCACATTCTAGACCTTTTTCTTTGAAAGTCCTTAAGATCAAAAGAATGTTATATGACTTGGTGATCTAAATTGAAATTTCTTATGATTGATTTTGATAATGTTTGAAGGTTATGATGCTTGTATGGAAGTTTGGTTGATTCATGATTTTTCATTACCCTTTACTCTTTGATTAAGTGTATGAAAGTCTTATAAACGAATGAAGCAAGATTTGAGAATGATCTATTGATTAGAAGGCACATTCATCCAAAAGAAGTATTGCTTTGAGAAGGTACACATATTTCATCCTAACTTTTGTTTTAAAAGCTTTTGAAAGACCTTGCTTAGGGACAAGCAAGTGGCAAGTATGGGGTTACTTGTTAGCATGAAATATTGTGATATTTTAGGCACGTTTTTTAAGTGTATTTTATCCATTTTGATAGTCATTGATTGAGCATTGATGCATTTGTGAGCTAGTTTGTCTATAATGTCGATATAGAGATCTACACAAGCTTTATGTTGATTATAGGTAATTGAGAGCTATTTCCGAACGGAATTGAGCAAGGATGGAGTTGATTGAGCATGTCCATGAATTGAGGACATTCCTAGGAGCTAAGGGAGTGTCAACTTGAAGGATGCACGAGACTAAGGAAGAATCACGTTCTTGCCCTAAACAACACTCTAAAATACGGCCGTACTACTTTCCACGTTCAAGTCCACGGCCGTGGAACCATGGCAAGGGAAGCTTGGTTCATTCCAGTAACTTCTACGGCCGTGGAAGAGTTGTGTCAAACCGTGTTGATTTCTACGCTCTAAATTACGGCCGTGGAACCCTTCCACGACCGTGATCTTGGCGACCTTTTTCGCCACACTTTAAGCCACGATCTCCTACGCAATTGGGCCGGGCCGATATTTTATCTTACACTATAAAAGGACGGACGAAGAGAGATTCCGTCACCTTCGCTTACGCATAGACGCATCTTACGCTTGCGCTTGGAATTGCCCTAATTTTGCATTTGGTGGAGATTGTGTTTGAGAGATTTTTGCGCATTGCTATTGTGACTTCCGGATTGACGGAAGATCGAAGATTCGGAAGATTGTTTGTGAGAAGATTTCGCTTCTCATCTAGGTTTAATTTAGAAGACGGATTGACATCCCGTTCTTCCTTCTTATCTAAGATTTGTGTTTGTTTGTGTTATTCCGAATCTAGTGACGATTATTGTTCTTGATTGTGACTTTGAGATTGATTTGAAAGTTATTGAAGGTTTTCGGAAGTTTTCATCTTTCAATCTTTTAAACCTTGAATTTGATATCAATATGACTATTGTTGGCTAAAAAGCCTTAACAATTCTAAGGTGAAGGGTTGATAGTTGTGGCTTAGATGATGATAGATCGATCGTAAACAGATTGGACCCTGAGAGTTAGAGAGAATTGCCGATAACCCTAATCCACGGTCAGTTCTTGAGCTTCCACGGCCGTGGAACTCAAGAACTACCCGTAATTTTGTGTTAAGTTACGAACTTGCTTTTACTTTAATCCAAAGTTAAAGGTTTGCTTTAACTTAGTCTTGGCTTGCCTTTTCTAGGTGGTAGTGAAGCCTCAACAACCTCTACCTCCATTGTGAGTGTCATAACTTTAATCGGTTTAGTTAGTCTTGATCCTTGGATTACAAGTTTGGGTATTTGATATTAATTCTTACTTTTAGAACCTTTCTATATTGAAGCCTCAACAACCTTTATAGAGAGTGTCTTGTAGGTGAGTCATATAAGGTTTTTGGAACTTCACCGTACGATTACCTTACATTAGCATACCTTTGCATATCTTAACTCTGTCCTTATATCATTAGTATATCTTGAATCGATTGCCACAGCTGGATACTTGGATCTTAGGATTGTTGTTTTCCCAATACTTGAAAAGCTTCTTACATTTACTCGCTTGATAATCTATAATTGAATTTGCTCCCCCCAAATCCCTGTGTTCGATACTCTGGAATTCTTGCTCAACTATATCGATCCGTACACTGCGGGTTCGCTTGCTTGATTTCTAGTTTTATAATTAAAGTTTATTTGCACGCACGCTAAGTGGCGAACAAGCCTTCGAGATGGGTCTCGTACCAAGCTCCATGTCAATGCCAAAATCTACGCTCCTCTGAGGTGGCAAGCTAGACGGCTCTGTAAATACATTTGTAAACTCACAGACCACTGGTATGTCCTCCAAATCCGGACTCTCTCTATCCTTCTTGGCGAAGCACCAGAAGGTATCACATCCCTGTGCAATCAGTCTAGCTGCTCGTACTATAATGATGACAGTTCATGTCTTCCCAAGGTTCCAACCCCGGAAGATCTCTATCGGACCTATGTCGGTAGAGACTGTAACAGTTCTCTTACCCACATCTAACACCGCACGGTGTCTACGCATCCAATCCATACCTAATATGACTTCCTCATGCATCAGAGGCATGACTAAGAAGTCAACAAGTAACACACGAGTCCCTACGCGTATGGGACAACTACGTATCTCCTGGGTACCTCTAACCCTACTACCATCAGGTAACCCTATAGTAAAGGGGGCCCCCTCAATTGTAGCACCCGTATTAAATAAAACTCTAACAAGTAAACCATGTAACAGAATGGTACCTGTAGTAGCTGGTGCTAGCGGATCCTCAACACTCCTCAACTCAAAAACTCTGCCTCGAGCTCCTCGGGCATCATTGGTACCAACCTCTCTACCTCTACCTCTACTCGGTCCTGGAGCTGACCCTTGAGTAGCAAGTGTGTTTGGGACTCTCTATTGTCCTTGTGTCTGATGCTGAGGTGGTCTCTACCAACCTCTTGCTGCACCTGTAGGGGAAGAACCCTGTTGTGATGATGCCTTGCCCTGACGGGAAAATGTAGCTCAAGGCACCTAATAGACTCTAAAGTTGAGTCTACATGCCCAATCCACACCTCAGACTCTAAGCCGATCTCCCCTGAGAAGTGTGGAACTCCTTGCTGATGAAATGCCTTCAACCAAGTATCTAGTCGAGGCCCTCTAGTCTCCTATAGAGCTCGAGCAACCTCAACAGCGTGTGCCAGCGTAGCGGGCACCTGAGTAGCTCCATGAGATCTCTCAGATGATCCCTCATGCCCTGGTAGATCTGGGGCTCGTCTGCATGCTCTAATGGCCTCCTCAAAGTGTCTAAGATACTCTCTGAACTCTGGTCCACCCATGGAGACACGGTTTGAGCCATCAAATTGGCCTGGGTGGGTCTACTGTCTCCTGGACCCACCACTCCTCGTAGCTAGAACTACACTCTCAGCCACCTCCTCAAAAGCCTCCTCCACCACTGGTGGATCTGCAACGGGAGCTAGTCCATGTCCTATCCCTCTTGGAGGAAGAGGTGGTATGCCTCTACCACCGCCTGCAGTAGTAGCTCTAGTCCGAGCCATCTGCGGGGTATGCACACCTAACGTATAAGGCTCTATATATGCCATATGTATAGATATATATATATAATACTTAATAGTACATGCATACACATCAGCACATAAGAGATATCTATTTATCTTTCTATCTATCTATCTATCTATCTATATATATATACATTGTCGAGATCCTCAAATGGGTGACGACTTATGTACATACTATCTCAAAACATCTGTACTCGCTTTAAAACCAAAACCTTTTGAAAAGTCAGACCCCATGTGCGTTCTGTTTATTTATCCACTCTACCTTTATTGCAGATAGCAAGTGTCACTGTCGAGATCCTCAAATGGGTGACGACCGTGGAATTGTTCGATTTCACTCAAAATTCAGCAAATCCACAACAAACTCAACAACAAAAACCCTAAACTATTTCTAAGTCCAATTCCGTCCAATTCTCCTACAAATTTGCAAGAAAAACGAGCAAAATCAACCAAGGAGTGATAGCGAGAAAATCCAAATTCCCTTCCAATTGCTGATTGTTCGTGCAGTTTGTTGTTGGGATCTTGCGTAGAATTTGATTTGCTTCACTTTGGGCCGAAGAATCCCTCGATTCGGTTACCGGATGAAGAATCACAAGGGTAGGGAATTTTCGGCGTGGTTTAGGGCGTGGAAGGAATGAAGGTGTCAGAATTTGTGAAGAAGGAGGAGTTATATTTAGGCCGTAAAAATCTTGAAAACCACGGCCAATCGGGGTGCTCCACGGCCGTGGTTTTGTACGAAACCCGTGGTTTTTGGCATTTTTATTTTCTTTAGCTACGACCTGTTTTTCCACGGTCTAAAATGGCATTCCACGGCCGTGGAAACATACGGACACCCGTGGAATCCTCTGATCTTTGCCAAAAATCCAAGTTTTGTCATTCATTCGGCTTTTCGTCTCTTCTTTTTCTCGTTCCTTATTCCTGGCATCCAAAGACACAAACATACCGGAAGGTATAGAAGAAAAACAAACAAAAACATCTAAACTAAACTAATCTAAGAAAGAAACAAAAACAAAAGTGAGAATGCAATACCTTGGGTTGCCTCCCAAGAAGCGCTTTGTTTTGGGTCCGCAGCTAGACTGCTTTTTAAGTGAGGACAATCGGGGCGATTTCCTCAGCTTGGAGCTCCAGTGAGTACTTCTTGAGTCGTTGACCGTTCACCTTAAAAGTTCCACACTTCTCACCCCATACTTCAACTGCACCATGGGGAAAAACACGTTTAATCACATAAGGTCCTGTCCAACGAGATTTAAGCTTACCTGGAAAGAGCCGAAGTCTAAAATTTAAGAGGAGAACTTGGTCTCCTTCTTTGAGGTCCTTTGAAATGATATGATTATCATGTCAACGCTTCGCTCTTTCTTTGTAGATCTTGGCGTTCTCATAGGCGTTCAAGCGGAGTTCTTCTAGCTCGTTAAGATCCAAGAGGCGCTTCTCAACGCTTCCTTCATGCTGAAGTTCAACCACTTTACAACCCAATACGCTTTGTGTTCCAGCTCTATCGGGAGATGACAAGACTTCCCATACACAAGGTTGTACCGTGTTGTGCCGATGGGAGTTTTGTATGCTGTCCTATACGCCCACAATGCGTCATCCAGCTTCAATGACCAATCCTTCATTGTTTTTGACACCGTCTTCTCAAGGATTTATTTGATTTCTCCATTTGAAATCTCAACTTGTCCACTTGTTTGCGGATGATAGGGTGTGACGATCTTGTGAGTCACCCCATATATAGCTAGTAGAGCTTCGAATCGTCGGGCTATGAAGTGTGAACCTCCGTCACTAATGATGGTTCATGGTGTCCCAAACTTTTGGAAAATAGTTCTATTAAAGAACTTGACAACCATCATAGCATCGTTAGTTCGAGAGGCAATAGCTTCAAGCCATCTCGAAACATAATCTACAGCTAGAAGTATGTATTGGTTTCCACAAGATGATGGGAATGGTCCCATGAAATCGACTCCTCAAACGTCAAAGATTTCCACCTCTTGAATGTTGTTGAGAGGCATCTCATTCCTCCTAGAGATATTTCCTGTTCTTTGACAAGCGTCCCAACAAGCAACAAAGGTTTGCACATCCTTAAATAAAGTAGGCCAAAAGAATCCGGATTGCAATACCTTAGCGCTAGTTTTATGAGAACTAGCGTGTCCTCCACAAGGAAGTGAATGACAATGACGAATGACACTTTGCATTTCGGCTTCCGGCACACATCTTTTAATGATGCCGTCAGGACCTCTTTTAAAGAGTAGAGGTTCATTCCAATAGTATTGGCGGACATCCCTAAAGAAATTCTTTCTTTGTACGTAGGATAATCCGGGAGGTATTTCTTGACAAACCAAATAATTTACAAAATCAGCAAACCAAGGTTCGTTACCTCTAGAAATCTTATCGATACACTCTTCCATTATGTGCAATTGTTCGTCCGGGAAGGAGTCATCGATGGGTAAGCCGTCACTTGTAGTGGGTGGTAGACGACTTAAGTGATCCGCAACAGAATTTTCGGATCCTTTCTTGTCGCGAATCTCTAGATCGAATTCCTGGAGAAGAAGAATTCATCTAATCAGCCTTGGCTTCCCATCTTTCTTGGCGAGCAAATACCGTATTGTTGAATGATCCGTGTATATAATCACCTTCACTCCTACAAGATAAGAACGAAACTTTTCAAAAGTATATACAACGGCAAGAAATTCCTTTTTCTGTCGTGGCGTAGTTGAGTTGCGCTTCATCTAGCGTCTTGCTAGCATAGTAGATGGCATGAGTGCGGCCGTCTTTCTTTTGTCCAAGCACAGCTCCATCAGTTACGTCACTTGCATCACACATAACCTCGAATAGGAGATTCCAATTAGGAGGTTGGATTATTGGGGCTGAGATGAGGGCTTCTCGAATCTTATAAAAAGCAACAAAACATTCTTGCGAAAAGTCAAAAACAACATCCTTCATCAATAGATTAGTTTGCGGTTTAGAAATTTTCGAAAAATCTTTGATTAATCTCCTATAAAATCCTGCATGTCCTAGGAAACTCCTTATCTCCTTCACCGAAGATGGAGGAGGAAGCTTCTCTATCGTCTCGATCTTAGCCTTGTCAACTTCGATCCCTCTATTGGAGATAAAATGTCCTAACACTATGCCTTCTCTATCCATGAATTGACACTTCTTCCAATTTAGAATAGGGTTAGTGTCCTCACATCTTTGCAAAACAAGAGAAAGGTTAGCAAGACAATTTTCAAATGATAAACTATAAACTGAAAAATCATCCATAAAAACCTCCATGATTTCCTCAATTTATTCCGAGAAGATGGCCATCATGCACCTTTGAAAGGTGGCTGGAGTGTTACAAAGTCCGAATGGCATCCTCCTATAAGCAAACGTACCCCATGGGCACGTGAATGTGGTCTTCTCTTGATCATCGGGGTGAATCGGGATCTGAAAGAAACCACTATTAGCGTCAAGGTAACAAAAATAGGAATATTGTGCTAACCTCTCAAGCATTTGATCGATGAATTGTAGCGGGAAGTGGTCCTTCCTCTTCACATTGTTCAGCTTGCGGTAATCGATGCACATCCTCCATCCTGTTACCGTTCTTGTTAGAATAAGTTCATTGTTCTTCTTGGTCACAACGGTCATTCCTCCCTTCTTCGGGACAACTTGAACGGGGCTCACCCACTTGCTATCGGAGATAGGATAGATGATACCTGCGTCAAGTAACTTAATGATTTCCTTCTTCACGACCTCTTTCATGATCGGGTTTAACCGTCTTTGAGGTTGACGTGAAGGTTTGTAATCCTCTTCGATTAGAATCTTGTGCATACATAAAGATGGTTAAATTCCTACAAGATCCTCTATGGTATAGCCTAGAGCTTTATTATGTTTCCTAAAAACAACCATCAGCGTTTTATGCTCATCCTCATTTAAATCGGAACTAATAATAACGGGAAAGATAGAATTAGTTCCAAGAAATGCATACCAAAGATGTGTGGGAAGTGGATTTAATTCTAAAGATATTTATGCTTTTGATGAGTGTTAAGGTGTGCCCGTTGTCTCCTTGGAAGTCTCCAAGGGTGTGGGGGTAGTGGAAGAAGAATCATGGATGTTTGTAGAAAGAACGAAGTTGTCTTCAGTATTTTCCAAAACCACGGTGCCATTGTTACTTCCACGCACGTGGTTTCTGTCTTGGAGGCCGTGGAATGTGGTTGAATTAAATATTTGCTCTCGACATAGCTTTCCACGGCTGGAATAGATGAAACCACGCCCGTGGAAAAGCACAAATGGCCATGGTTTCTAACATTTTCGGAGCCATCGTATAATTTTTCGAATTCTTTAACTTGCACTTCTTTTAGCTCCTCCAAAGCATCAACCTCACCATTGCAATGCTCTTTTTCTCCTCTTTCCATGATGCTCATGTTTATGACCTTTTGCAATGGATCTTTAAACAAGATCGAGCTTACTTCCTCTCTAGATACTTCTTCGTCATAGATGTTGAACATATCTTTTTCAAGCGCACGTTCTTTTACCAAAGTTGAGAGAACAAATTCAACCTTCTCTTCTCCTATATCGAAGGCTAGTCTAGCATTCTTGCAATCTACCACACAGCCGGAAGTTGCAAGAAAAGGTCTCCCGAGTATGATCGGGACTGGACAATCTGCAGGAATATCAAGCACAACAAAATATATAGGAATATAGAACTTACCGATCTTGATCGGGACGTCTTCAATGATTCCTACGGGTCGAGTTATGGATCGATCCGCCATGTACAACGTCATATTCACCGGTTTAGGTTCACCTAAACTAACCTTCCTACACAAAGCAAGCGGAATGATGCTTACGCTTGCTCCTAACTCACAAAGAGCATCGTATGTGACTTCTCCAACTCCTATTGGTATGCAAAATGACCCCGGATCTCGCAGCTTTGGGGGCATCTTCTCCGTCATTGTTTTGGTGAGCTCCGAGGATTCCGAATACATCTTGAGTTCTCCAAAGTCTTCCAGCTTCCTCTTGTTAGAGAGGATCTCCTTTAAGAACTTCTCGTAAGGGGCATACCTACAATTGCATCAATGAAAGGTATGTTAATATGCAGTTTGCTGATTAAATCAATAAACTTACCGAACTACTTGTCTAGACGCGTTCTTGCTCTAGATTGCGGGAATGGTAAAGGAGGTTTGTAAGCTGGAGGAGGAACATAAACATCTTCCTTCTCCTTTTCTTTCTCTTTCTCAACGGGGACTTCGACGAACTTTGGATGCGGTTCGGTGGTTGTTACACCACTTCTAGTTGTAATAGTCATCACCCTTCCTTTCGGATTGTCCTCCGTCTTTCCAGGAAGCTTCCCTTAATCTCTAGGAACTTCTCCGGCTTTGTTGAAAATTTGGTTTTCTAAAGCTTTTTGTGCTTTATCAAACGAAGTGATATGATTCTCTAGTCCTTGGAGCTTTCCAAAGATTGTCTCCAGCATAGCATCATGTTTATCCTTCTCCGGTTTACTTGAATTTTTTGAAGTTTGTCCTTGACTTTTCAAAGGAGTAGAAGAAGAAGAAGGTGATGCTAGTGAATATTCAGCATGTGAATAGGGATTACCTGGATTTTGTTGGTTAGGTCTCCAATTGTTGTATGAGTTCCTATTGTTGTTGTTCCAATTATTGTTCGAGTAGTTGTTCCTATTCCCTTGGTTGTTGTTCTCCCTTCCTAGGTAGCCAACGTCCTGCTCCTTCATCTTTTGAAGGGTGGATTTTAGGACTTCCTTTAGCTCTTTGATTTCATTATTGAGGGAGAAAATTTGAGCTTGAGCGGATTTTATTTTGCTCCTTGGTCTCCGGAACTTTGATCCCATCATCGGCTTTCCTATGGGAATACCTCTCAATCACTTGGGCTTGCTTCACAATGAACTCCCAAGCTTCAACTTCTCTCACATCCATGAATGTTCCACAAGAAAGGGATTGAAGCTTGAATTGTGCTTCCACATCCAGCCCCTTGTAGTAGATCTCCAATAATTCCAGCTTGAAATGCCTTGGTGCGGGCAATCCAATAGAAGATCTTGAAACCTTTCCCAAGATTTAAACAAGCTTTCGTTGGGTTTCATGTAAAAAGCATTTATCTTATCTTTCAACTCCGCCGTTTTGGATGGCGGAAAGAACTTGGTGAGGAATTCCAAAGTCAAATCCTCCCATGTGTTAAGTCTTCCAGCTGGAAGAGCTTGGTACCAAGCTAAAGCTTTGTCCTTCAAAGAGAAGAAGGACGGTTTTATCTTGTAATTGTTGCTGATAGCCCTCTTCGGCTTCATTATCTCTATAAGAATCTCGAAATTTTTTAAGTGTTGGTGTGGAGAATCAGCATCCGTTCCACCAAATTGACTTTGGCGAACCATGGTAATAAATTGCGGGCTAAATCCGAAATCCTGGGCGTCTTCCCCTCTGAAATTCACACCTAAACGGCGTGGTTGCTGAATTGGATCCATCCGTTGCCCAAGAATTCGTGGTTTATCCTCGACATTAGCGGCTCTCACATCTCTAGCGGGTATGCGGGGATCGACATGTCCTCTAGGATTATCACGGATTGGATGGATTATTGGGTCAATATCCTCTAGCTTCGGCATGTCATCATCGTCGGAAGATTCAACTCTAATAGATTTAGTTGACTTAGCTTTCTTACTTCCGGCGCCTTTATCTAATTGCATTTGTAGAATCATCGCCCTAAGCTCGTCAATTTGAGCTTGATTTCTCTCTCGGTCAGCCCGAGCAGCGTGTTGCTCCTCAAGACTTAGTCTCTCACTTGTATCTAGTTTAGCTCTAGTCTCTTCCAACTCTTGTTGGTTGATCTTCTCGTTATGTTCAGCCATCCTTTTCTCCCTTAACTTTTGCCTCAAAGTCTTCTCAAGTTTGGGATCAAAAGGAACAAGGTCTTTCACGGATCTAGACCTTCACATATACCTAAAAATTCTTGACAAATCACTCAAAAAAAATCAAATAACAAGAGCAAAGCTCCCAAGCTCGACAACCGAGAGCCGAATTTCGCCTAAACCAAATCCCTGGCAACGGCGCCAAAAACTTGTTCGCTCGAAAGTGTGCGTGCAAATAAGCTTTAAATTTATAAAACTGAAATCAAAGCAAGCGAATCCGCAGTGTACGGATCGGCGTAGTAAAGCAAGAATTCCAGAGTATCGAACTCAGGGATTTTGGGGGAACAAAATCAGTTCACAAATTGTCAAGCAAGTAAATATAGAAGCTTTGCGATTAATATTGGGAAAACATCAATTCTAAAGATTCAGGTATTCAATTGTGGCAATTAATTCAAGATATTCTATAGATGTAAGGAAAGAGTCGGGATTGCAAAGGTAAATCTAAGGTGGGGAATTATACGGTGAAATTCCAATCCCATAGGTCTCACCCAAAGGCTCGCTCTATAAAGGTTGTTGTGGCTGCAATATAGAAAGGATCAACGGATAAGAATTACTCTCAAATACCCATACCCAAACCCAAGGGAATCAAAGATAAGTCAAAATAGTTAAGGTTGTGACACTCGAAACCGAAATAGAGGATGTTAAGTCACACTACTACCTAGAGAAGGCAAGCAAAGGCTAGGTTAAGGCAAATCTCTAACTTTGGATCAAAGAAAAAGCAAAGGACGTACGACAGAATAAACCACGGCTAGATCATAAAGAACCACGGCCGTGGAACTCAAGAACAGGCCGTGGAAAAGTTCGACGACGAGGTTTCTCGTAACTCTCAGGGTCCAATCTGTTTTAGTTCAATCTATCATCATCTAAGCCACAACTATCAACCCTTCACCTTAGAATTGCTAAAGGGTTTTAGCCAACAATCATCATTATGAAATCAATAATCAAGTTTAAAAGAGAAAAAGGGTAAAATCTCAAAAACTCAATAATAACCAAACAATCAATCACAATTCAATCCAAAGAATATGTGTTCAATGTATGCGGAATAGGGAACAGAAAACCTCACAACATTCTCTACGAACAATGAAGAACGGGATGTCAATCCGTCTTCGAAAGGAATCCTAAGTATCTCCAAGTACGCAATCTTAAAATGCGTCCTTCTCAGAATCTTCCCTGTACGTGATAAGATCTTCCTAAGAAAACTTCAAAATGCACTCCGTGTAGGATGTATGCGACCGTCCCCATTTTCTCCTTTCTTCAGCCTTCTTATAGGGGAAAATTAGGGTTACGAAAAGCCCGATAACTGTTGTTGACGTGGCAAATATGACACGTGGCAACTGTTATAGAAATCACGGTCTAGTGTATACTTCCACGGCCGTGGAACTGGTCGTGGAACCTTCCTGTTGCTCTCGACATAGCTTTCCACGCCCTCAATGCCTAAACCACGGTTGTGGTTCTCTTGGTTTGGCCGTGGGAACTCAAATTCCTTTGTAAAAGCCTTTGTTTCGTAAAGTTCTCTAATCATGCTCCTTTCTTAGCTTATCCAAGGCATCCTCTTGATATCCAGCATGATCAAATACTCCTATCTTCTCATATATGCTCCAATCCAAGCCTTTATTCACCTAAAAACACAACAACGCTTGTGTAGATCTCTATATCGACAAAATAGGTTAATATGCTCATAAATGCTTCAAACTCATATCCATGTACACAACTCAAAGGGAAAAACAATCAAAACAAGTGCCTAAAATATGGTCATATTTCATGCTATCACCTATCTCAAGGATTTGAAATTGATTATAAGGCCTTGATGTTGATTTGTGCTCTTTGTGACACAACTGGTTTTCAAGGGCTTTGAAACTGATTTCTAGGCCTTGACTCCGAAAACCTACAAAACAATGTTAGTCACAATTAAGCAACAAATAGTGCGGAAGTAAAATATCGACACGGTGATATGTTTACGAAGTTCAGGTCTAATAGTCTACGTCTCCGTCCTAGGGTTTCTTTGCCCGTAGGATCTAACTATCTATTATCTGCTTGAAAGAGTCCTAGATAAAACCTAGAAGAAATCTCCTTCTTCTCTCACTGTAGTCAATGCTACGATCTAGATCCAACTCTTAACCTAGCAATAATAGCCTAGTTACTTCGCAGAGTAACACACACTTGAGTATAACACTCTCTAGATATTCCAATGAGGCTCTTGTGTTTTCTCTCTCTTAGGATGTAAGCTTTTGTAAACTAAGAGAAAGAAAAAATTTTGGAACGAATGAAGATGCTTGTCATGGCTTAAAGACTTAGATGTTTCCGTGTAAGCTTGCTATTGTTCTCTTCTATCGCCATCTTCATTTATAGTCTTCGATGGAGAACTTCTAGCCGTTGTGAGATTCTTCTTTCTCCATGAAAGACGGTGTTAGGTTGAGATGAAGTAGTTGTTGTAAGATCTTCAATTTTCTTCATCTCCTTGATGCACGTTGAGAGTCTTCTTCTTCGAGATTTTCTCTTGAAAGAGTCGTTGAAGATTTTGTCGTTGAAGTCCTTGTTTCAAGCTCCGAGATCTTCCAAGTTGTTGAGGATCTTCGGTTGAAGATATCTCTCTTTGATAGCCGTTGAAGATCTTCCTTGGATACGAGATCTTTGTGAGATATGTTGGAGGAAATCTTCTACTCTTGTGTTGGTTAATATCTTTCCTAGATCTTCTTGTTGGGCCGATATCTCTTCTACAAAATCTGTTGGAGATCTTCTTTGTTCAGGTGGCCATGATCTTCTATTGATATCTTGTTTGAAAATATTCTCTTGATCCTTTGTAAATTTTGTTGTTCAGATTGAATCTTTATTTTGAAATGCTTCCAGCCGATATATCCCTTGTTTCGCGTTTCAAGGCTTCAACTTTGATCCTTTGAAATGGCATTCAAGGCCTCTATGTTGAACCCTTGAACTACTTTTCAATCCCTGTTCTTGTCCCTTGTATCGTGTTTCAAGGCCTCGTTCATCCTTTCAAATTCTTATCAAGGCCTGCACACATTTAACAAACACAAAACCAAACCTAGCAATGTAGAAATATAATCGATATTTGTTAGTATATAAACCGCTCATGATGTTAAGTCTTCCATCATCACATATACAAATATATAACCAAGGTGGAGTTATCAAACACATCATCGCATCACAACATGCTATGTACACATACATATCCATTTATTGTCTTTATTAAGTTATACCATTACTAATTCATTCCTTGTCACATGAGGAGTAAAACTCTCTCTCCTATGTCCCCGTTTCCCCTCAGGATTGGAATTGGTGCGAATATCACCACCTGAAGGACTGGCCGTAGAGAACCTCCTAGCTACCCAATTGTGAGCTAGACAAGCTATCATTGCCCGTTATCATACACTAGGGCCAATTAATATGCAAATAAGGTCGTTCTAGTCTGGTTAGGTTATCAATGCAACATACATATGCACACACACCACTAAAGCCAACACTCAAACCCAAGATTGCTCGCTAAGTAAGTCTCAAGGACTTACCTGTCACAAACGTTAACTTGTATCAGTGGTCACAGTTTCCCCTCGAGGAAACGATCAGTGCTTGCATCAGCAAGGCGCAAACGGTATCAGACACTATCCAAGGTTAGGAGATTCCACCTCCTAAACCCATAATCATACACAAACCACAACTCGAATCTAAACCTCGATATCTCCACATAGCTGACAAATGCCTAAGGCATTATCTCAACATATATCTCATCATCTCATCATACACATCACTAGCCTAACTACACTCTAAAACCAGGGTCAAAGGAAAGGAAAGATACATACCACACTTGGTATGTCCTGGACAAACGCACCTACAAAAACACGAAGGCGCGGAAGCAATGCCACACCGCAGGGGCGGTGACACTCGGGTGCGTATGCGGCGACACTGCTCTATCGCAGGGGCGGCAACTCCACTCCACGGAGACGGTCGAACAACAGAGGGGTCCTTTGGGACTTCTCTTCGACCCTTCTCTCGATCCTCTTCACTTCTTCAGTGCCTCAAAGGCAACCAACATACATGTATACATACATATAAGTCATCATCAATGTCCAGGAAAGATCAAGCACAAGTATTACTTGTGGATTCCTAAGCTAAGGATGAAGGGAGAAAGGAAAGAAGGAAGAAGAGAGAAAGAAACCTACCAGTGCTGACTGAGGTAAGGAAGGACGTCCTCACAGCTATACATCCACAGCACAACAACAACAATATCATCATCTCATCTGAGTCATCACCATCTATAACCAAAGCTCTAAAAGCTTTCTCTTGCTAGATCTCCAAAGAAAACTCAAAAGAAGAAGGAAGGAGAAGAAGAATGTGGGAAAGAAGAGGTTTAAAGAGGAAATAGGGAAATCCTCACTAGGAAGAAAGAGGTGGCTTATAAAGGAAGTCAAAGGAAAAAGTAAGGGTCAAAGGAGTCAACAAAGACGGTTGCAGCTGCCTCAGCCGCAAGGGCGGGTCCTCAATGCCGCTAGGGCGGTGCAACGCACCTGTGGCCATGCGAAACCACAGTGGCGGGGTCCCTATGAAGACTAAGGCTCTTACATCAGATCACCAAAAAACAAGTTTTGTCCAAAAACTTGAACAATTCTCAAATCCTCTTGGACCCGTACGACGAGGTATAACACACTCCGCGTATAAAGTATCAACCTACAACATTCGATAACCTCAAAACACAACATGGAGAAATCATCTACTCTTGTAACAAAATCACAATTACTAATCAAGACAGAGGAAAACCATCTGTAGCTAACCTATAACCACAACATAATGGCTAGGAGGAAAACCATCTTCACCCAAACCGTACCCATAACACACAGACGTGGAGGAAAACCGTCTCCAGTCAAACTACGTCCATAAATAATAGCATGGAGGAATAACCATCTCCAGCTAAATCCTAATCACATTACATAGCATGGAGAAAGAACCATCTCCAATTATAAACACATCTCGCGTAAGCAAAACAAGATATAATAAGATCATATGCACACATCACATCTAGCACGAAAACACATCATTTCACATAAGCACATAACATAACACACACCAAGATAGCATTAAGATCTACTCGTGGATCCTACAGGTGCATCTATCTCAGAATTGAACTCTGGATAGTTCCTCTGGATACTCTACCATGTAGCCTCGTCAGGTCCACGTCTAGACCACTGTATCCTCAGCATAGGAATCTCCTTCAAACGTAGACATCACACACCTCGTTCTAGGACTACAACCGGGTGCTCAACAAAAGTGTGGTCCGGCTCAACCATTAAGTCATCATAGCTAACAATGTGTCTTGGATCTAGTATGTACTCCCTCAGCCGAGACACATGAAACACAGGGCAAAAACCCTCTAACCTCGGTGGCAAAGCCAATCTGTATGCTTCTCTCTCAACTCTGTCCAGTATCTCAAAAGGACCGACATATCGAAGACTCAGCTTCCCCTTTATTCCAAAACGTCTTAACGCCACGCTTCGGAGATACTCTCAGTCACACATGAACTCCAACCCTGAACTCTAGAGGCTGACGCCTCTTGTCTGCATACCACTTCTAGCGACTCTGTGCAGCCAGCATCCTCTCTTTGATCAGCCCTACTCGTGCAATATCATCCTGAATTCTCAAGCGCTATACCACTAACACTACAAGGCTCATCCCAACATAACGGCGTACGATATCTCCGCCCATAAAATGCCTCATATGGGGCCATCTCAATCGATGCATGTCAGCTGTTGTTCTACGAGAACTCAACCAATGGGAGGTAATCTGACCATCCCTGCCCCTAGTCCAGCACACAAGCTCGTAGCATATCCTCCAATGTGTGAATGGTCCTCTCTTATTGACCGTTTGTCTGAGGGTGGAATGTAGTCGAGAAATTCAAATTCGTAGCCAGGCAGTCTGTATCAGCTGCTAGAACCTCAAGGTAAATCGTCCATCTTGATCTGAGATGATCATCCTCGGCACAACATGGAGTCTCACTATCTGCCTAGTGAACTCCTTTGTTAATCTGCTCACTAACCACGTTTTCCGGATAGGGATGAAACGTGTTGTCTTTGTTAGTTTGTCAACCATAACCCAAATGGCATCAAAGCTCCTACTTGGTATCAATCTTGTCACGAAGTCCATGGAGATGTCCTCCCACTTCCACTGTGGTACTGGCAGTTGGTAAAGCTCTCCTCCTAGTCAGCAATGCTCTATCTTGACCTGCTAACAAGTCGAACACTAAGCCATATATTTGGCTACATCGGGCTTCATCACTTTTGCACCAATATGAACGTCTCATGTCTTGATACTTCTTACTCGCACCTAGGTGCACTGAGTAAGGTGTGGAGTGAGCCTCCTGTAGAATCCTCTTTCTCAACTTCGCATCAACGGGTACACAAACGCGATCACGGTATATCATCACACCATCTGCTCCTATGGAGAACTATGGGGCCTCACCACAAGACATCCTATCTCGTATCCTCATCAGCGTCGGGCAGGTCTCTTGTTTCTATTGGATCTCACCCAACAGATCAGGTAGAACATCTAAGGTTTACAACTGGGCGTCCTCATCAGGAAACTGGATGTCCATCTCTAGCCACGCTAGACCTCTCTACAATTGAGGCTGAACTATCAATCGTGCAATCGCCTTCTCTCGAGGCGTCTTCCTGCTCAAGGCATCGGCGACAACGTCACCCTCCCTGGATGATACATGATCTCAAGGTCCAAATCCTTGATCAGCTCAAGCCATCTATGTTGGCGGTTATTCAATTCCCGCTATAATTTAGCCTCTTATGGTCTGTGAAGATCTGGCATGTAGCGCCATACAAGTAATGTCTCTAGATCTTCAATGCATGAACTTCCGTTGCCAACTCCGAATCGTGAGTCAGGTAGTTCGCCTCAAACGTCTTTAGCTGTCTAGACGCATAAGCAGTCACTTTGCCACACTGCATCAACACACATCCAAAGCCTAGCTTGGATGCGTCACTGTAGACTGCACAGTCCTCTGTGCCCTCCGGCTGCGCTAAGATGGGAGCGGAAGTCAGACGCCTTTTCAACTCCTCAAAACTCTGAGTACACGGCTCGGACCATACAAACCGGGTAGTCTTGCTCATTAGGCTGGTAAGTGGACGGGCAATCACAGAGAAGCCCTCCACAAACCGACGGTAGTAACAAGCTAAGCAAAGGAAGCTGCGCACTTCCTTGACGTTCATTGGTGTCGTCCATGCTGCTACAGACTCTATCTTCGTTAGATCAACTTTGATCCTTTCGGCGGAGACGACATGACCCAGAAATGCTACCTCTGGCATCCAAGACTCGAACATAGAGAACTTGGCAAACAATTCACTATCCCACAAAACTCGCAACATAGTCATCAAATGTCCAACATGCTCCTCTCTGCTACGAGAGTATACCAGGATATTGTCTTTGAAGACCACCACAAACTTATCCAAGAAGTCGATGAATATGTCATTCATCAACTCCATAAAGACGGCGGGGCATTCGTGAGCCCGAATTGTATCACTACAAACTCGTAGTGGCCATACTGAGTCCGAAATGCCGTTCATTGGTGTCGTCCACGCTCCTTTGAGGCGGCCTGGATGGCTCGGCAAACACATCTAGAAACTCACAAACCACGGGGATATCCTCTAATGTTGGACTCTCACCCTCCTTCATGGCATAACACCAGAAGGTCTCGCAACCCTGTGCATTCAATCTCGTTGCACGAACCACGCTGATAACCATACCTGACTTTCCAAGGTCCCAACCTCGAAAAATCTCGATTTGACCCGACTCAGTTGAGACTATCACAGTCCTCCTACCTACATCTAACATATCCATCCAATCCATACCCAGAATAACTTTCTCATACACCAACGACATGACAAAGAAGTTTACTAACATATCGCGGTTTCCTAGATGTATAGGACAAACATGCACCTCTCGGGTACCTCTCACCTGACCCCATCGGGTAACCCTATAATAAAGGGTCTCTTCTCTACCGTATCAAAGGTCAGTCTATCAACACATACATTAGAAATGAAAGAGTGTGTAGCACCTGTATCAAACAAAACTCTAACAGGTTGATCATTAATCAGAATGGTACTTGTAGCAATTGGCGTTGGTAGCTCGTTAGTGCTCCTTAACTAAAAGCTCTACCTCTAGCTCCCTTGGTATCATTGGTACCTCCATCTTGACCTCTACTCATTCCTGTAGCGGAACCTTGAGTAGCAGGATGGTCCGGAGCCCTCTACTCAGTCTTGCACCTGATGCTGAGGCGGACTTTGTCCACCTCCTACTGCACCAGTAGGGGAAGATCCCTGATGTGACGACGTCTTGCCGTGATGGCAAAACGTAGCCCGATGTCCTGGCCTTCCACAAGAGAAGCAAGTCATTGGTGCTCTCGGGCAATCAGCTCTCACATGCCCTGACCCTCCACAGTTGTAACACTGCCGGCCTCTCTCCGAAGTCTGTGCAGAAACTGGGTAACTCAAGCGACCTTGAGTCTGGTCTTGCCCGTACCCTAAAACTCCTGCACCAGTCTACTCCGTATGTTGTCTCTTCTCAGACCTACCTGTCTGAGAAGTCCTCCTGTGGCTGGCCCACTCACGCTCGTAAGTTGAGGTTCTGTCCTAGTAGTCTGTTAGAGACTCACAATAAAAACCCGCCATGTAGGAGAGGGTATTCTCCCTCAGTCGGCGGGAGAATAGATACACGTGATGATCCTCTAGAGGGGCAGCTGGACCCAGTAGTGTCAGCTCCTCCTGGAATCTGCTAATCGCCTCAGCTATCGGAACGTCCTCAAAGCCAGCCTCGATAAAGTCATGTAGTTTCTTCCTCCTCAGTGAGGCAGGTCAGAAACGCTCTCTGATCATACTTCTCATCCGAATAGAGTCTGTACTAACTATATCCATTTGTACTCCACCACTGTTGGGCTAGGTCACGGAATAGAGTTTGTACTAACTCTATCCGTTTGTCCCATGGACATCTAATAGACTCAAGGGTTGAGTCTACATAACCAATTTATACCTCAACCTCTAACCCCCACCTTTCCATAGAAAGGGAGTACTCCCATCACGTGAAATGCCTTCAACCAAGTGTCTGGTCGAGACCCTCTCAACTCCTTTGGAGCTCTAACAACCTCAGTAGCGCGTGCCGGTATAACTAGCACCTTAGCAGCTCCCTGGGACACCTATGATGATCCAACCTGTGCTAGAAAATCCGAGGCACGTCTACTTAACCTGGCAATCTCCTCGACTCATCTGATATGCGCGAGGAACTCTGGTCCCCTTCTAGAGACATGTTCTGAGTCATTTGATTGGACTACTTGAGATCTCTATCTCGCAGCCACACCGCTCCTATTCTCAGGAACGACGCTCTCAATTACCTCCTCGTGTAATTCCTCCGCTGTAGGCGGGTTAGCAATGGGAGCATGTCCCTGGCCTATCACTACTGGAGGAAGAGGGGGTCTACCCCTATCTCATCCTACTACAGATGTCGCTCTAGTTTGAGCCATCAGCGGGGTATCCACACCTAACTTATAAGACCATATATATGCCATATGTATATATGTATATATATATACATATACATATAATACTTAACTCTAATATACATGCACAGTTCAACACATAATACATATCAATTTATATATTTATAATGTCGAGATCCTCAAAAGGGCGATAGCTTCTCGTACACTCTATCCGAAAACAGCTGTACACTTTTCATAACTAAAAAATCCTTTTGAAAAGTCAGACCCCTTTCGGGTTCTGTTTATTTATCTATTCGACCTTTATTGTAGATCGCAAGTGTCATTGTTATCAATCGCGCTCTGATACCAACTTTGTAACTCCCCAATTCCACGGGACTCGGGGTGCTACTGGGTTAGGATCTCACAATGGATCCTAACCCTAGTCTGACAACAAGTTTACTAGATCTCACAATAAGGCACAGATAGATTAAAAACCAAATGAATGAAACTGTACAAATATTTACATCAAAGGTTTACAAAAAACAACCGAGTACAAAACGGCAACATCATGTCCATACATATATAGAACATCCCAAAACCCTCGCACAACCTAGTGTACGGAAGCCTCGGTTGATCACCCATCTGGCTTACTCTACAGTCTTCCTATCCTGCAGAATATCTACAACACGGTATAAAACCGTTAGCTAACAGATCATGAATAAGAATGCAACAGTGGCACATATAACACATCATCACATCAAAACATGCTATGTACACACACAAATCCATTTATTATCTTTATTAAGTTATACCATTATTAATTGATTCCTTGTGACACAAGGAGTAAAACTATCTCGCCTCTGTCCCTGTTTCCCCTCAGGTTTGGAATTGGTGAAAATTATCACCACTTGGAGGACTGGTCGCGGAGAACCTCCTAGCTACCCAATTTTGAGCTAGACAAGTTATCACCGCCCATTATCATACACTTGGGCCAATTAATATACATATATGGTTGTCCTAGTCCGGTTAAACGCAAGGCTTTGAACCCAAATACATTCCCCACTTAGGTTATCAATGCAACATACATATGCACACACACCACTAAAGCCAACACTCAAACCCATAACTACTCGCTAAGTAAGTCCCAAGGACTTACCTATCACAAACGTAAACCGGTATCAGTGGTCACAGGAAATGATCAGTTTGGATCAACAAGGAACAAACAATATCACACACTATCCAAGGTTAGGAGATTCCACCTAGGAAACCCCATAATCATCCACAAACCACAACTCGAATCTAAACCTCGATATCTTCACATAGCTCACAAATGCCTAAGGCATTATTTCAACATATATCTCATTATCACATCATACACATCACTAGCCTAGCTACACTCTAAAGCCAAGGCCAAAGGAAAGGAAAGATACATACCACACTTGGTATGTCCTGGACAAACGCACCTGTGGAAACACGAAGACGTAGGAGCGGCGCCACACCACAAGGTTGGTGACACTCGGCCGCAGGGGCGGCGACACTACTCTGCCGTAGGGGTGGCAACTTGTTCGCCTCAAAGCGTGCGTGCAATCAAGCTTTAAATTTATAAGACTAGAATCAAGCAAGCGAACCCGCAGTGTACGGATCGGCATAGTAAAGCAAGAATTCCAGAGTGTCGAACTCAGAGATTTGGGGGGAACAAATTTAGTTCGCAAGTCGTCAAGCAAGTAAATGTTATAAGCTTTGCAAATACTGGGAAAACAGCAACCCTAAAGATCCAAGTATCTAATTGTGGCAATCGATTCAAGATATACTAAAGAACTAAGGACAGAGTTAAGAGTTGCAAAGGTATGCTAAAGTAAAGCAATGTACGGTGAAGTTCCAAGGCTTTATATGGCTTATCTAAAGACAGTCTCTATAATGGTTGTTGAGGCTTCAGTATGGAAAGGATCTATGAATAAGAATTAATCTCAAATACCCAAACTTGTAACCCAAGGATCAAAACTAACTAAAACGATTAAGGTTATGACACTCGAAATCGAAGTAGAGGGTGATGAGTCTCACAACTACCTAGAAAAGGACAAGCCAAGACTAGATTCAAGCTAATCTTTAACCTTGGATCAAATTAAAAGCGAAGTTCGTAAACTAGGGTAAATCACGGGCAGATCTTGAGTTCCACGGCCGTGGAAGTTCAAGAACAGACCGTGATCTTGGTTCATCGACGAGATCTCTCTAACTCTCAAGGTCCAATCAAATTACGATCGATCTATCACCATCTAAGCCACAACTATCAACCCTTCACCTTAGAATTTCTAAAGAGTTTTAGCCAATAACCATTGTCATGATATCAAAAATCAATTTAAGAAGAATGAAAGATGAAAACCTTCGAAAACTCGAATATAACTCAAGGTTATTCTCAATTCCAAATACCAAATAGGAATATCTAATGGATTCAGAATACAACACAAAACCTCACAAAGATCTTAGGCAAGTATGAAGAACGGGATGTCAATCCGTCTTCAATAACAAAACCTAGGAAAGGGCGCAACTTCCTCCACACACGATCTTCGAATATTCAAATTGCCGGCACTTCAGCAACGTTTCTCACGAATCCCTAAGGCTGACTTTCTCCAAACGAGGTTGTCCAAGCCTAAAGCGAGCTATCCCCCAAAGCGATGATGTCGAAAACTCTCTCTTCCCGCCTTTTTATAAGACGTGGCAAAATAACTGTACCGGCCCACTGCGTAAATGACGTGGCAATAATTGGTTCGTCAAAAGATCGCCTAAATCACGGTCTCAAGAGATTCCACGACCGTGGTTTAGGGCGTGGAATTGGGTTACGGTCTCATATGACTTCCACGACCGTACTTTAGGCCGTGTAACTCTCTGGAATGCTCCACGCTCATGATGCCAAGATCCACGGCCGTGGTTTAGGGCGTGGACTCTTCTACGGCCGTATTTTAGGGTGTGGAAGTGTCAATTGCTTGTGGTTTCCTTTGTGTCGTGCCATTCCTCATCCTAGCACCTCCTTTGGCTTCTTTGATGTGTTCCTAATCCTTGGATATACTCAAATCCTCTCCTATCTCTCTCAATTGGTTCAGTTTCAGCTCTTATTCACCTATAATCAACAAAAAGCTAATGTAGACGTCCATATCGAAAATATAGATAAACTAGATAACAAATGCTTCAATGCCTTATCAATGAACACTATAATGAATGAAAAACAACTAGAATAAGTGCCTAGAATATCGCAATATTTCATACTAACAAAATACCCCATACTTGCCACTTGCTTGTCCCCAAGCAAGCTCTTTTGAAAGCTTAGAACATAAGTTAGGATGAAATATGCATGCAAATTCAAAAACAAAACATCTTTTAGGTAAATGTGCTTCTAGTCAATAGATCATTCTCAAACCTTACTTCATTCATTCTTGAAACGCTTATATACATAACCAAAGAGTGTAAAGGAAAGAAACATCATGAATTGGTTAAACTTCAATGTAAACATCATAACCTTCAAGCATTATCAAAATTAAGCATAAGAAACTTCAATTTAGATCACCAAGCCAAATAACATTCTTTTGATCTTAAGGACTTCCAAGTAAGGTCTAGAATGCGGAAGGGAGGGAAAACTTATAAGGAATGTGGTGCATGAATCCGGGAAAGTGGAAAACTAACTCTTTTCTTTTTATTTCGAATTGCACACCATCAACTTTGAGCTTTGCTCCTTCTTTTCAAATCATTTTTCGGCTTTACTTTTGGAGTTATGGACATCGGTGCACAAAAACCGAAGCCTAGGAGATTGGCGTTTCTCAATTTCGAGATGCCTCAAACCCTTGATGCACATACCATAATCCGTTAGGAATATCGCTCAATCCGACTTTGGCAAGACACAAACACCCGGCTATGTGAATGGTGCCGAGTTACTCATCGTCATGATTGACTTCCCCAAACCTATTATTTCTATTCTTTGAATGCAAACAATTGCTTTCATGGCCCTCCCACATCAAACATGCCAAAACATAACTCCTCCAAATTCCCGGATAGGTAAGGGAGGCAATTATTTCATTGAGGGGCTAAATGAACAAAGAAAGGAGAAAGAAAGGTTGAATTGCCTTAATCATTTTATAAAGATGTATAAGAACTTATCATGTGATTTCAACTCGATTTCTCAATATGATTTAGATAAAACTCTTCACATTATGAAATTTAAAAGAAAGGATAATCAACACATTCAATTCCTTTTCAATTCATTATTCGTTTAGGCATATAATTGTCATCAAAATTCAATTCACAAGTAGTAATTATCATAGAAATCATCTCAACTCATAGAAGCACAAAACCTTTTAGAATTTTGAAAATTTTTCAATTTTTATGGGTTTTTCAAAAGTTTTTCATGCAATGCAATAATGAAACGTGTGACAATGAAATGAAACATGCAAAGTGTTCTCGAATCAAGGCAAGCAAAGTGAGTAGAGTTATTACAAACGATAGTCACACCCCGCATCATACTTGAGACAAACATTGTCCCTAATGTTCAAAAAGAAATAAAGAAAAGAAAGAAAAGAAAAATGAACTCACAAGACGGTGGTGGAGTGGCTAATGCTATCAATCATGCATAGTCATCACTGCGGTGGAGGCGGTGGTGGAAACGGGAGGAAGCTGGAGTCGAAGTTCCGCCCAAACTGCTGGCGGTAGATGTCCCTCATCATCCTATCGTGCTCATTGGCTCGTACGTCCCTAGCGTCCTGCCGGATCTCCAAATCTCCTACTCTCCTGGAGAGGTCGGTAGCCCAATCCGGCAGCTGCTCATACCACTCCGGTGCCTGGCTGTACCAAGTTGGTGCATCCTGTGGGGCCGGTGTTGATGGCGGTTGTGCATACCATGTGGGCGGAGCTCCCATCCACTCCAGTTGTGATGCATACCAAGTGGGCAGAGTCTCCATCCATGTAGGTCTCTCACTCACACTAGCGCGGCGAGAGTAAGAACCGGACGGTCTAGAAGGACGGGGAGACTATCTAGGGAGGTCGGGGAAGGTGTCCGGCTGATCCGGAAAGGTACCAAAATCCTGCTCATCGCCCCCTCCTACATCATCATCAGCAGCTGGAATCTCGTCGGGAATGTAAGGAGGTGCTACCAGCCTATTCGCATGCATAGCAGCGAATGTCTCCTTCCTATTATGGCGTCCAACCATAATGGAATACTCGGGCAACCATGGAATGCCTCTACCTCCTCTATCCTCCCGTGGCATGGCAACGGTAGGTGGACCTCTATGCCTAGGAAAGATCAAACCTCTAGTCATGAGGCTCTTGAGACCCAACGGTCTCGCTGCTATCCTAGTACAAGCGGAGCAGTCAATCCCGAGCTGTGTAGCGATGTGGGTCACTATCCTACCATACTCAATGTTCCCGGCCCTCTTGTTCTTAAGCTTGCTAATGGTGGAGGCTAAGAGGGTGGCGTAGTTGGCGGGTCTACCATGTAGCATGGCGTAGAGGAGAAACAACTCATCGGTCTTAATTTTCTGCGGGGTCTCGGTCCTAGGAAATAGGCACTCGGAAAGGACCCTATGAGCTATCTTCAAGGCTAAGTGGTAGATGAGCTTAGCCTTGGTATCAGCCGGTTGCCAGCGGTCATCGCTAGCGTATATCATGGAAATCTCCTCCCAAAAATCCTTAGCGTACACACCGCTAGGGAAGCGACCATTGAAGGTCTCATGGAACCCAAAGAAGGCTCCGAACTGCTGGATGGAGAACTCATAGTCCGTCTCCATCAATCTAAAGGACACCATCCTGTTCATATGGCTATGCTCGAGGGATATAACAAAGTCCCTCGTGATCTCCTCATAAGCATCCGCTCTAATAGCGGAGAAGATAATCAATCCGGATCTATCCAAGAGCCAAGTCAAATCGGTAACCACATTGAGTGGCTCTAACTCCTCTAGCAAGAGGTATCTTGGTCCAATGACCGGTCTTTCCTTGATCTTGTCTAAGGCATCGAGGTAATTGGGATGAATGGTGTGGATCCTAGGGCGTGGGGGTGATGGTTCACTAGGAGGGTTATGAGAAGAGGAGGAACTATCAACCTTTCTCTTCTTTTTCTTTCCTGCACTTTGTGTAAATATTTTTCCTAAAAACAGAAAAAATCACGGTATGTTCTTCCTATTCCACGGCCGTGGAGGTCCCAGAGACCGTGATTCGTCTCAGAAATTCTCAAATCTCAACCAAATCAACAGAAATCTCAACAAAACCTGTCCTAAACTAATTCCATTCTCAATCCTATGCAGATGTTCTAAGTTCTTGCAGAAATTTAACCCAAATTGACAAAGGAGAGAAGAATAGTAAAAACCTAGGTTTTTGGATCTTTGAATCCAAGTTCTGCTTTCTTGATGGATTGTTCACTTGTTTTTGTTGATTGGATCTTGTAGATGAATGAATTTGCTCCACTTTTGCACCAATAATCGTTCGAAACGATTACCGAATGAAGATTTGCGAGTTGGGGAAGGGGTTTCGGCGTTTAGGGCGTGGAAAGAGGGGTTTTGTTCGCTCCAAACGGTGTGTGCAAGCTTTAAATTTATAACCCTAGACTTAAGCTTAAAACAAGGATGTGAACCCGCAGTGTACGGGTCAATCGTAGTAAAAAGCAAGAAATTTCAGGGGTCGATCACAGGGACTCGGTGAAACAAAGTCAATAACGGTAAGCTTCGTGAATACTAACCACAAGAGCAATTAACACAATCAAAGATGAATAAGAAGTCAATAAAGCAAACATGCGATTCTAGGGATTAAAGCATCTAGTTGTGGTTCCAACTCAAGATCTAAAGATAATCGGACAAAGCTGAGATTTTTGCATGGGGAAGGTGTTACTAAAGTGGAGTAGATCACCGGGTAAGTCTCACTACACACTAATCCTAAACCGTAACTCCTATTACCGGGTAAGTCTCAAGGAATTAAGATAAAGAACTATAACCTCAAACTAACACACCATCTAAGGGAATAGAATTAACCTTTACCGGGTAAGTCTCAGGCTAACTCACAAAGATGGGATGGAAGCACACTCAAACCCCAATAAAGGAAAAACCTTTATTACCTACACTTATGATCGTTGGTAAACAAACTAAGGAATTACCGGGTAAGTCTCATCCTAAGTTTGCATTGAACCAGAGAGGTGTAATAAGAATAGGATTTAGCAAACTCTAACACTTAACTTTCTGTTTAGAATCGGATAAGTCACCTCGGTCAGAAGAATTCCACCCCGACCGAGATGTTCATCGACTGAACGAGATGCTTAGGGTTAAGGTTAAAGACTCGAACTTTTAGGATCCTACTGGAATCTAAGATTATTCTATCATTGTTTTTCCCACAACCTTCAGCCAATCATCCTAGAATCACACAAGGAAATTAGCCACTCATCATCATTATGAAAGTATTAAAATATATGGGAAGAAGGTGAATATTTGAACAAAGAAGAATTTAAGGAAAAGACTTCAATAACTGAATCGAATATCACAAAAAAAGCGTTCCTTGGATAGCAATCCAACAAGACAAGACAACAAGTGAGGGAATTAAAGACAATCTTACAAAACCCTCCAATAAGCTATAAAAGCTATAGACTTCAATCTTCCTTCAACCTTCAAAAAGGTTCTTCGAATCTCTCCAATTGGAGTATGCTGCTGCTGCGTTGTGAGCGGGATCTTCTCGTAAGCCAGATATCGGATTTGTGGAAATCCAACCCTTTTTATAGGAAAATAACCCTCCAAAGATAATAAATCTTAGAAAGATATTTTCCCATAATAATAGGTAAAATATATGATTCTGCATATCTCCTTCCTTCCAGGAGCCAAGCCCAAAAATATAAGATCACTTTCCAATTTTAAAAGATCTCATCCAAGAATAAAATATTCTCGCCGCGTCCTAGGTGTTCGCCTCGGTCGAGTCGACGTCTCTGGATCACCTCGGTCGAGGTGAATTTCTGGTCAACCGAGGTGAGTCACAACAGAATGTGAAATCTCTTGAATCTGCTCCAAAGTAAATCTTTAATCCATGGCTATGCTCCCTGGATGTAGCTCCAAATGACTCATGACTCCTTTTGCTCCTTTTTGATGCAAAACGTGCCATTTTACCTACGATTACAACAAAACTAGGTGTAGACCTCGATTCTCGCAAAGGTAGATGAAATGGTAGTAAAATCACATAATATACATACAAACATGCAGATTATGAAAGATAAAACGTCCAAACAAACCCCAAAATATAGACTATAATTCATGCTATCAAAATACCCCATACTTAGCCCTTGCTTGTCCCCAAGCAAGTTCCTCATATAAAAGACAAGATAGAATGGATTATAAGTCAAGAAAATCAATGAAAAAGTCTTTCAAAAACATTTTATGGTGTGCAACTATCATAGATCACTCTAAGAGAATACTTTATGGAATTTAAAAACTCAATATGCTCAAAACATTTTATAAATATAGGAAAGTCGTTCATCTTTGCATAAAATCATAGAATGCATAATAAATCATAATTATCAAAATTAATCATGTATAATCCGATTTAAACCACTAAGTCAATCAACAAGCTCAAGGTCTCAAGGGCTTCCCAAAAGAAAAGGTCAAGAAACGTGTAGGGTAGGGATGTGTGTAAGGTAATGTGGTGCTAGAATCCGGGAAAAGGATGTACTTCACTTTCACTTCAACTTGCAACATCTTCCACCAATAAGCTTTGCTTATTTCACACTTTTTTTTTTCTTTACTTTTTGGGATGCATGGACAGAGGTGCACAATAACCGAAGCCTAGGAAATCTGCAATCATCAATTTCTCGAGATGCATCAAACCCTTGATGCACATACCATGACCCGTTAGGAATATCGCTCAATCCGACTTTGGCAAGACACAAACACCCGGCTATGTGAATGGTGCCGAGTTACTCATCTTCATGATTGACTTCCCCAAACCTATTATTGCTTTCTAACACTTTTGCTTCCAGCCACTTCTCAACTTTAACTCCACTTGCTTTCACCACTTCGCTTGCTTCCAAATTCCCGGATAGGTAAAGGGAGGCAAAATGTATATGAGGGGCTAAGCATGATCAAGAAGAAGAAGAAGAAAAGAATGAATTGCCTTGGTCTTTCCAAGAAGAAAGTGAGAGAACTTAACCTGCGGTGTCAACCTTCAAATTCAACATAATTTGGATAAAAACAAAACATCAAACATGCTAATAATTTCAAACAAAGCATTTAGCAACTTAAACATATTATAAAACCTTTCAAACACATAAAAAATTTAAAACCAGTTAGTAAACAAGATCTTCACTGAGATCATATCCAGATAAGAAACACAAAAAGTCGTTTTCGAAAACTCTTAGTTAACCCACCTCGGTCGAGGTGTTCTTGGTTCAACCGAGGTGAAATGCCTCGTTTGGCCAAGACTGACTCGGTCGAGGTCAAAAAAATTTTTTTTTTTTTTTCGGTCGAGGTGTTCTTCTCAATAAAATAACCTATAGGTATGCATGTAATATCAGATAATCATATAAATGCAGAAGTGAAGCATAAATAAAATATCCGATAAGATAGAATGTCATACGTCAAAAGTAGTCAAATAACATCAAGTAGTCAAATAAGTACAAACACCCCATACTTGGGACACACTGTCCCAGTGGGTCAATATAAGTCTGAAAATGAGAGTACTCACCGGATAAATAGCTGAACTGCATAAAAATATAATAAAGAAAATCATGCAGCTCCTCAATAATCTCGATCCGGTGGTGGTGGTGGTGGTACGTACGGATACTGAGTCGGATCGAAAGGATAGCCCATGACACGCTCGAACTGAAGCTGGGCCATGATGTGCTGATAGTGTTGCCGCTCCTGCATCTCGCGGATATCCAGCGATAATGCAGCATATGAGTCGATAACCTGATCCGTCAGGTCATCGATCCGTCGGTGGTGGTAGGCTCAGAAAAGCCGAAAATCTCTCTCCAAATCTCTAAGGGAACTATGAATTTCCGGTTCATCAACCGGTACTTCACAGACTGGTCTGTGGGAAGGTAGGAGAAGGAGCTAACGAACTCTAAGGTCGGCTCCAAATAGGCTGGGGCTCGGAAATCAGTAAACTGATCCAGCCCAACAGTGGCAATCATCCTCCTAAGGTCTCCATCTAACCCTGGGCAATCGAAGGCTGACACGTCCAGAAAACGTGGTGCAATAACTGGACGGCTAGCTATGCGCTCATAATCTACCCGGCATCTCTCGTGGATCACCGGGCGGTAAGGTCGGGAAGAAGAAGAAGAAGGAGGGGAAGGTGAGGATCTATCTCTGAGGGCTAGGCGACGATCGGAACTCATTTTCTCTCAAACACTGTCAGAACACCTCGGTCACTGACAATACTCAAAAATCACCTCGGTCGAGATGCAGTTCGACTGGACCAAGGCGCAGCAGTTTACGATTCCAATTCTCAGAAATTCAGTTCTTTTCCCCCAAAAATCACTACAATTGCTTCCTAAGGGGTACTTAAGCCTTTTCTCAGCAGAATCAGGGGCAACCACAGCCCAAATCGAAGCGAATGAACGAGTTAGGGTTTCGACTGTTTTTACCTCGTTTCGGTCGATTCGTTCGATTTCTTCGCAGATCTGTTGTTGCAATAGGTTCCTCTACCCTTCAATCGCAGTTTGGAAGCGGAAATCTTCGAAAATGAGCAAGATCTGAGGATGAGAGGTGGGAAGGGCGCCGCGGTCGAGTTGGATAAGGTAAAAAGTGAAAAAAATAAATTTTTCCCCCTTTTATACTGTTCCTGGATCTGCTGTCACCTCGGTCGAGATGGTCTCGACTGGACCGAGGTGGTATGGACCGAGGTGGTTCTGCAGAAACCCTAGTCGCCTCGGTTGCTCAAGAATCAACTCGGTCGAGGTGCTCTGACAGTAACCGAGATGCTTCTGTCTTCTCAAAATCTCGAACTTCTGTCCTTCCAGTTATGCTCCTTCCTTAGATATTCCCTGTTGTCTGTCCAGAACGCCAAAAACAAAGCAAAGCAAAGCAAAAACAAAAACTATCTAAGCTAGACTAGAAAACGGGAAAAGAAAGCAATACCTTGGGTTGCCTCCCAAGAAGCGCTTGGTTTAAGGTCGCTAGCTGGACCATGATGCGTCTCAAACGAGGTATATTGGTGCAACCTCCTCAACCGGCGTTTCCGGTTGGTATTTCTTAAGTCTATGACCGTTGACCTTGAAGCTTCCGCTAGTTTCGCCCTATATCTCAACTGCACCATGAGGGAAAACATGTTTCACAACATAAGGTCCGGTCCATCTAGATTTCAACTTACCTGGAAAAAGGCGGAGGCGGGAGTTGAAGAGTAGAACTAAGTCTCCTTCGTTAAGCTCCTTTGGAACGATACGCTTGTCATGCCATCTCTTCGTCCTTTCCTTGTAGATTTTGGCATTCTCATAAGCGTTCAAACGCAGCTCCTCCAGCTCGTTGAGTTCCAACAGTCGCTTCTCACCAGCCTCCTTGATGTCGAAATTCAACCATTTGATCGCCCAATACGCCTTGTGTTCCAATTCAACGGGCAAATGGCAAGAATTCCCATATACCAAATTATAAGGAGTGGTACCTATGGGAGTCTTGAATGCGGTCCTGTACGCCCAAAGAGCATCGTCCAATTTCATGGACCAATCCTTCCTCGTTCTAGAGACGGTCTTCTCCAAAATTGCCTAGATTTCTCTATTCGAGATCTCGACCTGTCCACTAGTTTGAGGGTGATAAGCAGTTGATACCTTGTGGGTTACCCCATACTTCGATAGAAGTGCCTTGAACTTCCGGTTTATGAAATGCGTTCCTCCATTGCTAATGATGATGCGTGGAGTTCCAAATCGTGGAAAGATAGTTCTATTCAAGAACTTCACAACTACTTTGGCGTCGTTAGTGGGAGAAGCAATGGCTTCAACCCATCTAGAGACGTAATCAACTGCAAGGAGAATGTAGAGGTTTCCTCCGGAGGATGGGAAAGGTCCCATGAAGTCAATCCCCCATACATCAAAGATTTCCACTTCTTGGATGTTATTAAGTGGCATCTCGTTTCTCCTTGATAAATTTCCTGTTCTTTGGCATGCATCACAAGAGACAACAAAAGATTGCACATCCTTAAACAATGTAGGCCAAAAGAAACCGGAACGTAATACCTTAGCGCATGTTTTATCGGTGCTAGCATGTCCTCCACAAGCGAGTGAATGGCAATGCCGTATAACGCTATTAATTTCGTCTTCCGGAATGCATCTTCGAAGCATCCCATCCGGTCCGCGCTTGAATAGCAGCGGCTCATCCCAGTAGTAATGTCGTACTTCCTTGAAGAATCTTTTCTTTTGAGAGTACGTCAATCCGGGCGGTATCTCCAACAGTGGATGAATATCAGAGGAGGGAGTAAGAAATTTGTTATTCTCGGCAATCTCAGTTGACATCATCTCGCCATCGACATCGGTCGAGGCGCACAGGCGTTGACCGAGGCGTTCTTCAGTCGCCTCGCTTGGTCCAGAAAGTGCCTCAGTCGAGGTACTGCCACTGGAACCGAGACTGGAGATCTTTGTCTCCTGGGTTAGCTTCTCAGTTTTAGCTCCTGGATCCCCTTCCAGTGCCTTCAAGCTCCGTATATCTGCATCACAAGAAGCATCTATACCTTCCTCCATTAAACTGAAGCTAATAACTCTTTCGAGTGGATCGTTAATAAGGATAGAGCTCACCAATTCTCTTGATTCTTCTTCATCGTAGATGTTGAAGATATTATCAGTCAGCTGCTCCCCTTTCATGGCTGCAAGTAGTGCGAACTCCACCTCATCGCCACCAACATTGAATTTCAACTTGGCGTTCTTGCAATCCACGTTGCAACCCGAAGTTGCTAGAAATGGCCTCCCGAGAATAATAGGAACAGGATAATCTGCGGGAATGTCAAGTACAACAAAATCTATAGGTAGATAGAAGTTACCTAACTTGACCGGAACGTCCTCCAAGATGCCCACGGGATGGGTAATGGAGCGATCCGCCATATAAAGTCGAATCTTGACCGGCTTGGGCTCTCCAAGACCGATCTTTACGCATAGTTCCAGCGGGATGATGCTCACGCTGGCTCCTAGATCACAAAGGGCTTCGCAAGTGACATCCCCAACTTGAATGGGAATGCAAAACGAGCCGGGATCTCTCAACTTAGGAGGCATCTTCTCCTTCATGATTTGTATGAGCTCCGAAGATTTAGATGTCATCCTAACTTCACCAACATCCTCCAGCTTCCTCTTCCTTGATAAGATTTCTTTTAAGAACTTCCCATAGGCGGGCATACCTAAAATAGCATCAAGGAAAGGAATATTAATATGTATCTTATTCATCAAGTCAAGAAACTTACCAAAGTGCTTGTCTAGATGTGCTCTGGCTCTGGACTGAGGGAATGGAAGTGGTAGTTTGTATGCAGGAGGTGGAATATAAGTTTCAGTCGTCCCTCCTGCTTTCTGTTGCTCCACCTCGGTTGGCATCTCGGTCGAGGTGTTCTTCGACTGGATCTGGACCGAGGTGGTCTGCGTTGAACGAGGTACTGGATCTGCAGTTTTAAGTCCACTCCTTGTCGTTATGGCCATGCACTGGCCCTTAGGGTTGGTTTCCGTCTTTGCTGGAAGCTTCCCTGAATCTCTTGGCGCTTCATTCGCCCTACTAGCAAGTTGTTGTTCGAAGGACTTTTGGTCCCTCGAAAATGAAGTCATAGAATTCTCCATAGCGCTAAGCTTGATCAAGATAGCCTCCAGAACTGCGTCTTTCTTTTCTGTTTGAGACGAACTTGATCCTTGCCCTTGGCTCTTTAATGGAGTAGAAGAAGAAGAAGGGGAAGAGAGGAAAGGGTTAGAGGAATCGTTGGAGTTGGAGTTTGAATGATTGTTACCGTGATTTTGGTTATTCGCCCTCCAGTTGTTGCTATTGGATCCTCTATTGTTATTGTTGTAGTTGTTGTTTTGGGGACCGTTGTTGTTGTTACGGTACCCGTTGTTGTTGTTGTTCCTTTGCCCTTGCTCTTCCTTCTTAGTTTGAGCCATCAAGAGTTCCTTCAATTGCTTCACGTCATTTTTCAAAGACATGAGTTGATTGTTGTTGGATTGAGTCTCTTGAAAGTTGACTCTTTTAACTCCACCTTCAGCTCCTTGGTGGGTATATTTCTCCATGTGCAAGGCTTGCTTCTCAATGAAGTCCCAAGCCTCATCAATCGCCATGTCCATGAAGGTACCGGCGGAGAGTAGTTGGAGATTGAACTGGGTGCTTCCGTCCAGTCCTTTGAAGTAGATCTCCAACAACTCGATCTTTGGAATCCCATGATGTGGGCAATCCAAAAGGATATCCTTGAACCGCTCCCAAGATTTGGACAAGCTCTCCTTGTCCTTCATAATGAAAGCATTGATCTTCCCTCTCATTTCAGCGGTCTTTGAGGGGGAAAGAATTTGGTCAAGAATTCCGTAGTCATCTCCTCCCATGTGCTAATTTTTCCTGGAGGAAGAGATTGATACCAAGTAAGAGCTCTATCTGTTAAAGAAAAGTAAAAAGGTCTTAGCTTGTAGTTGTTATTTTCAATTCTGGAAGGTCGCAAGGTTTCCATCAAGATCTCGTAGTTTTGAAGATGTTGATGCGGTGACTCCTTCTCTAGCCCTCCGAATTGGCATTGGCGAATCATGGATAGAACTTGCGGTCGAAGTTCGTAGTCATGATCCGTTGGATCTCCTAGGTTCACCCCTGGACGCCTCAGTTGTTGTTTAGTGTTCATCCTTTGACCTAGGGTTTGTGGGATTCCTGCAAGAAGAACATCTCGGACTGGCCTCCGAGGTGGAAGTACATCGGCCGGGGCGTCAGGTACTGGAATCTGCCTCGGTCGAAGATCAGCTACTGGATCCTGCATCGGTCGAGGATCAACAGGGGGATCTTCCCTCGGTCGAAGTAGAATCTGGTTTCGTATGACTGCTATCTCGGCTTCGATTGCTGCAGTCTTGGTGCGATTCTCTTCTTTCTCTTGCCTTAGTTCTTCCTTGCTGAGGCGTAGCAGCTCTAGCGCCTCTTTCAATTCGGCCGCAAGATCGCGATCGTCTTGTTGGGCCATCTTTGCTTCTCTTAAGCGTCGCTTGTATGTCTTTTCCGGTTCGGGATCGTAAGGAACGATCTCCTTCCCAATGCGGGTTCTTCGCATATACCTAAGAAAGAACCTGCAAAAGTTACTCAAGTAGAGTGGTTAGATGACACGGGGCAAGCGCCCCAAAGAGCAAACTGTACCGGCTCGGTCTAGACCAAGTCCCCGGCAACGGCGCCAAAAACTTGTTCGCTCCAAACGGTGTGTGCAAGCTTTAAATTTATAACCCTAGAGTTAAGCTTAAAACAAGGATGCGAACCCGCAGTGTACGGGTCAATCGTAGTAAAAAGCAAGAAATTTCAGGGGTCGATCACAGGGACTCGGTGAAACAAAGTCAATAACGGTAAGCTTCGTGAATACTAACCACAAGAGCAATTAACACAATCAAAGATGAATAAGAAGTCAATAAAGCAAACATGCGATTCTAGGGATTAAAGCATCTAGTTGTGGTTCCAAATAAAGATAATCGGACAAAGCTGAGATTTTTGCATGGGGAAGGTGTTACTAAAGTGGAGTAGATCACCGGGTAAGTCTCACTACACACTAATCCTAAACCGTAACTCCTATTACCGGGTAAGTCTCAAGGAATTAAGATAAAGAACTATAACCTCAAACTAACACACCATCTAAGGGAATAGAATTAACCTTTACCGGGTAAGTCTCAAGCTAACTCACAAAGATGGGATGGAAGCACACTCAAACCCCAATAAAGGATAAACCTTTATTACCTACACTTATGATCGTTGGTAAACAAACTAAGGAATTACCGGGTAAGTCTCATCCTAAGCTTGCATTGAACCAGAGAGGTGTAATAAGAATAGGATTTAGCAAACTCTAACACTTAACTTTCTGTTTAGAATCGGATAAGTCACCTCGGTCAGAAGAATTCCACCCCGGCCGAGATGTTCATCGACTGAACGAGATGCTTAGGGTTAAGGTTAAAGACTCGAACTTTCAGGATCCTACTGGAATCTAAGATTATTCTATCATTGTTTTTCCCACAACCTTCAGCCAATCATCCTAGAATCACACAAGGAAATTAGCCACTCATCATCATTATGAAAGTATTAAAATATATGGGAAGAAGGTGAATATTTGAACAAAGAAGAATTTAAGGAAAAGACTTCAATAACTGAATCGAATATCACAAAAAAAGCGTTCCTTGGATAGCAATCCAACAAGACAAGACAACAAGTGAGGGAATTAAAGACAATCTTACAAAACCCTCCAATAAGCTATAGAAGCTATAGACTTCAATCTTCCTACAACCTTCAAAAAGGTTCTTCGAATCTCTCCAATTGGAGTATGCTGCTGCTGCGTTGTGAGCGGGATCTTCTCGTAAGCCAGATATCGGATTTGTGGAAATCCAACCCTTTTTATAGGAAAATAACCCTCCAAAGATAATAAATCTTAGAAAGATATTTTCCCATAAATATAGGTAAAATATATGATTCTGCATATCTCCTTCCTTCCAGGAGCCAAGCCCAAAAATATAAGATCACTTTCCAAATTTTAAAAGATCTCATCCAAGAATAAAATATTCTCGCCGCGTCCTAGGTGTTCGCCTCGGTCGAGTCGACGTCTCTGGATCACCTCGGTCGAGGTGAATTTCTGGTCAACCGAGGTGAGTCACAACAGAATGTGAAATCTCTCGAATCTGCTCCAAAGTAAATCTTTAATCCATGGCTATGCTCCCTGGATGTAGCTCCAAATGACTCATGACTCCTTTTGCTCCTTTTTGATGCAAAACGTGCCATTTTACCTACGATTACAACAAAACTAGGTGTAGACCTCGATTCTCGCAAAGGTAGATGAAATGGTAGTAAAATCACATAATATACATACAAACATGCAGATTATGAAAGATAAAACGTCCAAACAAACCCCAAAATATAGACTATAATTCATGCTATCAGGTTTTTGTGAGGTTTTTGTGAAGGAAGGTGGTTTATATAGTAGCCGTAAAATTTTTTGAAAATCACGGTCACTCGGGGGTTTCCACGGCCGTGGAAATGTACGGAACCGTGGTTTTTGGTGATTTTTCTCAGATTTTGAAGAATTACGGTCACTGTAGCCACCACGACCGTGGTTTAGGGCGTGGAACTCTCTATAATGTGCCAAAATCCAAGTTTTGTCAATTTTGTTCAACTTTTTCCTCTCCCGTTGCATATTCCATTGCTCCTACATCCAAAAACACAACTTACCGGAAGGTATCGAAGGTAAAACAAAACAAAAACATCTAAACTAATCTAATCTACGAATGACAAACAAAAACATAAGTGCAATACCTTGGGTTGCCTCCCAAGAAAGATCTACACTAATAAACAATCACAAAATAGACTCAATCTACACCTAGTCCCCGGCAACGGCGCCAAAAACTTGTTACGCTCAGGATGTGTGATACGCAATGGGTTTTAAATTTATATTCTCGTTATATTTATCCTAACTCCTAGCGAACCCGCAGTATACGGGACGTTTGTAGTAGGGATAGTATTCCGAGGTCGAACACAAAGACTAAGGTGAGATTGATTCAATTTATGATTAAGTCTAGTGAAGATCTAGGTTAAGAAAAAGAGGAAGAAATAAAGAAATGAAAATCTCAATTGTTTTTGGTTGGTTTTTCGGTGATCAATCAAAGATCACAATTCATGCAAAGTAAACAATCAACTAATACTAACAATTCCACTCAAACAAACAAACTAAAACGAGATATAGATCGAAGATAGAAAAGCGGGTTCTAGGGGTTGGAAATTCCGGTTATGGCATAAGACTCAAGCTATCTATTCTTTCCTTGGATCAACTATGATATATTGGGGTTAAGTGTTTCTAGATTGGGATCAATTACCGGATAGGTCTCATGGTCCACTAGTCCATTCCTAAGGTCTCATTACCGGGTAAGTATCTAAGAACCTAAGGATAGGAATCCTACACAAACCGGATTGTTATCTAGAGATCTAACCTATCCTTATCGGGTAAGTCTCGGAAGGGTTAGTTCTAAACAACCATCCTAGCACACTTAATCCAATGGCGGCTTATGAGGCTCACCACTACCTAGGGTTTGTTATCTTAAGATCTAAGAGCAAGGATTACCGGATAAGTCTCTCCTAACACTTAGTTGCTAACACTAGGTCACCCTAGGATAGATTTAACTCAACAAACACTTAGGATTTCAACATTCTAACAATCTAAGGCTAGATCCATCGAATCAGGTAAGATCACGGTTTGTTCTACCTTTCCACGGCCGTGGTTTGGCAAGAACTACCCGTGATTCCTAACAGCAGCTATGTTCATGCACACAAGTCATCCAAAGGTAAATCTAAGTCCGTCCTATCATAGCCCTAACCATAACCATCATTTCCTTACCCTAGAACCACATCTATTTAGCCTACAACGTTCATAATAGAAATCGAAACAAGCAAACATAAAATCATGACATCCATTTGCAAGATGATGGAGGGAAAGAGATGAACAAGTGAACTAAAACAAAACCAAGCTGAAAATAGAATTAGAGTAACTCACAATCCTTCTTAAAGAAGGTTCAAATGGTTCATACAACTGTATAAATAGAATCCGGAATTCTTCACTACAAAAACTATCAAGGTGTGGTAATGGTGTGTGTTCTTCTTCTCCTCTTCAATGGAGCTCTTCTTCTTCCTTTTTGGCACTTTCCTTCCTAGAAAGACTTCTTGTTGAGAGAGTATTTTTGATTGGAAGATTTGGTAATGGAGAGCTGCTCCAAGATGCCATTCTCAGCCAATGTAGGACCACTTTTATAACAAATTTTGCATGAGCTGGCCATGAGAGTCGTGGCACAGCTGTCACAAGAATCTGTCAAAATCCATGGGTAGAACCACGGTCGTGGTCTTGGTCTAGACCGTGGTTTGCTCCAGAAGCTTCTTCTAGGCTCGTTGAGCCATGGTTTGGTGCATGGCTTGTGTTGGCAAGGTTCCATGAGTCCTCCTTAGCCTTTAGCTTGTGTCCTAATGAGTCCGAGGGTGTGTCATCTAGATGAACGATCCTCAAACGTATCGTTTTAGCTCCTAAATCTCCCGAAATACCTATAAAGCAACGCACAAGTCCGTGTAGACGTCTATCTCGACAAAGTACGTGAATTGAGTGCAAACGTCGTGAACTAGTGCTAAACCATGCATGAATGAGTGAGAAATCTATCTAAATGATTACCTAAAACTAAGCAATAAATCGTGTTATCAAAATACCCCATACTTAAGGTTTGCTCATCCCCGAGCAAATTCCCAACTATAGACTAAGAGATGACATGATTTATGTATGCAGAAAAATGGCAAAATCTTTTTGGGTTTGTGCTTCTATTATTGGATCACCTTCAAAGTCATGTTTCACGAAAAAGAATAAGCAATCATGCATCAAACAAATGAAGACATGGAAAGACAATTGTACTTAACTCAAAAGTATGCATGAAATGTAAAGATGAAGAAGTCAAGAAGATCAAGAGTACATCCAATCTAAATCTCTAAGTCTTACAAACATGCAAATAGGTCATAAGGTCTTGTGCAATAAAAGGGCCAAGAAATGTAGTGATTTGGTGGGGATTTCTAGGTTTTGTGATGCTAATCCGGGAACGGAACTAACTCCACAATCTTGTCCTCGATCAACTTCCCTCAAGTGTATATTTTCCTCTATCTTTTCTTTCTTTTCTTTTTCTTTGACTTATTTTTGAGACAATGGCATTGGTGTACAAAAGCCGAAACCTTGGTGATTAGCCATCCTCGGGCTTTTTTTCTATTTTTCGAGGTGCATCCACACCGGGCACACATACCAAAGCTCGCTAGAGCTATTGGTTTATTTGACTTTGGCAAGGCACCAACACCCGATTATGTGAAGTGTACCGAGTTACTTGTCATTTAAACCAATGCCCCCAAACCTATATTTTTGGCTACACTTTCACAACATTTTCAGCATTTATTCATGACATTCTTTTCATCAACAACTTCACCCCACACTTGCTTTTCACACACATCAACACACTAGCATGCTCCTATTCCCGGATGGGTTAAAAAAGGTTAACTTTATCTCAATTGAGGTGCTCAAGCAATCATGATTAAGATGAGAAGTAGAGAAAGATGAATTGCCTCATTCATTCCTAGATGGTATGCAAGAACTATCATGTAATTTCGATCTTCAATACTCAATCATTTCTAGGCAAACATCATGATCACAAATCATTCATAGAATTTCAAGAGAAGTACTTCAAGTCCATATATGCGTTCATCAATCCTAACACATGAGGCAATCCATAGCCAATTCACAAGACAAGATTCATCATTAGGATCATATCCAAGCCTAGAAAGCACAAAATTTTTTAAATTTTCTGATTTTTATGGTATTTTCGAGATGAGTATGTACAATGCAAGACATGTGATAATATCAAACTATCCTAGATGCTAATCATGCAAAAGATCATGCAAACCCCACCCCATACTTAGAAACACATTGTCCCCAATGTGTAAATGAAGTAAAGAGGAGTGAAAGAAGGTTCTCACAACGTAAAAATGGTTTGCTATGGTATTTGGGATGACTCAAATGGATTGATTGCGGATGATCCTATCGAGAATGGTAGAGAGCTCTAAGTGTTCATCAAGGCGTCGGGACCCGCGCTAGGCACCGCTAGCCGTCCAAGTTCCGCGTCCGCTCCACCCATAATTGATGAGGGGTTCATCATCATCATTCCTATGTCAAGCAAGGCTTCCCATGCCACTAATGTTCTAGCACACACACAAAGTAGACAAAACACACACAAAGATAGAAAAATCTAGAACAAAAGGAAAACAAGAAAGGAAAAACGTTACCAATGGGTTGCCTCCCACCAAGCGCTTCTTTAAGGTCATTAGCTTGACCAAACTCGGGGCGTCTACTCAAGGTAAAGTGGGGCAATCATGTCTACCGGAGCTCCCGGGATATACTTCTTCAACCGGTGCCCATTCACCTTGAAGTTTTCACAATGCTCCCCTCCTATCTCAATAGCTCCATGGGGAAAGATTTTCTTCACCACATATGGCCCGGTCCATCTTGATTTGAGCTTTCCGGGAAAGAGCCTTAGCCTTGAGTTGAAGAGAAGGACAAGATCTCCTTCACTCAACTTCTTGGGGATGATCCTCTTGTCATGCCATCTTTTGGTTCTCTCATTGTCAATCCGGGCATTCTCATAAGCATCCAACCGGATCTCCTCTAGGGCATTCAATTCAAGCAATCTCTTTTCTCCCGCTTCTTTCAAAATTTAGCCACTTAATGGCCCAATAAGCTCTATGCTCCATCTCTACCGGAAGGTGGCAAGACTTGCCATAGACCAACTTGTAAGGAGTGGTGCCAATCGGTGTCTTGAAGGCGGTTCTATATGCCCATAAGGCATCATTGAGCCTCATAGCCCAATCTTTTCTCGTCCTAGAGACCGTCTTCTCAAGAATGGCCTTGATCTACCGGTTGGAGATCTCCACTTGGCCACTAGTTTGGGGATGGTAGGGTGTCGCCACCTTATGAGTTACCCCATACTTAGCCAAAAGCGCTCCAAAGTTCCTATTTGTGAAGTGCTTCCCTCCATCGCTAATGATCACCCTTGGTGTACCAAACCTAGGGAAGATCACTCGGTTGAAGAACCGCACCACCACCTTGGCATCATTTGTAGGAGAGGCGATTGCCTCCACCCATCTCGACACATAGTCCACCGCCAATAGGATGTAGAGATTGCCACATGAAGAAGGGAATGGTCCCATGAAGTCCATACCCCACACATCAAATATTTCGACTTCTTGGATGTTGTTCAAGGGCATTTCATTCCTCCTTGAGATGTTGCCCGTCCTTTGGCAAGCATCACACGCCGCTACAAAAACTTGCACATCTCTAAACAAGTTAGGCCAATAAAAACCGGATTGCAATACCTTTGCACACGTTTTGTGTGAGCTAGCATGGCCTCCACATGGCAAGGAGTGACAATGCCGGATCACACTCTCCACTTCGTCTTCCGGTATGCATCTTCTAAACATTCCATCCGGCCCCCTCTTGAATAGAAGTGGTTCACTCCAATAGTAGTGCCTCACATCGTTGAAGAACTTCTTCCTTTGTGCATATGTCAATCCGGGAGGCACTTCCTCACACACTAAGTAGTTCACGATGTCGGCAAACCATGGCTCACTTCCTCTAGACACTTGGAACAAGCATTCCTCCACCATTTGTAATTGCTCATCCCGGAATGAGTCATCAATTGGGATGTCATCTCTTTCAAGCTCTAATGGTGGGAGTCTACTAAGGTGATCCGCCACTGAGTTCTCGGATCCCTTCTTGTCCAGGATTTCCAAATCAAATTCTTGTAGAAGAAGGATCCACCGAATCAACCTAGGCTTGGCATCCTTCTTGGTATGTAGATAACGAATCGCAGCATGATCCGTATAAACTATGACCTTCGCTCCAACAAGATATGAGCGGAACTTCTTAAATGCATACACAACCGCTAGCAACTCCTTCTCGGTGGTAGCATAATTGAGTTGGGCATCATCTAGCGTCTTGCTAGCATAAAAAATGGCATGAGTGCGCCCATCTTTCCTTTGCCCCAAAACAGCCCCAACGGCTACATCGCTTGCATCACACATGATCTCAAATGGTAGACTCCAATCCGGAGGTTGCATGATAGGTGCGGAGATCAAGGCGTTCTTCAACCTACAAAAAGCCTCAAGACAATCCTTGGAAAAGACAAAATCAACATCCTTCATTAGTAGGTTAGTGAGAGGCTTAGAAATTTTAGAAAAGTCTTGAATAAACCTCCGGTAAAAACCGGCATGCCCTAAGAAACTCCTTACCCCCTTCACCGAGGTAGGTGGCGGCAACTTCTCTATCGTTTCAATCTTGGCTCTATCAACCTCAATGCCACGGTTAGACACCAAGTGTCCTAAAACAATGCCTTCACTTACCATGAAGTGGCATTTTTCCCAATTTAAGACAAGATTTGTCTCCTCACATCTTTGCAATACTAATGACAAGTTAGCCAAGCAATTATCAAAGGAAGAACCATAAACAGAGAAATCATCCATAAACACTTCCATGATATTTTCTATATATTCCGAAAATATAGCCATCATACACCTTTGGAAGGTGGTGGATGCATTACACAACCCAAATTGCATTCTCCTATATGCAAAAGTACCCCATGGACATGTAAAGGTTGTTTTCTCTTGGTCATCGGGGTGGATAGGGATTTGGAAGAATCCACTATAGCCATCTAGATAGCAAAAATGAGAGTGTTGAGCTAACCTTTCTAGCTTTTGGTCAATGAAGGGGAGAGGGAAGTGATCTTTCCTAGAGGTCATATTCAACTTCCTATAATCAATGCACATCCTCTACCCCGTAACCGTCCTAGTCGGGATTAGTTCATTGTTCTCATTAGTCACTACGGTCATCCCACCCTTCTTAGGTACTACATGAACGGGACTAACCCACTTACTATCCGAGATAGGGTAGATAATTCCCACATCTAGCAACTTAATGATTTCCTTTTTGACTACCTCTTTCATTATAGGATTGAATCTTCTTTGATGTTCAATAGAGGGTTTATGATTATCTTCCATCATTATCTTATGCATGCACAAAGAAGGCTTAATGCCAACCAAATCATCAATAGTATAGCCAATGGCTTTCCTATGCAATCTTAGTTCATGCAACAACTTAGCAAGTTCATCAACACTCAAGCATGCATTCACAATTACCGGATATGTAGAATCAACACCAAGGAAAGCATACTTTAAATGAGAGGGGAGGGGTTTGAGTTCAAGTTTAGGAGGACCTTTATCGGTTGGAGACGATCCAAATAAGGTTGGATGAGATGAATCTAAAGCAAATGAAGACTCCCCATGGCTCCTAGAAGCTTGACCATCAAGGACTGGTCCAGAGAAAACCACGGCTGGAACCACGGTTTGCTCAACTTCCACGGCCGTGGTTCTTGCCAAGCCTGCTTCTCGGAGTTGTCCAGAGAGTTTGACGGCCGTGGAACATAAATCTCGACCGTGGAACTTGCAGCTGTTCAACACCTCTTCGTGGCTTTCAAATCCAACTCTTGGCTCCTCTTCTAATGCTTCCAAGGCCTTGACCTCTTCATTGCAATCCTTCTCAACACCTTCCTCCATCATACTTAAGGTAAGAACCTTCTCCAAGGGATCCTTGATCAAGATCGAGCTCACAACTTCTCTAGATTCCTCTTGCTCGACTATGTTGAAGACATCCTCATCAAGGGTCGGCCCTTTCATCATTGTGGACAACTTGAACTTGATGTTCTCCTCTCCAATGTTGAAGGAGAGAGTCCCATTCTTGCAATCCACTAGGCATCCGGAGGTGGCTAGGAAAGGCCTTCCCAAAATGATGGGAACCGGATAATCCGCCGGAATGTCCAAGACTACAAAATCAATTGACACATAGAATCCTCCTAGTTGCACCGGAATGTCCTCTAAGATCCCAACCGGATGAGTGATAGAACTGTCTGCCATATAGAGGGTCATCTTGACCGGTTTTGGCTCTCCTAGCCCAACCTTGTTGCAAAGTGCAAGCGGTATGATGCTTACACTTGCTCCAAGATCGCAAAGGGCTTCATACTTCACATCTCCTACTCCAATTGGGACACAAAAAGAACCCGGATCTCTTATCTTGGGAGGCATCTCCTCCTTCATTGTTTGGATTAATTCCGAGGATCTCTTGGTCATTCTTATCTCCCCATACTCCTCCAACTTCCTTTTGTTGGAGAGTATTTCTTTCAAGAACTTGCCATATGCCGGCATTCCTAAAATAGCATCCATGAACGGAATGTTAATATGCAATTTAGACATTAGTTCAAGGAACTTACCAAAGTGATTGTCTAGACGAGCTCTTGCTCGTGATTGTGGGAATGGTAGTGGTGGCTTGTATGGAGGCGGTGCCACATAGGTTGGCTCTACATTCTTGCTCTTGCCTCCATTTTCTTGCAACTTTCCTTCTTCCACCACTACTTGCTCTCCCTTAGCATTGTCCTTGGGCAAAGGATCTTTCATACTCAACCCACTCCTCGTTGTGATAGCCAACACTTGGCCTCTTGGGTTGTCTTCGGTTCTTCCGGGAAGCTTTCCCGGATCTCTATGGGCTTCACCCGCCTTTTGGAACACTTGTGCTTCCAAAACCTTTTGAGCTTTAGAAATTGAAGTCACCGTGCTCTCAAGACCACTCAACCTTCCAAGCAATTGCTCAAACATTATTTCGGTTCTATCCTTTGGAGGTTGAGTAAATCCGGGTGGAGGTTCTTGTGAAGCTCTTGGTGGTGGAGTTGTGCTTGTGGAAGCGGGAGGGTTCAAGGCTCCATCCGGGTTAGAGTAAGAAAATCCGGGATGGTTGTGGTTAGGCCGGTAATTGTTGAATTTCCGGTTGTTGTTGAAATTCCTTGGGCCTTGATAATTGTTGAAGTTGCCCCTTCCCATGTAATTCACATCCTCCTCCTTGGAAGACAAATTGGCTTGTGGAAGCACTTGAGGAGTTGCTTGGTTCTTCAAAGTTGTAGCGCACAACTCCCTCAAGGACTTCAATTCATTGTTGATGGCGTCAAGCTTGAAATTGCTCATGGTGACTTCACTCACCTCATAAGCTCCCGCCTTTCTCCCTTCACTTTTCCTATGGGTGTATTTCTCAATCACTAGAGCTTGCTTCTCCACAAACTCCCAAGCTTCATCTACATGCTTCTCCATAAAAGTCCCACCGGAAAGAGATTGGAGCTTGAATTGGCTATCTTCATCAAGTCCTTTGAAGTAGATCTCCAATAGCTCAATTTTCGGTATGCCATGGTGTGGACAATCAAGGAGAAGATCTTTGAACCTCTCCCAAGACTTGAACAAGCTCTCTCTATCCTTCATCACGAAGGCATTGATCTTCCCTCTTAACTCGGTAGTCTTGGAAGGTGGGAAGAACTTAGTCAAAAACTCGGTTGTCATCTCCTCCCAAGTACCAACTCGCCCTTGTGGAATAGATTGATACCAAGCTAAGGCTTTATCCTTAAGAGAGAAGGAAAAAGCCCTAAGCTTATGGTTGTTGCTCTCCAATCTTGGCGGTCTAAGAGTCTCCATCAAGATCTCATAATTCATCAAATGTTGATGAGGAGACTCTCCTTCCATCCCTCCAAATTGATTATGCCGGATCATTTGTAGAACTTGAGGGCAGAGCTCGTAATCATGGGCTGCGGGATCTCCCAAGTTCACACCCGGGCGGTGTGCTCTTTGTGCCGGATCCATACGTTGCCCCAACATTTGTGGCTCATCCATAGCAATGGGCACAACCCTAATATTCACCGCCGGCTGCGGTTGTGGTGGAGGTGGAGGAGGTTGTTGACGGTTAAGCTCTCTTTGCACAAGAGCTTGCCTAATCTCCTCAATCTCCCTCCTAGTTGCTTCTTGCCTCTCATTGGCAAGTCTCCTTTCATTCTCCAAAGCTTCATCCCTTATCCTAATTTGCTCTAAAGCTTCATCCAACTCAGCTTGGAGATCTCTTCCGGCCATCTCTTTTCCCTTTTTAATGCTCTTGGATCTAGATCTAAGGGTTTTCTCCGGTTCGGGATCGAATGGAGCTAAATCCTTGCCACGAGATCTTCGCATACACCTAGAGAGTAAAAGATGTCCTGAAAAGCAAAGACACAAACCAAAAAGAGATCAAAAGCAACAAGAAAGATCTAAACTAATAAACAATCACAAAATAGACTCAATCTAGACCTAGTCCCCGGCAACGGCGCCAAAAACTTGTTACGCTCAGGATGTGTGATACGCAATGGGTTTTAAATTTATATTCTCGTTATATTTATCCTAACTCTTAGCGAACCCGCAATGTACGGGACGTTTGTAGTAGGGATAGTATTCCGAGGTCGAACACATAGACTAAGGTGAGATTGATTCAATTTATGATTAAGTCTAGTGAAGATCTAGGTTAAGAAAAAGAGGAAGAAATAAAGAAATGAAAATCTCAATTGTTTTTGGTTGGTTTTTCGGTGATCAATCAAAGATCACAATTCATGCAAAGTAAACAATCAACTAATACTAACAATTCCACTCAAACAAACAAACTAAAACGAGATATAGATCGAAGATAGAAAAGCGGGTTCTAGGGGTTGGAAATTCCGGTTATGGCATAAGACTCAAGCTATCTATTCTTTCCTTGGATCAACTATGATATGTTGGGAAAAAGTATTTCTAGATTGGGATCAATTACCGGATAGGTCTCATGGTCCACTAGTCCATTCCTAAGGTCTCATTACCGGGTAAGTCTCTAAGAACCTAAGGATAGGAATCCTACACAAACCGGATTGTTATCTAGAGATCTAACCTATCCTTACCGGGTAAGTCTCGGAAGGGTTAGTTCTAAACAACCAGCCTAGCACACTTAATCCAATGGCGGCTTATGAGACTCACCACTACCTAGGGTTTGTTATCTTAAGATCTAAGAGCAAGGATTACCGGATAAGTCTCTCCTAACACTTAGTTGCTAACACTAGGTCACCCTAGGATAGATTTAACTCAACAAACACTTAGGATTTCAACATTCTAACAATCTAAGGCTAGATCCATCGAATCAGGTAAGATCACGGTTTGTTCTACCTTTCCACGGCCGTGGTTTGGCAAGAACTACCCGTGATTCCTAACAGCAGCTATGTTCATGCACACAAGTCATCCAAAGGTAAATCTAAGTCCGTCCTATCATAGCCCTAGCCATAACCATCCTTTCCTTACCCTAGAACCACATCTATTTAGCCTACAACGTTCATAATAGAAATCGAAACAAGCAAACATAAAATCATGACATCCATTTGCAAGATGATGGAGGAAAAGAGATGAACAAGTGAACTAAAACAAAACCAAGCTGAAAATAGAATTAGACTAACTCACAATCCTTCTTAAAGAAGGTTCAAATGGTTCATACAACTTTAGAAATAGAATCCGGAATTCTTCACTACAAAAACTATCAAGGTGTGGTAATGGTGTGTGTTCTTCTTCTCCTCTTCAATGGAGCTCTTCTTCTTCCTTTTTGCCACTTTCCTTCCTAGAAAGACTTCTTGTTGAGAGAGTATTTTTTATTGGAAGATTTGGATAATGGAGAGCTGCTCCAAGATGCCATTCTCAGCCAATGTAGGACCACTTTTATAACAAATTTTGCATGAGCTGGCCATGAGAGTCGTGGCACAACTGTCACAAGAATCTGGCAAAATTCACGGGTAGAACCACGGTCGTGGTCTTGGTCTAGACCGTGGTTTGCTCCAGAAGCTTCTTCTAGGCTCGTTGAGCCATGGTTTGGTGCATGGCTTGTGTTGGCAAGGTTCCATGAGTCCTCCTTAGCCTTTAGCTTGTGTCCTAATGAGTCCGAGGGTGTGTCATCTAGATGAACGATCCTCAAACGTATCGTTTTAGCTCCTAAATCTCCCGAAATACCTATAAAGCAACGCACAAGTCCGTGTAGACGTCTATCTCAACAAAGTACGTGAATTGAGTGCAAACGTCGTGAACTAGTGCTAAACCATGCATGAATGAGTGAGAAATCTATCTAAATGATTACCTAAAACTAAGCAATAAATCGTGTTATCAGTAGGCGCGAACTCCTCAGCTTGGAGTTCCGGTGAGTACTTCTTGAGAGCTTGACCTTTCACCTTGAAGCTTCCGCCCTTTTCACCCCATACTTCAACTGCACCATGGGGAAAAACACGTTTGATTAGATAAGGTCCGGTCTAACGAGATTTAAGCTTACCTGGAAAGAGACGAAGTCTTGAATTGAACAGGAGAACTTGATCTCCTTCTTTGAGGTCTTTTGGAATGATATGCTTATCATGTCAACGCTTCGCTCTTTCTTTATAGATCTTGTCGTTTTCATAGGCGTTTAAGCGAAGTTCTTCAAGTTCGTTAAGGTCCAAGAGGCGCTTCTCGCCCGCTTCCTTTATGCTGAAGTTCAACCACATTATTGCCCAATACGCCTTATGTTCCAGCTCTACCGGTAAGTGACAAGACTTTCCATACACAAGGTTGTATGGTGTCGTTCCTATGGGAGTCTTATATGCAGTCCGGTATGCCCACAATGCATCATCTAGCTTCAAAGACCAATCTTTCCTTGTCCTTGAAACTGTCTTCTCTAGGATTCCTTTAATCTCCTGGTTTGATCTCTCCACCTGTCCACTCGTTTGTGGTAAGGGGTGACGATCTTGTGAGTCACCCCATACTTAGCTAGTAGAGTTTCGAATCGTCGGGCAATGAAGTGAGAGCCCCCATCACTAATGATAGTCCGTGGTGTCCCAAATCGTGGGAAAATGGTCTTGTTAAAGAACTTAACCACAACCATGGCGTCGTTAGTAGGAGAGGCAATTGCTTCAACCCATCTCGAAACATAATCTACAGCTAGAAGTATGTATTGGTTTCCACAAGATGATGGTAAAGGTCCCATGAAGTCTACTCCCCAAACGTCAAAGATCTCTACCTCCTGAATGTTGTTAAGAGGCATTTCGTTCCTCCTAGATACGTTCCCTGTTCTTTGACAAGCATCGCAGCAGGAAACAAAGGTTTGCACATCTTTAAATAAAGTAGGCCAAAAGAATCCAGATTGCAATACCTTAGTGCTAGTCTTGTTCGAGCTAGCGTGTCCTCCACAAGGTAGTGAATGACAATGACGTATGACGCTTTGCATCTCGTCTTCCGGCACACATCGTCGAATGATGCCGTCAGGACCTCTCTTAAAGAGGAGAGGTTCATTCCAAAAGTATTCCCGGACATCCTTAAAGAACTTCTTCCTTTGTGCATAGGATAATCCGGGTGGTAATTCCTGGCAAACCAAATAGTTAACAAAATCAGCAAACCATGGTTCGTTACCTTTACTAATCTTGTCGATGTACTCCTCTATGATGTGTAAATGCTCGTCCGGAAAGGAGTCATCTATGGGTAGATGGTCGTCCTCTAGATGTGGTAGACGACTTAAATAATCCGCAACAGAATTTTCCGAACCCTTCTTGTCACGGATCTCTATATCGAATTCTTGTAGGAGAAGAATCCATCTAATTAGCCTTGGTTTTGCATCCTTCTTTGCAAGTAGATACCGGATCGCAGCATGATTCGTGTATACAATCACCTTAGCACCTACAAGATAAGAACGAAACTTTTCAAATGCATATACAATTGCTAGAAATTCCTTTTCAGTAGTGGCGTAGTTAAGCTGCGCTTCATCTAGCGTCTTGTTAGCATAGAAGATAGCGTGGGTTCGTCCTTCCTTCTTTTGCCCAAGCACAGCTCCTATAGCTACGTCACTCGCATCACACATAACCTCGAATGGAAGATTCCAATCCGGAGGTTGAATGATCGGGGCTGAGATTAGAGCTTCCCGAATCTTATGAAACGCATCTAAACACTCCTGCGAGAAATCAAAAACTGCATCCTTCATCAATAGATTAGTAAGCGGTTTTGATATCTTAGAGAAATCCTTTATAAAGCGTCTATAAAATCCAGCATGTCCTAGAAAGCTTCTTATCCCTTTCACTGAAGATGGGGGAGGGAGCTTTTCTATAGTCTCTATCTTAGCCTTATCTACTGCAATCCCTCTACTAGAGATCAAGTGTCCTAATACAATGCCTTGTTTCACCATAAATTGACACTTCTCCCAATTAAGAACTATGTTAGTGTCTTCACACCTTTGTAGCACAAGAGAAAGGTTAGAAAGACAATTATCGAAAGAGGAACCATCAACATAAAAGTCATCCATGAAAACCTCCATGATTTCCTCTATATACTCCGAGAAGAAGGCCATCATGCACCTTTGAAAGGTGGCTGGGGCGTTGCAAAGCCCGAACGGCATTCTCCTATAAGCAAACGTACCCCACGGGCACGTGAATGTGGTCTTCTCTTGATCGTCCAGATGTATCGGGATCTGAAAGAAACCACTATAACCATCAAGATAACAGAAATGTGAGTGTTGTGCTAACCTCTCAAGCATTTGGTCGATGAATGGTAATGGGAAGTGATCCTTCCTTGTTGCGTTGTTTAGCTTGCGGTAGTCTATGCACATCCTCCATCCCGTCACGGTTTGTGTAGAAATGAGCTCATTGTTCTTGTTGGTGATGAATGTCATTCCTCCCTTCTTTGGAACAACCTGTACGGAGCTCACCCACTTGCTATCGAAGATAGGGTAGATGATACCTGCATCAAGTAATTTAAGAATTTCCTTCTTGCCAACCTCCTTCATGGTCGGATTTAACCGCCTTTGAGGTTGTCGCGAAGTTCTAAAATCTTCTTCCATTAGGATCTTATGCATGCATAGTGAAGGTTTGATTCCTACTAGATCCTCTATAGTATAACCTAAGGCTTTCCTATGTTTCTTAAAAACAACCATAAGCTTACTATGTTCATCTATACTTAGATCGGAACTAACGATTACCGGAAAGGTAGAATTAGGTCCTAGAAATGCGTACCTTAGATGTGCGGGAAGTGGCTTCAATTCCATCACTATTTGACTCTCTAATGGCTCTAGAGGAGTGTCCAATGCTTCCTTAGAAGTTTTTAAGGGTATAGAAGTTGTTGGAGAAGAATCAAGAGAAGTGGTAGAAAGAACGTAATTTTCCTCAGATTTTCCCAAAATTACGGTTTCTTTGTTTCCTCCACGGCCGTGGTTTTGGGCGTGGAAGTCAATTACGGCACCTCTGTTTGTTCCATGGCCGTGGTTTTGGCCGTGTAACTTACTGGACTCCTCTGAATAGCTAATTACGGTTATGTTGGTGGAAACCACGGCCGTGGAATAGCATGACTGGCCGTGATTCCTCACGTTTTCTGACCCATCGTAGAGTTTTTCAAACTCTTCTTCATACACTTCCTTTTGCTTCTCTAAAGCTTCAATTTCCTCATTGCATTCCTCTTCTTCTCCTATGTCCATGATGCTCATAGTGATCACCTTTTGCAAGGGATCTTTGAAGAGAATCGAACTTACTTCCTCTCTAGATAGCTCTTCGTCATGGATGTTGAATATGTCCTCTTCAAGAGCTGGTTCTTTCATCAAAGTGGAAAGAACGAACTCTACCTTTTCCTCTCCTATGTCGAAGGCGAGTCTAGCATTCTTGCAATCAACCATACAACCGGATGTTGCAAGAAACGGTCTTCCGAGTATGATCGGGACCGGACTATCTGCAGGAATGTCAAGCACAACAAAGTCTATTGGAACATAGAACTTACCAAGCTTGACCGGGACGTCTTCAACTATGCCGACGAATCCGAATTGTTTGTCTAGACGCGCTCTTGCTCTAGATTGTGGGAATGGTAGGGGAGGTTTGTAAGCTGGAGGAGGAATGTAGATGTCTTCCTTCTCCTTCCCCTTTTCCTTTTCTTTTTCGACGGGAACTTCCACAAACTTAGGATGTGGGTCGATGGTTGTTGCTCCGCTCCTAGTTGTGATAGCCATCACCCTTCCTTTCGGGTTATCCTCCGTCTTTCCTGGAAGTTTTCCTTGATTCCTTGGAACTTCCTCAGCATTGCTAAACATTTGGTTTTCTAAAACCTTTTGGGCTTTATCAACCTTAGTAATGTGACTCTCCAATCCTTGAAGCTTTCCCAAAATTGTTTCCAACATGGGATCGGGCTTCTCTTTCCCCGAAGTGCTTCCACTATTAGATGTTTGCCGCTGGCTTTTCAAAGGAATGGAAGAAGAAGATGGTGGAGTTAGTGAATTTTCCTGAATTGGGATAAGAATTACCGGAGTTTCGTTGTTGGTTGGAACGCCAATTGTTGTTGTTTGAACCCCTATTGTTGTTCCAATTGTTATTCCGGTTGTTGTTGTTGTTCCAATTGTTTCGGTTATTGTTCCGCTTATTGCGATTTGTGTTCTCATTCCCATTGTGGTTATTATTGGTTCCTAAATAACCAACATCTTGCTCCTTATGCTTTGGAAAGCTAGCCTTGATGACTTCCTTCAATTCTTTAATCTCGGTGTTGAGAGAAAAGATTTGAGTTTGAGCAGCTTGTGTTAGCTTTGCTCCTTGCTCCACTCGATTTGCTTCTACTTTCCGGTGAGAATACTTCTCAATAACTCGGGCTTGCTTCTCGATGAAGTCCCAAGCGTCATCTTCCCTCATGTCCATGAATGTGCCACACGAAAGGGATTGGAGCTTGAATTGTGTTTCCACATCCAGCCCCTTATAGTATATCTCCAATAGCTCCAATTTGGAAATGCCATGGTGTGGGCAATCCAATAGTAAATCCTGAAATCTTTCCTCAGACTGAAATAAACTTTCATTAGATCTCATAGAAAATGCATTAATCTTACCTCTCAACTCCGCCATCTTGGATGGCGGAAAGAATTTGGTGAGGAATTCCGAAGAAAGGTCCTCCCATGTGTTGAGTCTTCCATTTGGAAGAGCTTGATACCAAGATAAAGCCTTCCCCTTCAAAGAGAAAAAGAATGTCTTGATCTTGTAATTGTTGGTGGTTGCATTCTTTGGCTTCATTGTCTCCATCAAGATCTCAAAACTCTGTAAATGTTGATGTGGAGATTCAATACTCGTTCCTCCAAACTGATTTTGGCGAACGATGGTAATAACTTGTGAGTTGAAGCTAAAACCCTGAATATCATCTGCATCAAAGTTCACACCTAGACGGCGTGGTTGCTGAATTGGATCCATCCTTTGGCCAAGAGTTCTTGGCTCTTCATCTACACGAGCGGCTCTCGCACCCCCAGCCGGGACACGATAATTTGCAGCCGGTCTTGGATTATTCTGATTCGCATTGATCGTCGGATCAATGTCCTCTAGCGGTGGCATGGAAGAGTCGCTATCCTCATCGGATGAGTCGGTTCTAACCGATCTTGCCGGTTTCCTCCTCTTCTTCTTCTTGGAATCGCTCATCTTCAGCCTCATTTGAAGCATCATTTCCTTGAGCTCATCAATTTGCAATTGATGACGGTCCGATTCTTCCTTGTGAGTCTTCTCGCTCCATCTAAGTCGAGCTTCGGAATCCTCCAACTCTGCTTGGATATCCCGCTCCTTATTTTCAGCCATCTTTCTTTCTTTGAGCTTCTTCCTCAAAGTCTTCTCAAGTTCTTGATCAAGAGGTAAGAGGTCTTTGTTGTTTCTAGACCTGCGCATATACCTAAGGTAACCTGCAAATATCAATCAAAGGAGATATCAAATAACAAGAGCAAAGCTCCCAAGCTTGACAACCGATAACCGAATTCGGCCTAAACCAAATCCCCGGCAACGGCGCCAAAAACTTGTTCGCCTCAAAGCGTGCGTGCAATCAAGCTTTAAATTTATAAGACTAGAATCAAGCAAGTGAACCCACAGTGTACGGATCGGCGTAGTAAAGCAAGAATTCCAGAGTGTCGAACTCAGGGATTTGGGGGGAACAAATTCAGTTCGCAAGTCGTCAAGCAAGTAAATGTTATAAGCTTTGCAAATATTGGGAAAACAGCAACCCTAAAGATCCAGGTATCTAATTGTGGCAATCGATTCAAGATACACTAAATAACTAAGGACAGAGTTAAGAGTTGTAAACGTATGCTAAAGTAAAGCAATGTACGGTGAAGTTCCAAGGCTTTATATGGCTTATCTAAAGACACTCTCTATAAAGGTTGTTGAGGCTTCAGTATAGAAAGGATCTATGAATAAGAATTAATCTCAAATACCCAAACTTGTAACCCAAGGATCAAAACTAACTAAAACAATTAATGTTATGACTCTCGAAATCGAAGAAAAGGGTGATGAGTCTCACTACTACCTAGAAAAGGACAAGCCAAGACTAGATTAAAGCTAATCTTTAACCTTGGATCAAAGTAAAAGCGAAGTTCGTAAACTAGGGTAAATCACAGGCAGATCTTGAGTTCCACGGCCGTGGAAGTTTAAGAACAGACCGTGATCTTGGTTCATCGACGAGATCTCTCTAACTCTCAGGGTCCAATCAAATTACGATCGATCTATCATCATCTAAGCCACAACTATCAACCCTTCACCTTAGAATTTCTAAAGAGTTTTAGCCAATAACCATTGTCATGATATCAAAAATCAATTTAAGAAGAATGAAAGATGAAAACCTTCGAAAACTCGAATATAACTCAAGGTTATTCTCAATTCCAAATACCAAATAGGAATATCTAATGGATTCAGAATATAACACAAAACCTCACAAAGATCTTAGGCAAGTATGAAGAACGGGATGTCAATCCGTCTTCAATAACAAAACCTAGGAAAGGGCGCAACTTCCACCACACACGATCTTCGGAAATCCAAATTGACGGCGCTTCCGCATCGTTTCTCATGAAACCCTAAGGCTGACTTTCTCCAAACGAGGTTGTCCAAGCCTAAAGCGAGCTCTCCCCAAAGCGATGATGTCGAAAACTGTCTCTTCCCGCCTTTTTATAAGACGGGGCAAAATAACCGTACCGGCCCACTGGGTAAATGACGTGGCAATAATTGGTTCGTCAAAAGATTGCCTAAATCACGGTCTCAAGAGATTCCACGACCGTGGTTTAGGGCGTGGAATTGGGTTACGGTCTTATATAACTTCCACGACCATACTTTAGGCCGTGTAACACTCTGGAATGCTCCACGCTCATGATGCCAAGATCCACGGCCGTGGTTTATGGCGTGGAATCTTCTACGGTCGTATTTTAGGGCGTGGAAGTGTCAATTGCTTGTGGTTTCCTTTGTGTCGTGCCATTCCTCATCCTAGCACCTCCTTTGGCTTCTTTGATGTGTTTCTAATCCTTGGATGTGCTCAATCCTCTCCTACCTCTCTCAATTGGTTCGGTTTCAGCTCTTATTCACCTATAATCAACAAAAAGCTAATGTAGACCTCCATATCAAAAATATAGATGAACTAGCTGACAAATGCTTCAATGCCTTATCAATGAACACTATAATGAATGAAAAACAACTAGAATAAGTGCCTAGAATATCGCAATATTTCATGCTAACACAACTCCACTCCGCGGGGCGGTCGAACAACAAAGGGGTCCTTTTGGACTTCTCTTCGACCCTTCTCTCGATCCTCTTCACTTCTTCATTGCCCCAAAGGCAATTAACGTACATGTATACATACATATAAGTCATCATCATTGTCCAGGAATGATCAAGCACAAGCATTGCTTGTGGAATCCTAAGCTAATGATGAAGGGAGATAGAAAAGAAGGAAGAAGAGAGAAATAAACCTACCATTGCTGACTCAGGTAAGGAAGGATGTCTTCACATATATTCATCCATAGCACAACAACAACAACAAAAACATCATCTCATCTCAGCCCTCAACATCTATAGCCAAAGCTCCAAAAGCTTTCTCTTGCAAGATCTCCAAAGAAAACTCAAAAGAAGAAGGAAGGAGAAGAAGAACGTGGGAAAGAAGAGGTCTGAAGAGGAAATAGGGAAACCCTCACTAGGAAGAACGAGGTGGCTTATAAAGGAAGCCAAAGGAAAACGCACAGGCCAAATAAGTCAACAAAGATGGTTGTAATCGCCTCAGCCGCAGAGGCGGATCCTCAATGCCGTTGGGGCGGTGCAACACACATGTGGCCATGCAAAACTGCAGAGGGCGAGGTCCCTATGAAGACTAAGGCTCTTACATAAAACTTTCCACTACAAAATTAAACATAAGAAAGAAAGAAAAATAACAATAAAATCTTCGAAACCAGGCACCTATTGGAGAAGTATATGAAGGTATACACCACACAAAATAGGACCAGCAAGACAATGAGGTTGAAGAAGAGAATCGATGTAAGATTGGTATGATTGGGAACCTTCTTCTTCTTGCTTTGTTAGCACTCTCCTTTCCATTGTCAAAGCTGATAGATTCCTTGATGCCTGAATATATTGGATTGGACACCACATCTTCAAAACATAGGTCATGATGTCTTAAACTCTAATTCTTTTGTTTATAATGATAATGTATGTTTAGAGATGTTTACTTACAGTTAAAGCGTTAGAGGAGTCAACTGTTGGCAAAAGAGCAACACGTTGATGGCATAAATTATGACTTATATTTAGACATGCATTTATATAGATTTTCCCTTTATTTTGCATGCATAAACATGAATCCATGACATTTAAGCTCATATTTGCATACTTTGCTTGAAAAGATGTCTACACGGATTCTTGTTGTATTTGTAGGTAATTTGGAGAATTATAGAGCGGAATGACACATTTAAGGATTAGATCAAAAATGATGAAGCATATAAGGGAGCTAGGAACACGCATTGGAGTGGACTCTGATACCGCGGAGCGGACTCTCATACCCTGGAGCGAACTCTAATACCACAGAGTGGATTCTAATACCACGGAGTGGACTTTGATATCAGCGGTCTCATCATTTTTTTTGGCCCAAAATTTAGGGCTTATCTTTAAGTTGCAATTTATCTTTAAGCTAAGGTTTATATTTAAGATTGCGATTTATCTTTAAGGTGACTCAAGATTACACGTTATCTTTAAGCAAGGCCCATGCTTATCTAAAACCCTAGATTTATTTTTATAAATAACTTAAATCCTTCAACATTGAAAGGACCCCTAACGAAGAGGCCTCACGCCCATCGAAGGGTTTCAGAGTACGAATAGGTCTGACACACCATTCAATACTCAGAAATTCACAAGGATTAATTTTAGAAGGAAGATTAGAAGAAAGATTCTTGAAGAAAGTTTAGGTTCTTGATTTTATTTCGCTTTTGGATTAAAGATTCTACCTTTTTTATTAGGAATATTGTTCTCTTGGATATTGAAGACATCTAGTGAAGTATTTATCACCACTCTTTTAGTATCATTGGTTTTCTTGATTTCTTGATTTCATATATCTTTCTTGATTTGATTATGTGTGTTGTTGGCTAAACCCTTGAGAATCTAGGGTGATTGGTTGAAGGTTGTGGTTTAGATGATGAAAGATTAAGCATTTAAGTTTAGATTGGACCCTGAGGGTTGTTTTTTTCCTTCACAGAACCAAATCTCGGTCTGTTCTTGAGAATCTCGGCCGAGAATTCACCAAGAATAACCCGAGATTTCTTCTGTCGTGCCTTTTATGTTATATCTATAAACCTAGGTTATATATTGCTTAAATCCTAGCCTTGTTGATCCTTTCAAGCTTACATTCAGGCTTGGGAAGAAACTTACCCGGTGATTCCCTTTCTTGGTTGACAAAGATGATGAGTTCTGGGTAATAGAGGACCCAACACCCTTTATTAGGTTTGAGTGTGCCTTCTTGTTGTCTTTGTGAGTTAACTTGAGACTTACCTGGTGATGGTTAGATCTATTCCCTTAGGTTGAGTGGTTGGTTTGTGTTTTTGTTCCTTTCCTTAGATCCTTGAGACTTACCCGGCAATAGGACCTTTGGTTTGGGATAGTGGATAGTGAGACCCTTCCCGTGATCTATCCCACCTTAGAAACACATTTCCTTTGCGATCCCAACTCTGTCCATTGATCTTTAGAAGTCTTGAATCGAAAACCACAATTGGATGCCTTGATCTCTAGAATCGGCATTTTCCCAATTATTACACATATTCTTATCATTGCTTTTTGTTATTTTCAGTCATCGATATTTGCAAAATTGTCTATCTAAAATGTTGTTACTATTTGGTTTCACCACAATCCCTACGATCGACCCTGAAATATTTTCTTTTACTGTGATTGATCCATTCACTACGGGTTCGCCACTAGTACAGAAATAGCCTCTCTCAGGGGTTTTTTATTGAAGGGGAAGGCGGTTTTTCCTTCCCTTTTATACGTCTCCATGAGAAATATATTTCAGGGGTTATTTTTAACCCCTGAGAAATAAGCGGAAAGGATGGCGGTTTTTAAAAAAAACCCCTAGAGATGTCTCTCCGGGGTTATTAAAAAACCCTGAGAAACATCGCAATAATGATTTTTTTTAAAATTACAAGGCTTTCAAAAATAGAAACAATTAATCGGTTTTATTTTGAGTATTTTATTACTAATTAATATTTTTTAATACAATTTCAATATTCTCACCAAACTCGGTCATGATAACAAATATACTTCATCTATTAAATTCTCAACATCCATAATCAATACGAAAATATGATACTTTGAATATGCAGCAACAAAAAAACATAAAAATATTTTATAACAATAATGTGATACTTCTATTGCAAAAACATAATATAAAGTAAAAACTATAATACTAATTACCATTACAGCTTCACAAACTAATTCTTTGGTCTCTTGTAGGACATGGTTCCAATCAAAAAAGATCTACACAAGTCAAGGAAAATATAATAAAACAAAATGTAATAATTAAATAAAAGACAACTTTTTCCACTTCAACTCTACGTAAGGGAGAAATTGAGGTACCAACCTCACAAGTCAAAAATGCAGAAGTTCACAGCAATGTAGGGAGCGATTCCAATTAATGATGGTCCAAGACCCTTAAAGAAAGAAGCCATTCCTTCTTCTCTTAGCATGCACAAGGCAACCTGCCAATTATTTAATATATTTAGTTCACGTGGCAATATATTTTCCATTTTGAGTAGAATAAGTTTGTGTTCACTAACCGGACTCATTGTTTTGGACCCTGGCTCTACAGCTAACCTTAACCTCAACACATCTAAAGGGTATGTCACCTGCAAAAATACATAACAATTTGATTTAGGTTAGAGGGCTTGAAGAACCGGTAGGTGAATAAAAAGGATAAAAGATACTCTAGATGGGGTGTTGAATAGAGTATGGGAACTTTTCGCAAAACCAATTTCAAGGGCCTTGATGTCGATCTGAGATCTTTGTGATACACTTTGATTTCAAGGGCTTTGAAACAACTTTCAAGGGCCTTAACTTTGTAACCCTGCAAAACAAAGTTAGTCACAATTAAGCAAGATAAAATGCGGAATGTAAAAGATCGACACGAGGATATGTGATAGCATGAATTATAGTCTATATTTTGGGGTATGTTTGGACGTTTTATCTTTCATAATCTGCATGTTTGTGTGTGCATTATGTGATTTTACTACCATTTCATCTACCTTTGCGAGAATCGAGGTCTACACCTAGTTTTGTTGTAATTGCAGGTAATATGGTACGTTTTGCATCAAAAAGGAGCAAAAGGAGTCATGAGTCATTTGGAGCTACATCCAGGGAGCATAGCCATGGATTAAAGATTTACTTTGGAGCAGATTCGAGAGATTTCACATTCTGTTGTGACTCACCTCGGTTGACCAGAAATTCACCTCGACCGAGGCAACCCAGAGACACCGACTCGACCGAGGCGAACACCTAGTACGCGGCGAGAATATTTTATTCTTGGATGAGATCTTTTAAATTTGGAAAGTGATCTTATAGTTTTGGGCTGGGCTCCTGGAAGGAAGGAGATATGCAGAATCATATATTTTACCTATATTTATGGGAAAATATCTTTCTAAGATTTATTATCTTTGGAGGGTTATTTTCCTATAAAAAGGGATGGATTTCCACAATTCCAACATCTTGCTTACGAGAAGATCCGGCTTATACACCGAAAAGCACGCAGCAGCAGCAGCATACTCCAATTGGAGAGATTCGAAGAACCTTTTTGAAGGTTGAAGGAAGATTGAAGTCTATAGCTTTTATAGCTTTTTGGAGGGTTTTGTAAGATTGCCTTTAATTCCCTCATTTGTCGTCTTGTCTTTTTGGATTGTTATCCAAGGAACGCTTTGTTGTGATATTTGATTCAGTTATTGAAGTATTTTCCTTAAATTCTTCTTTGTTCAAATATTCACCTTCTTCCCATATATTTTAATACTTTCATAATGATGATGAGTGGCTAATTTCCTTGTGTGATTCTAGGGTGATTGGCTGAAGGTTGTGGGAAAAACAATGATAGAATAATCTTAGATTCCAGTAGGATCCTGAAAGTTCGAGTCTTTAACCTTAACCCTAAGCATCTCGTTCGGTCGATGAACATCTCGGCCGGGGTGGAATTCTTCTGACCGAGGTGACTTATCCGATTCTAAACAGAAAGTTAAGTGTTAGAGTTTGCTAAATCCTATTCTTATTACACCTTTCTGGCTCAATGCAAGCTTAGGATGAGACTTACCCGGTAATTCCTTAGTTTGTGTATTAACGATCATAAGTGTAGGTAATAAAGGTTTATCCTTTATTGGGGTTTGAGTGTGCTTCCATCCCATCTTTGTGAGTTAGCCTGAGACTTACCCGGTAAAGGTTGATTCTATTCCCTTAGGTGGTGTGTTAGTTTGAGGTTATAGTTCTCTATCTTGATTCCTTGAGACTTACCCGGTAATAGGAGTTACGGTTTAGGATTAGTGTGTAGTGAGACTTACCCGGTGATCTACTCCACTTTAGTAACACCTTCCCCACACAAAAATCTCAGCTTTGTCCGCTTATCTTTAGATCTTGAGTTGGAACCACAACTAGATGCTTTAATCCCTAGAATTGCATGTTTGCTTTATTGACTTCTTATTCATCTTTGATTGGGTTGATTGCTCTTGTGGTTAGTATTCACGAAGCTTACCGTATTGACTTTGTTTCACCAAGTCCATGTGATCGACCCCTGGAATTTCTTGCTTTTTACTACGATTGACCCGTACACTGCGGGTTCGCATCCTTGTTTTAAGCTTAAGTCTAGGGTTATAAATTTTAAGCTTGCACACACCGTTTGGAGCAAACAAGTTTTTGGCGCCGTTGCCGGGGAATGAATCGTCTATGGGTGGGTCATCCGTCTCGCGGGAAGATTCCGGTAGCCGGCTGAGGTGATCCGCAACTGAGTTCTCGGATCCCTTTTTATCGCGGATCTCTAGGTCAAACTCTTGAAGCAAGAGAATCCATCGAATAAGACGCGGCTTGGCATCTTTCTTAGCCAACAAGTAACGAATGGCTGCATGGTCGGTGTAGACAATGACTTTCGCTCCTACTAGATAGCAACGAAACTTCTCGAAAGCATATACGACCGCCAATAACTCCTTCTCGGTGGTAGCGTAGTTGCGTTGTGCTTCATCTAGCGTCTTGCTAGCATAATAAATGGCGGTGGTCCGTCCATCCTTTTTCTGTCCAAGCACCGCTCCTACGGCTACAACACTAGCGTCACACATGACCTCAAAGGGCAAGGTCCAATCAGGAGGTTGGATAATGGGAGCGGAGGTCAACGCTTCCTTAATCCTGTAAAAAGCATCAAGACACTCCTGCGAAAACTCAAAAACAACATCTTTATTCAAGAGGTTAGTTAGAGGTTTAGAAATTTTAGAGAAGTCCTTGATGAATCTCCTGTAGAAACCTGCATGCCCGAGAAAACTCCTCACACCTTTAACAGAACAAGGAGGGGGGAGCTTCTCAATAGTCTCGATCTTAGCTCGATCGACCTCAATACCTCGATTAGAAACGAGGTGTCCTAGCACAATGCCTTCATTAACCATAAAATGACACTTCTCCCAATTAAGAACAAGGTTAGTGTCTTCACATCTTTTAAGCACTAGAGAAAGGTTAGATAGGCAATCATCAAAAGAGGAACCATATACAGAAAAATCATCCATGAATACCTCCATGATCTCCTCTATGTACTCGGAAAAGATAGCCATCATGCATCGCTGGAAGGTAGCGGGTGCATTGCACAATCCAAATGGCATCCTCCGATAGGCAAACGTCCCCCAAGGACAAGTGAAAGTGGTCTTCTCCTGATCATCCGGATGGATAGGAATCTGGAAGAATCCACTATAGCCGTCCAAGTAGCAAAAGTGTGAATGCTGGGCCAACCGTTCGAGCATTTGATCGATGAAGGGAAGCGGAAAATGATCCTTCCGAGTCGCCGTGTTCAGCTTCCTATAATCGATGCAGACTCTCCAGCCCGTAACGGTCCTCGTTGGGATCAACTCGTTGTTCTTATTCGTTACAACGGTCATCCCTCCTTTCTTCGGAACGACATGCACCGGGCTAACCCACTTGTTGTCCGAGATAGGATAAATAATACCTGCATCCAACAACTTAAGAACTTCCTTCTTCACAACCTCTTTCATGATCGGATTTAACCGTCTTTGAGGTTCCCGTGAAGTCTTATGATTATCTTCCATTAGAATTCTATGCATGCAGAAAGAAGGTTTAATGCCAATAAGATCATCCGTGGTATAACCTATAGCCCTTCGATGCTTTCTCAGGACATGCATTAATTTAGACAATTCAGATTCGGAAAGGGAAGCGCTAACAATAACGGGATAAGTAGAATCCGGTCCGAGAAAGACGTACCTCAAGTGATTAGGGAGTTGTTTAAGCTCCACGACTGGGGGTGCTTTCTGAGAGGGACCCTTTCTTCCTCCTTCCAGTAGAGTGGTGTCAGAAACTGGACTTTCGGAAGTCTCAGTTGGAATCGATTCGCCATCGACCTCGGTCGAGGCGCATAGGCGTTGACCGAGATGTTCTTCGGTCGCCTCGCTCAGTCCAGAAAATGCCTCGGTCGAGGTACTGCTACTGGAACCGAGACTGGAGATCTTCGTCTCCTGGGTTAGCTTCTCAGTTTTGGCTCCTGGATCCTCTTCCAGTGCCTTCAAGCTCCGTATATCTGCATCACAAGAAGCATCTATACCTTCCTCCATTAAACTGAAGCTAATAACTCTTTCGAGTGGATCGTTAATAAGGATAGAGCTCACCAATTCTCTTGATTCTTCTTCATCGTAGATGTTGAAGATATCATCAGTTAGTTGCTCTCCTTTCATGGCTGCAAGTAGTGCGAACTCCACCTCATCGCCACCAACGTTGAATTTCAACTTGGCGTTCTTGCAATCCACGTTGCAACCCGAAGTTGCTAGAAATGGCCTCCCGAGAATAATAGGAACAGGATAATCTGCGGGAATGTCAAGTACAACAAAATCTATAGGTAGATAGAAGTTACCTAATTTGACCGGAACGTCCTCCAAGATGCCCACGGGATGGGTAATGGAGCGATCCGCCATATAAAGTCGAATCTTGACCGGCTTGGGCTCTCCAAGGCCAATCTTCGTGCATAGCTCCAGCGGGATGATGCTCACGCTGGCTCCTAGATCACAAAGGGCTTCGCAAGTGACATCCCCAACTTGAATGGGAATGCAAAATGAGCCGGGATCTCTTAATTTAGGTGGCATCTTTTCCTTCATGATCTTGATAAGTTCCGAAGATTTAGATGTCATCCTAACTTCACCAACATCCTCCAGCTTCCTCTTCCTTGATAAGATATCTTTTAAGAACTTCCCATAGGCGGGCATACCTAAAATAGCATCAAGGAAAGGAATATTAATATGTAGCTTATTCATCAAGTCAAGAAACTTACCAAAGTGCTTGTCTAGATGTGCTCTGGCTCTGGACTGAGGGAATGGAAGTGGTGGTTTGTATGCAGGGGGTGGAATATAAGTTTCTGTCGTCCCTCCTGCTTTATGTTGCTCCGCCTCGGTTGGCATCTCGGTCGAGGTGTTCTTCGATTGGATCTGGACCGAGGTGGTCTGCGTCGAGCGAGGTACTGGATCTGCAGTTTTGAGTCCACTCCTCGTCGTTATGGCCATGCACTGGCCCTTAGGGTTGCTTTCCGTCTTTGCTGGAAGCTTCCCTGGATCTCTTGGCGCTTCATTCGCCCTATTAGCAAGTTGTTGTTCGAAGGACTTTTGGGCCCTCGAAAATGAAGTCATAGAATTCTCCATAGCGCTAAGCTTGATCAAGATAGCCTCCAGAACTGCGTCTTTCTTTTCCGGCTGAGACGAACTTGATCCTTGCCCTTGGCTCTTTAATGGAGTAGAAGAAGAAGAAGGGGGATAGAGGAAAGGGTTAGAGGAATCGTTAGATTTGGAGTTTGAATGATTGTTACCGTGATTTTGGTTATTCGCCCTCCAGTTGTTGCTATTGGATCCTCTATTGTTATTGTTGTAGTTGTTGTTTCGGGGACCGTTGTTGTTGTTACGGTACCCGTTGTTGTTGTTGTTCCTTTGCCCTTGCTCTTCCTTCTTAGTTTGAGCCATCAAGAGTTCCTTCAATTGCTTCACGTCATTCTTCAAAGACGTAAGTTGATTGTTGTTGGATTGAGTCTCTTGAAAGTTGACTCTTTTAACCCCACCTTCAGCTCCTTGGTGGGTATATTTCTCCATGTGCAAGGCTTGCTTCTCAATGAAGTCCCAAGCCTCATCAATCGCCATGTCCATGAAGGTACCGGCGGAGAGTAGTTGGAGATTGAACTGGGTGCTTCCGTCCAGCCCTTTGAAGTAGATCTCCAACAACTCGATCTTTGGAATCCCATGATGTGGGCAATCCAAAAGGATATCTTTGAACCGCTCCCAAGATTTGGACAAGCTCTCCTTGTCCTTCATGATGAAAGCATTGATCTTCCCTCTCATTTCAACGGTCTTTGAGGGGGGAAAGAATTTGGTCAAGAATTCCGTAGTCATCTCCTCCCATGTGCTAATTTTTCCTGGAGGAAGAGATTGATACCAAGTAAGAGCTCTATCTTTTAAAGAAAAGTAAAAAGGTCTTAGCTTGTAGTTGTTATTTTCAATTCTGGAAGGTCGCAAGGTTTCCATCAAGATCTCGTAGTTTTGAAGATGTTGATGCGGTGACTCCTTCTCTAGCCCTCCGAATTGGCATTGGCAAATCATGGATAGAACTTGCGGTCGAAGTTCGTAGTCATGGTCCGCTGGATCTCCTAGGTTCACTCCTGGACGCCTCAGCTGTTGATTAGGGTCCATCCTTTGACCTAGGGTTTGTGGGATTCCTGCAAGAAGAACATCTCGGACTGGCATCCGAGGTGGAAGTACATCGGCCGGGGCATCAGGTACTGGAACCTGCCTCGGTCGAGGGTCAACTACTGGATCCTGCATCGGTCGAGGATCAACAGGAGGATCTTCCCTTCGTGGCTGTAGAATCTGATTTCGGATGACTGCTATTTCCGCTTCGATAGCTGCAGTCCTGGTGCGATTCTCTTCTTTCTCTTGCCTTAGTTCTTCCTTGCTGAGACGTAGCAGCTCTAGCGTCTCTTTTAATTCGGCCGCAAGATCGCGATCGTCTTGTTGGGCCATCTTTGCTTCTCTTAAGCGTCGCTTGTATGTCTTTTCTGGTTCGGGATCGTAAGGAACGATTTCCTTCCCAGTGCGGGTTCTTTGCATATACCTAAGAAAGAACCTGCAAAAGTCACTCAAGTAGAGTGGTTAGATGACACGGGGCAAGCGCCCAAGAGCAAACCGTACCGGCTCGGTCTAGACCAAGTCCCCGGCAACGGCGCCAAACACTTGTTCGCTCCATACGGTGTGTGCAAGCTTTAAATTTATAACCCTAGACTTAAGCTTAAAACAAGGATGCGAACCCGCAGTGTACGGGTCAATCGTAGTAAAAAGCAAGAAATTCCAGGGGTCGATCACAGGGACTTGGTGAAACAAAGTCAATACAGTAAGCTTCGTGAATACTAACCACAAGAGCAATTAACACAATCAAAGATGAATAAGAAGTCAATAAAGCAAACATGCAATTCTAGGGATTAAAGCATCTAGTTGTGGTTCCAACTCAAGATCTAAAGATAAGCGGACAAAGCTGAGATTTTTGCGTGGGGAAGGTGTTACTAAAGTGGAGTAGATTACCCGGTAATAGGAGTTACGGTTTAGGATTAGTGTATAGTGAGACTTACCCGGTGATCTACTCCACTTTAGTAACACCTTCCCCACGCAAAAATCTCAGCTTTGTCCGCTTATCTTTAGATCTTGAGTTGGAACCACAACTAGATGCTTTAATCCCTAGAATTGTATGTTTGCTTTATTGACTTCTTATTCATCTTTGATTGTGTTAATTGCTCTTGTGGTTAGTATTCAAGAAGCTTACCGTATTGACTTTGTTTCACCAAGTCCCTGTGATCGACCCCTGGAATTTCTTGCTTTTTACTACGATTGACCCGTACACTGCGGGTTCGCATCCTTGTTTTAAGCTTAAGTCTAGGGTTATAAATTTAAAGCTTGCACACACCGTTTGGAGCGAACAAGTTTTTGATTCCAGGGAGAAGGTCATCTTCCACCCAGCCTTCAGACTAGCCCATAGGATATTCAGCGAGACACTTCTGGCGCGTACTGAGACGCCCCAGAAGATCCGACAGGGCGAGCTCTTCAGCCTCTACTGTATGGTCACGGGCGGTTTCCCAGACTTTGGCTTGATCTTGGCAGAGGACCTGCACAAGATCAAGGCCAAGGCGAAGGGAGACATTTGCTGCGGAGGTCTAGTCACCCATATTGCTACCTATCACGGGATGGACCTCAGTGTTTGCACGATGGTGGCGGCTCCGAAGCCGCTTGGATTACAAGAGATGATCACACGGAGGATTCTAGTTCCCCGTGGTTTGACCACTCCATATGTTGCCATGCCTTGGGAGCGGAATGCACCACAGGGGATCCGTTGGTCTGCACAGTTCACGGTTTTCGATCCACACTACTAGCAGACAGCTTGGGCTCCGCTCATGGAGGATCATAGAGAGGCAGCAGCTGCCCCAGCTGAGGAAGAGGAGGATGACGACGACGAGGAGACGGTAGACGAGAGAGATGGTGGAGTCCCGATGGATACAGGGACGGATACTACAGGGATGAGCGCGCCACCGATCATTGATCTGGATGATGAGGAGGAGACGGAGCCTGCACCAGCTGAGACTTCTCCAGTCAGACCTGCTAGACACAGGAGGCGCGGAGTGAGAGATCGAGCTGCCCACCGACGGATCGATGACCTGACGGTCGACTCATATGCTGCATTATCGCTGGATATCCGCGAGATGCAGGAGCGGCAGCACTATCAGCACGTCATGGCCCAGCTTCAGTTCGAGCGTGTCATGGGCTATCCGTTCGACCCGACACAGTATCCGTACGTGCCACCACCACCACCGCCGGATCAGGATTACTGAGGAGCTGCAGGATTTTCTTATTATATTTTTTTTATGCAGTTCAGCTATTTATCCGGTGAGTACTCTCATTTTCAGACTTTTATTTGACCCACTGGGACAGTGTGTCCCAAGTATGGGGTGTTTGTATTTATTTGACTACTTGATGTTATTATACTACTTTTGATGTATAACATTTTATTTATCGGATATTTTATTTATGCTTCACTTCTGCATTTATATGAATATCTGATATTACATGCATACCTACAGGTTATTTGATTGAGAAAAACGTCGAAACCGAAAAAAAAATGGTTTTTAAAAAAATTTTTGACCTCGACCGAGTCAGTCTTGGCCGAACGAGGCATTTCACCTCGGTTGAACCAAGAACACCTCGACCGAGGTGCGTAACAGAAAGTTTTCGAAAGCAATTTTGTGCTACTTATCTGGATATGATCTCAGTGAAGATTTTGTTTACTTAGTGGTTTTAAATTCTTTATGTGTTTAAAAGGTTTTATAATATGTTTAAGTTGCTAAATGCTTTGTTTGAAATTATTAGCATGTTTAATACTTTATTTTTGTCCAAATTATGTTGAATTTGAAGGTTGACACCGCAGGTTAAGTTCTCTCACTTTCTTCTTGGAAAGACCAAGGCAATTCATTCTTTTCTTCTTCTTCTTCTTGATCATGATTAGCCCCTCATATACATTTTGCCTCCCTTTACCTATCCGGGAATTTGGAAGCAAGCGAAGTGGTGAAAGCATGTGGAGTTAAAGTTGAGAAGTGGGTGGAAGTGAAAAGTGTTAGAAAGCAATAATAAGTTTGGGGAAGTCAATCATGAAGATGAGTAACTCGGCACCATTCACATAGCCGGGTGTTTGTGTCTTGCCAAAGTCGGATTGAGCGATATTCCTAACGGGTCATGGTATGTGCATCAAGGGTTTGATGCATCTCGAGAAATTAATGATTGCAGATTTCCTAGGCTTCGGTTATTGTGCACCTCTGTCCATGCATCCCAAAAAGTAAAGTAAAAAAGAAAAAAAGTGTAAAATAAGCGAAGCTTATTGGTGGAAGATGTTGCAAGTCAAAGTGAAAGTGAAGTTCATCCTTTTCCCGGATTCTAGCACCACATTACCTTACATACATCCCTACCCTACACGTTTCTTGACCTTTTCTTTTGGGAAGCCCTTGAGACCTTGAGTTTGTTGATTGACTTAGTGGTTTAAACTGCATTATACATGATTAATTTTGATGATTATGATTTATTATGCGTTCTATGGTTTTATGCAAAGATGAACAACTTTCCTATATTTATAAAATGTTTTGAGCATGTTGAGTTTTTAAATTCCAGGAAGTACTCTCTTAGAGTGATCTATGATAGTTGTACACCATAAAATGTTTTTGAAAGACTTTTTCATTGATTTTCTTGACTATAATCCATTCTATCTTGTCTTTTATATGAGGAACTTGCTTGGGGACAAGCAAGGGCTAAGTATGGGGTATTTTGATAGCATGAATTATAGTCTATATTTTGGGATATGTTTGGACGTTTTATCTTTCATAATCTGCATGTTTGTGTGTGCATTATGTGATTTTACTACCATTTCATCTACCTTTGCGAGAATCGAGGTCTACACCTAGTTTTGTTGTAATTGCAGGTAATATGGTACGTTTTGCATCAAAAAGGAGCAAAAGGAGTCATGAGTCATTTGGAGCTACATCCAGGGAGCATAGCCATGAATTAAAGATTTACTTTGGAGCAGATTCGAGAGATTTCACATTCTGTTGTGACTCACCTCGGTTGACCAGAAATTCACCTCGACCGAGGCAACCCAGAGACACCGACTCGACCGAGGCGAACACCTAGGACGCGGCGAGAATATTTTATTCTTGGATGAGATCTTTTAAATTTGGAAAGTGATCTTATAGTTTTGGGCTTGGCTCCTGGAAGGAAGGAGATATGCAGAATCATATATTTTACCTATATTTATGGGAAAATATCTTTCTAAGATTTATTATCTTTGGAGGGTTATTTTCCTATAAAAAGGGATGGATTTCCACAATTCCAACATCTTGCTTACGAGAAGATCCGGCTTATACACCGAAAAGCACGCAGCAGCAGCAGCATACTCCAATTGGAGAGATTCGAAGAACCTTTTTGAAGGTTGAAGGAAGATTGAAGTCTATAGCTTTTATAGCTTTTTGGAGGGTTTTGTAAGATTGCCTTTAATTCCCTCATTTGTCGTCTTGTCTTTTTGGATTGTTATCCAAGGAACGCTTTGTTGTGATATTTGATTCAGTTATTGAAGTATTTTCCTTAAATTCTTCTTTGTTCAAATATTCACCTTCTTCCCATATATTTTAATACTTTCATAATGATGATGAGTGGCTAATTTCCTTGTGTGATTCTAGGGTGATTGGCTGAAGGTTGTGGGAAAAACAATGATAGAATAATCTTAGATTCCAGTAGGATCCTGAAAGTTCGAGTCTTTAACCTTAACCCTAAGCATCTCGTTCGGTCGATGAACATCTCAGCCGGGGTGGAATTCTTCTGACCGAGGTGACTTATCCGATTCTAAACAGAAAGTTAAGTGTTAGAGTTTGCTAAATCCTATTCTTATTACACCTTTCTGGCTCAATGCAAGCTTAGGATGAGACTTACCCGGTAATTCCTTAGTTTGTGTATTAACGATCATAAGTGTAGGTAATAAAGGTTTATCCTTTATTGGGGTTTGAGTGTGCTTTCATCCCATCTTTGTGAGTTAGCCTGAGACTTACCCGGTAAAGGTTGATTCTATTCCCTTAGGTGGTGTGTTAGTTTGAGGTTATAGTTCTCTATCTTGATTCCTTGAGACTTACCCGGTAATAGGAGTTGGAACCACAACTAGATGCTCTAATCCCTAGAATTGCATGTTTGCTTTATTGACTTCTTATTCATCTTTGATTGTGTTAATTGCTCTTGTGGTTAGTATTCACGAAGCTTACCGTATTGACTTTGTTTCACCAAGTCCCTGTGATCGACCCCTGGAATTTCTTGCTTTTTACTACGATTGACCCGTACTGTAACGACCCGAGTTTTAAGTAACTCAAGACGTCACTAGGCTAAGGACCACACAGTGGGTCCCATCAGTTAGCCTGACAACAACTTCACAAATAGGACCTTGCAACAAGAAGCACGAAGAAATAATGAAAACATTCAACCTGTCATTTTGAAAACATTTACATAACAACCATGCATGCAGTTAGTATGTATATCCCAAAACGACACTTCAAAACATGACACCTGAACAGGTGTCTTAAAACTTCAGCCTGAAATCAACATGTGTACACAGTTGCACACATCCAACAAAAGACTCGCTTGCAAGCGATTATTTTCAAAAGCAAGTTCAACCAACCCTTGGGTTAACACTGCCCCGGCTGTCCACACCCTGCAGCTGACATCCCTGAAGCGTTCCTATGATCAGCATTACCTAAAAAGATTCGGTTTAAAACCGTTAGCTACCGATCATAATCTATCCACGAGAGATTATATCATCACATCACAACACAACAAATATATTCAAATACCATATACCGTGCTCATGAGATGATATCATGCTTTTATGAATGATGCACGTGAATGCAGTATGAAATTTACAATTTTCGATCCCGGACCCATTAATCCAGAACCATTGCTTATACGGTTCTGGCTTTTGTGTGAGCTCACCATTGCACAGATTAGGTTAATTCAGACATTTGCTCTTAGGTCGTAGCCAGACTGATCAAGTCTACGGGCCAGGCTTTCTCGTGGTGAGTTATGGTCTTAACTCCTAACCACATGCAACATTTTGCCATTCATGTTAATGCAAACATTTACCATTTTCATTAGGTGTGCGACCCGAGCCTGAAGTCCATCAGACTCGATGTCATTCTTATACAACGCAAGTGATCCGGGCTTGGCCGAGCTCCGGTATTCACTGCAAAATACTCACTTTACATACTATTGACCTTTACAGGTCATCATAATATCACATGCCTTAAAAGGCTTATCATCTCATACATTATCATGTTTCAGTAAGCTTATCATGTCATTCAATAGCACGCCTCAATAGGCTAACACATGTTCATTTAACCATTTCTCATAATTATGACATGATAATAATCACAACAACATTAAGCATGCTTTACACATCATAACGTCATTTGCATCATAAACACATCAAGCATGCTTCACACATAACACATCTCATTGCATATCAACATTCACATTTCAGCACAACAAGGCATTTCAAAACAACAACACATATCAACACAGTGAGATATAAATCTCTCAGGCACGGTTTCTGCAGATCGAAGCTAAGTAAGTCCGAAGACTTACCTGGATACGCTCACTGAGCAACTAAGTTATAGTTAGTCTACCGTCTTCAACACCACCTGTCGAGAATATCATATTCCTCGTATTAAACTTCTTGCTTCAAACATCAATTAAATTCATTCCTTTGAATTTAATTAGCTTATAGCGTTTTCTAGATTCCTAATTTAATTAATTAATCTTTAATTAATTAATTAAAATTCATCAGAATAACCTTTTGCCCGCAGGCAGTTTCTCAACCCAACTGTCATCAGATCTCATCAAACAATTAGCCCATAATCACCAGAATATTGTAACGAGCATAATGGAATTTCCAATTATCCATTTTGACAAGCCTAAGGTCAATTTAGGCCAAATCGCAATACTGAAAACGAATAAATTCATAACTTATTCGTTACTAACCCGATTGACGATCCGAAAGAAGATTCGGAATCACAACGACGCAGGCTACGCTCTGACACCATCAGATTCACCGGAATCTGAGCGACGGGACCGGACATATAAGGGGGATGCTCGACCTGGCCATAACTTCAACGGAAACGCAGAAACTCGGTACCAAAATGAAGAGGACGAAGAGAGGAATCCGAAAACTCAAACGGAATTGAAATCGGATTACAAACGAAGAGTAGATCTGAATTTGAAGTTGAGAGAAATCAGAGCTTTTACGAAGAAACGTGAAAGGAAATGAATTAATAAATGAATTTCCGCTATTTATAGCGAAGACGATAATTATCCTTTAGCAAAGTCGATAGTTATCCTTTAACCGATCCGAAGGCGGTTTGAGCCCCTTCTCCAAACTTCTCGAAATTGGAATAATAAATCTGACATTTTGTGTGGATAATTATTCCGCAACTTTCTCGGAAAACGCGTATTCTTAAGCCGTCTTTCTTAGCCGCTAAGAAACGAAATAGCGACTCTTTTGGCCATTTTGCCTTTCCATGTTATTTCATATCTAGAACATATCCGATGTCCTGATCATTTCTCTCAACTACAATTTTATTAATTGAAGCTCCCAAATGCTCCAAATAATACCAGCGGGTAAAAATTATTCCCCGGAGGAAAAAGTGAAAATTTCCCCATAAGTCCAAATTTACACCAAAATCATAATGGTGGAATTTATACTCGTCATCTACACACTATTCGCGATTTATGGGTCAATTAATATCGATGATTAACTTAATCACCCTTAAACATCCTTTATTAGGATTCGAAAATCCTAGCTTTTACATCACACACCCCTTAAGAAAAAGTTTCGTCCCGAAACTTTAGTACACAACTCATCAGAAGACTGAATCCGTCAATCACATAATTATTCTATCTTTGCATTTCGTGCAAGCATAGATTATTATCACGTTAGCGGGGTCATCATGCTCACACTAGGAAATTCTATCACTTCCTATGTTAGCAAACACAAATCAATTCACACACACATAAATCACATAAACAGAGAACCATATAAGCACATTAGTTAGTGGAAAAGTTAGGTACTACTCTTTGCTGTTGTCCCAATCATTGATCAAAGAGCTAAACACCTCTGGATAATTTCTCTCCATGTGTTCAACTGTTTCCCATGTAGCCTCTTCCATTCCCCTTCGGGACCACTGGATCTTCACTAATGGAATCTCTTTATTCCTTAACTTCTTTATCTTTCTATCTAGAACGGCCATAGGGAACTCGGCATAGGTCTGATCAGGCTCTATCTCGATAGCATCATAGCTGAGTACATGGCTCTGATCTGGTTGATACTGTCTTAGTTGTGATACATGAAACACTGGATGTACTCCATCCATTGTTGGCGGTAATGCTAAACGATAAGCTACTTTACCAACTTTTTCCAAAATCTCAAACGGTCCAATATACCGAGGACTTAACTTTCCCTTGATACCAAACCGTTTGACTCCACGAGTCGGTGAAACTTTCAGCCAAACGTGTGTCCCTGTTTCAAACTCTAGCGGACGTCGGCGCTTATCAGCATACGATTTTTGTCTACTCTGTGCAGCCAACATCCTTTCTCGAATCAAAGCAACTTTTTCAATATCACTTTTAACTTTGTCTGGAGCCGTATCAAAGACATCGGCAGGCTCCTCCCAACATAATGGGGTTCGACATTTCCTTCCGTACAGTGCTTCATATGGTGCCATCCCAATGGATGCATGCCAACTGTTGTTGTAGGTGAACTCGACCAACGGTAATTGATCTGGCCATATCGGTCCCCAATCAAGCACACATGACCTCAACAAGTCTTCTAAAGTCTGAATAGTCCGTTCGGACTGACCATCTGACTGTGGATTAAACGCTGTTGTAAAATTCAGCTTGGTTCCCATTACTGTCTGTACCTGGCTCCAGAATCGGGAAGTAAATCGTCCATCTCTGTCTAAAACTATGGTCTTAGGAACTCCATGTAATCTGACTATCTGATTCACAAATTCCTCTGCTAACTTGTTCACAGTCCAAGTTTCTTTGATAGGAATAAATCTTGCAGTCTTTGTTAATCGATCAACCACCACCCATATGGAGTCATAACCTTTGCTACTACGTAGACTGGTTACAAAATCCATGGTGATGTGTTCCCATTTCCACTCTGGTATCTCCAATGATTGAAGTTCTCCTCCTGGCCTTTGGTGTTCAATTTTAACTTGCTGACATGTTTGACACCGTGACACAAACTCAGCAATATCTTTCTTCATACCTTGCCACCAAAAGTAAGGTTTAATATCCCGATACATCTTGTTCGATCCTGGATGTATGGAATATGGTGTTGCATGGGCTTCAACAAGAATCCTTTTTCTAATCTCTTCATCTTGAGGAACACATACTCTTCCCTGATATCTCATTATATTGTCAATATCGATATGGAAATCTGAAGATTCACCATTTCCGATCACTGACCTTATTTTGATTATATTAGGACAACTTAGTTGTTTTTGTTGAATTTCTTTCAACCAATTGGGCACTATCTCCAAGGTACATAGATACCCTTGTTCTTTCTGAACCCATATTTCAATGCCACTACAAATCAGATCTTTTTGTATTTCAACTTGTACAGTTAATCGAGCAATCGCTTTTTCTTGAGCTGACTTCCTACTCAAAGCATCAGCCACCACATTAGCTTTACCAGGATGATATAGTATCTCTAAGTCATAATCCTTTATCAACTCCAACCACCTTCTTTGTCTCATATTCAACTCTTTTTGAGTGAAAATGTACTTCAGGCTCTTATGATCTGTCATGATTTTACACGTCGTCCCAAATAGGTAATGCCGCCAAATCTTAAGTGCATGAACTACTGCTGCTAACTCCAAGTCATGTGTAGGGTAGTTCTGCTCATATTGTCTCAGTTGTCTTGATGCATAGGCGATGACTCTTTCATTTTGCATCAAGACGCATCCCAAGCCCATTTTAGATGCATCACTGTAAACAATGAACCCTAGCGTTCCATTCGGCTGATCTAACACAGGTGCAGTAGTCAACCTCTTCTTTATCTCTTCAAAGCTTGCTTGACACTTGTCAGTCCATATAAACTTTGCCTTCTTCTGAAGTAAGTTGGTCATAGGTCTTGCTATGATGGAAAACCCTTTTACAAAACGTCTATAGTATCCTGCTAATCCTAGGAAACTATGTATCTCTTTGACGTTCTTGGGTGGTTCCCATGCTAGCACGGTTTCGATCTTGGATGGGTCAACTTTGACTCCATTTGCAGTAATCATGTGTCCCAAGAATGTTACTTCTTTCATCCAGAAGTCACACTTGGACAACTTAGCATAAAGCTTTTCTTTCCTCAATACTTGAAGAACTGCTTTCAAATGCTCTGCATGCTCTTCACTACTTCGTGAATAAACCAATATATCATCTATAAAGACCACAACAAACCTATCCAAGTATCCAATAAAGGTCCGATTCATCAATTCCATAAACGCAGCAGGTGCGTTGGTTAATCCAAATGGCATAACCACGAACTCGTAGTGTCCATACTGAGTCCGGAATGTTGTCTTATGGATGTCATTTTCTTGAATCTTTAACTGGTGATAGCCTGACCGTAGGTCTATCTTGGAGAACACCTTTGCTCCTTGTAACTGATCTAACAAATCATCAATTTGTGGCAGTGGATACTTGTTCTTAATCGTCATATTATTCAGTTCTCTATACTCGATACATAGCCTCATTGTACCATCTTTTTGCTTCACGAACAACACTGGCGCTCCCCATGGCGATACACTTGGCCGAATAAATCCTTTATCTGCCAATTCTTCCAACTGCTTCTTCAACTCAAGCATTTCCACATGTGCTATTCTGTACGGAGCTTTAGAAATTGGTCTAGTTCCAGGCTCTAGATCGATTCTAAAGTCAACTTGCCTAGTGGGTGGCAATCCAAGTAATTCATCTTGAAAAACATCCTTAAACTCACGTGCAACTAGAATGTATTTCAATTGAATCTTTCCTTCTTTCTCCAAAGCATAACATAAATATGCTTCATATCCTTTCCTTACCAGCTTACTTGCTTTCATCGCAGGGATCATCACTAGCGGGTCTTGTAGCTCACCTTCTTTGAACACATGACAAGTATCATCTTTGGCTAACATTATTATTGTTAGCGTTTCCGCATCTATCTTATCCATATACTTAATCATCCAATCGATTACTATAATCACGTCATCATAATCAAATCCGGTAATAAGGATATCGGTGGGCTACTCTACTTGACCTACCTTCCACGTAAACTTTGGCTTCTTCCTCCTCTCAAATTAGGACACGATCCTTGAGATTACATTATCCCTTAGTCTCACAAACTTTACCATATCTCTAGGTTAACTACATCTGAAACATGTAGTTGGACTTTTTGATAATCCTTCTTGTAATGATTTAGGTCTCCACAATTGAAACATGTTCTTTCCTCTAATTTCTCTTATGATTATGGTTGTAGAGAAGGCCTTGTTTCTTGACTCACACGTCTCGTACTTGCAGGTTCAAGAAACTTGGAATAGACTTCTGCCTCTTTCCTTTGCTAGTTTAGGAATCCACCTCTTTCCTAAAGCCTTGTCCTGCTTCAAGCTTTATTATCCTCTCCTAATACTCCAATAACGTCATATCTTAGGTGACAACACCAACTAAGAGGTCGTTTCACCCTATCGTAAACAATCTTATCAATTGATCATAAAGTGGTGCATTCTCATCCAACGATGTATACTCCTCATGAAAATTATCTCCCTCATAGGAGAACCTCCAAATGTTGCTTCCAGGAAAGACTTTAACGCACAAGTTAGTCCAAATCCGACTCTTGAAAGTCGCGTAATCCACAATGATTGCACAATTTCTCATCCACCAATATGCACCAATGTTCGGCATGAAGGTTGCTGCAAGTTTCATCTTATACTTTTCTAGCTCTCCAATGTCCCCAAAAGTCATGTTTATGTGGTTCAACCGCCAATCAACTTGCATTACATAAGCTCCTGCAAACACTAACACATCTCTTCTTTTGATGGCCTTAGTCACTTCTCTAATGAAGTTCACTACCTTCTTATTCCTCCTATGGAACTTCTAGTGTTTGGGGTTCAATAACTCGTGCTTGCCCTTGCGTTTCTATCGTAGCAATAGCCCTTTCTACTGCTATATTCTTGCATCTTCACATCTCATGTAGCTCGATGGGTAGAAGTACTTGACCTTGACCACTTACTTTAAACATTATACTATCATGTACTTCTAGCTTGTCTTACTTCCACTAACACACTTGCACATTGTGCTCCCATTGACATACTCGTAATGAAGCTGCAAATTCCTTGTCTCTTAATCAAAACGCTTACGGTTGCCTTTATCACGGTTTCGACAAACCAGAACATTCACGATCGTTCTCTCTTCATATATATCCACTACTTATAACAATAGTGATATCTATAAGAATACTATAATCTTAACAAGTTAGAGAGAGAGAACTACACTTACAAGGAGTCACGCTGAGGAGTGGAAGGCAGTGTCTTTACCCACAATCCCGACTATGCATATGATTTTAAATTCATTAAAACCATATGTTAGTAATTTCCAAAACCTTTTGAAAACTTAAATGTCCTTTCAAAACCAACCCGGACTGGGTTGTATTTAGGTTGAACTATCATGTCTCATCTCAAGTCACATGTGCCCTTGTTGTCAACCTAAGCTCTGATACCAATCTGTAACGACCCGAGTTTTAAGTAACTCAAGACGTCACTAGGCTAAGGACCACACAGTGGGTCCCATCAGTTAGCCTGACAACAACTTCACAAATAGGACCTTGCAACAAGAAGCACGAAGAAATAATGAAAACATTCAACCTGTCATTTTGAAAACATTTACATAACAACCATGCATGCAGTTAGTATGTATATCCCAAAACGACACTTCAAAACATGACACCTGAACAGGTGTCTTAAAACTTCAGCCTGAAATCAACATGTGTACACAGTTGCACACATCCAACAAAAGACTCGCTTGCAAGCGATTATTTTCAAAAGCAAGTTCAACCAACCCTTGGGTTAACACTGCCCCGGCTGTCCACACCCTGCAGCTGACATCCCTGAAGCGTTCCTATGATCAGCATTACCTAAAAAGATTCGGTTTAAAACCGTTAGCTACCGATCATAATCTATCCACGAGAGATTATATCATCACATCACAACACAACAAATATATTCAAATACCATATACCGTGCTCATGAGATGATATCATGCTTTTATGAATGATGCACGTGAATGCAGTATGAAATTTACAATTTTCGATCCCGGACCCATTAATCCGGAACCATTGCTTATACGGTTCTGGCTTTGGTGTGAGCTCACCATTGCACAGATTAGGTTAATTCAGACATTTGCTCTTAGGTCGTAGCCAGACTGATCAAGTCTACGGGCCAGGCTTTCTCGTGGTGAGTTATGGTCTTAACTCCTAACCACATGCAACATTTTGCCATTCATGTTAATGCAAACATTTACCATTTTCATTAGGTGTGCGACCCGAGCCTGAAGTCCATCAGACTCGATGTCATTCTTATACAAACGCAAGTGATCCGGGCTTGGCCGAGCTCCGGTATTCACTGCAAAATACTCGCTTCACATACTCTTGACCTTTACAAGTCATCATCATATCACATGCCTCAAAAGGCTTATCATCTCATACATTATCATGTTTCAGCAAGCTTATCATGTCATTCAATAGCACGCCTCAATAGGCTAACACATGTTCATTTAATCATTTCTCATAATTATGACATGATAATAATCACAACAACATTAAGCATGCTTTACACATCATAACGTCATTTTCATCATAAACACATCAAGCATGCTTCACACATAACACATCTCAATGCACAGCAACATTCACATTTCAACACAACAAGGCATTTCAAAACAACAACACATATCAACACAGTGAGATATAAATCTCTCAGGCACGGTTTCTGCAGATCGAAGCTAAGTAAGTCCGAAGACTTACCTGGATACGCTCACTGAGCAACTAAGTTATAGTTAGTCTACCGTCTTCAACACCACCTGTCGAGAATATCATATTCCTCGTATTAAACTTCTTGCTTCAAACATCAATTAAATTCATTCCTTTGAATTTAATTAGCTTATAGCGTTTTCTAGATTCCCAATTTAATTAATTAATCTTTAATTAATTAATTAAAATTCATCAGAATAACCTTTTGCCCGCAGGCAGTTTCTCAACCCAACTGTCATCAGATCTCATCAAACAATTAGCCCATAATCACCAGAATATTGTAACGAGCATAATGGAATTTCCAATTATCCATTTTGACAAGCCTAAGGTCAATTTAGGCCAAATCGCAATACTGAAAACGAATAAATTCATAACTTATTCGTTACTAACCCGATTGACGATCCGAAAGAAGATTCGGAATCACAACGACGCAGGCTACGCTCTGACACCATCAGATTCACCGGAATCTGAGCGACGGGACCGGACATATAAGGGGGATGCTCGACCTGGCCATAACTTCAACGGAAACGCAGAAACTCGGTACCAAAATGAAGAGGACGAAGAGAGGAATCCGAAAACTCAAACGGAATTGAAATCGGATTACAAACGAAGAGTAGATCTGAATTTGAAGTTGAGAGAAATCAGAGCTTTTACGAAGAAACGTGAAAGGAAATGAATTAATAAATGAATTTCCGCTATTTATAGCGAAGACGATAATTATCCTTTAGCAAAGTCGATAGTTATCCTTTAACCGATCCGAAGGCGGTTTGAGCCCCTTCTCCAAACTTCTCGAAATTGGAATAATAAATCTGACATTTTGTGTGGATAATTATTCCGCAACTTTCTCGGAAAACGCGTATTCTTAAGCCGTCTTTCTTAGCCGCTAAGAAACGAAATAGCGACTCTTTTGGCCATTTTGCCTTTCCATGTTATTTCATATCTAGAACATATCCGATGTCCTGATCATTTCTCTCAACTACAATTTTATTAATTGAAGCTCCCAAATGCTCCAAATAATACCAGCGGGTAAAAATTATTCCCCGGAGGAAAAAGTGAAAATTTCCCCATAAGTCCAAATTTACACCAAAATCATAATGGTGGAATTTATACTCGTCATCTACACACTATTCGCGATTTATGGGTCAATTAATATCGATGATTAACTTAATCACCCTTAAACATCCTTTATTAGGATTCGAAAATCCTAGCTTTTACATCACACACCCCTTAAGAAAAAGTTTCGTCCCGAAACTTTAGTACACAACTCATCAGAAGACTGAATCCGTCAATCACATAATTATTCTATCTTTGCATTTCGTGCAAGCATAGATTATTATCACGTTAGCGGGGTCATCATGCTCACACTAGGAAATTCTATCACTTCCTATGTTAGCAAACACAAATCAATTCACACACACATAAATCACATAAACAGAGAACCATATAAGCACATTAGTTAGTGGAAAAGTTAGGTACTACTCTTTGCTGTAGTCTCAATCATTGATCAAAGAGCTAAACACCTCTGGATAATTTCTCTCCATGTGCTCAATTGTTTCCCATGTAGCCTCTTCCATTCCCCTTCGGGACCACTGGATCTTCACTAATGGAATCTCTTTATTCCTTAACTTCTTTATCTTTCTATCTAGAACGGCCATAGGGAACTCGGCATAGGTCTGATCAGGCTCTATCTCGATAGCATCATAGCTGAGTACATGGCTCTGATCTGGTTGATACTGTCTTAGTTGTGATACATGAAACACTGGATGTACTCCATCCATTGTTGGCGGTAATTGATCTGGCCATATCGGTCCCCAATCAAGCACACATGACCTCAACAAGTCTTCTAAAGTCTGAATAGTCCGTTCGGACTGACCATCTGACTGTGGATTAAACGCTGTTGTAAAATTCAGCTTGGTTCCCATTACTGTCTGTACCTGGCTCCAGAATCGGGAAGTAAATCGTCCATCTCTGTCTAAAACTATGGTCTTAGGAACTCCATGTAATCTGACTATCTGATTCACAAATTCCTCTGCTAACTTGTTCACAGTCCAAGTTTCTTTGATAGGAATAAATCTTGCAGTCTTTGTTAATCGATCAACCACCACCCATATGGAGTCATAACCTTTGCTACTACGTAGACTGGTTACAAAATCCATGGTGATGTGTTCCCATTTCCACTCTGGTATCTCCAATGATTGAAGTTCTCCTCCTGGCCTTTGGTGTTCAATTTTAACTTGCTGACATGTTTGACACCGTGACACAAACTCAGCAATATCTTTCTTCATACCTTGCCACCAAAAGTAAGGTTTAATATCCCGATACATCTTGTTCGATCCTGGATGTATGGAATATGGTGTTGCATGGGCTTCAACAAGAATCCTTTTTCTAATCTCTTCATCTTGAGGAACACATACTCTTCCCTGATATCTCATTATATTGTCAATATCGATATGGAAATCTGAAGATTCACCATTTCCGATCACTGACCTTATTTTGATTATATTAGGACAACTTAGTTGTTTTTGTTGAATTTCTTTCAACCAATTGGGCACTATCTCCAAGGTACATAGATACCCTTGTTCTTTCTGAACCCATATTTCAATGCCACTACAAATCAGATCTTTTTGTATTTCAACTTGTACAGTTAATCGAGCAATCGCTTTTTCTTGAGCTGACTTCCTACTCAAAGCATCAGCCACCACATTAGCTTTACCAGGATGATATAGTATCTCTAAGTCATAATCCTTTATCAACTCCAACCACCTTCTTTGTCTCATATTCAACTCTTTTTGAGTGAAAATGTACTTCAGGCTCTTATGATCTGTCATGATTTTACACGTCGTCCCAAATAGGTAATGCCGCCAAATCTTAAGTGCATGAACTACTGCTGCTAACTCCAAGTCATGTGTAGGGTAGTTCTGCTCATATTGTCTCAGTTGTCTTGATGCATAGGCGATGACTCTTTCATTTTGCATCAAGACGCATCCCAAGCCCATTTTAGATGCATCACTGTAAACAATGAACCCTAGCGTTCCATTCGGCTGATCTAACACAGGTGCAGTAGTCAACCTCTTCTTTATCTCTTCAAAGCTTGCTTGACACTTGTCAGTCCATATAAACTTTGCCTTCTTCTGAAGTAAGTTGGTCATAGGTCTTGCTATGATGGAAAACCCTTTTACAAAACGTCTATAGTATCCTGCTAATCCTAGGAAACTATGTATCTCTTTGACGTTCTTGGGTGGTTCCCATGCTAGCACGGTTTCGATCTTGGATGGGTCAACTTTGACTCCATTTGCAGTAATCATGTGTCCCAAGAATGTTACTTCTTTCATCCAGAAGTCACACTTGGACAACTTAGCATAAAGCTTTTCTTTCCTCAATACTTGAAGAACTGCTTTCAAATGCTCTGCATGCTCTTCACTACTTCGTGAATAAACCAATATATCATCTATAAAGACCACAACAAACCTATCCAAGTATCCAATAAAGGTCCGATTCATCAATTCCATAAACGCAGCAGGTGCGTTGGTTAATCCAAATGGCATAACCACGAACTCGTAGTGTCCATACTGAGTCCGGAATGTTGTCTTATGGATGTCATTTTCTTGAATCTTTAACTGGTGATAGCCTGACCGTAGGTCTATCTTGGAGAACACCTTTGCTCCTTGTAACTGATCTAACAAATCATCAATTTGTGGCAGTGGATACTTGTTCTTAATCGTCATATTATTCAGTTCTCTATACTCGATACATAGCCTCATTGTACCATCTTTTTGCTTCACGAACAACACTGGCGCTCCCCATGGCGATACACTTGGCCGAATAAATCCTTTATCTGCCAATTCTTCCAACTGCTTCTTCAACTCAAGCATTTCCACATGTGCTATTCTGTACGGAGCTTTAGAAATTGGTCTAGTTCCAGGCTCTAGATCGATTCTAAAGTCAACTTGCCTAGTGGGTGGCAATCCAAGTAATTCATCTTGAAAAACATCCTTAAACTCACGTGCAACTAGAATGTATTTCAATTGAATCTTTCCTTCTTTCTCCAAAGCATAACATAAATATGCTTCATATCCTTTCCTTACCAGCTTACTTGCTTTCATCGCAGGGATCATCACTAGCGGGTCTTGTAGCTCACCTTCTTTGAACACATGACAAGTATCATCTTTGGCTAACATTATTATTGTTAGCGTTTCCGCATCTATCTTATCCATATACTTAATCATCCAATCGATTACTATAATCACGTCATCATAATCAAATCCGGTAATAAGGATATCGGTGGGCTACTCTACTTGACCTACCTTCCACGTAAACTTTGGCTTCTTCCTCCTCTCAAATTAGGACACGATCCTTGAGATTACATTATCCCTTAGTCTCACAAACTTTACCATATCTCTAGGTTAACTACATCTGAAACATGTAGTTGGACTTTTTGATAATCCTTCTTGTAATGATTTAGGTCTCCACAATTGAAACATGTTCTTTCCTCTAATTTCTCTTATGATTATGGTTGTAGAGAAGGCCTTGTTTCTTGACTCACACGTCTCGTACTCGCAGGTTGAAGAAACTTGGAGTAGACTTCTGCCTCTTTCCTTTGCTAGTTTAGGAATCCACCTCTTTCCTAAAGCCTTGTCCTGCTTCAAGCTTTATTATCCTCTCCTAATACTCCAATAACGTCATATCTTAGGTGACAACACCAACTAAGAGGTCGTTTCACCCTATCGTAAACAATCTTATCAATTGATCATAAAGTGGTGCATTCTCATCCAACGATGTATACTCCTCATGAAAATTATCTCCCTCATAGGAGAACCTCCAAATGTTGCTTCCAGGAAAGACTTTAACGCACAAGTTAGTCCAAATCCGACTCTTGAAAGTCGCGTAATCCACAATGATTGCACAATTTCTCATCCACCAATATGCACCAATGTTCGGCATGAAGGTTGCTGCAAGTTTCATCTTATACTTTTCTAGCTCTCCAATGTCCCCAAAAGTCATGTTTATGTGGTTCAACCGCCAATCAACTTGCATTACATAAGCTCCTGCAAACACTAACACATCTCTTCTTTTGATGGCCTTAGTCACTTCTCTAATGAAGTTCACTACCTTCTTATTCCTCCTATGGAACTTCTAGTGTTTGGGGTTCAATAACTCGTGCTTGCCCTTGCGTTTCTATCGTAGCAATAGCCCTTTCTACTGCTATATTCTTGCATCTTCACATCTCATGTAGCTCGATGGGTAGAAGTACTTGACCTTGACCACTTACTTTAAACATTATACTATCATGTACTTCTAGCTTGTCTTACTTCCACTAACACACTTGCACATTGTGCTCCCATTGACATACTCGTAATGAAGCTGCAAATTCCTTGTCTCTTAATCAAAACGCTTACGGTTGCCTTTATCACGGTTTCGACAAACCAGAACATTCACGATCGTTCTCTCTTCATATATATCCACTACTTATAACAATAGTGATATCTATAAGAATACTATAATCTTAACAAGTTAGAGAGAGAGAACTACACTTACAAGGAGTCACGCTGAGGAGTGGAAGGCAGTGTCTTTACCCACAATCCCGACTATGCATATGATTTTAAATTCATTAAAACCATATGTTAGTAATTTCCAAAACCTTTTGAAAACTTAAATGTCCTTTCAAAACCAACCCGGACTGGGTTGTATTTAGGTTGAACTATCATGTCTCATCTCAAGTCACATGTGCCCTTGTTGTCAACCTAAGCTCTGATACCAATCTGTAACGACCCGAGTTTTAAGTAACTCAAGACGTCACTAGGCTAAGGACCACACAGTGGGTCCCATCAGTTAGCCTGACAACAACTTCACAAATAGGACCTTGCAACAAGAAGCACGAAGAAATAATGAAAACATTCAACCTGTCATTTTGAAAACATTTACATAACAACCATGCATGCAGTTAGTATGTATATCCCAAAACGACACTTCAAAACATGACACCTGAACAGGTGTCTTAAAACTTCAGCCTGAAATCAACATGTGTACACAGTTGCACACATCCAACAAAAGACTCGCTTGCAAGCGATTATTTTCAAAAGCAAGTTCAACCAACCCTTGGGTTAACACTGCCCCGGCTGTCCACACCCTGCAGCTGACATCCCTGAAGCGTTCCTATGATCAGCATTACCTAAAAAGATTCGGTTTAAAACCGTTAGCTACCGATCATAATCTATCCACGAGAGATTATATCATCACATCACAACACAACAAATATATTCAAATACCATATACCGTGCTCATGAGATGATATCATGCTTTTATGAATGATGCACGTGAATGCAGTATGAAATTTACAATTTTCGATCCCGGACCCATTAATCCGGAACCATTGCTTATACGGTTCTGGCTTTGGTGTGAGCTCACCATTGCACAGATTAGGTTAATTCAGACATTTGCTCTTAGGTCGTAGCCAGACTGATCAAGTCTACGGGCCAGGCTTTCTCGTGGTGAGTTATGGTCTTAACTCCTAACCACATGCAACATTTTGCCATTCATGTTAATGCAAACATTTACCATTTTCATTAGGTGTGCGACCCGAGCCTGAAGTCCATCAGACTCGATGTCATTCTTATACAACGCAAGTGATCCGGGCTTGGCCGAGCTCCGGTATTCACTGCAAAATACTCATTTTACATACTATTGACCTTTACAGGTCATCATCATATCACATGCCTTAAAAGGCTTATCATCTCATACATTATCATGTTTCAGTAAGCTTATCATGTCATTCAATAGCACGCCTCAATAGGCTAACACATGTTCATTTAACCATTTCTCATAATTATGACATGATAATAATCACAACAACATTAAGCATGCTTTACACATCATAACGTCATTTGCATCATAAACACATCAAGCATGCTTCACACATAACACATCTCATTGCATATCAACATTCACATTTCAGCACAACAAGGCATTTCAAAACAACAACACATATCAACACAGTGAGATATAAATCTCTCAGGCACGGTTTCTGCAGATCGAAGCTAAGTAAGTCCGAAGACTTACCTGGATACGCTCACTGAGCAACTAAGTTATAGTTAGTCTACCGTCTTCAACACCACCTGTCGAGAATATCATATTCCTCGTATTAAACTTCTTGCTTCAAACATCAATTAAATTCATTCCTTTGAATTTAATTAGCTTATAGCGTTTTCTAGATTCCTAATTTAATTAATTAATCTTTAATTAATTAATTAAAATTCATCAGAATAACCTTTTGCCCGCAGGCAGTTTCTCAACCCAACTGTCATCAGATCTCATCAAACAATTAGCCCATAATCACCAGAATATTGTAACGAGCATAATGGAATTTCCAATTATCCATTTTGACAAGCCTAAGGTCAATTTAGGCCAAATCGCAATACTGAAAACGAATAAATTCATAACTTATTCGTTACTAACCCGATTGACGATCCGAAAGAAGATTCGGAATCACAACGACGCAGGCTACGCTCTGACACCATCAGATTCACCGGAATCTGAGCGACGGGACCGGACATATAAGGGGGATGCTCGACCTGGCCATAACTTCAACGGAAACGCAGAAACTCGGTACCAAAATGAAGAGGACGAAGAGAGGAATCCGAAAACTCAAACGGAATTGAAATCGGATTACAAACGAAGAGTAGATCTGAATTTGAAGTTGAGAGAAATCAGAGCTTTTACGAAGAAACGTGAAAGGAAATGAATTAATAAATGAATTTCCGCTATTTATAGCGAAGACGATAATTATCCTTTAGCAAAGTCGATAGTTATCCTTTAACCGATCCGAAGGCGGTTTGAGCCCCTTCTCCAAACTTCTCGAAATTGGAATAATAAATCTGACATTTTGTGTGGATAATTATTCCGCAACTTTCTCGGAAAACGCGTATTCCTAAGCCGTCTTTCTTAGCCGCTAAGAAACGAAATAGCGACTCTTTTGGCCATTTTGCCTTTCCATGTTATTTCATATCTAGAATATATCCGATGTCCTGATCATTTCTCTCAACTACAATTTTATTAATTGAAGCTCCCAAATGCTCCAAATAATACCAGCGGGTAAAAATTATTCCCCGGAGGAAAAAGTGAAAATTTCCCCATAAGTCCAAATTTACACCAAAATCATAATGGTGGAATTTATACTCGTCATCTACACACTATTCGCGATTTATGGGTCAATTAATATCGATGATTAACTTAATCACCCTTAAACATCCTTTATTAGGATTCGAAAATCCTAGCTTTTACACGTACACTGCGGGTTCGCATCCTTGTTTTAAGCTTAAGTCTAGGGTTATAAATTTAAAGCTTGCACACACCGTTTGGAGCGAACAATATGTTTACGAAGTTCGGCACAAATAGCCTACTCTCCGTCCCAGGGTATGACCTTAGGATCGAACTATCTATTATCAGCTTCAAAGAGTCCTAGATACAAACTAGAAGAAATCCCCTTCTTCTCTCACTTTAGCCAATGCTACGATCTAGCTCCAACTCGTCACCTTGCTATAATAACCTAGTTACTTCGCAGAGTAATACACACTCGAGTATAACACTCTTTAGATATACCAATGGAGCTCTCGAGTTTTATCTCTCTTTAGGGGATAACTCTTTTAGTGAAAGAGAGAAAGAAAAACTATTTGATCGAATGAAGATGTTTTTGGATCGCTTGCAGACTATTGATGTTTCAGTGTACGCTTGTGTCCTTGTTCTTCAATCGCCATCTTCATTTATAGCCTTCTATGGAGAGGTCTTCTAGCCATTGGAAAGATGACCGTTTGAAGATGATTCTTCTTCTCCATGAAGATCGCTTCTTTGTTGAGATGAGGTAGATGTTGTGAATCTACATCTCCTGGAAACACGTTGATCTCTCCGTCCCTTAATCTTCTCGTAATGGGAGAGGATCTTCATGCTTTTCGGTTGAGAGGATCTTGGTTGAGGATCGTTGCAAGATCCTTGGTTGGTTGAGATTTTTGTTCAATCATATCTTCTTGTTGAGCAAATCTTTCCTAGAAGATCTTCTTTAGTGATTTAGCGTGCAGCCTTGACGTCTTTGTTCCCTTGAAATGAATTTCAAGGCCTCCATCTTTTAATCACTCTAAGCTTCTTGTCTTTCCTTGCATCCGATTTCAAGGTCTTCCAAGGTCCTTTGATTGTCTCACTTATTCAATACAAACCACCAAACCAAACCAAGCAACTCGATATATAATCAATAGTTGTTAGTGTATTAAACTACTTTATTTGTGTTTAAGTCTTCCATCATCATCACCTGTACAATTATATAATCAAGGTGGAGTTTCAATCTCCCCCTTGATGGAAGACAACACAAATACTTCGTACTTGCATTGTAAAGTTAGCGATGCATATATGAATATCAAACTAACTTAAAATACATAATGCAGAATATCAAAAATTTCGGATCACATTTATTTCTCCACCTTTGTCTTTCAACAAGGGAGAAAAATAGTCAAAGTAAGAAAATTGTAAAGCGCTACAACCCTGAAAAGTATTTCACAAAACCACAAAAACAAATCAAGTTTTTCAAAAACGAGCCTTTGATAGCTGAATCAAGGGACTTGACAGTCATGGTTATCCAGAGAACTTCATTCTTGATACCACCTTGAAGAGCTCCCTTTCCCTGCATGCTCCTTCATACACATCTTCCTCCAACGATGTTGAGCATTCAGGAGGTCATGTTCTTTGTGGAAAATGTATGTTCGCCTATGATCAGAATTCTTGTCATATTTCTTGACAACACCAAATTCTTCAATATGCAAAACTTCTGGATCCTTAGACGATGGTTGGCGAATAGGACGATCCTTGACTATCTTATAGCACTGGGTCATGACCTGTTCACCATTCTTCGTGGTAGCTTGCCCATCTTCTTCTGTTAAGGGCTTGATGTTGTTGGAAACTGTAAGAGAAAGAGCGTTGACATGAAACATCTGATTAATTTTCTGATTTAAATACCCAGTAGATCTTGTGTTTCGTCAAAACGATCAGTCATTGTTGATCGGAAGAAAATAAGATCACTTCTCAGAGAGTCCAATCCTCTTTCCACAGCCTCCAAACGTTGTATAGTGGTATAATCCACGCTGGTTGCTCCTTTAGAACCCATTAACCAGTGGCAGTTCTTTTAATTCTCATACTGTCAAAAAATTCCTCATCCAATTCTCCACACACAAAATGTTGCTCCTCATCAGAATAGTCAATCAGAAAGTGTTGAAATATTCTTGGAAGCAAACTTCCATATGGTAAGTAGTAATTACTGGGAGAATTTATGATGTGAACCATGTGGGACAGGATAATATCAGGAAGATTAACTTCTAACCCATTTAGCACATGATACAGAAAAGCAAGTAGTTAATTTGTCAACACATCTCTATTGTTAACCCTTGGTACTAGACATCTAACCAAAAGAGTACAAACAATTCTGGCTTCAAGGGTCAAACAAGTAGTGGTAGGTTGTGGTAGTGCAATGGGTAGAAGAAACTATTCTTTGGCCATCTTAACGGTTCTAGCGGGGGTAGGTGGTCAAAAGCATCATAGAGAGGGAGACCAAAAATATCAACAATAACCTCAGAGGTAATAGTAATTTTCTTACCTTTAACGACATAATCCAAAATCCATTCTCCCCTTTCTCTTCGGGCGGATAAGTTGATGTATAATAACTTGGTTGAGAAGAATCCAGATAGAACTTTCTTGAAGCACTTCAAGCCCTGGTAGAGAGAGACATGTGAATAGTTCTTGATCGACTAATTAACACATGCATTCGTGTCGTTTGTCGAACTCAGTCAGCCATTTCTTGACGGCTATTTGACTTCCAAACCAGTGTGAGGGAAGGCCCGTCTTGGCAAAAATTTCAGCATCATCCATATGAAATGGGGCACTAGAACTAGAATTTGAACCTAAGCTTGAGTGAGAATCTGAGTCGGATGAGATTTGAACAACTCTCTGTCGTTTGGGGGCCGATGATGCGGCATCATCAACTGAAGATCTCTTGGATGCCATGAAAATATTTGAGAGAGAGAGGAAGCGGGTTTGTGAAAAATTGAAAGAGTAAAGCACAAAGTTTGCAAAGAGAAGATGAAGCGGAAGAGATAAAGAAAGAGGAGAAGTAGTATTTAAGGGAAGAAGTCACATCAACATAAGATCACTAAAATATTGAGAAACTCAAAATCTTGGGAGAATCATTGTTGATTAAAATTCTTTCCATAAATTTTGTAACCCCTTTTCAAAATTCTTTGAATCTGAAAATAAAGCCTTTTGAAATCCTTTTAAAGAAAACTCTTAAAAAAAATTTTAGGAATTTGAATATTTAAAAGATATGAATTCCTAAATGATCCGTGTAAATTAATTTACCCTTGAATCTCATTTCAAGGCCCTTGAATTGCCTTTTAAGGCCCTTGAGAAAGAAAATTGGGTTGCATACGAAGGAGAAAATAAAATAATTTACTCCCCCTACGTTAATGCTTCTTTGTTCAACATACCAACCTCCAATCTAATAAAATTAAATTGCTCTTCATGAAGAGGCTTGGTAAAGATATATGCAAGCTGCAAGTTAGTTGATATAAAAGAGATCAAAACATCACCTTTCTCAACATGATCACGTATGAAGTGATGCCTTACATCGATATGCTTAGTCCTTGAATGTTGCACAGGACTTTTGGTTATCGAAATAGCACTAGTATTATCACATTATATAGGAATACCTTTCAAATCAAAGCCAAGATCACGAAATTGTTGAGCAATCCATAAAATTTGTGCACAACAGACTCCCGCGGCTATATATTCAACTTCGGATGTGGATAGGGCAACATAATTTTTCTTCTTGGAGTGCCAACTGATTAGGGATGACCCTAAGAATTGGTAACATCCAGAAGTGTTTTTTCTATCGACCTTATAACCTACAAAGTATGCATCTGAATAGCCAACAAGGTGAAACGAGCTTTGACGTGGGTACCATAACCCTAGATCCTTAGTGCCATTGAAATATCAAAAAATTCTTTTCACAGCTATCAAGCATGACTCTTTAGGATCATCTTGAAATCTTGCACACATGCACACAATAAACATAATGTCGGGTCGACTAGCAGTTAAATACAACAATGAACCGATCATACCTTGATACTCCTTTTGTACTACACTTTTGCCATCTTTGTCATGGTCAAGCGAAAGTATCGAACTCATAGGAGTCTTTGCGACCTTAGATTGATCCATCTTATACTTCTTAAGCAAGTCCTTAGTGTACTTGCTTTGATTGAGAAAAATTCCTTTCTTTTCTTGTGTAACTTGAAGTCCAAGAAAGAAATTTAGCTCACTCATTAAGCTCATTTCATGAGGAGTCTTTTTCAAAATAGGGCGAATTAAACATCTATTCAAAGTCTAATTTGCAGTGTTTACTGCTTCAGTCCAAAAACTTTTTGGCAAACTATTTTTTAAAAGCATCGTCCTAGACATATCCTCAAGAGTGCGGTTCTTACGTTCCACAACTCCATTCTGTTGAGGAGTTCTAGGAGGTGAAAAATTATGTAAAATACCATATTTTGCACAAAACAAATCAAACTTTAGTTGCTAAAATTCTCTACCATGATCACTTCTTATAGAAACGATTGGTAGGTTTTTCAAAGTTTACAACTCTCTACATAATTTTGAAAACTCAAACAATGCTTCAGATTTTTCTCGTAGGAAAGAAATCCATGTGAAACGAGAGAAATCATCCACAATAACAAGGATGTAATGTTTGCCTCTGGGAGATTTGACACTAATAAGTCCACAAAGATCCATATGTAAGAGTTCAATGGGTCGAGAAGAACTTACAACTTTCTTAGGTTTGAATGAACCACTTGTTTGTTTACCTTGTGTAAAAGCTTTACATAGTTTATCTACTTTCAAATTTAGGTTTGGCAAGCCTCGTACCAAATATTTTGAAAGTAGCTTCTGTATTATGTGCATACTTACGTGACCAAGTCTTCTATGCCAAAGCCTTAGATCATCAATCAAGGCCTTGAGACATTTTAGCTTAGTTCCTGAAACTTGGTTAGTACTCATAGAATATATATTGTTACATCTAGGAGTAGTAAGCACAATGTCACCCGTCATTTTGTCTTGAACTTCACATTTTTCTGAATCAAACAATACTTTATTGCCCTTATCACATATTTGAGAGATACTAAGCAGATTATACGTTAAACCGTCAACCAGATATACATCATCAATGAAGTTAGATGAATTATAACATATTTTACCAATGTCAATAATGTCACACTTTTCTTTATCACCAAGCGTAATGGTTCCAGATGATTGCTTCTTTAAGTCTGAGAATAGTGAGCTTTTTTCACTCATGTGTCTTGAGCAACCTGTTCGCTCCAAACGGTGTGTGCAAGCTTTAAATTTATAACCCTAGACGTAAGCTTAAAACAAGGATGCGAACCCGCAGTGTACGGGTCAATCGTAGTAAAAAGCAAGGAATTCCAGGGGTCGATCACAGGGACTTAGTGAAACAAAGTCCAATTACGGTAAGCTTTAGCAATCACTAACCACAAAGCAATTAAGACAATCAAAGATGATAAAAGCATCTAGTTGTGGTTCCAACTCTAGGGATTAAAGCATGATACTAACCACAAGAGGTGATTAAAACAATCAAAGATGATATATAAGTCAATAAAGGAAACATGCAATTCTAGGGATTAAAGCATCTAGTTGTGGTTCCAACTCAAGATCTAAAGATAAGCGGACAAAGCTGAGGTTTTTGCATGGGGAAGGTGTTACTAAAGTGGAATAGATCACCGGATAAGTCTCACTACTCACTAATCCTAAACCGTAACTCCTATTACCGGGTAAGTCTCAAGGAATCAAGATAAAGAACTATAATCTCAAACTAACATACCATCTAAGGGAATAGAATCAACCATTACCGGGTAAGTCTCAGGCTAACTCACAAAGATGGAATGAAAGCACACTCAAACCCCAATAAAGGATAAACCTTTATTACCTACACTTATGATCGTTGGTACACAAACTAAGGAATTACCGGGTAAGTCTCATCCTAAGCTTGCATTGAACCAGGAAAGGTGTAATAAGAATAGGATTTGGCAAACTCTAACACTTAACTCTCAGTTTAGGATCAGATAAGTCACCTCGGTCAGAAGAATTCCACCCCGGCCGAGATGTTCATCGACTGAGCGAGATGCTTAGGGTTAAGGTTAAAGACTCAAACTTTCAGGGTCCTACTGGAATCTAAGATTATTCTATCATTGTTTTTCCCACAACCTTCAGGCAATCACCCTAGAATCACACAAGGAAATTAGCCACTCATCATCATGAAAGCAATAATCAAATATATGGGAAGAAGGTGAATATTTGAACAAGAAGAATTTAATGAAAAGACTTCAATAACTGAATCAAATATCACAACAAAGCGTTCCTTGGATAGAAATCCAACAAGCAAGACATCAAGGAAGAGAATCTAAGGTAATCTTACAAGAAAACCTTCAAAAGCTATAAAAGCTACAATCTTCCTTCTTCAACCTTCAAAAAGGTTCTTCAAATCTCCCAACTGGAGTATGCCGCAGCGGTGTATAAACCCTGATTGATGGTATAGCATGATGTGGATTTGTGGAAAATCCGACCCTCTTTATAGGAAAATTACTCTCCAAAGATAAGATATCTTAGAAAGATCTCTTCCCATAAAAATAGGTAAAATATATGATCTAGCATATCTTCTTCCTTCCAGGAGCCAAACCCAAAAATATAAGATCTTTTTCCAAAGATAAAAGATCTCAACCAAGAATAAAATATTCTCGCCGCGTCCTAGGTATTCGCCTCGGTCGAGTCGACTTCTCTGGATCACCTCGGTCGAGGTTAATCTGTGGTCAACCGAGGTGAGTCACAACTGAATGTGAAATCTCTCAAATCTGGTCCAAAGTGAATCCTAAATCCATGGCTATGCTTCCTGGATGGTTCCTTATGCTCCTGGATGTAGCTCCAATGACTCCATAGCTCCTTTTGCTCCTTTTTGATGCAAAACGTGCCATTTTACCTACGATTACAACAAAACTAGGTGTAGACCTCGATTCTCGCAAAGGTAGATGAAATGGTAATATAATCACATATTATACATACAAACATGCAGATTATGAAAGATAAAACGTCCAAACAAACCCCAAAATATAGACTATAATTCATGCTATCAAAATACCCCATACTTAGCCCTTGCTTGTCCCCAAGCAAGTTCCGCATATAAAAGACAAGATAGAATGGATTATAAGTCAATAAAATCAATGAAAAGTCTTTCAAAAACATTTTTATGGTGTGCAACAATCATAGATCACTCTAAGAGAATACTTCATGGAATTTAAAATCAATGTATGATCAAAACATTTTATAAATATAGAAAAATTGTTCATCTTTGCATAAAATCATAGAATGCATAATAAGTCATAATTATCGAAATTAATCATGTATAATCCAGTTTAAACCACTAAGTCAATCAACAAGCTCAAGGTCTCAAGGGCTTCCCAAAAGAAAGGTTAAGAAACGTGTAGGGTAGGGATGTATGTAAGGTAATGTGGTGCTAGAATCCGGGAAAAGGATGAACTTCACTTTCACTTTGACTTGCAACATCTTCCACCAATAAGTTTTGCTTATTTCACACTTTTTCTTTTTACTTTACTTTTTGGGATGCATGGACAGAGGTGCACAATAACCGAAGCCTAGGAAATCAGCAATCATCAATTTCTTGAGATGCATCAAACCCTTGATGCACATACCATGACCCGTTAGGAATATCGCTCAATCCGACTTTGGCAAGACACAAACACCCGGCTATGTGAATGGTGCCGAGTTACTCATCTTCATGATTGACTTCCCCAAACCTAAGATTACTTTCTAACTCTTTCACTTCCAGCCAACTTCTCAACCTTACTTCACTTGCTTTCACCACTTGCTTGCTTCCAAATTCCCGGATAGGTAAAGGGAGGCAAAATGTATATGAGGGGCTAAGCATGATCAAGAAGAAGAAGAGAGAAGAATGAATTGCCTTGGTCTTTCCAGGAAGAAAGTGAGAGAACTCAAAATGTGGTGTCAACCTTCAAATTCAACATAATTTAGACAAAAACAAAGTATTAAACATGCCAAAAATTTCAAACAAAGCATTTAGCAACTTAAACATATTATAAAACCTTTCAAACACATAAATAATTTCAAAACCAGTCAGTAAACAAGATCTTCACTGAGATCATATCCAAATAAGTAACACAAAAATCGTTTTCGAAAACTCTCAGATAACCCACCTCGGTCGAGGTGTTCTTAGGTCAACCGAGGTGAAACACCTCGTTCGGCCAGAACTGCCCCGGTCGAGGTCCAAAACGTTTTTTTTAAAAACCAGTTTTCTTTCAGTTTCGACGTTTTTTCAGTCAAATAACCTGTAAGTATGCATGCAATCTCAGATAAACATATAGAAGCAACTGAAGCGTAAATATAAATATCTGATCAAGTGGAGTCATACATAAGTGTCAAATAATACATCACATAAACACCCCATACTTGGGACACACTGTCCTAGTGGGTCAAAATAAGTCTAAAGGATAAAAATACTCACCGGATAATAAGCTGAACTGCATAAAAATAAGAAAGAAAATCCTGCAGCTCTCAGTAGTCGCGATCCGGTGGTGGTGGTGGTGGCACATACGGATACTGGGACGGGTCGAATGGATAGCCCATGATGTGCTCAAACTGAATCTGGGCCATCATGTGCTGGTAATGCTGCCGCTCCTACATCTCGCGGATATCCAGTGACAAAGCAGCATATGAATCAATAACCTGATCCGTCAGATCATCGATCAGTCTATGAGCCTCTGGATCCCTGTGTCGGCGTGTCCTACGCCTAGCAGGTCTCACTGGAGAAGTAGCAGGTGCAGGCTCAGTATCCTCATCATCTAGATCTATAACTGGTGCGCTCGTCCCTGCAGTATTTGTCCCTGTATCCATCGGGACTCCACCCTCTCTGTCATCAGTTGTCTCCTCATCATCTGCCTCCTCCTCAGCTGGGGCCGTTGCTGCCTCTCTGTAATCCTCCATCAGTGGAGCCCAAGCGGTCTGCCAATAATGTGAGTCAAAAACAGAAAACTGGGCAGACCACCTAATCCCCTGTGGTGTAGTCAGCTCCCATGGCATAGCCACGTACGGCGTAGTCAGACCTCGGGGAACCAGAATCCGCCGAGTGATCATCTCCTGCAGCCCAAGCAGCTTCGGAGCCGCCACCATCGTGCAAGCACTGAGATCCATGTCCTGATAGCTAGCTATATGGGTGACAAGCCCTCCGCAGCAGATGTCTCCCTTCGCCTTGGCCTTGATCTTGTGCAGATCCTCTGCCAACATCAAGCCAAAGTCCGGGATACCCCCAGTAACCATGCAGTATAAACTGAAAAGCTCTCCCTGTCGGATCTTCTGGGGCGTCTCAGTACGCGCTAGAAGTGTCTCGCTGAAGATCCGGTGGGCTAACCTAAAGGCTAAATGGAAGATGACCTTCTCCTTGGAATCTCCAAGGCGCCATCTGTCTGCATGCTCAACAATATGGGCAATCTGCCCCCAAAACTCCCTAGCTACTGATCGGGACGGGAAGTCAACAGCTGTAGGCTCAGGAAACCCAAAAATCTCTCTCCAGTACTCAAGTGGCACTAAGAATTTCCGGTTCATCAACCGGTACTTCACATATCGCTCTGTGGGAAGGTAGGTGAAGGAGCTAATGAACTCTAAGGTGGGCTCCAAATAGGTTGGGGCTCGGATCTCAGTAAACTGATCCAGCCCTACTGTAGATATCATCCTCCTAAGGTCTCCGTCTACCTGGAGGCAATCAAAAGCAGACACGTCCAGAAAGCGAGGTGCAATCACTGGACGGCCGGAAATACGGTCGTAATCGACCTGGTGTCGCTCATGGATCACCGGTCGATAGGGTCGGGAAGAAGAGGAAGAAGGGGAAGGTGAGGATCTATCTCTAAGGGCAAGGCGTCTATCGGAACTCATTTTCAAAAAATCACACTGTCAGGTCACCTCGGTCAACTGACAACACTCAAGAATCACCTCGGCCGAGGCACAGAACGACTGGACCGAGGCGGAAAACTGGATTCTAATTTCCTCAGAAAATTCAGTTCTTTTCTCCCAAGATCACTACAACTGCTTCCTATGGGGTACTTAATCCTTTCCTTAGCAAATGCAAGGCCAACCAAAGCCCAAATCGAAGCGAAATCGGAGAGGTAGGGTTTCGGTTTTGTTTTACCTCGTTCGGCCGAATCGGTTCGATTTTCTTGCAGATCGATGATGCACTGGGATCCTCTGAGTCTTAATCGCAGTTTGGAGACAGAAATCTTCGAAAACGAGCAAAAATCATAGAAGCGAGGTGAAACTATCGCCGCGGTCGAGGGAGAAGAGTAAAGTGAGGAGAGAGAAATCTCCAGCCCTTTTATACCCTTTTCTGGAACTGCTGTCACCTCGGTCGAGATGGTCTCGACTGGACCGAGGTGGTACGGACCGAGGTGGTTCTTCAGAAAACCCTAGTCGCCTCGGTTGCTCAAGAATCATCTCGGTCGAGGTGCTCTGACAGCAACCGAGATGCCTCAGTCAAACTTCGTCTTCTCAAATTCTCGATCTTCTGTACTTCCAGTTCTGCTCCTTCCTTAGATGTCTCCTGTTATCTGTCTAGAACGCCAAAAACAAAGCAAAGCAAAGCAAAAGCAAAAACTATCTAAGCTAGACTAGAAAAAGGGAAAGAAAGCAATACCTTGGGTTGCCTCCCAAGAAGCGCTTGGTTTAAGGTCACTAGCTGGACCATGATGCGCCTCTCAAATGTGATGGGAGGTGCCCTCACCCCATACTTCACCTCCATCGTGGGGTGAAGTAAGTAAGTCTATCAAACGCTCCAACAAGTGTAAATGCTCATCGGGGAATGAATCGTCTATGGGTGGATCGTCCTTCTCGCGTGAAGATGCAGGTAGCCGGCTGAGGTGATCCGCAACAGAATTCTCGGATCCCTTCTTCTCGCGGATCTCTAAGTCAAACTCTTGAAGCAAGAGAATCCATCGAATAAGGCGTGGCTTGGCATCTTTCTTAGCCAACAAGTAACGAATGGCTGCATGGTCGGTGTAGACAATGACTTTTGCCCCAACTAAATAGGAACGAAACTTCTCGAAAGCATATACAACCGCCAATAATTCCTTCTCGGTGGTAGCGTAGTTGCGTTGTGCTACATCTAGCGTCTTGCTAGCATAGTAAATGGCGGTGGTCCATCCATCCTTCTTCTGTCCAAGCACCGCTCCTACGGCTACATCACTAGCATCGCACATGATCTCAAAGGGCAAGGTCCAATCCGGAGGTTGGATAATGGGAGCGGAGATCAACGCTTCCTTAATCCTGTAAAAAGCATCAAGACACTCCTGCGAAAACTCAAAAACAACATCTTTATTCAAGAGGTTAGTTAGAGGTTTAGAAATCTTAGAGAAGTCCTTGATGAATCTCCTGTAAAACCTGCATGCCCGAGAAAACTCCTCATACCTTTAACAGAACAAGGGGGAGGGAGTTTCTCAATAGTCTCGATCTTAGCGCGATCGACCTCAATGCCTCGATTAGAAACGAGGTGTCCTAGCACAATGCCTTCATTAACCTTAAAATGACACTTCTCCCAATTCAAAACAAGATTAGTGTCTTCACATCTTTTAAGCACTAGAGAAAGTTTAGATAGGAAATCATCAAAAGAGGAACCATATACAGAAAAATCATCCATAAATACCTCCATGATCTCCTCTATGTACTTGGAAAAGATAGCCATCATGCATCGCTGGAAGGTAGCGGGTGCATTGCACAATCCAAATGGCATCCTCCTATAAGCAAATGTCTCCCATGGACAAGTGAAAGTGGTCTTCTCCTGATCATCCGGATGGATAGGAATCTGGAAGAATCCACTATAACCGTCTAAGTAGCAAAAGTGTGAATGCTGGGCCAACCGCTCGAGCATTTGATCAATGAAGGGAATTGGAAAATGGTCCTTCCGTGTGGCCTTGTTTAGCTTCCTATAATCGATGCAAACCCTCCAACCCGTAACGGTCCAAGTTGGGATCAACTCGTTGTTCTTATTCGTCACAACGGTCATCCCTCCTTTCTTCGGAACTACATGCACCGGGCTAACCCACTTGCTGTCCGAGATAGGGTATATAATACCTGCATCCAACAACTTAAGAATTTCCTTCTTCACAACCTCTTTCATGATCGGATTTAACCGTCTTTGAGGTTCCCGTGAAGTCTTATGATCATCCTCCATTAAAATTCTATGCATGCAGAAAGAGGGCTTAATCCCAATAAGATCATCTATAGTATAACCCAAAGCCTTTTGATGCTTTCTTAGGACATGCATTAGTTTAGATAATTCAGTTTCGGAAAGGGAAGTACTAACAATAACGGGATAAGTGGAATCCGGTCCAAGAAAGACATACCTCAAGTGATTTGGGAGTTGTTTAAGCTCCACAACTGGGGGTGCTTTCTGAGGGGGATCCTTGCTTCCTCCTTCCAGTGGAGTAGATCCAGAAACTGGACTTTTGGAAGTCTCAGTTGAAGTCGTCTCGCCATCGACCTCGGTCGAGGCGAAGAGGCGTTGACCGAGATGTTCTTCAGTCGCCTCGCTCAGTCCAAAAAGTGCCTCGGTCGAGGTACTGCAACTGGAACCGAAATTGGAGATCTTCGTCTCCTGGGTTAGCTTCTCAGTTTGAGCTCCTGGATCCTCTTCCAGTGCTTTTAAGCTCCGTATATCTGCATCACAAGAAGCATTTATACCTTCCTCCATTAAACTGAAGCTAATAACTCTTTTGAGTGGATCGTTAATAAGGATAGAGCTCACCAATTCTCTTGATTCTTCTTCATCATAGATGTTGAAGATATCATCGCTTAGCTGCTCCCCTTCCATGGTTGCAAGTAGTGCGAACTCCACCTCATCGCCACCAATGTTGAATTTCAACTTGGCGTTCTTGCAATCCACGTTGCAACCCGAAGTTGCTAGAAATGGCCTCCCGAGAATAACAGGAACAGGATAATCTGCGGGAATGTCAAGTACAACAAAATCTATGGGTAAATAGAAGTTACCTAACTTGACCGGAACGTCCTCCAAGATGCCCACGGGATGGGTGATGGAGCGATCCGCCATATAAAGTCGAATCTTGACCGGCTTGGGCTCTCCAAGTCCGATCTTCACACATAGCTCCAGCGGGATGATGCTCACGTTGGCTCCTAGATCACAAAGGGCTTCACAAGTGACATCCCCAACTTGAATGGGAATGCAAAATGAGCTGGGATCTCTCAATTTAGGTGGCATCTTCTCCTTCATGATTTGTATTAGCTCCGAGGATTTAGATGTCATCCTAACTTCACAAAAATCTTCCAGTTTTCTCTTCCTTGATAGGATCTCTTTCAAGAACTTCCCATAGGCGGGCATTCCAAGAATAGCATCAAGAAAAGGAATGTTAATGTGCAGTTTATTCATCAAGTCAAGGAACTTACCAAAGTGCTTGTCTAGATGTGCTCTGGCCCTTGACTGGGGGAATGGAAGTGGTGGTTTGTATGCAGGAGGTGGAACATAAACTTCAGTTTTCCCCTCCGCTTTTTGTGGCTCCACCTCGGTTGGCATCTCGGCCGAAGTGTTCTTCGACTGCACCTGGACCGAGGTGGTCTTCGTCGGTACTGGCACCGACCGAGGCACTGGATCTGCAGTTTTCAGTCCACTCCTCGTAGTTATGGCCATGATCTGGCCCTTAAGGTTGCTTTCCGTCCTTGCTGGAAGCTTCCCTAGATCTCTTGGCGCTTCATTCGCCCTACTTGCAAGTTGTTGTTCAAAGGCTTTTTGGGCCTTCGAAAATGAAGTCATAGAGGTCTCCATAGCGTTGAGCTTGATCAAGATAGCCTCCAGAACTGCGTCTTTCTTTTCCGGCTGAGACGAACTTGATCCTTGCCCCTGGCTTTTTAATGGAGTAGAAGAAGAAGAAGGGGAAGAGAGGAAAGGGTTAGAGGAATCGTTAGAGTTGGAGTTTGAATGATTGTTACCAGAATTTTGGTTGTTCGTCCTCCAATTGTTGCTATTAGATCCTCTATTATTATTGTTGTAATTGTTGTTCCGGGAACCGTTGTTATTGTTACGGTATCCGTTGTTGTTGTTCCTTTGTCCTTGCTCTTCCTTCTTGGTTTGAGCAACCAAGAGTTCCTTCAATTGCTTCACGTCATTTTTCAAAGACGTGAGTTGATTGTTGTTGGGCTGAGTTTCTTGGAAGTTAACTCTTTTAACTCCACCTTCAGCTCCTTGGTGGGTGTACTTCTCCATATGCAAAGCTTGCTTCTCGATGAAGTCCCAAGCTTCGTCAATCGCCATGTCCATAAAGGTACCGGCGGAGAGTAGTTGGAGATTGAACTGGGTGCTTCCGTCCAGTCCCTTGAAGTATATCTCCAATAATTCTAACTTTGGAATCCCATGATGTGGGCAATCCAAAAGAATGTCCTTGAACCGCTCTCATGACTTGGACAAGCTCTCCTTGTCCTTCATAATGAAAGCGTTGATCTTCCCTCTCATTTCAGCGGTCTTTGAGGGGGGAAAGAATTTGGTCAAGAACTCCGTTGGCATCTCCTCCCATGTGCTAATTTTTCCTGGAGGAAGAGATTGATACCAAGTAAGAGCTCTATCTTTTAAAGAAAAGTAAAAAGGTCTTAGCTTGTAGTTGTTATTTTCAATCCTTGAAGGTCTCAAGGTTTCCATCAAGATCTCATAGTTTTGAAGATGTTGATGTGGTGATTCCTTCTCCAGCCCTCCGAACTGGCATTGGCGAATCATGGATAGAACTTGCGGTCGAAGTTCATAGTCATGGTCCGCTGGATCTCCTAGGTTAACTCCTGGACGCCTCAGTTGTTGATTGGGGTCCATCCTTTGACCTAGGGTTTGTGGGATTCCTGCAAGAAGAACGTCTCGGACTGGCATCCGAGGTGGAAGTACCTCGGCCGGGGCGTTAGGTACTGGGACCTGCCTCGGTCGAGGGTCAGCAACTGGGACTTGCATCGGTCCAGCATCGGGAACTGGGTCTTCCCTCGGTCGAAGTAGAATCTGGTCTCGTATGGCTGCCATATCTGCTTCGATTGCTAAAGTCCTGGTGCGAGTTTCTTCCTTCTCTTGCCTTAGTTCTTCCCTGCTGAGGCGTAGCAGCTCTAACGCCTCTTTCAACTCGGCCTCAAGATTGCGGTTGTCTTGTTGGGCCATCTTCGCTTCTCTTAAGCGTCGCTTGTATGTCTTTTCTGGTTCGGGATCGTAAGGAACGATTTCCTTCCTAGTGCGGGTTCTTCGCATATACCTAAGAAAGAACCTGCAAAAGTCACTCAAGTAGAGTGGTTAGTAAACACGGGGGCAAGTGCCCCAAGAGCAAACCATAACCGGCTCGGTCTAGACCAAGTCCCCGGCAACGGTGCCAAAAACTTGTTCGCTCCAAACGGTGTGTCCAAGCTTTAAATTTATAACACTAGACGTAAGCTTAAAACAAGGATGCGAACCCGCAGTGTACGGGTCAATCGTAGTAAAAAACAAGGAATTCCAGGGGTCGATCATAGGGACTTAGTGAAACAAAGTCCAATCACGGTATGCTTATGTAAATACTAACCACAAGAGGTGATTAAAACAATCAAAGATGATATATAAGTCAATAAAGGAACCGTACAATTCTAGGGATTAAAGCATCTAGTTGTGGTTCCAACTCAAGATCTAAAGATAAGCGGACAAAGCTGAGGTTTTTGCATGGGAAAGGTGTTACTAAAGTGGAATAGATCACCGGGTAAGTCTCACTACTCACTAATCCTAAACCGTAACTCCTATTACCGGGTAAGTCTCAAGGAATCAAGATAAAGAACTATAATCTCAAAATAACATACCATCTAAGGGAATAGAATCAACCATTACCGGGTAAGTCTCAGGCTAACTCACAAAGATGGAATGAAAGCACACTCAAACCCCAATAAAGGATAAACCTTTATTACCTACACTTATGATCGTTGGTACACAAACTAAGGAATTACCGGGTAAGTCTCATCCTAAGCTTGCATTGAACCAGGAAAGGTGTAATAAGAATAGGATTTGGCAAACTCTAACACTTAACTCTCAGTTTAGGATCAGATAAGTCACCTCGGTCAGAAGAATTCCACCCCGGCCGAGATGTTCATCGACTGAGCGAGATGCTTAGGGTTAAGGTTAAAGACTCAAACTTTCAGGGTCCTACTGGAATCTAAGATTATTCTATCATTGTTTTTCCCACATCCTTCAGCCAATCACCCTAGAATCACACAAGGAAATTAGTCACTCATCATCATGAAAGCAATAATCAAATATATGGGAAGAAGGTGAATATTTGAACAAGAAGAATTTAATGAAAAGAGTTAAATAACTGAATCAAATATCACAACAAAGCGTTCCTTGGATAGAAATCCAACAAGCAAGACAACAAGGAAGAGAATCTAAGGTAATCTTACAAGAAAACATTCAAAAGCTATAAAAGCTACAATCTTCCTTCTTCAACCTTCAAAAAGGTTCTTCAAATCTCCCAACTAGAGTATGCCGCAGCGGTGTATAAACCCTGATCGATGGTATACCATGATGTGGATTTGTGGGAAATCCGACCCTTTTTATAGGAAAATTACTCTCCAAAGATAAGATATCTTAGAAAGATCTCTTCCCATAAAAATAGGTAAAATATATGATCTAGCATATCTTCTTCCTTCCAGGAGCCAAGCCCAAAAATATAAGATCTCTTTCCAAAGATAAAAGATCTCAGCCAAGAATAAAATATTCTCGCCGCGTCCTAGGTATTCGCCTCAGTCGAGTCGACTTCTCTGGATCACCTCGGTCGAGGTGAATCTGTGGTCAACCGAGGTGAGTCACAACTGAATGTGAAATCTCTCAAATCTGGTCCAAAGTGAATCCTAAATCCATGGCTATGCTTCCTGGATGGTTCCTTATGCTCCTGGATGTATCTCCAATGACTCCATAGCTCCTTTTGCTCCTTTTTTATGCAAAACGTGCCATTTTACCTACGATTACAACAAATCTAGGTGTAGACCTCGATTCTCGCAAAGGTAGATGAAATGGTAATATAATCACATACTATACATACAAACATGCAGATTATGAAAGATAAAACGTCCAAACAAACCCCAAAATATAGACTATAATTCATGCTATCACAACCACTATCTAATATCCATTTATGCTCCTTTACCTTGGTGATATCCTGCAAAACAGCAAACATCAACCTTTCCGGGTCGACCAAATGACATATTTTGGTCCATATTCAGGTTCGATCATGTTTGGTGGTCTAGTACCTTTAGGAGTCCAGATTTGTTTGACCTGTTTTCTTAAACAAAGAGGATAGGTGTTTCTAATAAAATAAGGGTCATTTCTTCTATATGGACATGTAGATGTAACATGACCCTTTTTACAACAGTAAAAGCAAGTAGGCAAATGAATACTTCATTTGGCTTTGACAAAAGTGGTAGTTGGTTTTCTAGGAAAGCTTCTGTGATAACCTATACCATTTTTGTTAAGTGAGGAATGTTGTTCACCCATTAATCTTTCAAGAATAGATTTTGAACGAGTAAATTTAACAAGTGCAACCTTCTGGTCTTGACACGTCAAAGTTAGATCAACTTTCTCTTTCTCTAGATCGATATAGTTTCGATAAAGAGAGGAGAGGTTGTCCTTTAGAATTGCATTTTCCGATTCCAAGGCCTTGATATTGTCATCAAGGTCTACCTTTTCCGTGTTAAGATTTTGCAATCTCTAGAGACATCTCACTTAGTTGTTTTTCTTGTTTAAGAAGCTTTTCTTTTAGAGAATTTATCCTTATTTTATGTTCCTTGTCACATATAATAATGTCTTTAAGGAATTGTTTCATGTCAGATTAAGGTTGAGACATAATAGTACTTACCACATTGTCAACATAGAGATTTGACTCTTCTTCATGATCGGCTATGAGACATAGGTTTGCTTGTTCTTTTTCGTCTTCTGATTCAGTTGAGGATTCTGAATCACTCCATGAAGCTACCATAGCTTTCTTCTTTCGATCATTTTTCTTGAAGTTGGTCCTCTTATTTTGTGGACAATCCTTCACTAGATGATTTGTTTCACCACATTCAAAACAAGTCAGCACTCTAGTTTTCTTGTTAGAGTTAGAAAACTTACCTCACGGTTTTGATGCTCGTGGATATTCTCTATTGTTTCCCGATTGTTTCATTATCTTGAGAATTCTCGCGAGACCCTTAGAGATCATGGCAATTGCATCTTCTTCGTCATCATCATCACTATCTTCCTCTTCTGATGGTAATTCTACCTTTTTTTATTTTAATGCCAGATTCTTAGTGTTGGATGGGAGCTCTCCATCTTCTTCACCGAGAACCATTTCATGTGTGATGAGTTTTCCAAGGAGGTCATCAAGAGGAAGAGTTGAGAGATTATGAGCTTCTTCGATGACAGTCATCTTTGGTCTCCACTTGACTTTAGGTAAGCTCCTTAGAACCTTCCTAACTTTTTCTTCATTTGTGAAGACCTTTCGTAGTGAGTCCAAGTTGTTCACGATCTCAGTGAATCTTGTGAACATTTCTTTGACTGATTCATTTGGATTCATCTTGAATAGTTCGTATTGTCTGAGGAAGATGCTAATCTTGGTTTCCTTGACTTGACTTGTTCCTTCTTATGTGACAACAAGTTTGTCCCATATTTCCTTTGCACTCTTGCATGATGAGATACGGTTGAATTCGTTGGCATCTAATCCACAGTAGAGTAGGTTCATAGCTTTGTAGTTCTTTGACACACTGTCAAAATCAGCTTGTGTGAAGTCAGCTTCCTTCTTTCGGACTTGGACACCTTCAACTGTCGTAGTTGGGACTTTGGGGCCATTTTGAATGATGCTCCATATTTCCATGACCTGATCAATAATGAACATATGCATGAGTGCTCTCCAATGGGAAAAGTTGTTGCCACAGAAGAGTGGTGGTCGAGATGAGGATCTTCCTTGAGCAAATCCTCCATCACCTACAGGATTCATAATTAGTCTCACTGATGGTTAAATCAATATACGTGAGTCTAGCTTTGATACCAATTTAATAACCGGTAGGTGAATAAAAAGGATAAAAGATACTCTAGAAGAGGGGTTGAATAGAGTATGGGAACTTTTCACAAAACCAATCTCAAGGCCTTGAAACTACTTTCAAGGGTCTTGATGTCGATCTGAGCTCTTTGTGATACACTTTGAATAACATAGAATCATATGCCAGAAATATATGAACTGTATATAACCAAGAGAGTATGTTTTCAAGTATTACTTTGCATATATCATAAGAAAAAGGTTGAACTACACTATAAGGTATGACTCGTATCACCGTGAAAGTTAGTTACATATCATATCATTTAGATGTAAAAGGAAACTAAAGATGAGATGATAGTGAAAAAAGAGGAGGGATAAAGTTCTAAAGCAAAGTTCATTTGTACCTGAGGAAGATTTCGTTTCCAGTGCCCTTTTAGGCCCTCCTCCCTTCCGATCATAGTTATCACCTTCATAAATAATTTTTGGGATAGAAATATAGCATCAGACCAAAGTCATCACACTATTGGCATTATAAACATCCCTAGTGTTGCGCCTACTGGAACTTTATGAATGGTATCTAACCTGTATACTATGGAAATGTGGCTTTTAGGAAATTATTTCAATTTTAGATCAATGGAGAAGCAACTGAATCAAAAGAAAGATACAAGCCTCTAACTTCAATGAAACATGAATATCTTTATTTGATCACTCATGTGTGATCATAAAGGTCTTTGAACATAAAATGGGAAAAATCAGTTGAAAAATGAAACAAGCAAGCAGATTCCAACTTTAATGAAAAATCAATGTTGGCCGAGTAATTACACTCATGCAGGTTAAAATGTTCATCAAGTACAAATCCACTTATAGAAAAGTTCAGTGCAGAGGATCATCAATCAACAACCCAACTGAAATGTGAAGGTCATTGTAAGTAAACTAGTGATGAATATGAAGTGAGTATATTCATAACATATCACTTTACTAAGCTACAGAGAAAAATCATGACTTCTAGTTTTCTCACAAAATCACGACTTTTAGTTTTCTTACAAAATCATAAATATACAATAGCAACCTCTAAGTCTGGGAGAAAAAAGATGCACCTCATTTACTAGTTTCATACTTTTATTCCATAATTTTATTGTAAGGCCTTCAGAACTAAATGCTTTTCACAGATATCCAAGGAAGACAAAATAAGAAAGTCATTCGTACTTGAAAAATAACAATTCCAAGAGCAAACCACTTAGCAATCTCTAGTGCTCCTTTAGAAAAGCATAGAACTTGTCAAAATCTCTAGTATTGTCAATTGGGATTTCCTGCACAACAAAAAAAAAATCAACAACTACAATTTCAGAATGAGGAACTAATATTATACATGCAGAAGAAAGCTCCTCACGAATTGTAGTCTTGCAACTAATGTTATACCTGCAGAAGAAAGCTCCTAATTGAGGAATTAATATTATACCTGCAGCCAAAATAATCAACAACTACAATTCCAAGAGCAAATCACAGGTGCCCTGAACGAATTGTAATATGTCTTACAACTGAATAAATTGCAGTCGAGGCCATCATTGCAACTGAACAAATCTAGATTTTTGTTGTAGTCTTCGATCTAGTATCTCCTCTCTGCAGCCATAGTCGAGATCTGCATCCGTAGTCGATTGAATCAAGTTCTGCAGCCAAACGAATCAAGATCTGCAACCGAACAAAAAAAAATCTATGTTGCAATCTGTTTGTGTTGTAATCGTTGATCAAGAATCTCCTCTTTGCAACCGTAGTCTAGATCTACAGCCGTAGCCAAACGAATCAAGATCGATTTGCAGCCGAACGAATCAAGATCTACAGCGTGCTCAACGAGACCGATCGAACAACAATCGATCTGCAACCAAAGCTTTGAGTTGAAGTCGTCGATCGAGTATCTCCTCCCAATTTAGAAGTTGTAGTCTTCGACCGATTGTAAATCATGTCTGTTTGAAACGACCGGATAGAGAGATGCTTGAAGCGGCCGGATAGAGAGATGGGTACGATATAGGGTTTACAGGGTTTTTAGGGTTTACACCGATTTTTTCTTATTAACTCCCGAGAGTAATAGATTATGAGATTTTAACGAGATTTTTTTTTCAAGTGGTTTAAATAAAACCCCTGAGAGTATATTTAAAAAATTAAAACAAATATATATATATATATATATATATATATATATATATTATTATATATATATATATATATATATATATATATATATATATATATATTATTCTCAGAGGTTGTTCCAAAAACCCCTAGAGTGTTTTTATATTACAAGGGTTTTTATTAACCCCTGAGAAATTACCCCTGAGAGAGACTACTTTTATTCTAGTGCGCTATTTGCTTTTATTTCCGGTATAAATTTAAGACTTATTTTCGTTCATATACACACGTGTGAGAGCGAACACACGTCCATATCAATAAAGCTTTGCCCGAAATCCTTTAGCAATCTGTATATTTACAGTTTTAAAAATTGATTGAACATTGCCTGTACACATAAGAGGATTTCTTATTAAAATTTCATGATAAAATGTCACAATATACAAAGATAGGGTCTTATATGAGCTAGAAAGTGATCAAGGCAAGAAATACAAAAAGATCGAATGAACATCGGATTATAAGAGCAACACTCTTGTTTATAGTGAGAGATGTAAAAAGGATGAAAGCTTTTCAATGGGAATTCATCATCTCGCTAGGATTTAAATAGTTACACTTATCATTAGCTAACTTCGTCAACCAAGAAGTAACGCAAAAACCCTAACATCATTTAGGGCTTCGTCAACCAAGAATTAATGCAACAACCACCTTAACTCGCACTTCCGAAAAAAACCCCTAGAACCTCGAAGGAAGCTTCGAAGACGGAGAAGTTTCTTTTCGATAGGAAGAGCCTTGCGACCTCCTTATTTGTCTTAACATGTGTAGCTGCAACAAGAAAGATATCATCTTAACAAGACCACGAGAATGGAGAAAGAAAACAGAAGCAGCAAAGAAGAGAAAACCAAGGGAACAATTGGGTTCTAGACAGTTGGAGCCGCCATGTTCAAGCTCCTTCAAGCTCACCTCTTCACGAAGGTAGCCAGGGAACAATTGAGTTCCAAACACTTGGAAGCAACATCAAGAGCGATGGAGATCGACAGCGATGACGACGGAGAAGATTGAGAGCGATGGAGAATAGTTGAGTTTTAAACTCAAAGGCACAAATCAAGAGCAATGGAGAAGCGACATGAGGGTTAGCTTTAAAAGTTAGGGTTTGAGGAGTAAGAAGGTTTGTCCGCTTCTAAATTTCAGATTATTGAAAAACAAATTAATAGGCGGGTTTAGATTGTCTTATGTGGGTAATAAAATTTGGGACTCTTTTTAAATATATATTTTGCTTTTTTTGATAATAGGCGAGCCTTATCATATATCGACGTTTTTGTAACTTATTTCGATACTTATAAGTTTCATTTATATATTGGGTGTTAAATAGCGTCGAAAAAGTAAAACACTTGTTGAAAGCGTTGAAATATCGTCCGACACAATATGTAAGTGTCTAGGACAAAGGGTAGTTAATTACCCATTATTCTAGTGGTGAAGACGTGGGGAAGATTAAGTCAAGGAATTAATGTGGCAAATGAAAGAATTAGTCGAATAACTCAAAGTCATCAACCAATGTAGTGAGATGACCCTTGAAAGAAAAAGGAAAAATTGATAAATTAGCCTCTAAAGCTGCCATCAAAGCAAGAGCTCTACAAGCATTGGGTGACGCATACAAGAATATTACAACCCAATTCCACCTATCGCAACGTAGCAAATGGTATTGGCTTACACCGTGGTTGATGAATTCAATGAACGAACAAATCCAAATCAATATGACTAGACCGGACACCTATTGAGAACCAGATCTTTGGAGGCCCTTGCAGGTCCTCCGGTTGCCGACCCGAACCGTAACTTGGCAAATGTCTTACAGTACCTCACCTTTACCAGACCGGACATCTCATATGTTGTCTAGTAGTGTTGTTTTTATACCCATTATCCTCGAGAGCCTCACTTTTAGGCACTCAAACGGATTATCCGATACCTACAGGGTATGCCGGTTCTCGGCCTACACATGGCCATCACACCCTCCTCGGGACTGACGGCCTACTCCGACGCTGCCTGAGGCGGGTGTCCGGACACTCGCCGCTCCACTAACGGCTACTAGGTCTACTTAGGATACTATTTGATAATATGGTCCTCCAAGCTTCACCTTATTATGTCCCGTTCTAGTGCTGAGGCTAAAAACCGCGGTGTAGCTAAGGCCATTGCTGAGACTTGTTGCATTCGTAATCTAATCATTGAGCTTCATGTCCCTCTTCAGCGGGCCACTGTAGTCTATTGTGATAACATCAGTGCCGTTTATCTAGCTTCGAACCCTTGTCCAGCATCAACGCACGAAGCTTGTTGAAATGAATATTCACTTTGTAAGGGAAAAGGTTGCTTTGGGTCATCTCCGTGTCCTCCATGTTCCTTTCAGACATCGGTACGCCGACATCTTCACTAAAAGCCTTCCCCGCCACTCTTCTTGGATTTTCGATCTAGTCTCCGCATTCAGTCTCCTCCAGCTTCGACTAAGGGGGAGTATTAGTACGTATATTCTATTTGCATATATAGATTAGTGTGTATTTATATTTATAATGACTATCATCCTTATAATTACTATACACAGTATTCTCTATTTTCTATTTATTCGCTTAATGAAATGCAGTAGAGTGAGGTACTTAATTCATAAAATAACACCGAAGTGCAGCAGCAGGGGCACTAGTGTAAGACCAAAATTTCTTAGGCAGTCAAGAAATAATTAATGAGTAAGTGAAGCAAGAACAACGTTTAAGTATATAAGGTGTAAACAAGGAGACAACACAGGTGTTCCGCGCCCCTGAATTCCGGCTATAACCCAAGAAACAAGGAAGCGAAAATAGCAAAAACGGTGAATAGAGGTAAAAGAAAGGTTGGGGAAGGCGCAGCGTGACTAGTAGGTAGAATGGTAGGAAGAGCACACTCCTCCCCGTTGAAAAAGAGCTTTGTAGGAAACCCATCTCCGAGAGGGACATTAATCCCAGGGGTGACCTTCTTGGTGAAGGAAATAACGGACTGTTGTTTGCCGGGAACCCGAGGGTCCTTCTCCGGACGGGTGCCGTTAGTCTCCCCAAGCAGGTAGTTCAAGCCGGGCAAGCCCTGCAAGAAGACGGTGTCATTGGCATGAACGTCGGTCATGAGGCTACCGTTGAAGGAGTAGACCTTTTGGAAACCAGGGCCTGCCTTATCCATCTGAAGGGCGACGAACCAATCAGGGAAGATGTTATCCTGCCAATTAAAGAGGGTGATCCTAGCTGTCCATCCTTTGGAGAAGTCGGTCAAGACGTGCCAATTGATGCTGACCCCACAGTTGTCTCCACAAGGCATGGGGTTGGGGACCCGTTGGTGGTTTAAAGATGCCCAAGCCAGAGCTAGTTTGGTCCGGTTCTGGAAGGGGACTAGCTGAGCCTCCGGAGGGATGAGCAAGGCGGGGGCTTTGGTGCTGCACGTCTTTCCCCCTGTGGGACACCCGCAGGCGCACGTGGGGCATGGGATGATCGAATCGTTGTAGTACGCAGAGAAGGAGACGCAGCACTTGGGGCTGGTGTTCTTGGACTGCGTGATATTACAGACCACTTGCCAGCTGGCAACGGCTGTGGTGTTAGTTGGTAGGCCGCCGGGGTCGACGAACTCGCTGGGGCTGACCCTGACGGGAGGGCCGCATGTGTAATCCGAGTTGAGAGTGCCGTTGATCTGCCAATTTTGGGGCGGGAAGATAGCTGATTGGTTGAAATCGGGAGGCATTTTGTAGACTTGAATCTGGAAAGCGGAGAGTGACTTGGTGGGGTCCATAACAGGAGGCAGGATGGTTCCGTTCCGGCAGCAGAAAGGGACGAACCCTAGATTAGGGTCATTGGCTTTAGTGGGAGGGAGATCGACGAGAGTGGGCCTTCTTTGGCAGTTGAGGCCCGTGTTGAGGTCAGGGCTTTGGTAGATCTGAGATTGGGGTCCGAATAAGCAGTCGTTCATGTCAATGACGTATGGGTAGGCCCCCCGCATTGAGTAGATGAATTCGTCTCGCATCCAATCCCAGCTGAGCATCCAGTAGTCCAGTCGGCCGAGTGGGCTGTGGTTCTGGAGGGTCACTTTGGCCCAATAGTTTTGGCTGTAAGTCTTGGTGACGTCGTACATGATAGTTAGGTCTCCCTTCTGTCGTGGCATCAGGTTGTCTTCCAGGGTAATAGCCGGCTCAGCGTTCGGGTCTTTTACGCAGCAAACAATCATCGTTGTGTTATCTGTAATGGAAAATCATCATCCAATTGTGATCTGTTAATTGTCTGTAATGAAATTAAAGATGGGATGGATATCGGTACTTACCCTCCATGGTAGGTGGAGGGCAAACATAGGCATCATTAACGAGTGAGACATTGGAGGGCATAGGAACTTGGGGAGGAGCGACTCCAAACTGCGTGCCGACCATCATTACCTGAACACTCATCTGCTTCAAATCTCCGGCGGTCTGGATCCCGGTCTTGAGATCATTCTGGGGGAAGCCGGCAAAGACGGTACCGTTGTTGCCCACCTTAGCTGGGAGCGTGGTGGTACCATCCGCAATAACGGCGTTGGTTGCTGAAACCAAGTACTCCTCGTGCTGAAACCCAACGAACACCTTCCACGACTTGAGCTCCTCCAGGCCATTGTTGAGGACCGTGAGGGACGACTGGAACCGGTAAGGCTGCTCCTCAGGGTCGTTCTTAAGCTTCGGGGGTAGCCTCCGACCCCCAAAGTAAGCGTACGTTATGAAGATCCCGTTGCATATGTCCCCTGCCGGGGCTGGGGCAGGTGCCGGTGCCGTTGATATCAGGGCTGCAGGCGATGGTGGCGACTGGGAGAGGGCCCCGATGGTCAGGGTTATCAGGAGGATTACATTCAACAGGGCTCTTCCCATGTTCATGCGCTTTGCCAAATGGACAACGATTCCCTTTGATTAAAACTCTTTTTATTTATTTATTTGTTTTTCAACGTTAGACAAAGTAGTGGCTTGCTCGTTCTTGCTGCTCGTGAAACAGTGGAAATGTAGCTAGCATTAGCAATCTCAATTTTTTTATAAATTTATATACATCAGAAGAAAAATATCCTTTTGCAGATTGGGGGTCGTGCCGTTGACAGGACGAACGACGTGCAGGTTGTTGGAATTTAGAATCGACGTGCAGGCCACCAAGTAAGAGCAGTGATAATGTTATTTTGGGCCTTTTTCTCCTTCCCTGATTCGTTAACCCTCGCTTTCTTCCCCCTCTCCTTCTCTTCTTCAACTTTACCCAGGGGAGGTCGTTGCACTTCTCTCATGGGGCATCCAACACCAAACATGATTGAGATTCAATGTGCTTGTTGATGCATCGAGGTTAAGCCTCCATGACTTGTCGATCGCCATAGTATGGCTCGGTTTTGTGGTAGAGAAATCGAGTTTCTCAGGGGAAAACGATGTTAGGGCGTTGATCAGTGGTGATTCTCCTCTAATTCGTTCTCTGATTGCTTCAAACCCTAATCGTGAAACGATTAATTCTTTCTTTCTAGTGTAACGGCGGAAGAGAGACCGCCGCTTGACGAGGCCACAGGCATAACCCCAATTCTTCAAGCTACCCATTTAATCGTGCTAATTACGCTCCTACGATTGTTACGCAGTTTTTTGAATACAAAAGAGAAAATGAAAAATGTGAAGCAGATCTTCGTAGTTTACTGTATGTGAGATAAACCCTATTAGACAAGTCAATGAGTATGTTCCCATATCCCCATTTAAGCCCATACTATATTTGTCTAGCCTACAACTCAGTACTCTATTTTCCAACTTGTTTGTAAGGAATAACAGAAGAATGAATCGTCTTATTATTCTTGCATGATCCGTTACGAGGGAACACAGGTAATGTATAACTAACTCCGAGCGAGGTAATGTAACAATGTTTGAACACCATTGTGAATTCAATAATTAGGCAGAATCAGATGGATTCGTCTCAGGCTTCCTGCAGCTGTCGCTACTAAGACTGTACTGACAAAAATGAAGAGCATCTTCTACTGAAAGAAACACTGATTCTTTCCCAATGGCATCTATCAACTCTCCTGCCATCATCTTCTCCATAACTTCTCTCCTTGGATTCACCAAATACATCTGCATCCAACTTCACTTCATAAATGTTCTCTCTTATCACATGTATCTATTCAATGTTCAAGAATATACCTTGATCCTCTTTGCTTCAAGTATTCTCTTCACTTCAAAGAACGTCTCAACTCCAGTTATGTCAATGGTAGTCACACCTGCATCAAGACTTCAACTATTTTAGCACCCCAAATATCACCACTGTAAGACAAACTAAATTTTAACCAAGTATAAATACTTGCCTCCTAAATCCAAAATTAGGTGCTCCACTGGAGTGTCCTTGGTAGAGTATTCTTCATCTCTGATCCACCTCTGGATCCTGAGTGTTTTTTACACATAATTAAATAATAATTTTTTTCCAAAAGGGGAAAGTAGATCAGAAACAATAATACCTTTCTTTGAGATAATTGCTGTTAGAGAAATAAACAGGAGAACCCAGTTGAATAATCAAAATCCCAGGCAACCCACTAGCAACGGGGTACTGCTCAATATCCCTATATAGATGTGAATTCTCCATGTGACCCAATTTGATGTTTGCTGGTCTTGCTGTATATAATACTGCCCTGATGATCCCAAGTGACACCTGGGAGAGATGGATTCAAAAATGTCAACATAAACATTTGAAAGACAGACTTTCCAACTTGAAAGATAAATTGGGTTTAAGTTTACCGAGATGCCAAGACCATAGTCCATATCAAGGAAGGCAACTCCTAAGAATGCAGCCATACATATGATGAAATCATACTTGTCAACCTTGTAGAGGTGATGAAACTTATGGTAGTCGATGAGTCCAAACATGGCTGACATAATGATGGCAGCGAGGGCAACCTGGGGTGTGTAACTGAACAAGGGTGCTAAGAGCAACAAGGTAAGCATCATGCAAAACCCCATAACCGCGTTGGACATCTGGGTTTTGCAACCGGCATTCACATTCACAGCTGTTTTCGAAAAGGGACCTGCATGCACAAGGAACCAACTTAGCTTAGAGATGGAAGAATTGAATAGTTGTTGAGTATGGTTGAATTGTTATCTACAATCACGATGTATTTGGTGTCTTTCTCAAATCTGTTACAACAATAGTACATAGTTGTATATGTTTGAGCTGATTACCTGTGGTGAAGTAGCAAGACGTGCATGAACCAATTATGTTCATTAGACCAAAAGCGATCATCTCTTTGTTGCCATCAACTTGCTGATTTTTTATTAATGCAAAACTCCTTCCTATGGCGATTCCTTCCTAGCAAAACAGTTATGTGCACAAGTTTAATCCTCATTGTACGTTCTCCCTTTGAAATGCATGAACATGAAAGCAGGTCGATCACGAGTTCTTACCGAAAGGCCAAGAATGGCAGTTATGATGCCAGCTTTCAAGACAGTAGGCATGTACTTGCTATCAAACACAAAATCGTCTATTGAAAGTGGATTTATTCCTTTGTGTAAGTGTCCCACCTATCATCATATGAGTATATATATGTGATATGATGTATATATCACAGTGCAGAATGGAGAAGAGAAGAGTGACTTACAACTTGGATTCCATGTTTCTCCATATGGCCAAAGTAAGCGAAGAGTCCTCCGATGACAACAGTTGCAAGAGGAGCCATGGCTGATACCCAAAACAATTTGGGCTTCTTATTCCTCTGCACATTCACAAACATTTAATTAGCACAAAGTCGAACCAGTGGTAAGTACGTACGTAGAAGTGAATGTGAACAAGTCTAACCAGGATCCTTGTGGATTGCAGAAAGGCAAGGAAGATGCATCCTAGAACTGCGCTTTCCCAACGCCACTAGAGAATTGAAGGGAGTAATAATTAATTAATGGTAATGGTGTTGTGATTAGTGAATAATATTGTAATTACCTCATTTTTGTTTTTAAATACTGCTTTAAGGACAGAGACAACGTCGGTCTTGTCGGTGAAGTGTGTTAAACCAAGAAAGCCTTTAAGTTGCTGGAGAATGATGAGAATTGCTGTCCCTCCCATGAAGCCTGTTATGGTTGAGTGTGACAGGAAATCAACCAGAATGCCTAGCCTGCCACCACCACCCAAAATATAATAATATAATATGGATCAACTTAACAATATTTTGCATGAGGTTAATTATACCTTAATAAGCCCAAAGCCGTCTGAAAAAGACCGGCGATTAGTGTAGCGGTAAAGACCAAGTTAAGGTAGAGATTGGGGTTGGCAGATGCATCCACAGCTTGGCCTATAGTCTGTGCAAGCAAAAGAGAACAAGCAGCCACCGTGCCCACCGCCACGTTCTTGGAGCTTCCGAATAGAGTGTATATGAACGCCGGCACGAAGCTTGAATCTGCCACGTGTTACCATATCATACATAAAACTTGTCTTTTTCCAGAGTAGGTAAATAAAAGGTGACACGCCACAATCACTTTATATAGGCTACGACTAGACAGGTGCCATCACTCATTCCCACCCAAACCGAACTAATCAACTCTTTAAATTAACTACTGATTTTAAATTAGGGTTTTTTTTTAATTGTGCAAGAGGTTTTAAAGTTGTACTCGAATCCAATCACGTATAGTAGCTGGTATGTATAGTGAAAGACGGAATTACGTCTTTATACGTCCATAGGTTTGGGGATCACAAGCATATTTCCTTCTATTACGGAATTTATATTACGGGATTATGCGAATTTCTAAAATGGCCAAAAGATTAGTCATGATGTACGTATGGGGTCGGACTATTCCTCAATTTATAACTACTTAGTTTTTTTCATATATATTAAATACGATTAGATGTGTTGGAAATTACTAACTATCTTACAAAAATGTTAAAGACCATATCAACGCATTGATATTAATAAATGGGAGTAATAATGATAAAGAGAATTGGGTTGTTTGAATATCAACTATATATATATATATGTGACATTACCAAAATATATATATATATATATATATATATATATATATATATATATATATATATATATATAGTTGTAATGCAAAAACATGTTAACAAAAGTATATGGATCAATAGAAATTTAAAATAAAATAAAAACTGAAATGGAAAGAGGGTGACCTGTATTTCAAATTATCAATTGATCTGAGGTAGAGCTCTAGAAATATGAAATATATATATATATTCGGCTTGGCGTATAGCCGTATACGTCCATACCGCATAGACTATATTTATATTACAAGGCATGGAGCATCGTCTCTAATATAATTATGATTATAATAATTATAATTATATTAGATAAAAACTGAATATCGAAACTTGTAGTAGCTTCGGTCTGGTTTTGAGCAGCCACCCACTAAAATTATAAAAAGATGGAATAACAGCAGTTAATGATTGGCTGTACACTGGAAGAAATTCAAATCAAAATTTGCTCCAATCCTGGAAATTAAACAAGAAGAGACTCTCAATGATTGAACTAATTCAAATCGAAGCAGCCAGACGTACACGCTTTTGCTACGTCCAGATATTAATCGGTTTGGTAACGTACCTAAAATAAATATGAGTGTGGTTAAAATTATAAAAAAATATATATTAATTTTTTTTATAGATAAAAGGATGAAAAAAAAAAGAAAGAGATGTAAAAATAAAATTTTAACCCATCCATCTTTATAATAGTTTTATATGACTAAAGAATTTTCATAATTTAATTCTCTTAATATAAAATAAATATGGTTGTGTTTAAGATTCAGTGGATTCATGGTAAAAGCAGTAGGCAGAGTTTAGCGGTAATATGGAAAGTAATAAGACTTACAGAGGCCGACAATGGGAGGGACGTTGGTGAGGTTGGCATAGCTGATGCCCTGAGGGATAGCAAGACTAGCGGTGGTCAGTCCGGCGAGAAGGTCATACCGGAAAAGCCATAGCCTGTAAGACGGAAGCCATTCAAAGATGGGGACGAAGTACTGCAGTATGAGCCTGGCTCTGCGGAGAGGAGGGTGATCGGAGAAGTGGTTGAAAGGGTCGTCGGGAAAGAAGGTCTCCTTGAGGTCCGACCTCAGAGTCTCCCAGAAGCTTCTGGGCGCTGCGAAGTTGACCCTCCCACGGCTATGCATTATCGCTTCGCTTGTGGATTGATATCAAAGTGGTTGAGCTGTAGGAGCCATAGAGTTGGGTTTATATACTGAATGAATACGACTTATTTACTCTACTAGATTAGTAGGTGTGGTCTACGTACGTGTAAAAGTCATTATGATGGTTAAGTGACATCCATTATACTTTCATACGTGTCTTAATTTTAAAAATTTATAAACTTGTATTTCGCCCAGGAATTAGATGTAGACTTCATTAACCAGACAAAATATGCATTAATCAAAAGAGGAATTCTATTTGAATGACCTAAAGCTACACAATATATGAATCGAATTTCATATCAATCACGCATTAATTATATAAAGGTGCCAATAAACTATGGTCAACCCTACAACAACATACAGATTCCGCGTCTTTAATTATATGAGTTCAACCAAAATAAAAAATTCTACTGCAATGATACTAAATCACACTAAATGATTCCAAAACATTTCATGAAAAAGATATACTAATTATTTGTTGATATTAACTCAATGGAGCGGATGTTAGACAAGTGTATCCAATTTTGATGTCAACCTCCCCTCTACAACAAAGGAAAGGCAGCCACGGATATAAGAGAATGACATAGAAATGGACCCACGAGATGGTTGTCCTAAAGCTACCCAAATCTCAAAATATAAAACTATTAGGTTCAAAATAAGAATTATATATGTGATCATAATCATTTCGAAAGATACCAAATGTGATGGACAATAATGACTTGGAAAGCCACTCCACTCCACTCCACATGCGCAATCCCTTCCTAATCAATCCAACACCGTGGGGGGACGGGAAATATTACTTGTAATATTCCTTCTATCTCATACTCCATAGCTTCTCACGTCTAACATATTTTGATGTTACACTGAGGTGGCATTTGGCTACTATGTAGGAACAAACGCTTCCTTTCTCAGAATCGTTTGTCTAGGATCGATTCATCTTCTATGAAACAAACATCAAGCTAAAGCTATGGAAGATACAAACATAGAGAAACAAAATTATTGTTACCAAGCTCCTCCCTATTTTGAGCAAGCAATCATCTGGAGAGGAAAGAAAAAAGAAGGGGAACAAGATACCAAATCGTCACAAATTCCTTCATATTACCAGCTCAGGTACAAGGGAGGCCGATTCCTCTCACCAAACTATACTGATAGAATATGTAATTATGTAAAATAGAGGATGCCCTACGTAAATATTGTAAATACGTTTTAGTATAAATATATCCATCAGTCAATGGAAACCCTACGGGGAATTTATTCATATTCTCACATATACTATGGAAGAATAATCAAGCGAAGAACAAGGGTTCTTCGACAATGTTCTCCGATACAACCTGCAATAACAACAGTCATGTCATGATGAGCATTGACCTCCCAAGCTCCCATCTTAAAGATCGAAAACAAACCCTCAAGAAAGGAACATCTGATGCAGGAGCATCTCTGGACCTAGTACGCTTCAAGGTCATAATCATGCATGCTAGGAAGCAAGGAGTGAAGATCACTCCAAAGATGAGAAGGAAGAGTCAGAAGCTTCAGGACCACAACCAAGGAAGCCACGAAAGTTAGAAGGCAAGGAGTGAAGAGCACTCTTCGAAGAACAAGGGGAAGAATCAAATTAATTTCTAGGAGAGAAATGAATAACATTTTCAGGGAAGAAATGGAAACCATTTCTAGCAAAGAGATGAAGATCATTTTCCGGACCAATTCTCGAAAGAAAATGATCAGAATCCTAGAGAAAGAAAAGAAGACCATCTCTAATCTCTAATAGAGAAGTGAATCAATTACTGGTGATGAAAGATGATGAGACTCACGTATGCATGAAAACCAGCGTTACCATACAAGTACGTGTATGGACGGAGAAGAGGATGAATCAATCCTATGTTGAACATAAGAGATCCTACAAATGCACATTCCAATACACATGCATGTGGGAAATGGAGATCACCACCGGACAATCCATTAATCCATGCAAGCATGGGAATGGGTCAGCCATGCATTAACAAATTCATCAATGGGCCAGCCATGCATGCCATCATAATGCACGAGCCATCCAAAAGCCAATTCGGCCCCATCTCTTGTGCGTGGAAGGCACACACCCTGTGGTTGAATCGAGTTTCTGTTTTATTATTTATCCCAAGTCTTAGAAGATCCAATCTTATTAGAAGATCGATCTTTTTTTTTTTCTTAGATCTAGATCCTATCTTATTCTAAATAAGATACAATTTGATGGGCTAGATTACAATGCTCATTTGGCCGATCCATTGAGCCCATAAGGTCGACCCTCGTCCTATAAATAAGGTGGTCTTGCCTCTTGTTTTTTCATGTTGAAATAAATAGATTTTGTTAAACATGTTGTGTTAACTTTACGGTGTCTACCGTCGTCAAAGCAGGATGTTTCAACAAGCCACAAGATATCCTCCAAGGTGCTCTAGGGTTCTCACAAACACCTATTGTGTATTTGGGCGATCCTCCATACCAGGTCTGGAGAAGTGATTGAGGCTAGAGTTATCAAGGAGAAAGAGACTAGAAGATCCAGAGGATTTGGATTTGTCGGATTCACTAATATTGAAGAATCTGCCACCAATGTAATTTTTGCCATGGACTGGAAGAAACTAGACGGAAGGAACATCCGTGTGAATCTCGCCACTGACAGACCCGTTGCACCAAGAGGATATGGTGGTGGTGGTGGCTACTAATAATGGTGGTTCATTTTTGAAGTATGATGACTAGTGATGTCTTTTATGAGCTAAGATATTCATTTTCCAATCTTATCATTAAAATATGTGCTTCTAATTGCAGTTTTTATTAGGGATCCCATTATTCAAGCGGGGGCATTGTGCTTTATTATCTCATCCGCCTCGAGCCATTTGCCACTTTGTACCGGAATCTACAAGTATAAAAGACCTTCACAATCATTTGAAAATGTTGATTTTGGTATATTGGTTCCAATAATCCAACTTTGATGCTTTTGTTATTTACCATGGCTAGGTTTCACATTTATGGCTAAGACTTATTGTTTTAGCATGTATTAAAAAATTCAGCCAACATTCTTTAGGTTTGTTATGACTGTAAATTCTTGAGAGTAGACGTGTTTCCCAGGCTCTTGGCCAATGAGCGAGTACTTGGAGCAAGGTGTTTTTTATGGGATGTTTATATTCTTGGATCAGGATGGGGATTGCACGAGGAGAACAACTAACTATTCTATACTTTCAACATTCTTAATATTGTGAATAATACATGAGTTATCTTATGCTCTCTTTGAATGTTCTTGAATTTCCTCCTCTAATGTTTATATTGCCTAGGTAAGATGTGAATTCACCGGTGCTTGGTCTTAATTTGTCTTTGTTACAATTCTTTGATGTTGCATACTAGTGTTATTTGGCGACTACCAAATGATGACGATGGTAACTGTATATACCTTTTGTGGTTTAATTGAAGTCAGTATTGTTACGAAATAAAAATGTACTGAGTTTGAAACAAAGTAACCTCCAATTTGCAAATTTGGTGTTGGCAATGCATAAAATGGAGGAGAAACAGTAGTGATGAAGATCAATGAAAAGAATATGGTAAGTTTGAACCAGAATGATTTGGAAAATATAAGAGAACTGCCTTCACTTTTTTTCTTTTGACAAAATGTTAAAATGTTTCAGTTGCATTTACAAGGGATTTTGGTTAAACAGTAACTGCCGTTTCAATGTATTTCTCCTACTGAGCTCCATCTTGCTGTAGAGCAACATTTAGAATGGCTGCTAGTTGCATGTGTTTTATGTAGTGCCTCATCTTTCTACGTCGATATACTTAGGGTATAAGGGTCCGTTTGGTAACAAGGGATTATCGTAGATGAAGATGAAGATGAAGATAAAGATGAAAATAGTAGATGATTATAGGGATGAAAAAAAAATCTCTTCTATGTGTTTGGTGTAATGAGGGATTATAGGAGGTTATTATACGTAAAATTACAAAAAAGGGTATGAGGAATAATTTTTTTAATACAATCCCATGTGCCATCTTGCTTCATCACATGCCTCCCAAACGTCTGTAAACATCCCCTCACTGAGGCTTTTCAAAACACAATCGATGGTCGAAGGAAATTAGGGTTTTCAAGCTCTCTTCCCCTCCGGCACAGCTCCATTGCAGGCTCCAGCGCAGATCCGTTGCAGGCTCCGTCACAGGCTCCCTCGCTTGCTCCGTCGCAGACCAAGGGCAGATACCACGGCTGTGACTTCCAATCACGGTGAGTGAACTTGAAAATGAACTTCCATCGTATATGATTGATACCCCCTAAAAGATCCCCTCGCTTGCTTCGTTTTAACCTAATTCTGTTGATTGTAAATATAGCTATTGTAATCCTGATTGTTTTTGTAAATCAATAGTCTTTTTTTTGATTGTTCATAGTAGCTGAGTGTAGTTACGTTTATGATAGATAGTCTTCTGCTGATTCATTTTGTGAATCAATAGTCTTCTGTTGATAGTCTTCTGCTGATTGCTCATATTATCTGAGTGTAGTTTATTATAGATAGTCTTATGTTGATTGATTTTGTAAAAGAATAGTCTTCTGCTGATTGCTCATATTATCGAGTGTAGTTTATGATAGATAGTCTTCTGCTAATTGATTTTGTAAATCGATAGTCTTGAGCTGATTGTCACTTATTTTATTGTAACATGACAATAAACAAATTGTGATTGTAGCTTGCTTATCTATTATACAATGATGGTCATTACTCAAGTGTACTAAAAGTTTATTTGTTGATTTCTTGTTATTTGTACTTCAAAACCTAATTTTGGTTGGTTAGATGCCTCCCAAAGTATCGGGTCCACGGAAATAGAAATTTTACAAGTGGACTGACAATATCACTATCGAGTTCCTTAACATAAGCCGTGAGTATCAAAAAAATAACGGTGAGAGTCAACCGTTTGCATGGGTGGAGATTGCTCAAGCCATGGTGGATAAATTTGGCAGGCCTTGTGATCAACATTGTGTTAAAGAACAAATTCCTCCATATGAAAGAGTTATGGAGTATATGGAGAACATTGAGGCAGGGTAAGACTGGTCTCGGGTGGGATGCAGAAAAATGTCAAATTCTTGCTGATAGTGCCTGGTGGGAACGATAGTGTAAGGTGAATATAAATATATATGTTTATTTTGCACTAACTAGTTCTTATCCATATATGAACTATTTTTTATTATTTGAAATAACCCTTTTTATTATAGGAAAATCCCAAGTACAAGACTTTTCGTAACAAGGAGATTCCTACCGAAATCAGTGACTTATGGGATGAGATTTTCAACAACACAGTTGCAACAGGAAAATATTGCGTGGTTCCTGGTATGGATGTGGAGAGTCCTGCTGCTGAAGAGGAAAATGAATTAAATGATGAAGTTTTGGTGAGGATGAAGATGTATACGGAGTTGACGAGGGATACGATGATCTTATTCACCTCAACCTGAGGTTCTAGATGAAGATTTACTCAATGAGGTGTACATGTAGGTCACACAAACACAAGGAGAATCATCGAAGCTTGATAATCCCCCACTTAAAAAGACAAAGGTCAGTAAAGGATCTACCCAAACCCCGACCACACGCAAAAAAAGGACTTCAAAGGAATCTACCCTCTTCGTTGAAGGTTTTGCTATGATTGAGAAAAATAGTGAAAGGATGATGACCATGTTGGAAGGTGAAATTGGTAGTTCAGGATCATGTGCAACAAAGAGAAGGTTCACATATGATGACGGTTTGGAATTTATTGATCGGATGGTCAATGAGGGCTCTCAAGTTGAAGGAGAGCCTTTATGGTGTTTCGCAATCGATGCGATGATGACAGATGAAACCTGAAATTGTTTCATGACTTTGGACAAAAATTCTTCAAAACTATCATGGTTGAAGTGAAAATTTGGATGCTTAGGAAAATATTCAATTGATTTCTACTTGTAACTGGTTTAAGTTAGGGGAAAGAATGGAACATTTTATGTTTGTTTTTACTTTCAACAACAATGCTTTAAGTTTAGCCAAATTTGCGTCTTTGGCATGCAGTCTATGGATATTGAGGCATTGACATGTTTTCTGAATTATGTTGTTATTGTTATCTATCAATTTGAGTTTGTTTTTACAATTTTTAAATATTTTATTTGATTAATTACGTCCGATCATGAGAAAATTAAATAGGTTCGGATTTAATTGATTTCAATGTTTATTTGTCACTATAGGAGTGACGAGGCCCTACAATGGCAACCCGAAAACTAACTCGGCGTCAAAAGGAAATCCTGATGATTCATAGATGTTTGTGGGATAATGTAGCTATTATGTACTCGCACTACTTCAAACACATGTACAAGGTACCATGCTACACGTCCAAACTAACATGTGTCAAATGGATGGAACAATTGCTAACATCACCTTCTGATGTGCGGTGTAAAAATGCAGTTCGCTTTGAGAAACATTTCCCATTATGACTATGTGTGGAGCTACATGAGAAACATTGACTACAACCTTCTTCAAATATGTTAGTGTTCGAGAAAGTTGGAATATTCTTATACACACTGGCTGCAGGTGTTTCAAACCGTTCTACTAGCGAAAGGTTTCAAAGATCGGGTGATACAATAAGTCGGGAAATCCATGAGGTATTGTAATCTATTATTGGACGATCACGCAACTTCCAAGGACTTGCAAGCGAACTACTACGACCTCGCGATCAAAATTTTCGATCTATTCCCGAAAGAATTCTGAATGACAACAGATACAAATACTTTAAGGTTCGTTCACATGTTGCACATATTGTACTTGTCGTTTAACCTAGTGGAAGAACTAATTTTGAGTGATTTTATGACACGGTCATAGGGGGAAATTGGATGGATAGATGAGACTCAGTACATTAGCGCAACAATTTCAATTGAAGAACAAATGCCATATAGAGGGTGTAAGGGTGCAACCACGTTCAATGTGATGGCAGTGTGTGACTTTGATATGTCATTTTTTTGTCAACGTGATGGGAAGGAAGTGTTCATGATGCTAAGGTATTCAATCATGCGTTAACCACAAGGGCCCTCAATATCCCTCATCCTCCACCGAGTAACAAATAATAGTAACAGTAGTTAACTAAGTCAAGTATGAATAGGTCGATATTTGATCAATATTTATAAGTGTGTGTGTGTGTGCATGAATAGGTCAATTATTTAGTGGACAAGGGATATCTGGACAAGCAAGGTATATGGTTCCGTACTCGAAGGTGAAATACCACCAGGTACAATTTCAGAACTCGATGCCAAAGAATGCAAAAGAGGGCTTTAACCGGATACATTTCTCAGTGCACAACCATATCGAACGAAACTTTGGGGTGTGTAAGGGCAGATGGAGAATCATGAAACAGTTGCCATCTTACAAAGTTGAAACGCAAGTTGACATAATTCTCGCATGTTTTGCTTTGCACAACTTCATATTGAAGAACAAAAACAGTGACGAGTACTTTGACGAGGGTAGACCGGATGAAGGAGTGGAAACTCATTTTGAGCATGACGATGAAGAATTTGAAGGTGACGATGAGATGCCAGGCGGGATGCGTGAAACTCGTGATTTGATTGCAACATAAATATAGGCATCGACTAAAACTTTAGCGGGGTGTGTTCACATATGGTATATAGACTGATAAATTTTAAAGGAATTCAACAGTTTTTTGTGGCTAAGCTTATGTCGACAGCTTTTGTTCAGTTTTTGGAGTACAGTTTATGTCGACTGTAACTTTGACGTGAGTAGACCGACTTTTGTTCAATTTTTGAGGTTCATGCTACAGGTCTGCTGATATATGTAGTTGATTTTTGGTGTCCTTTGTTTTTGTCATTCAAACACTTTTTCATCTCAAGTTCAAGGAAGCCTTTTGTAATGAAACTTGTGTTTGTTGGCTTAAGCTTTAAGGATGGTATTGAAACTTGTGTTTGTTGCTGGCTTAAACTTGTGCTTGCTTTCTATTAGACTTTTTCAATTCTACCATTTTCCAAATGTGCAGAAGATCGGGGTTCTTGATGAGGTTAAAACTGTGCTTTCTGTACAACTTATTAGTCCCATACTTCACCTTTATTTCTCTTTTTCATCATGCTTCATTCTCTAATGGTTTTGATGATAGTTATGCCATTGTGATGGTGTAGTGGACTCTCTGAGTGTTTAAATGAATGAGATGAACTAAAGGGATAATTGAGATCAGGCTACTGTTGATTTTGTATCTTGATAATCAAGACAGAGAAATTTAACATTTTACATAATCAAAAATAGGCAATCAATATCCTTCACTTTTTACTAAGAGGAAAGAAATACCTGACAGAGGAATTACCATTGGTTCCCAACAAAGATCTCATTTCCATCAATCTTGCCAACAGTTCCTTCTCCAGGGAAATTTTTATAGTCTTCAACACTTTCTGGTTTGGGCTCAATGGACTGTGATTTACCATAGTAAATGACTGCATCTGCTATAGGATGGCTTGATTTACTCTCAATGCTTGAAACCCTTCATTTGTGCAAAAATACATTTATAAGTTACTATCATTCTTGAATTTGATTTCTATATACAACGAGATAGCAGGTACCAGTAAAGCAATTCATTTGACCCCTCAATGGACTGCATATGCTATAGTAAATGACTGCATCTGCATCTGCTATAGCAAATGACTAAATCTGCTAGTAAATGAATGCATCTACTATAGTAAGTTACTATCATTCTTGAATTTGATTTACCATAGTAAATGATTGCATAGTAAAGCAATTCATTTGACACCGCATTTGTGCAAGAATACAGTTATAAGTTACTATTATTCTTGAATTTGATTTACCATAGGATGGCTTGACTTTCAATCCATTTGACCCTTCAATGGACTACGATTTACCATAGTAAATAACTTAATGAGGAGTTAAAGTACTACAGTCTTATCGAAAGCCACATTCTTGACCTTAGCAAGAATTTCAAGGTAGTCTCCTCCCTTGATCAGCAAACCATTGCTGGGGGCGTTGGAGAGTCCACAGAATGTGGCAACTGGTGTGGAGAGAATGAGTCCACATCGGCATAATCAGGTTTGCTTGTTACCCTACCTGAAATGGGTCTGAGAGACCTTAGCTTTTCATGGTTGTGCAGAGTTGTTCGAGGTGACTGTAAAATATTTGATTGTAAATGTTTTGAATTTTTAGTTACATTATTATGAATTTGGTAACTTGTTTATTAAGTATAGTTTCTATATGAAGGATATACATACTGAGTTCATCGAACACAAGAGAGCATGGATGATTAAACATGGGTTCATCATTGAAAAAGATGGCAGAATGACTTGTGCCATCTTACACCAGAGAGGTAAGAAAAGCACCTGGTTAATACTCTTATCAATGTTCATGACACTTTGGTTAACACAATAGTACTTCGATTATTTTTTTAAAATAAATAAATAGGATTAATGGTTTAAACTTGTGAGGTAAGCTTCCATGATAAAATTGTTGATTCATTATGGTGTCTAGCTAGAATAAAATCAAAACACACTCTCTTCCAGGCTAAAATTGAGCTCCTCTTGCATAAATAAGCTGTCAGTACAGTAAATATGAATATGGTTGTTAATTGAGTGTCAAAATAATGACCCTCAAATATCACTCTCTTCCAGGCTGTGTATGGCCCGTTTGGCAAGAGCTTATGGCAGTTGATTGAAGCTTATGATAGCTTATGCTTTATATTGTAGAAGATTGCTTCATGTTTGGGAGACACAATTGGAGGAAGATGAAGCAATTGAATGTAGCTTATGAAAGCTGAAACTTTTGGGCTTTTCATCAGCTCCCCAGGGTAAGCTTATGGGAGCTGATGAAGTGGATGAATTTATTGATTCTCCAAATACCCATGGGTTTCTGAAAAGCACACAAGTATTGTTCTTCCTCTTCCTCCTATCTTCTTCCTTCAACTGCGATATTTGTTTGAAGAAGCCATCTTTTCTTGGCCAAAGTCGAAGGTAATCTTCTGTCTTCTTGCTATCTCTTCTTCGATTCTCTACATTTTTCATTCTCTCATCTTCGATTTTCCATGATTCTGAGTTTTCATGTAAACCCTAATACTCTGATTGAGTTTTGTTGATTCTCTATATTTTCGGCCATCGTCCGTAACAATGCCTATATATATCGATCCGTAACAATGTCTATGTCGATCCTACATTTTTATGTTAAAACCCTAAAGTATTTATGGTTTCGATTTTGGGGATTCATTGATATAATTCCGATTCTCTTGAACTCCGATTTTGTTGATTCTTTGCCTGGCGACTGTGAATCTTGAATTTCATTGTTGTATGCCAATCCTTAACAATGCCCCGTTGTTGACAAATTCCAAGCACATGTTCATAGTGGAGCTTCATGACAGGTTTGTACTTTTCTTCCACTTCTGCAAATGTGTTATGGTTTATTAATCTTCTAAGTTGATGAAGATTTTGATTCTTTGATATTCATCATTCAGATTAGTTTACTTAATAGATTTTGATGATTTTCTGCCTGGCTACTAATATGGTTTATATGTGATTGTGATTGTTGATTTTTTATATAGCTTCTGACCAAGAAGATAGTGTGATTCTTCTTATATTAGTTAGCTGGTTGTAGTTAGTTTACTTAACATGTGAATCCAATCTTCATTAACAATTGAGAAGGATTAGGATTAGGTTCTCGGTTGGAGTTAGTTCTTCGAGACCTTGGATGCATCTTTAGCTTCTTGATTTTATTTAGCTTTGAGACCTTGTGATTGTTGATTTTATATAGCTTCTGCAAATGTGTTGCTTTTATTGAACCAAAATGATAGAGAATGAGATGTGAGAAACGACGTGAATCCAATTGCTTGCGTGCACAACTTCCCTTGTCATGAAAATGACCATTTTACAACCCTTCTTGTTTTCTTCTTCTCTTCACCTTTCACTTGTTTTCTATTATTATTTTGGCATTGAAATGCTTTTTTCCCCATTGAAAATGACCATTTTCCAAGTCTTCTTATTATCTCACTATCCTCATTGAAAATGACCATTTTGAAGAAAATTACACACATACCTTGGTCTTAACAGTAGGTGTTGTGCTTACACACATACCTTGGTCTTACAGTAGTTCTAAAAGTTGATTTTATGCTTGCTTTTGAGTTTAATTTCCTAAAATTGGTTTGAGTTAGTATACAGTATGTGTTGTGCTTAGCATTTTAACATTAGTATCTTCCAATTGGTAAATCTGCATGAACTTTGCAATGCCCAATTGCATATACAGTTGTGACTTGATTATGCTTGCTTCTGAGTTTAATTTCTTAGTGTATAGATACCTCAGATTTTAATTGAGTGAATATACAGTAGTTGAAAGTTGATTATGCTTTCTTATTTATGAGTTTATTTTCTTACAATTGGTTGGAGCTAGTTTACACTATGTGATGTGCTTAGCATTTTAGAGTTCATCTGAGAACTGAATAGATTATAGTAGTTGAAAGTTGATTATGCTTGCTTATTTATGAGTTTATTTTCTTACAATTGGTTGGAGCTAGTTTACACTATGTGATGTGCTTAGCATTTTAGAGTTCATCTGAGCACTGAAGTGAATATACAGTAGTTGAAAGTTGATTATGCTGGCTTATTTATGAGTTTATTTTCTTACAATTAGTTGGAGCTAGTTTACACTATGTGATATGCTTAGCATTTTAGAGTTCATCTGAGAACTGAAGTGAATATACAGTAGTTCAAAGTTGGATAGATTACAATAGGTGGATAGATTATAGTATTTTAAAGTTGGATAGATTATAGTAGTTTAAGAAATTGATAATCAACCTTGCTAGATTTTTTTAATGCATTTATGAAAATGTTGTGAACTGTAATGTGGTCCACTTGTTCTACTGCAACAAAGGACATGGATTTCGACAACAACGAACAAGTATTTGACGGCTACTATGCATCTTGGGGTTGGGGTTCCGAGAGTTCCTCTACCACTAGTAGATCCACAGATCCGGAATATCGTGTATGTATTTGATTTATTCATTTTCGTATGATTGTGCTTTATATGATGCTTACTATCGTCCTTTGTCATTTGTTCGCTCCAAACGGTGTGTGCAAGCTTTAAATTTATAACCCTAGATTTAAGCTTAAAACAAGGATGCGAACCCGCAGTGTACGGGTCAATCGTAGTAAAAGCAAGAAAATTCCAGGGGTCGATCACAGGGACTCGGTGAAACAGAGTCAATACGGTGTGCTAATGTCAATACTAACCACAATAGCAATTTAACACAATCAAAGATGAATAAGAAGTCAATAAAGCAAACATGCAATTCTAGGGATTAAAGCATCAAGTTGTGGTTCCAACTCAAGATCTATAGATAAGCGGACAAAGCTGAGATTTTTGCGTGGGGAAGGTGTTACTAAAGTGGAGTAGATCACCGGGTAAGTCTCACTACACACTAATCCTAAACCGTAACTCCTATTACCGGGTAAGTCTCAAGGAATCAAGATAAAGAACTATAACCTCAAACTAACACACCATCTAAGGGAATAGAATCAACCTTTACCGGGTAAGTCTCAGGTTAACTCACAAAGATGGGAAGGAAGCACACTCAAACCCCAATAAAGGATAAACCTTTATTACCTACACTTATGATCGTTAATACACAAACTAAGGAATTACCGGGTAAGTCTCATCCTAAGCTTGCATTGAACCAGAAAGGTGAAATAAGAATAGGATTTAGCAAACTCTAACACTTAACTTTCTGTTTTAGGTCGGATAAGTCACCTCGGTTAGAAGAATTCCACCCCGGCCGAGATGTTCATCAACCGAACGAGATGCTTAGGGTTAAGGTTAAAGACTCGAACTTTCAGGATCCTACTGGAATCTAAGATTATTCTATCATTGTTTTTCCCACAACCTTCAGCCAATCACCCTAGAATCACACAAGGAAATTAGCCACTCATCATCATAATGAAAGTATTAAAATATATGGGAAGAAGGTGAATATTTGAACAAAGAAGAGTTTAATGAAAAGACTTCAATAAATGAATCAAATATCACAACAAAGCGTTCCTTGGATTATAATCCAAAAAGACAAGATAACAATTGAGGGAATTGAAGACAATCTTACAAAACCCTTCAATAAAGCTATAAAAGCTATGGACTTCAATCTTCCTTCAACCTTCAAAAAGGTTCTTTAACTATCTCCCAACTTGGAGTATGCTGCGGCTGCTGCGCGTGTATGCAAGGTTCCCAGCTGTAAGCGGATCTCGGAATTATGGGAAATCCAACCCTTTTTATAGGAAAATAAACCTCCAAAGATAATAAATCTTAAGAAGATATTATCCCATAAATATAGGTAAAATATATGTTCTGCATATCTTCTTCCCTCCAAGAGCCAAGCCCAAAAATTTAAGATCACTTTCCAAATTTAAAAGATCTCTTCCAAGAATAAAATATTCTCGCCGCGTCCTAGGTGTTCGCCTCGGTCGAGTCGGCGTCTCTGGATCACCTCGGTCGAGGTGAATCAATGGTCAACCGAGGTGACTCACGACAGAATGTGAAATCTCTCGAATCTGTTCCAAAGTGAATCTTCAATCCATGGCTATGCTCCCTGGATGTAGCTCCAAATGACTCATGACTCCTTTTGCTCCTTTTTGATGCAAAACGTACCATATTACCTACAATTACAACGAAACTAGGTGTAGACCTCGATTCTCGCAAAGGTAGATGAAATGGTAGTAAAATCACATAATGTACATACAAACATGCAGATTATGAAAGATAAAACGTCCAAACAAACCCCAAAATATAGACTATAATTCATGCTATCAAAATACCCCATACTTAGCCCTTGCTTGTCCCCAAGCAAGTTCCTCATATAGAAGATAAGATAGAATGGATTATAAGTCAAGAAAATCAATGAAAAAGTCTTTCAAAAACTATTTTATGGTGTGCAACTATCATAGATCACTCTAAGAGAATACTTCCTGGAATTAAAAACTTAACATGATCAAAACATTTTATAAATATAAGAAAGTTGTTCATCTTTGCATAAAATCATAGAATGCATAATAAATCATAATTATCAAAATTAATCATGTATAATCCAGTTTAAACCGCTAAGTCAATCAACAAGCTCAAGGTCTCAAGGGCTTCCCAAAAGAAAAGGTCAAGAAACGTGTAGGGTAGGGATGTATGTAAGGTAATGTGGTGCTAGAATCCGGGAAAAGGATGAACTTCACTTCAACTTGCAACACCTTCCACCAATAAGCTTTGCTTATTTCACATTTTTCCTTTTTTACTTTACTTTTTGGGATGCATGGACAGAGGTGCACAATAACCGAAGCCTAGGAAATCTGCAATCATCAATTTCTCGAGATGCATCAAACCCTTGATGCACATACCATGACCCGTTAGGAATATCGCTCAATCCGACTTTGGCAAGACACAAACACCCAGCTATGTGAATGGTGCCGAGTTACTCATCTTCATGATTGACTTCCCCAAACCTATTATTGCTTTCTAACACTTCACTTCCAGCCCACTCTTCAACTTTAACTTGCTTTCACCGCTTCGCTTGCTTCCAAATTCCCGGATAGGTAAAGGGAGGCAAAATGTATATGAGGGGTTAAGCATGATCAAGAAGAAGAAGAAGAAGAAAATGAATTGCCTTGGTTTTTCCAAGAAGAAAGTGAGAGAACTCAACCTGCGGTGTCAACCTTCAAATTCAACATAATTTGGATAAAAACAAAGTATTAAACATGCCAATAATTTCAAACAAAGCGTTTAACAACTTAAACATATTATAAAACCTTTCAAACACACAAAGAATTTAAAATCAGTAAGTAAACAAAATCTTCACTGAGATCATATCCAGATAAGTAACACAAAATTGTTTTCGAAAACGTTCTGTTACGCCACCTCGGTCGAGATGTTCTTGGTTCAACCGAGGTGAAACACCTCGTTTCGCCAGAATCTCCCCGGTCGAGGTCAAAAAATTTTTTTAAAACCAATTATTTTATTTTTTTCGGTTCGGTTTCGACGTTTTTTCTCAATCAAATAATCTGTAGGTATTTAGCAACTTAAACAAAGCATTTAGCAACTTAAACATATCAGAACTGTCCCCGGCAACGGCGCCAAAAACTTGTTCGCTCCAAACGGTGTGTGCAAGCTTTAAATTTATAACCCTAGATTTAAGCTTAAAACAAGGATGCGAACCCGCAGTGTACGGGTCAATCGTAGTAAAAGCAAGAAAATTCCAGGGGTCGATCACAGGGACTCGGTGAAACAGAGTCAATACGGTGTGCTACTGTCAATACTAACCACAATAGCAATTTAACACAATCAAAGATGAATAAGAAGTCAATAAAGCAAACATGCAATTCTAGGGATTAAAGCATCTAGTTGTGGTTCCAACTCAAGATCTATAGATAAGCGGACAAAGCTGAGATTTTTGCGTGGGGAAGGTGTTACTAAAGTGGAGTAGATCACCGGGTAAGTCTCACTACACACTAATCCTAAACCGTAACTCCTATTACCGGGTAAGTCTCAAGGAATCAAGATAAAGAACTATAACCTCAAACTAACACACCATCTAAGGGAATAGAATCAACCTTTACCGGGTAAGTCTCAGGTTAACTCACAAAGATGGGATGGAAGCACACTCAAACCCCAATAAAGGATAAACCTTTATTACCTACACTTATGATCTTAGGTACACAAACTAAGGAATTACCGGGTAAGTCTCATCCTAAGCTTGCATTGAACCAGGAAGGTGTAATAAGAATAGGATTTAGCAAACTCTAACACTTAACTTTCTGTTTTAGGTCGGATAAGTCACCTCGGTTAGAAGAATTCCACCCCGGCCGAGATGTTCATCAACCGAACGAGATGCTTAGGGTTAAGGTTAAAGACTCGAACTTTCAGGATCCTACTGGAATCTAAGATTATTCTATCATTGTTTTTCCCACAACCTTCAGCCAATCACCCTAGAATCACACAAGGAAATTAGCCACTCATCATCATAATGAAAGTATTAAAATATATGGGAAGAAGGTGAATATTTGAACAAAGAAGAGTTTAATGAAAAGACTTCAATAAATGAATCAAATATCACAACAAAGCGTTCCTTGGATTATAATCCAAAAAGACAAGATAACAATTGAGGGAATTGAAGACAATCTTACAAAACCCTTCAATAAAGCTATAAAAGCTATGGACTTCAATCTTCCTTCAACCTTCAAAAAGGTTCTTTAACTCTCTCCCAACTTGGAGTATGCTGCGGCTGCTGCGTATTTCCGACGTAAGCGGGGATGTGCTGCGTCGTATGCGAGATGTATGCAACCCCCTCAATTTGTGGAAATCCAACCCTTTTTATAGGAAAATAAACCTCCAAAGATAATAAATCTTAAGAAGATATTATCCCATAAATATAGGTAAAATATATGTTCTGCATATCTTCTTCCCTCCAAGAGCCAAGCCCAAAAATTTAAGATCACTTTCCAAATTTAAAAGATCTCTTCCAAGAATAAAATATTCTCGCCGCGTCCTAGGTGTTCGCCTCGGTCGAGTCGGCGTCTCTGGATCACCTCGGTCGAGGTGAATCAATGGTCAACCGAGGTGACTCACGACAGAATGTGAAATCTCTCGAATCTGTTCCAAAGTGAATCTTCAATCCATGGCTATGCTCCCTGGATGTAGCTCCAAATGACTCATGACTCCTTTTGCTCCTTTTTGATGCAAAACGTACCATATTACCTACAATTACAACGAAACTAGGTGTAGACCTCGATTCTCGCAAAGGTAGATGAAATGGTAGTAAAATCACATAATGTACATACAAACATGCAGATTATGAAAGATAAAACGTCCAAACAAACCCCAAAATATAGACTATAATTCATGCTATCAAAATACCCCATACTTAGCCCTTGCTTGTCCCCAAGCAAGTTCCTCATATAGAAGATAAGATAGAATGGATTATAAGTCAAGAAAATCAATGAAAAAGTCTTTCAAAAAATATTTTATGGTGTGCAACTATCATAGATCACTCTAAGAGAATACTTCCTGGAATTAAAAACTTAACATGATCAAAACATTTTATAAATATAAGAAAGTTGTTCATCTTTGCATAAAATCATAGAATGCATAATAAATCATAATTATCAAAATTAATCATGTATAATCCAGTTTAAACCGCTAAGTCAATCAACAAGCTCAAGGTCTCAAGGGCTTCCCAAAAGAAAAGGTCAAGAAACGTGTAGGGTAGGGATGTATGTAAGGTAATGTGGTGCTAGAATCCGGGAAAAGGATGAACTTCACTTCAACTTGCAACACCTTCCACCAATAAGCTTTGCTTATTTCACATTTTTCCTTTTTTACTTTACTTTTTGGGATGCATGGACAGAGGTGCACAATAACCGAAGCCTAGGAAATCTGCAATCATCAATTTCTCGAGATGCATCAAACCCTTGATGCACATACCATGACCCGTTAGGAATATCGCTCAATCCGACTTTGGCAAGACACAAACACCCAGCTATGTGAATGGTGCCGAGTTACTCATCTTCATGATTGACTTCCCCAAACCTATTATTGCTTTCTAACACTTCACTTCCAGCCCACTCTTCAACTTTAACTTGCTTTCACCGCTTCGCTTGCTTCCAAATTCCCGGATAGGTAAAGGGAGGCAAAATGTATATGAGGGGTTAAGCATGATCAAGAAGAAGAAGAAGAAGAAAATGAATTGCCTTGGTTTTTCCAAGAAGAAAGTGAGAGAACTCAACCTGCGGTGTCAACCTTCAAATTCAACATAATTTGGATAAAAACAAAGTATTAAACATGCCAATAATTTCAAACAAAGCGTTTAACAACTTAAACATATTATAAAACCTTTCAAACACACAAAGAATTTAAAATCAGTAAGTAAACAAAATCTTCACTGAGATCATATCCAGATAAGTAACACAAAATTGTTTTCGAAAACGTTCTGTTACGCCACCTCGGTCGAGATGTTCTTGGTTCAACCGAGGTGAAACACCTCGTTTCGCCAGAATCTCCCCGGTCGAGGTCAAAAAATTTTTTTAAAACCAATTATTTTATTTTTTTCGGTTCGGTTTCGACGTTTTTTCTCAATCAAATAATCTGTAGGTATGCATGTAATATCAGATAATCATATAAAGGCAAATGAAGCATAAATACGAAAATATCCGATAAATAAAATACATCAAAAGTATCAAATACATCAAAGGTAGCCACATAGTCAAATAACAAACACCCCATACTTGAGACACACTGTCCCAGTGGGTATAATAAAAAGTCTAAACAAAAGAGAACTCACCGGATGAAAGCCGAACTGCATAAAAAATATAATAATAAAACCCTGCAGCTCCTCAGTAGTCTCGATCCGGTGGTGGTGGTGGTATGTAGGGGAACTGAGTCGGATCATAGGGATGGCCCATGATACGCTCAAACTGTAGCTGAGCCATCATGTGCTGATGATGCTGACGCTCCTGCATCTCGCGGATATCCAGCGAAAGTGCAGCATATGAGTCGATAACCTGATCCGTCAGGTCATCGATCCGTCGGTGTGCAGCTCTATCCCTCACTCCCCGCCTCCTGCGCCTAGCAGGCCTGACCGGAGAAGTCTCAGCTGGTGCCGGCTCAGTGTCCTCCTCATCATCATCCAAATCAATAATAGGTGGCGCGCTCGTCCCAGCTGTATCTGTCCCTGTGTCCATCGGGACGCCGCCTCCTCTCTCATCCACTGTCTCATCATCGTCGTCATCCTCATCCTCAGCCTCCTCCTCAGCTGCAGCAGGGGCAGCTGCTGCCTCTCTGTGATCCTCTATCAGTGTATCCCATGTTGTCTGCCAGTAGTGTGGATCAAAGACTGTGAACTGCGCAGACCAGCGGATCCCCTGAGGTGCAGTCCGCTCCCAAGGCATGGCGACGTATGGAGTGGTCAAACCACGGGGAACTAGAATCCTCCGTGTGATCATCTCCTGCAATCCCAGCGGCTTCGGAGCCGCCGCCAACGTGCAAACGCTGAGGTCCATCCCGTGGTAGGTAGCGATGTGGGTGACTAGACCTCCGCAGCATATGTCTCCCTTCGCCTTGGCCTTGATCTTGTGCAGATCCTCTGCCAAGAGCAAGCCAAAGTCTGGGAAACCTCCTGTAACCATGCAGTAAAGCGAAAAGAGTTCCCCCTGTCGGACCTTCTGGGGCGTCTCAGTATGCGCCAGAAGCGTCTCGCTGAAAATCCTGTGGGCTAGTCTAAAAGCCGGGTGAAAGATGACCTTCTCCCTGGAATCTCCAGGGCGCCATCTGTCTGCGTGCTCAGTAATGTGGGCTATCTGTCCCCAGAACTCCCTAGCTACGGATCGGGAGGGGAAGTCGGTGGCGGTGGGCTCAGGAAAGCCAAAAATCTCTCTCCATATCTCTAAAGGAACTATGAAGTTCCGGTTCATCAACCGGTACTTCACAGACCGCTCTGTGGGAAGGTAGGAGAAGGAGCTAACAAACTCGAGTGTCGGCTCTAAGTAGGCTGGGGCTCGGATCTCAGTAAACTGATCCAGCCCGACAGTAGCTATCATCCTCCTAAGGTCAGCATCTAACCCTAGGCAGTCAAAAGCTGACACATCCAAAAATCGTGGTGCGATGACTGGACGGCCAGCTATCCTCTCATAGTCTACCCGGCATCTCTCGTGGATAACCGGGTGGTAGGGACGGGATGAGGAAGGAGAAGGGGAAGGGGAGGATCTATTTCTAAGAGCTAAACGACGATCTGAACTCATCTTTAAACAGCACTGTCAGACTACCTCGGTCGACTGACAAACTCCAAGAATCACCTCGACCGAGGTGCAGAACGACTGGACCGAGGCGAAGGCAGTGCGATTTCAACTCTTTGAATTTCAGTTCTTTTCCCCCAAAAATCACTACCGATGCTTCCTAAGGGGTACTTAAAGGTTTCCTCAACAGAATCAAGGGCAACCAAAGCCCAAATTTCAGTAAACGAACGAGTTTAGGTTTTCGAACGTTTTTACCTCGTTCCGGTCGAAACGCTCAAATTTCTTGCAGATCTGTAGTTGCAATCGACTCCTCTATCCTTCAATCTCGGTTTGGAAGCGGAAATTGTCGAAAACGAGCAAGAAACGAGGTGAGCGAGGTGCGTCTGTTCGCCGCGGTCGAGGAGGATAAAAAAATGTGAAAAGTAATTTTTTCCCCTTTTATACTTTTACTGGATCTGCTGTCACCTCGGTCGAGATGGTCTCGACTGGACCGAGGTGGTATGGACCGAGGCGGTTCTGCAGAAACCCTAGTCGCCTCGGTTGCTTCAAGAATCAACTCGGTCGAGGTGCTCTGACAGTGACCGAGGTACTTCTGTCTTCTCAGAATCTCGAACTTCTGTCCTTCCAGTTGTGCTCCTTCTTAGATATTCCCTGTTGTCTGTCCAGAACGCCAAAAACAAAGCAAAGCAAAGCAAAAACAAAAACTATCTAAGCTAGACTAGAAAACGGGAAAAGAAAGCAATACCTTGGGTTGCCTCCCAAGAAGCGCTTGATTTAAGGTCGCTAGCTGGACCATGATGTGTCTCAAAGGAGGTATATTGGTGCAACCTCTTCAACCGGCGTTTCCGGTTGGTACTTCTTAAGTCTATGACCGTTGACCTTGAAGCTTCCGCTAGTTTCGCCCCATATCTCAACTGCACCATGAGGGAAAACATGTTTCACAACATAAGGTCCGGTCCATCTAGATTTCAACTTACCTGGAAAAAGGCGGAGGCGGGAGTTGAAGAGTAGGACTAAGTCTCCTTCGTTAAGCTCCTTTAGAATGATACGCTTGTCATGCCATCTCTTTGTCCTTTCCTTGTAGATTTTGGCATTCTCATAAGCGTTCAAACGCAGCTCCTCCAGCTCGTTAAGTTCCAATAGTCGCTTCTCACCAGCCTCCTTGATGTCAAAGTTCAACCATTTGATAGCCCAATACGCCTTGTGCTCCAGTTCAACGGGCAAATGGCAAGACTTCCCATATACCAAATTATAAGGGGTGGTACCTATGGGAGTCTTGAATGCGGTCCTGTATGCCCAAAGAGCATCGTCCAATTTCATGGACCAATCCTTCCTCGTTCTAGAGACGGTCTTCTCCAAAATTGTTTTGATTTCTCTATTCGAGATCTCGACCTGTCCACTAGTTTGAGGGTGATAAGCGGTTGATACCTTGTGGGTTACCCCATACTTCGATAGAAGTGCTTTAAACTTCCGGTTGATGAAATGCGTTCCTCCATCGCTAATGATGATGCGTGGAGTTCCAAATCGTGGAAAGATAGTTCTATTCAAGAACTTCACAACCACCTTGGCGTCGTTAGTGGGAGAAATGTTCGCCCCTAGAGGTGTGTGCAAATAAGCTTTAAATTTATAAAACTAGAATCAAGCAGCGAACCCGCAGTGTACGGATCGAGGTAGCTAAGCAAGAATTCCAGAGTATCGAACACAGGGATTTGGGTGGGAACAAATTCGATTTCAGATTATCAAGCAATAAATATGGGAGTTTTGCAAATATTGGGAAAACAACAATCCTAAAGATCCGGGTATTCAGTTGTGACAACAGATTCAAGATATACTAATGATATAAAGATAGAGTAGAGATATGCAAAGGTATACTAATGTAAGGTAATCGTACGGTTGAAGTTCCGAAAACCTTATGTGACTCACCTAAAAGATACTCCCTATACAGGTTGTTGAGGCTCAATATAGAGAGGTTCTAAAGACAAGGGTTAGCATCAAATACCCAAACCTATAATCTAAAGGTCAAGACTAACTTATCCGATTGAGGTTATTGAGGCTCACAATCGAGGTAGAGGTTGTTGAGGCTTCACTACCACCTAGAAAAGACAAGTCTAAGCTAAGCTAAAACGAATCTTTAACTTTGGATTAAGGTAAAAGCAAACTCGTAAACTTAGGGAAATTACGGTTGGATCTTGAGATTCCACGGCCGTGGAACTCAAGAACAGCCCGTAATTTAGGGTTGTCGGCGACAATTCTCTAACTCTCAGGGTCTAATCTGTTCACGATCGATCTATCGTCATCTAAGCCACAACTATCAACCCTTCACCTTAGAATTGTTAAGGGTTTTTAGCCAATAACAGTCATTTGATATCAATTCAAGATTTATAAGATAAAAGATGGGAACTTTCAAGAACTTTCAATAATCTTCAAACGAATCTCAGAATCACAATCAAGAACAAGTGTTTATCAAAAGATTCAAATCGGAATAAACAATCACAATCTTAGGAAAGAAAGGAAACGGGATGTCAATCCGATCCTAAATCAAACCTAAGCAAGAAGAGGAGTTTTCTTGCAAAATCCTCCAAGAACTTCGATCTTCCACAACGCAAAGATCGCTAACAGCAACTCTCCAACTCCGAACTTTGATCTCCAATGAGATCTCCCAAAATCACCTTCAAGAATGAAGGTTTGTGCGTTCCTAAGCTTGCGTTTTTGCCGCTAAACTTAGGGTTTGAAAGGTCGTAAGCTAGGTAGCGAGGTGACGGAATCTTGCTTCATCCGTCCTTTTTATAATGCAGGGCAAAATGTCGGCCCAGCCCAATCTTCAAAAGATCATGGCTTCGAAACGTGGCGAAAGGATTCGCCAAGATCACGGTCGTGGAAGATTCCACGACCGTAATTCTGAGGCGTGGAAACAAACACGGGTAACTTCCACGGCCGTAATATCCCCTGGAATGAACATCGAATTCTGCATCACAATCCACGGCCGTAATCTAGGGTAAAACCGTGATTTTTGCCTTCATTCGTGCATTCCTCAATCTAATACTCCAAATTGCTTCCAAAAGGTGTCCTTAATCTAGAGGTACATCAACTCAACTTCCCTTTGCTCGATTTCGTTCGGAAATAGCTCCAAATCACCTATAATCAACATAGAACTCGTGTAGACATCCATATCGACAATATAGGCAATACTAGCTCATATATGCATAAAGTTTAATCAAAGACTACTAACATGAATCAAATACGATTATAAAACGTGCCTAAAATATCACAATATTTCATGCTAACAAATAACCCCATACTTAACACTTGCTTGTCCCTAAGCAAGGTCTTTCAAAAAGCTTTAAACAAGAGTTAGGATGAAATATGTGTACCTTCTTTTTGGATGAAAGTGACTTCTAAAGAATAGATCATTCTCAAACCTTGCTTCAATCGTTTTCAAACTTTCACACACTTAATTAGAGAGTAAGAGGTAAAGAAAGCTCATGAAACAATTTAACTTCCAAGCAAGCATTATAACCTTCAAACATTATCAAAATCAATCATAAGAACTTCAATTTAGATCACCAAGCCATATAACATTCTTTTGATCTTAAGGACTTTCAAAGAAAAAGGTCTAGAGTATGGAAGGGAAGGGAAACTTTAAGGGAGAGTGGTGCATAAATCCGGGAAAATGGACTACTACCTTCTTCTTCTTTTGCGGTTTCCGCGACTCTTCACTTAGAGCTTCGCTCTTACTTTTCATTTTTTTCGACTTTACTTTTGGAGTTATGGATAGAGGTGCACAAAAACCGAAGCCTAGGAGATTGGCGTTTCTCATTTTTGCGAGATGCCTCAAACCCTTAGCGCACATACCATAATCCGCTAGGAATATCGCTCAATTCGACTTTGGCAAGACACAAACACCCGGCTATGTGAATGGTGCCGAGTTACTCATCGTCATGATTGACTTCCCCAAACCTATAATTTCTTTCTATTCAATTGATTGCAAATATATGCTCTCATGGCCCTCCCACATCAAACATGCCTTTTTCTCATTCACTTTCCAAGTTCCCGGATGGGTAAGGGAGGCTAATATTTCAATGAGGAGTTAGATGATCAAAGGAAAGAAGAAAGAAAGTATCGAATTGCCTTAATCATTTCAAAAAGAAGCATAAGAACTTATAATGTGATTTCAACTTCGATTTCTTACATGATTTAGGTAACATTTTCACATTATAAAACTTGCAAAAGAGGTAAAATCTATTCATTCAATTTCTTTTCGAATTACTATCCTTTCAAGCATGCAATTGTTATCAACTTAATTCACAAGTAGCGTTTATCATGGAATTCATCTCAATTCATTAGAAGCATCAAATTTTTCAAAAATTTTCAATTTTTTTGGGTTTTTAAAGTTCTTTTTCATGCAATGCAAGAATGAAACGTGTAACATATGATGAACATGCAATAATAGTCTCGGAATAGAAGCAACATATAGAGTAGAGTTATTACAAACATTTAGTACATCCCACCCCATACTTAGGACGAACATTGTCCCTAATGTTCACAAGAAAGAACAAAAGAAAGAAAGGAAAAAGAAACTCACAAATGGTGGCGGGGATGTCTAAAACGAGCAGTCCGGTCATCAATCACTGCGGTGCCGGTGGAGGTGGGAATGGAGAGAAACTCGGGTCATAGTACCGCCCAAACTACTGGCGGTAGACGTCCCTCATCATGTGGTCGAGGTCGTCCAAACGTCCCTCTCTCGCGTCCGCCCGGATCTCTAATGCTCTGACTCTCTCTGAAAGTCCGGTAGCCCACTCCGGCATCCTCTCATACCATCCCGGAGCGCGATCATACCATCCGGGAGCATCTGCTGGTGCTGGTGGTGGTGGTGCTGCTGGTGCTGCTGACTGCGTAGTGGACCAAGGAGGGGGTGTCTCGTACCAGGTGGGAGGTGTAGTCATCCACGTGGGCCTCTCGCTCAGGCTAGCGCGGCGAGATGACGAGCCTGAAGCTCTAGTCGGACGCGGAGAGCGTCTAGGTACATCTTGCTGATCCGGCTGATCCGGAAATGAGCCGAACTCCTGCTCTGCTCCTCCACCACTCTCATACGGCTCTCCCATATCCTCCTCATCTACAACCGGCGGTGGAACGTAAGGGGGAGCTACAAGCCTGTTCGCATGCATCGCAGCGAACGTCTCCTTCCAGTTGTGGCGTCCCGCCACAATGGAATACTCCGGCAGCCACTCAATACCCCTGCCGGTCCTACTCTCCCAGGGCATGCCCGCATAAGGCGGACCTCTATGTGTGGGGAAGATGAGTCCCCTAACCATGAAAGCGTGTAGCCCTAATGGAACTGCCGGTATACGTGTGCAAGCCGAGAAGTCCACTCCAAAAGTCCTAGCTATGTGGGTCACTATCCCACCATATCCAATGTTCCCTCTTGATTTGTTCTTCAATTTGCTCATAGTCGCCGCCAAAAGGGTAGCACAATCGGCGCGGCATCCATGAAGCATAGCGTAGAGAAGGAATAGCTCATCCGTCTTGATCTTTTGGGGCGTCTCCGTCCTAGGAAAGAGACACTCCGAAAGAACACGGTGAGCTATCTTCAAGGCCAAATGGTACATCAATTTGGCCTTGGTATTAGCTGGATGCCAACGGTCCTCATCGGCATAGATCATAGCCACATCTCCCCAAAAGTCCTTAGCGGACACGTTCCTAGGGAGTCGACCGTTGTAGGTCTCATGGAACCCAAAGATGGTCCCGAACTCGACAATGCTCAACTGGTAGTCTCTGTTCATGAGACGGAAGGAGACAGTCCTATCAACATGGCTGTGCTCAAAAGACGTCACAACCTCTCGGGTGATCTCCTCATAGGCGTCTTCACGAATGTTCGTGAAGACAAGCAAACCGGCTCTATCCAAGAGCCATGTAAGGTCATCTACAATGTTGAGAGGATGTAGATCCTCCAACAACAAGTATCTAGGGCCAATTACTGCCCTCTTCTCGATCCTCTCAAATGCAGCTTGGTGGTTTTCGTGTATGATCGGTATGCTAGAAGGAGGGGGTGAAGATGGAGGTGAAGGTGAGGATGGGGGTGAGGGAGATGAGGGTGGTGGTGCCCTAGATGTGGAAGGGTTGCCCTTTCTCTTATTATTCTGTTCCCCTTTCTTTTCCTTAATCCTTCCCGAAACTCTCCTCACAAAGTCCATTCTGTTACAAATTACGGTCTGTTCTTCCCAAAACCACGGCCGTGGAACCTATGCAGACCGTGATTCGACACAGTAATTCTCAATTCTCAGCAAATCAGCAATCAAACTCCACAACAATCAGTCCTAATCTAGTTTCTTCCAATCTCAATCAGTTCTTCCTAATAATCTCTAACAAAAACGAACAAAAACGACTAGAATCAAGAAGAGAGCAAAAACCTCTTTTTCGGATTGAGAAATCCAAAATGCGGGTTTGTTGATCGTTTTCCACGCGATTTGTTGCTTGGATCTTGTTCTTGGTTGGATTTGCTTCAGTTTAGGAAGAAGAATCGTTAAAAATGATTAGAGAACGAAGATTTGGGATGAGCTGTGCGATTTCGGTGTTTAGGGCGTGGAAATTGGGGGTTTTTGTGGTGTTTTTGTGGTGAAGTGTGGCTTTTATACTCGCAGGCAAAATTTCAAAAATCACGGTCTGTCGGGGCATTCCACGGCCGTGGAAATGTACGGACCCGTAATTTTGGTGATTTTTCACAAGCCTTTGAGAATTACGGCCACTGTAGCAATGACGACCGTAATTTAGACCGTGGAACTCTCTGTAAAGCTTCAAAGTCCAAATTTCGTCACTTCTCTTCGACATTATCCCTCCTTTCTCCTTTTCCATCGATCCTACAACCAAAAACACGAACATACCGGAAGGAATCGAGGCAAAATAAAGCCGAAACGTCTATTCTAAACTAAACTATGAATCGAAAACAAAAACGAAAATGCAATACCTTGGGTTGCCTCCCAAGAAGCGCTTTGTTTAAGGTCCGTAGCTAGACCATATTCGCACTTATTCGAGTGCGGTAGGTGCAAACTCCTCGGCTTGGAGTTCCGGTGAGTACTTCTTGAGCCGTTGACCGTTCACCTTAAAACTTCCGCTAGCTTCACCCCATACTTCAACTGCACCATGGGGGAAAATGCGCTTAATTAGAAAAGGTCCAGTCCAACGAGATTTTAACTTACCTGGAAAGAGGCGAAGTCTCGAATTGAAGAGGAGAACTTGATCTCCTTCTTGGAAGTCCTTTGGAATGATATGCTTATCATGCCAACGCTTTGCTCTTTCCTTGTAGATCTTAGCGTTTTCGTAGGCGTTCAAACGGAGTTCATCCAGCTTGTTGATGTCTAGGAGACGCTTCTCTCCCGCTTCTTTCATGCTGAAATTCAGCCACTTGATAGCCCAAAACGCCTTGTGCTCTAGCTCTACCGGCAAGTGACAAGACTTCCCATACACAAGGTTGTATGGTGTGGTTCCTATGGGAGTCTTGTATGCAGTCCGGTATGCCCACAATGCATCATCTAGTTTCAAGGACCAATCCTTCCTAGTCCTCGAAACCGTCTTCTCTAGAATTCCCTTGATCTCCCTATTTGAGATCTCAACTTGTCCACTCGTTTGTGGATGGTAAGGGGTGGCGATCTTGTGAGTAACCCCATACTTGGATAGAAGAGCTTCAAAACGACGGGCTATGAAGTGAGAACCTCCATCACTAATGATCGTCCTTGGCGTCCCGAATCGCGGAAAAATGGTCTTGTTGAAGAACTTAACCACCACCATGGCGTCATTTGTGGGAGAGGCAATTGCTTCCACCCATCTAGAAACGTAGTCTACCGCCAATAGTATGTATTGGTTTCCACAAGAAGAAGGGAATGGTCCCATGAAGTCAACTCCCCAAACGTCAAAAATCTCCACCTCTTGGATGTTGTTGAGGGGCATCTCGTTCCTTCTAGAGATATTGCCTGTTCTTTGACAAGCATCGCAGCAAGAAACAAAGGATTGCACATCTTTAAATAAAGTAGGCCAATAGAATCCAGATTGCAATACCTTTGCGCTAGTTTTGTTCGAACTAGCGTGTCCTCCACAAGGTAGTGAATGACAATGACGGATGACACTTTGCATCTCATCTTCCGGCACACATCGCCGAATGATGCCATCCGGACCTCTCTTGAAGAGAAGAGGCTCGTTCCAATGGTATTCCCGGACGTCCTTGAAGAACTTCTTTCTTTGCGCGTATGATAGTCCGGGTGGTATTTCCTGGCAAACCAAATAGTTAACGAAATCAGCAAACCATGGTTCGTCACCCTTGGAGATTACCTTGATGCACTCCTCTATGATGTGTAGGTGTTCGTCCGGAAAGGAGTCATCAATGGGTAAATGGTCGTCCTCTAGATGTGTTAGACGACTCAAATGATCCGCAACAGAATTTTCCGAGCCTTTCTTGTCGCGGATCTCAAGATCGAATTCTTGTAGGAGAAGAATCCATCTAATCAGCCTTGGCTTCGCATCCTTCTTTGCAAGGAGGTACCGGATCGCAGCATGATCCGTGTAGACAATCACCTTTGCACCTACAAGATAAGAGCGAAACTTGTCAATAGCGTAGACAATGGCTAGAAATTCCTTTTCCGTAGTGGCGTAGTTGAGCTGGGCTTCGTCTAGCGTCTTGCTAGCGTAGTATATGGCGTGGGTTCGTCCTTCCTTTCGTTGCCCAAGAACAGCTCCAATGGCTACGTCACTAGCATCGCACATAATCTCGAAAGGGAGAGTCCAATCCGGTGGTTGGATAATGGGTGCTGAAATTAGAGCTTGCCGGATGGTGTTGAACGCATCTAGACATTCCTGCGAAAACTCAAAAACCGCATCCTTCATCAATAGATTAGTGAGAGGTTTCGATATCTTAGAAAAATCCTGAATGAAACGTCTATAGAATCCAGCATGTCCTAGGAAACTTCTTATTCCCTTCACCGAAACTGGGGGAGGGAGTTTCTCTATGGTCTCTATTTTAGCCTTGTCTACCTCTATCCCTCTACTAGAGACTAAGTGACCTAAAACGATTCCTTCCTTAACCATGAATTGACACTTCTCCCAATTAAGAACTAGGTTAGTGTCTTCACATCTTTGCAAAACAAGAGAAAGGTTAGAAAGACAATCGTTAAAAGAGGAACCGTAAACGGAGAAGTCGTCCATGAAGACTTCCATGATTTCCTCTACGTATTCGGAGAAGATGGCCATCATACACCGTTGAAAGGTGGCTGGGGCGTTGCAAAGCCCGAACGGCATCCTCCTATAAGCGAACGTACCCCAAGGGCACGTGAATGTGGTCTTCTCTTGATCATCCGGGTGTATCGGGATCTGAAAGAAACCACTATAACCGTCAAGGTAGCAAAAGTATGAATGTTGTGCTAACCTTTCAAGCATTTGGTCGATGAATGGCAATGGAAAGTGATCCTTCCGCGTTGCGTTGTTGAGCTTGCGGTAGTCTATGCACATTCGCCATCCAGTCACGGTTCGGGTAGGAATGAGTTCGTTGTTCTTATTGGTGATGACCGTCATTCCTCCCTTCTTCGGAACTACTTGAACCGGGCTCACCCAGTTGCTATCGGAGATAGGATAGATGATACCTGCATCAAGAAGTTTAAGAATTTCCTTCTTGACAACCTCCTTCATGGTCGGATTCAACCGCCTTTGAGGTTGTCTTGAAGTTCTAAAGTCCTCCTCCATTAGTATCTTATGCATGCATAGGGAGGGTTTAATTCCTACTAGGTCCTCAATAGTATAGCCTATGGCTTTTCTATGTTTCCTAAGGACAATCATGAGCTGTTCATGTTCATCTATGCTTAATTCGGAGCTAACGATAACCGGGAAGGTGGAGTTAGATCCAAGAAAAGCGTACCTTAGATGAGTAGGAAGTGGTTTAAGTTCTATCGCTTTCGGAGCTTCCAATGATCCTTGAGGAGCTTCCGATGTTTCCTTAGAAGTTTCTAAGGATGTTGAATGGTTTGGAGAAGAATTGGGAGAAGTTGAAGAAGTGTGCCGATCACCATTTTCCACGGTCAAAATCACGGTTTCCTCTGGTTTTCCACGGCCGTAATATCCTCTGGAATGGAGGTCGAATTTGGTTGTGGAATCCACGGCCGTGGAATACAGAGTATGGCCGTGGAATCTTGTATTCTCAGCCTCATCGTGGAGTTTCTCAAACTCCACTTCATGCATCTCTTCTTGTGCTTCTAAGGCTTCAATTTCCTCTTTGCACTCTTCTTCTTCTCCTACATCGGTTAGACTCATAGTAATAACCTTTTGCAAAGGATCGTTAAAGAGAATCGCACTTACCTCCTCCCTAGATAAACCTTCTTCGTTTTGGACATTGTAAATATCCTCATCAAAAATTGGTTCCTTCACTAGAGTGGAAAGAACGAACTCTACTTTCTCCTCCCCAATGTCAAAGGCGAGTCTCCCATTCTTGCAATCGACCATGCAGCCGGAAGTTGCAAGAAACGGTCTTCCGAGTATGATCGGGACCGGACTATCTGAAGGAATGTCAAGCACAACAAAATCAATGGGGACAAAGAACTTGCCTAGCTTGACAGGGACGTCCTCTACAATGCCGACGGGACGAGTAATGGATCGATCCGCCATGTATAACGTCATCTTCACCGGTTTAGGGTCGCCTAAACCGATCTTCCTGCACAATGCAAGTGGTATGATGCTCACACTTGCTCCCAAGTCGCATAAAGCGTCATATGTGACCTCTCCCACTCCTATGGGAATGCAAAATGACCCCGGATCTTTCAGCTTTGGGGGCATTTTCTCCTTCATAGTCTTGATGAGGTCCGAAGAATCCGAACTCATCTTGACTTCTCCAAAATCTTCTAGCTTCCTCTTGTTAGAGAGGAGCTCCTTCAAGAACTTGCCATAAGCCGGCATACCTACAATAGCATCAATGAAAGGTATATTAATATGCAGTTTACTCATGAGTTCTATGAACTTACCGAATTGCTTGTCTAGGCGCGCTCGCGCTCTAGATTGAGGGAATGGTAGGGGAGGTTTGAAAGCTGGAGGGGGGACATAGATGTCCTCCTTCTCCTTCCCCTTTTCTTCGCCTTTCTCTACGGGGACTTCAACAAATGTAGGCTGCGGATCGGTGGTAGTCACTCCGCTCCTAGTTGTAATCGCCATTACCCTTCCCTTAGGGTTGTCCTCCGTCTTTCCTGGAAGTTTCCCTTGATTCCTAGGAACTTCCTCCGCATGGTTGAACATTTGATTTTCCAAAACCTTTTGAGCTTTGTCAACCTTAGAAATTTGATCATCAACCTTGATGATGCGGTTCTCCAACCCTTGAAGCTTTCCCAAGATCGTTTCCAACATGGGATCCGGCTTTTCCTTTCCCGTATTGTTTCCTCCATTTGATGATTGCCCCTGGCTTTTCAAAGGAGTAGAGGAAGAAGAGGGTGGAGTTAGTGAATTGGAATTGGAAGGATAGGAGTTACCGGAATTTTGTTGATTGGAGCGCCAATTGTTGTTGTTCGAACCACGATTGTTGTTCCAATTGTTGTTGTTCCGGTTGTTGTTGTTTCCATTCCAATTGTTGTTCCGGTTATTGTTCCGGTTATTGTTGTTGCGGTTGGTGTTGTCACCGCCATTGTTATTGCCCAAATAGCCAACATCCTTCTCTTGCTGCTTTGGAAAGTTGGTCTTGATAGCCTTCTTCAACTCCTTGATTTCATTGTTGAGGGAGAAAATCTGATTTTGAGCTTCGTGTGTGAGCTTCGCTCCTTACTCCACACGATTTCCCTCCACTTTCCGGTGGGAATACTTCTCTATGACTCTTGCTTGCTTCTCAATGAAGTCCCAAGCGTCATCTTCTCTCATGTCCATGAACGTTCCGCATGAGAGGGATTGAAGGTTGAATTGCGTTCCCGCATCCAGCCCCTTGTAGTAAATTTCCAGCAAGGCAAGCTTGGATATGCCATGATGAGGGCAATCCAAGAGCAAATCCTGAAACCTTTCCCAAGATTGAAACAAACTTTCGTTAGGTCTCATCGAAAAAGCATTAATCTTACCTCTAAGTTCCGCCGTTTTGGAGGGCGGAAAGAACTTGGTGAGAAACTCTGCGGAGAGGTCTTCCCACGTCTCTAGCTTTCCACTAGGAAGAGCTTGGTACCAAGATAGCGCTTTCCCTTTCAAAGAGAAAAAGAAAGGTTTGAGCTTATAGCTGTTGGTAGTGGCGCTCTTTGGCCTCATCGTCTCCATCATGCACTCAAAGTTTTGCAAGTGTTGGTGTGGAGATTCAGCGCTTGTACCGCCAAACTGACTTTGGCGAACAAGAGTGATAACTTGAGGGTTGAAACTAAACCCTTGTACATCTTCAGCATCAAAGTTCACACCTAAGCGGCGTGGTTGTTATGTTGGATCCATCCGCTGGCCAAGAGTTCTTGGCTCATTATCCACACGTTCGACCCTCGCATTCCTAGGTGGAATGCGGCGGTTAGCAGCTCCTTGTTGATTGAAAGGATTTATATTGATCGTGGGATCAATCTCTTCTAGCGGAGGCATGGAAGAATCACTATCATCAGCGGATGAGTGGCTTCTTCTTCTAGACCTTGTCCTTCTTCTCGAGGACTTCTTCCCCACCTTATCTTCAAGATCGCTCATCTTTATCTTCATCTGGACGATCATGTCTTGTAGACCGTTAACTTGAGTTTGATGACGATCCATCTCATCCTGGAGGAGATTCTCATTCCATCGGAGTTGAGCTTCCTTCTCCGCCAACTTAGTTTGAAGATCGCTTTCGTTTTCTTGAGCCATCCTCTTTTCCTTGCGTCTTTGTCTCAAGGTTTTCTCTAGCTCTTGATCAAGAGGTAAGAGATCTTCGGTGTTCCTAGACCTGTGCATACACTCAAAGAAGAATCAAATAACGAGAGCAAGCTCCCAAGCTTGACAACCGGTTACCGAATTCGGCCGAAACCAAATCCCCGGCAACGGCGCCAAAAACTTGTTCGCCCCTAGAGGTGTGTGCAAATAAGCTTTAAATTTATAAAACTAGAATCAAGCAGCGAACCCGCAGTGTACGGATCGAGGTAGCTAAGCAAGAATTCCAGAGTATCGAACACAGGGATTTGGGTGGGAACAAATTCGATTTCAGATTATCAAGCAATAAATATGGGAGTTTTGCAAATATTGGGAAAACAACAATCCTAAAGATCCGGGTATTCAGTTGTGGCAACAGATTCAAGATATACTAATGATATAAAGACAGAGTAGAGATATGCAAAGGTATACTAATGTAAGGTAATCGTACGGTTGAAGTTCCGAAAACCTTATGTGACTCACCTAAAAGATACTCCCTATACAGGTTGTTGAGGCTCAATATAGAGAGGTTCTAAAGACAAGGGTTAGCATCAAATACCCAAACCTATAATCTAAAGGTCAAGACTAACTTATCCGATTGAGGTTATTGAGGCTCACAATCGAGGTAGAGGTTGTTGAGGCTTCACTACCACCTAGAAAAGACAAGTCTAAGCTAAGCTAAAACGAATCTTTAACTTTGGATTAAGGTAAAAGCAAACTCGTAAACTTAGGGAAATTACGGTTGGATCTTGAGATTCCACGGCCGTGGAACTCAAGAACAACCCGTAATTTAGGGTTGTCGGCGACAATTCTCTAACTCTCAGGGTCTAATCTGTTCACGATCGATCTATCGTCATCTAAGCCACAACTATCAACCCTTCACCTTAGAATTGTTAAGGGTTTTTAGCCAATAACAGTCATTTGATATCAATTCAAGATTTATAAGATAAAAGATGGGAACTTTCAAGAACTTTCAATAATCTTCAAACGAATCTCAGAATCACAATCAAGAACAAGTGTTTATCAAAAGATTCAAATCGGAATAAACAATCACAATCTTAGGAAAGAAAGGAAACGGGATGTCAATCCGATCCTAAATCAAACCTAAGCAAGAAGAGGAGTTTTCTTGCAAAATCCTCCAAGAACTTCGATCTTCCACAACGCGAAGATCGCTAACAGCAACTCTCCAACTCCGAACTTTGATCTCCAATGAGATCTCCCAAAATCACCTTCAAGAATGAAGGTTTGTGCGTTCCTAAGCTTGCGTTTTTGCCGCTAAACTTAGGGTTTGAAAGGTCGTAAGCTAGGTAGCGAGGTGACGGAATCTTGCTTCATCCGTCCTTTTTATAATGCAGGGCAAAATGTCGGCCCAGCCCAATCTTCAAAAGATCATGGCTTCGAAACGTGGCGAAAGGATTCGCCAAGATCACGGTCGTGGAAGATTCCACGACCGTAATTCTGAGGCGTGGAAACAAACACGGGTAACTTCCACGGCCGTAATATCCCCTGGAATGAACATCGAATTCTGCATCACAATCCACGGCCGTAATCTAGGGTAAAACCGTGATTTTTGCCTTCATTCGTGCATTCCTCAATCTAATACTCCAAATTGCTTCCAAAAGGTGTCCTTAATCTAGAGGTACATCAACTCAACTTCCCTTTGCTCGATTTCGTTCGGAAATAGCTCCAAATCACCTATAATCAACATAGAACTCGTGTAGACATCCATATCGACAATATAGGCAATACTAGCTCATATATGCATAAAGTTTAATCAAAGACTACTAACATGAATCAAATACGATTATAAAACGTGCCTAAGATATCACAATATTTCATGCTAACAAGAAACAATGGCTGCAACCCATCTAGAGACGTAATCAACTGCAAGGAGAATGTAGAGGTTTCCTCCGGAGGATGGGAAAGGTCCCATGAAGTCAATCCCCCATACATCAAAGATTTCCACTTCTTGGATGTTATTAAGTGGCATCTCGTTCCTCCTTGATAAGTTCCCTGTTCTTTGGCATGCATCACAAGAAACAACAAAAGATTGCACGTCCTTAAATAATGTAGGCCAGAAGAAGCCGGAACGCAATACCTTAGCGCATGTTTTATCGGTGCTAGCATGCCCCACAAGGAAGTGAATGACAATGCTTTATGACGCTATTAACTTCATCCTCCGGAATGCACCTTCGAAGCATCCCATCCGGTCCGCGCTTGAACAGCAGCGTCTCATCCCAGTAGTAATGTCGTACTTCCTTAAAGAATCTCTTCTTTTGAGAGTACGTCAATCCGGGTGGTATTTCCTGGCAAACAAGATAATTCACAATATCAGCATACCAAGGACCTTTATTATCAGAAAGTTGGTGGAGGGAATGGTCCGCCAACAGTGGGTGAATGTCAGAGAAGGGAGTAAGAAAATTGTTATTCTCAGCAATCTCAGTTTGAATTGTCTCGCTGTCGACCTCGGTCGAGGCGCAAAGGCATTGACCGAGGTGTTCTTCAGACGCCTCGCTTTGTCCAGAAAGTGCCTCGGTCGAGGTACTGCTACTGGAACCGAGACTGGAGATCTTCGTTTCCTGGACTAGCTTCTCAGTTTTAGCTCCTGGATCCTCTTCCAGTGCCTTCAAGCTCCGTATATCTGCATCACAAGAAGCATCTATACCTTCCTCCATTAAACTGAAGCTAATAACTCTTTCGAGTGGATCGTTAATAAGGATAGAGCTCACCAATGCCCTTGATTCGTCTTCATCGTAGATGTTGAAGATATCATTAGTAAGTTGCTCCCCTTTCATGGCCGCAAGTAGTGCGAACTCCACCTCATCACCACCAACGTTGAATTTCAACTTGGCGTTCTTGCAATCCACGTTGCAACCCGAAGTTGCTAGAAATGGCCTCCCGAGAATAATAGGAACAGGATAATCTGCGGGAATGTCAAGTACGACAAAATCTATAGGTAGATAGAAGTTACCTAACTTGACCGGAACGTCTTCCAAAATGCCCACGGGATGGGTAATGGAGCGATCCGCCATGTAAAGTCGAATCTTGACCGGCTTGGGCTCTCCAAGGCCGATCTTAGTGCATAGCTCCAGCGGGATGATGCTCACGCTGGCTCCTAGATCACAAAGGGCTTCACAAGTGACATCCCCAACTTGAATGGGAATGCAAAATGAGCCGGGATCTCTCAATTTAGGTGGCATCTTTTCCTTCATGATTTTGATTAGCTCCGAAGACTTAGATGTCATCCTAACTTCACCAACATCCTCCAGCTTCCTCTTCCTTGATAAGATTTCTTTTAAGAACTTCCCATAGGCGGGCATACCTAAAATAGCATCAAGGAAAGGAATATTAATATGTAGCTTATTCATCAAGTCAAGAAACTTACCGAAGTGCTTGTCTAGATGTGCTCTGGCTCTGGATTGAGGGAATGGAAGTGGTGGCTTGTATGCAGGAGGTGGAACATAAGTTTTTGTCGTCCCTCCTACTTTCTGTTGCTCCGCCTCGGTTGGCATCTCGGTCGAGGTGTTCTTCGACTGGATCTGGACCGAGGTGGTCTGCGTCGAGCGAGGTACTGGATCTGCAGTTTTGAGTCCACTCCTCGTCGTTATGGCCATGCACTGGCCCTTAGGGTTAGTTTCCGTCTTTGCTGGAAGCTTCCCTGGATCTCTTGGCGCTTCATTCGCCTTATTAGCAAGTTGTTGTTCAAGGGACTTTTGGGCCCTCGAAAACGAAGTCATAGAATTCTCCATAGCGCTAAGCTTGATCAAGATTGCCTCCAGAACTGCGTCTTTCTTTTCTGGCTGAGACGAACTTGATCCTTGCCCTTGGCTTTTCAATGGAGTAGAAGAAGAAGAAGGAGAAGAGAGGAAAGGGTTAGAGGAATCATTAGAGTTGGAGTTTGAATAATTGTTACCGTGGTTTTGATTATTCGCCCTCCAGTTGTTGCTATTGGATCCTCTATTGTTGTTGTTGTAGTTGTTGTTTCGGGGTCCGTTGTTGTTGTTACGGTACCCGTTATTGTTGTTGTTGTTCCTTTGCCCTTGCTCTTCCTTCTTAGTTTGAGCCATCAAGAGCTCCTTCAATTGCTTCACGTCATTTTTCAATGATGTGAGTTGATTGTTGTTGGGTTGAGTCTCTTGAAAGTTGACTCTTTTTACTCCACCTTCGGCTCCTTGGTGGGTATACTTCTCCATGTGCAAGGCTTGCTTCTCAATGAAGTCCCAAGCATCATCAATCGCCATGTCCATGAAGGTACCGGCGGAGAGTAGTTGGAGATTGAACTGGGTGCTTCCGTCCAGCCCTTTGAAGTAGATCTCCAACAACTCGATCTTTGGAATCCCATGATGTGGGCAATCCAAAAGGATATCCTTGAACCGCTCCCAAGATTTGGACAAGCTCTCCTTGTCCTTCATGATGAAAGCGTTGATCTTCCCTCTCTTTTCAGCAGTCTTTGAAGGGGGAACGAATTTGGTTAAGAATTCCGTAGTCATCTCCTCCCATGTGCTAATTTTTCCTGGAGGAAGAGATTGATACCAAGTAAGAGCTCTATCTTTTAAAGAAAAGTAAAAAGGTCTTAGCTTGTAGTTGTTATTTTCAATTCTGGAAGGTCGCAAAGTCTCCATCAAAATCTCGTAGTTTTGAAGATGTTGATGCGGCGACTCCTTCTCTAGCCCTCCGAATTGACATTGGCGAATCATAGATAGAACTTGTGGTCGAAGTTCGTAGTCATGATCCGCTGGATCTCCTAGGTTCACCCCTGGACGCCTCAGCTGTTGATTCGGGTCCATCCTTTGACCTAGGGTTTGTGGGATTCCTGTAAGAAGAACATCTCGGACTGGCATCCGAGGTGGAAGTATATCGACCGGGGCGTCAGGTACTGGAATCTGCCTCGGTCGAGGATCTACTACTGGATTCTGCATCGGTCGAGGATCAACAGGAGGATCTTCCCTCGGTCGAAGTAGAATCTGATCTCGTATGACTGTAATCTCAGCTTCGATTGCTGTAGTCTTGGCACGATTCTCTTCTTTCTCTTGCCTTAGCTCTTCTTTACTGAGACGTAGCAGCTCCTGCGTCTCTCTCAATTGGGCCGCAAGATCGTGATCGTCTTGTTGGGCCATCTTCGCTTCTCTTAAACGTCGCTTGTATGTCTTTTCTGGTTCGGGATCGTAAGGAACGATTTCCTTCCCAGCGCGGGTTCTTCGCATGTACCTAAGAAAGAAACTGCAAAGATCGTCACTCAAGTAGAGTGGTTAGATGAAACGGGGCAAGCGCCCCAAGAGCAAACCGTACCGGCTCGGTCTAGACCAAGTCCCCGGCAACGGCGCCAAAAACTTGTTCGCTCCAAACGGTGTGTGCAAGCTTTAAATTTATAACCCTAGATTTAAGCTTAAAACATGGATGCGAACCCGCAGTGTACGGGTCAATCGTAGTAAAAGCAAGAAAATTCCAGGGGTCGATCACAGGGACTCGGTGAAACAGAGTCAATACGGTGTGCTAATGTCATTACTAACCACAATAGCAATTTAACACAATCAAAGATGAATAAGAAGTCAATAAAGCAAACATGCAATTCTAGGGATTAAAGCATCAAGTTGTGGTTCCAACTCAAGATCTATAGATAAGCGGACAAAGCTGAGATTTTTGCGTGGGGAAGGTGTTACTAAAGTGGAGTAGATCACCGGGTAAGTCTCACTACACACTAATCCTAAACCGTAACTCCTATTACCGGGTAAGTCTCAAGGAATCAAGATAAAGAACTATAACCTCAAACTAACACACCATCTAAGGGAATAGAATCAACCTTTACCGGGTAAGTCTCAGGTTAACTCACAAAGATGGGAAGGAAGCACACTCAAACCCCAATAAAGGATAAACCTTTATTACCTACACTTATGATCGTTAATACACAAACTAAGGAATTACCGGGTAAGTCTCATCCTAAGCTTGCATTGAACCAGAAAGGTGAAATAAGAATAAGATTTAGCAAACTCTAACACTTAACTTTCTGTTTTAGGTCGGATAAGTCACCTCGGTTAGAAGAATTCCACCCCGGCCGAGATGTTCATCAACCGAACGAGATGCTTAGGGTTAAGGTTAAAGACTCGAACTTTCAGGATCCTACTGGAATCTAAGATTATTCTATCATTGTTTTTCCCACAACCTTCAGCCAATCACCCTAGAATCACACAAGGAAATTAGCCACTCATCATCATAATGAAAGTATTAAAATATATGGGAAGAATGTGAATATTTGAACAAAGAAGAGTTTAATGAAAAGACTTCAATAAATGAATCAAATATCACAACAAAGCGTTCCTTGGATTATAATCCAAAAAGACAAGATAACAATTGAGGGAATAGAAGACAATCTTACAAAACCCTTCAATAAAGCTATAAAAGCTATGGACTTCAATCTTCCTTCAACCTTCAAAAAGGTTCTTTAACTCTCTCCCAACTTGGAGTATGCTGCGGCTGCTGCGTATTTCCGACGTAAGCGGGGATGTGTTGCGTCGTATGCGAGATGTATGCAGCCCCCTCAATTTGTGGAAATCCAACCCTTTTTATAGGAAAATAAACCTCCAAAGATAATAAATCTTAAGAAGATATTATCCCATAAATATAGGTAAAATATATGTTCTGCATATCTCCTTCCCTCCAGGAGCCAAGCCCAAAAATATAAGATCACTTTCCAAATTTAAAAGATCTCTTCCAAGAATAAAATATTCTCGCCGCGTCCTAGGTGTTCGCCTCGGTCGAGTCGGCGTCTCTGGATCACCTCGGTCGAGGTGAATCAATGGTCAACCGAGGTGACTCACGACAGAATGTGAAATCTCTCGAATCTGTTCCAAAGTGAATCTTCAATCCATGGCTATGCTCCCTGGATGTAGCTCCAAATGACTCATGACTCCTTTTGCTCCTTTTTTATGCAAAACGTACCATATTACCTACAATTACAACGAAACTAGGTGTAGACCTCGATTCTCGCAAAGGTAGATGAAATGGTAGTAAAATCACATAATGTACATACAAACATGCAGATTATGAAAGATAAAACGTCCAAACAAACCCCAAAATATAGACTATAATTCATGCTATCATCATTGAAGGTATTACTTGAAGTCACCAATAACGAGTTGATAGACGAGCATTCATCCAATATGGAGGTGAGTACTATACAAGAGATAGCACGTGATCTGAGGGACCGACTAGCAAGAGTGCAAGATGACCTTGCCACAACTCATCGACACATTCGAAATGCAGACGAGGCAAGCGAACAAAGCAATGGAGAAATCAACCGCTTGATCGAGCACCAGACTGCACTGCAAGTATCCAACATTCGTCTTTCTGTTGAAGTCGACCAATGCAAGATCATTGGTACAAAACACGCACTATCTGCAAGACGTCTCTACAAATGCCTATTGGTTGCTTCTCTTTTCCTTGTATTGTGTGTAGCTCATGATATTATGTTTTAGGAATAACTTTGTGCTACTTGAACATCGTATGTGTACTTTGAACATCGTATGTGTACTTGGGGCTTGATCGAACTAAAACCAAGTATCATTGAACATGGTTTGTAAGACATACCTTTTGGTTGCAGTGTATGCTTGATATGTCAGTTGATGTGTTATATATGTGCTTGGTTGGATCGTGTAGGTTTGTGTTACAAATGTTTGATATTTAAAACTACCAAAGTGGATACAAACACTTGATATTTAAAACACTTCAAATATTTAAAGCAAACACATGATGATAAGTACCTTGAACACATCCTAAATACCACAAACACATCATAAGTACCAAAACCCGGTTAAGTACATGCCATTTCGGAAACACCTCCTATCAACCACAACCTTGTAAACATGGGGTAGCTACCATACCCCACAACACGCAAAAGCCCTCCAACTACATGGATTATGAAACACAAGCAAATGCGTAAACCCAACGATATAGATACTAAAGAAACACTTCCGTACACCACTTCTCCACGTTGACATTCATTTGTTTCCGGCGAAAATTTGACAACATGGAAAGTCCTACATTATATACACACACATATATGTTGTTTTAAATATAAAAAATACGAAGAACGTAAGCTTGTAGGAAGTGAAAAACAACTAACCGTCTTGTTATTAGTAAAACAAAAATTCGGGATTGGGACCTCTCCTGTCTCAATGTCACGAGCAACGCCGGAAGCATTGAGTATTCTTCTCCAAATCCCGAACTCTTTTTTCAACAAAGACAACCTATTATGTAGTCTCACCGGTGGAACATTTGTTCCAATTCTCCTACCAAATTCAGCAGCAAGTGTTGGCCAATTATAAGAACCCCTCTCAAACTCAGCCTCCCTAAAATCAGCTTCTGCACAAATCTCCAACAAGACTATTGAATTTTGGTCATTCCATTTGAAGTTAGACGGGGAAGCCATTCTGTTTTATGTGATTGAGTACAATCAAGGATTTCACAATTTATAGTGGGTTCTCATGTATTATATAAGTTGTTCCTAATGTTGGGTATAAGTGAAATTTCATAAGTAGCAACTGTATGAGCTATTTACATGTCATTGACAAGTAAACATAAAAAACCAAGTCACTTTATACAAATAATGTACTGCTTAGTACATGTGCATTCAATACTCCATCTCATGTCAACTAATGTGCAAGCAAGTATGACTTCTCAAAGTAAAGCTTCTCACAGTCAAAGATTCAGAATACTCACACGTCTAGTCACAAACAGGAAAATTGAAAAAGCTTGTTGTCACAGTTGGAACCAATTAATGTGCCAGCACAAAGTAAAGCTTCAGTTTGACCCCTATTTTTAACATGGGTGTTGATGATATAAATTAGTCAAAGTGAAGCAATCCTTGCTGTCACAACATAACACATAGTAAAGCTTTTGTTTCACAAAAAATAGGAGCTACTTAAGTTACAGACGTATCAGTTAAAGGCTTGCTGTCAATCCAGGATTTGTGTGTATCCCGATAATAAACAGAGAGAAAGGTTCAGGAAATGTGTTTGTCTAGACAGATAGGCTTGCTGCCACAGTTTGTGGCTGATAAAAAACAAAAACATTATGATTTCAAATGATCATTGCCAGGTGTCAACCAGCTCATTGAAATAGATAATAATTCCATTAACTTCACCAAACCCTTCTACCAACACCAACTTATTAAATCAATCAGCTACTTAAATCAGCTTCCTATTTCAACTTCCGCATCAGCTTCAACTTCATTCAACTTTCGTTTTAGTTTTAGCTTCATTCAGCATCTGTTTGCCAAACAAAGCCTATGTATATGGTCCAGCCAACAACATCAACCTTCTTTACACAGATTTACAACATTACCAAATTAGATTTGTCAATAAAAATTAAGGAGAACGTGACAACACTCTAGAAATTTACAGGTTGCTGCTGCAGAATTTAAACCAAGACAACAAGACAAAAACAAATGCTGGACAAACAACACTCTAGATATTTACAACATTACCAAATCAGAATTGTCAATAGAAATTAACATACATAATTTGTACAAACAGCAAAAATGTTGGGCATACAAGTTAGTTTTCTTACATTGTAGCCTTACTAGAAGCACATCGCCGCGTACAAAATGGAGCCAATAGAATTGTCAATCCCTAAACCCCACATCGACATGGATAGTCAACTTGTGATCCCAAGCATAGATACATACTAACATTTTCAACTACTAGGAGAGAAGTTGGGTACAAAAAATTTCAAGTACACACCCTAGAGAGACACTAGTAGGATACAATAAGGAGAACGAGACACAACATCCAAATCACAACCATATTGTATACATGGAAGCGGCGTGTATACATGACCTCCGTGTTGTCAACTGCTAAGGAGAGCTGAATGTTCGAAACTTGCAAATCGGTGACATGCTATTACAGTGAGTTAAACTCCTCATCCACACAAGAACTAGCTTGCTCTACATATCGAATATGTTGGTGGGCTGCACTCAAGTCACTCTCGGCTGCTACAAGACGCTCCCGTAGTCCTTGTGCAATTTCTTGGATGCGTTGTACATCAGGATTATGTGATGGAGTATCTATAAGTTCATCGTCAAAGTCACGAGCAAGTTCCTACAATGCATTTTAACATATGCCAAACGCTATTAATGGTAAAGAAAAGTCAAACTAAACAATTTACACGTAGACCGAGGTCAGTAGAATTTGTGGAAGATGTGTCTGAACCCCATCCCATGTAGGATGGAAGCCAACCATGTCTAGTGACTCGCCAGACTGAAATGACATCTACAAAATTGATGGATAGACAATCATTTAAGGTTCCTTTGTACAATTCAGAATGTTTGACCACAATTCTACCACTGAGAGGAAATGGTTAAATGTAAAATACAATAAGTTTAAGTTTAAAAGCAATGCTTACTTATCACAAGCACTAAAATGCTTTATGTCAATGCAATTGGATGTACTTTCTGATATATATTTACATTAATAATGTAGTTTCTTTATTGGGGGCAAATGGAAGTTGAGTATATAAATATGAGCCTACAACTTAAGTATCAATACATTTGAGACCACACCTTGTCAAAACTAAGAACACAATCTTAAGAGCAATTTGTTCAGCAGTAGCAATCAGTCTATAGAAAAATTAGAATCAATGCAACATGAAGAGTTGATTAAGGTATATGTTGAATAGGACTACCATTACCAATTTGTTTAAAATTAGAATCAGTCTATAGAAAAATTAGCATCCAACTATAAAAAAAAAGGACATATGCTCCATCAAAACCTCAAGGGAACAATATACAAGAAACTACAGTATCATACTGCATAAAGTAATGTAGCCAAAGATAATTATTCAGCGAGTACTGATTGTCAAATATTATTCAGCTGCAGCATGAAGAGTTGATTAAGGTATGCATACAAAATTAGAATCAGTGCCCAGCAAAAAAATATTCCAAAGTGTAAATTACACTAAACAGCCTCACCTTATAGACAATTGTGGACTCTACCCTTAACCATCCAATTACCATTCGAAACAAACCATTCCAAAAAAACCATTATTCCTTAGCTTTGTAAAAGTACATAGAAAAATTAGAATCACCGAGTACTGTATAATGAGTGTTTTTAGTTTATCAATGTGTAGATGCTTGCACTCCTTGCAGCTAGTCCAATTACCATTCCAAATAAACCATTATTCCTTAGCTTTTTATAAGTAGTTTGTTCAAGTTCAGAGTTGAATTACCATCACAATGCTAATTTTACCCAAATGTAGAAACAATTTGGCAGAGCATGTACAATAGTTTGTTCAAGCTCAGAGTTCAACCAAAAGATTGTGTTTGTTCAAGTTCAGAGTTCAACCAAAAGATTGTGTATACCCAAACAAAGAAAATAGCATGCATACAAGGGTCTTACTCCCACAACAGATAGGCTGCTTACCAAGATCTCATTGCTAATCTCAACACTAATCCCATTCATACCTTTTTCAACACCCACGAACCCTAGCCCTAATTTTTGAACCGAAAAGACAAATTGTAGATGGTTAATAGGAATTACCTTATGTATTTGCTTCGATCTTGTGAGATTGAGAATCTGAAACCAGAAAAAACGAGTAATTCTCAGTATAAGAGGCTCGTAAAGTTGAATATCCCTAGGAGGAAATGGCTTACACTCCTTTTCGGTAGGGTTGATGATGCTACAAATGCCAAGGGTAGAAAGGGATGAAATTGTTTTCATCTCTCAAATAACACAATAATCCAACCCCAGAAGGATGAAAATTATCTGAATTTTCATCTCCCATTTCATCTTCTAATTTCATCTTCCAATTTCATATTCATCCCCTTCATCTCAATCTACCGAACACGCTTAAAATGAGCAGTTTTGATATTCATCTCAATAATCCCCAAAAAACAGGGTGCCGAACCGACCCTAAGTCTTAAATTTATAACCAAGAATAAAGCGAAAGCGAACCCACAATGTACGGATCAATCGCAGTATTAGCAAATATTTCAGGGTCGATCACAGGAACTATGGTGAAATCAAGCACGGTATATATCTTTAGGTTATAAATGCAAACTCAAGCAACAAAGAACAATCATATTAGATAATTAGATAAAGGAATGTAGATTCTAGAGATCAAAGTATCCAGTTGTGGTTTCGACTCAAGATTTTTCAAGGATTAACATGGACATAGCTGAGGTTTGCAAAGGGAAGTTATTTCTACAACGGGGATAGATCACCGGGAAATGTCTCACCATCCACTATCCCAAATAAAAGATCCTATCACCGGGTAAGTCTCAAGGAACTAAGGAAATGTACTACCGCTCAAGGCAACACACTACCTAAGGGAACATAACTAACCATCACCGGGTAAGTCTCAAGTTAAATCTCAAAGGTAGGATGAAGGCACACTCAAACCCTAACAAAGGATATACTTTTGTTACCTAACAATCATCGTCATAGGTAAACATGCAAAGGAATCACCGGGTAAGTCTCTTCCTAGGCTTGAATGTAAACTAGGATGGTCTGATTACCTCCCACTCGTTGAGTTCTCATACAACAACACTTGGCATGCATCTATTGGGATGGCTCCTTATGAGGGATGGCTCCTTATGAGGCACTGTATGGACGTAGGTTCCGTACACCTTTATGCTGGGATGAGCCTAGCAGTATCAATGAGATAGTGCCGGAGTAGATTCAGGATGATATGGCTCGAGTAGCGCTGATCAGAGAGAGGATTCTGGCTGCACAGAGTTGCCAAAAGTCATATGCAGACAAGAGGCGTCGACCTCTAGAGTTCAGGGTAGGAGCTCATGTCTGGTTGAGAGTATCTCCGACGCGTGGCGTCAGACGATTTGGAATAAAGGGGAAGTTGAGTCCCCGATATGTCGGTCCTTTCGAGATATTGGATAGAGTTGGTAGGGCAACCTACAGATTAGCGTTGCCTCCGAGGTTAGAGGGTGTTCACCCTGTGTTCCATGTGTCTCAACTGAGGGAGTATATATACCAGATCCGAGAGTTGTGATGATTTGGTGGTTGAGCCGGACTACACCTTTGTTGAGCATCCTATTACAGCCCTAGAGCAAGGTGTGAGACATCTGCGTTCGAAGGACATTCCCATGATGAGGATACAGTGGTCGAGACGTGGACCTGAGGAGGCTACATGGGAGACTGAGGATAGTATCCAGAGGAACTATCCAGAGTTTTATGCTGAGATAGATGCACCTAGGGTCGATGAGTAGATCTTAGTACTATCTTGGTGAGTATGTGATTATGTTCTTATATGCTTATTCCGTGCTAGTTATGATGTGTTTTATGATCTTATTAGATCTTGCTGTACTAGCATGATGTATGTTATAGTTGGAGATGATTATTTTCCTCCAACCTACATGCGTATGATTTATGTTTATAGCTGGAGATGGTTCTTTCCTCCATGCTATTTGAGTTGATTAGGATTTAGTTGGAGATGGTTCTTTCCTCCATGCTACTTTGATGGACATAGTTTCAGTGGAGATGTTATTCCTCCATGCACTGTATATGATTATGTTTTGACTAGAGATGTGATTCCTCTATGCCTTGTGATGTGGTTGGCGAGAGATGTGATTCCTCTACGCCTTTGGGTAGCGTTATGACCTTGTTTTCTAGAGATGATGATTCCTCCATGTTGGTGTTGAGGTTATAGATTGTTATAGGTTATGACCTTCTGAACAAAGATGTGATACTTCCGATTGAGAGAGAGAGAGCTATACCTTGGCTTATAGGTCCGAGAGGATTTGGGATTTTGCAAGTTTCGGGACAAAACTTGTTTTTAGGGGGTGAGATGTAGGAGCCTAGTTGTTGAGTTGCTGAGAGAGTGATCACTGAGGACCCAGATTTGGCCTGATCCGCCCCTGCGTGACCCAGTAGGCACCCCTACGGTTTGCCTGGGCCGCACCTGCGGTTCACAGAGTCCGCCCCTGCGGCTTTGTGTGCTACAACCGTCTTCTTTGACCCCTTGACTCGTGCTTTACTCTTTTTATCCTTTATAACCTTCATCTCATTCCTTCTGGCGAGGGTTTATCATTTCAGCTTCATCTCTCTCTAATGCGTATATTTTCTTCTCCTCTCTTATCCCTTGGATCATCTTTGATCTTCTTTGAGTTTTTGTGAGTTTTGTGAGCCTTGTGCTTGGCTTTGCTTGTGGATTATGGATGAAGAGGTTGTCGTGCCTTGTTGAGCCAGCTTGAGGTTGTGGTGCTGCTGTGTTTGATCTTTGGATGTCCAGCTTGGTAAGCTTTCTTGGCTTCCTTCCTTTTTTTCTTTTTTTTTTCTTCATCCTTTTCTCCCTTTCCTTAGTCTAGCTTAGTTTCCTTAGGTTTGAATCTTGTTCTAGCCTTGATTGGCTTGTGATGATGTATATATATGTATGTTCTGTATGTATGCTGATGTTGGAGTGAAGAAAGAGTGAAAGGATCAAAGGAAGAAGCGAAGAAAGGGGCTGAAGTGGTTCCTCTGTAGTCCAGCCGCCTCCGCGCCACCTTGCAGCCGCTCCAGCGCCGGCCTGAGCCGCCCCTGCGCCACCTGTGATCCGCCCCTGTGCCCACCTGCATCAACTAGGTTCTTATGTTTGTTTTGCAGGTGTGTGTTGCTTCTAGGCTTACGTTAGGATGTCTTTTGTTCCCTCCTTTCCTAGTATAAGTGTATAGGATCTTGCTAGATGTATGAGGATGTGTTTAGATGAGGTTATGATCGATATATGTCTTTTACGATCTTAACGACTTAGGTTGATGTTGGTTGAGGTTGTGAGGTTAGGTTGAGGATGATCCTATGGATCCCTTGGGTCTAGGTGTGACCCCTTGATGTATAGAGGCTGATATTCTTCTATGCCTTGTTAGTAGGTAGTGCCCCTCTCTCAGGATTGGAGGTTGCTTCTGATTGATCTTGTATGAGGTTGAGGTAAGTCCGTAAGACTTACTTAGCTACCATCCTTATATTGGGTGTTTGCATGAGTAGTGTGTGCATTATATGTTTCTATGATAGCATGAGATGTCATTATACCGACCTATGTTTTATTGACTGCCCCACTGCGTGGTTGTGATAACCTTTCCTTTTCATCCCGCCGTGGAGTGTGGAAGGTTCTCTGATGTCAGGCCATACCGATTTACAAGAAGGGCACAATCCACTCCCATAGGGTACACGGATTGTGTGACCGATACTCGTACGGCTGGCTATTACGCTCAGAGGCGAGGATGTATCGGTCCTCTTGTCACATACTTTCATTTATCTATATATACGATTTGAGTTTATGACTATTATATAAAGATGATAAATGGGTAAATGTGTGATATCTTGCTGATGTGTTTATCTTTACATGATTGTGATTGTGCTTATGCATTACTCTATATATGTATGGTTAGTTAATGGTTTATTACCATGTTGTAGATGCCCCACAAGATAAGTGTGTTGCTGGATGATCTAGCAGAGTGGCAGGCCGAGGACCTCTCGTACATAGGATGGTTGTGTCTTTTGGGTTTGTTTACCTTTTCCCTCATGCGTGAGGATGATCTTTTGTTACCTCCTGTGTGAGGACGTTGTTGTTTATACTCGGCTATGTTGTTCTACCTTTTGGTTGTACAGTTTATACAGTTTTATGTATTTGTTTTATATCTGTCAGTGCCATTTTGTAAGGTTCAGTGAACTTGTTGTCAGGCTAGGGTCACGATCCGTTGTGTTACAAAGGGCTTGGATGCTGTAACGCCCCGTTTATTGGGTGCGTTTTTATATTTATTTTTATACTTCTATCGATTTTTTCTTAGCTTAAATACTTTATTAAAAGTATTTTACGACCTAAAATATATTTCCGGAGTATATTATTATTTTGGATACGTTCGCTTAAATCCATATTTTTTTTTGGAAAAGTCAGAAAATTTTCTGGTTTTGAAATCTCTTTCTGAACGGTTTTGGATCGGATTCACTCTTACTCCTTTTATTTTATTTTTCTTTATTTTCTTTTCCCTTTTTCTTTCTTCTCTCTTTTCTCTCTCTTCACCCGGCTGGTGATTCATTCCCGACCACTTTCCTCTCGATGACCCCTCGCTCTCCCCAACCTACTGCACGTTGCACTCGACCCCTCGTCCCTCCCTCACCTCATATCTCACCCTGCCTCTCCTACTCTCACACATCCCCCAACCCAACCTCTCACCTCTCTGTTTCTCACACCACCGAAGTCGTCGTCCCTCCCTCACCCTCGTCTTTCAAACCCGGACAATTGCATCGCGTCCCACCCCTCTCAACCTCAATGTGCTGCACCAGGTCTAAATATACAACACCACATACGTCTCTTATCTCAGCTTCAGTCTTCTTCCTACCGTCACCTACAACAGCGAGCTGCAACACTTGGAGCCACCAATTCTCAATCTTGATTCCCCTAATGACATTTTGGGTTTGGCCCGAGTCCAAAGAGCTTCGACGACTCCGGAATGCCTTCTCGTCCTTCCAGATGGTAGGGCAATTGCAAATTGATTCAACCCCTCTCGTACCACCCTCTGCAACGGTTTTTCTTCCTCCTCTACAACCATGAAGCACAGGAGCCCCCTCTGTGATTCCCTCTCGATGCCGCCCGCCACACACCAGGATCGTCGCCCTAGCGCAACCGAAGCCGAGCCGCTGCCTGCGCTTTCTCCCCCTTGCATGCCTTCATCCACCGGCGCTCCTCCAGGAAGCCCTAGCCTCCGCCCTGTGTGTCTCTCTTCCACATCCCCCCTATCAATTTCAAAAGGAAGGCCTTTGTTTGTAATTACCATCGAGATCCCTTCATTTTTATTGTAATTGCAATTTCTAACCCATATTTTATATTTGTGTTTTAGACCGTTATTTATGAAGTTTAACAAATCTTCCCTTACTGAAATAATTACAAAAGTGCCCAGAACTTTCTGTTTATACAATTTACCCAATTCCGGGATTTTGCAATTTTGCCCTTATCGAATCAATTACTGAATGTGACCGACATTTAAGAAATTATACAAGTTTCCCGGAAAATATATTTACGGTTTTTAACTTGGGTTTTATTTTGAGTTTGTTTCTTATATTTATTTATATTATATTATGTCCAAATTTAGCATGTAAGCTAAATTTGTTTAGTTTGGTGTTAGGTTCGGAAGCGCCCCAATAAAGGCCAACGAATCCATATCGACATCCATAGATCGTCTTACGTCTTTTGACGTCACGTGAGTACCTTCTCCCCCGTGCTTATGATCTTATCTCGATTTAGTTATGTTTAGTATTAGTATCATGCCAGGTTGGATACAACATAACTTAGAGTGAATACCAAGTAGTGGTTTGGATCTTAGGTGAGTTTTGAGAATTGCCGATTGTTGTAAGACGTTGATTGTTTGGTTGATCTTGTGAGTATCTGAGGCTTGAGGTTATGCTTATATGGTTGTTGAGATTATGGGCTAGGATATGCTTATCCTAGCATGGTGTTGTTACCGTTGAGTTTGTTTGGACTAGGCATGTTTATCCTAGTTTGTGTTATGGGTTATGATCTTACAAGATCATAGGGTCTAGAAGTCTAAGAACTTCTAGCTCGTGTTGAGTGTGATGTGAGCATGAGGAATTCTAGGATGCGGTGCTAGAATGAGAGTCAAATGATCTTGCGTAGATCATTTGTGAAGAAGCCTAAGACTTCTTGAGTTGAGCGAGTTGTTGATATAGATATCTTTTTGTGAGTAGGTTGTAGGTTTCTTCCCAAGGGAAGCGAGAGTGTTGCGTGAGTTAGCGTTTGGGACGAGGTAAGTCTCCGGACTTACTTAGCTCGTATTCTTCGTATTAGTTTCGATGAGTTTTTGGTTGTGTGTGATTATTCTTTATGTTATAACAACTAAACCGGAAATAAGATTACCGACCTTTATATATTATTTGGCCCAAGTGTATGATAACGGGCGGTGACAACTTGTATAGCTCCCGCGAGAGCTAGGAGGTTCTTGGCGACTATCCCATGCTGGTAGACGGTCGGATGCATCGGTACCATTACATGCCGGTAAGTAGGGACCGAGGCGAGTTTCGGTGACTCTCGTGTCACAACCTAAGTTGAATTAGAACGGGATATGACTTAATAATAAAAAGATAAGAAATCGGATTTGTGTGCTTTGGAGTATTTTGTGTGTTTATCTTGACTGATGTGTGTTTGTGCCATCACCTTGATCATAATGCCTTGAATATTAGCTAACGGTTTTATACCGATGTTGTAGTTGCCTTGTAGGTTAGGATTGCGGCCGAGAGATCCGGAAGAGTGGGTAGCCGGGGTTCCATACATTTTAGGAGGGGTTTGGGTGGAGTCGTGTTTGTATATTGTATATTGTATGTCGCGTGTACGGCGTTTGGTCTTTGGAGTTGTATCTCAGCTGGAGTCTTTCATTTGTATGCTTTCGGGTTTCATATCATTTGCATAAAAATGTATTTCTTTTTTTTTGAAGAGTTAATTAGAACACCCGGTTCAATCGGCTTTGCCGATCTACGTCCGGATCGGGTACTAAATCGTGGCCCATTGCTGGGGGATACCCTCCCAATATCAGTTTTTTCCATACATGCTGCCGGCAGGATTCGAACTCGAATCTCCAAGCTAACCACTTAAGGAGTCTAGCACCACATCCCGGAATTGGGTAAATTGTATAAACAGAAAGTGTCGAATCTCCAAGCTAACCACTTAAGGATTCGAACTCGAATCTCCAAGCTAACCGGTTCAATCGGCTTTATTTGTGTCTTGTTGCAAGATCTTGTGAAATTGTTGTCAGGCTAAGGGTCGGGACCCATTTTGAGGTCTCCGCCCGTAGCATCTCGAGTCCCGCGGATTCGGGGTGATACAAAGTGATATTATAGTCCTAGGTTGACAACAATGACACTCACAATCTTCTAAAGGTCGGATAAAGGGAAAGAGAGAACCCCCAAGGGTTCTAAATTTAAAATTATTTTTCGTTTTCAAAATCAAATGCATGAGTCGGGGTAGAATGTACGGACCACCACTCCTTCCATGGATCTCGGCACCTTAGTTTATTGGATTTTGATATATATATATATATATATATATATATATATATATATATATATATATATATATATATATATATATATATATATATATATATATATATATATATATATATATATATATATATATATATATATATATATATATATATATATATATATATATATATATATATATATATATATATATATATATGTATATTTGTAGATATGTATATGTGGATTGTAGTGGCATGATGGACTTGATTTTTATGTATATTTATATAGGAGGACTATAGTACGTTTGTGGACCTTGTATTGTTGTAATGGATTTCCGGATGTGATATATTAGTTGTAGTGTGGACATAGGACTTATATAGTCCTATATACGGATTCTTATTATATATAGTAACATATGAATTTGGGACCTAATAGAAAAGGTGATTGTATGATATCATCACCTTTAAGACGACGTTGTTGACATGGGATAGTGTTCATATGTGGAGGAGTACGCTCAAATATCGAGTCAAGATTTTCGTGCTAACGAGCACCATGACATTTCTCGGATTCCTTTAAAAGGATGTCGAAGAGGAGGAGTAGAGATGACGTAACGAAGGACAACCAAGTAAAAGAAAACTCGAGACAACTTAAGATAAATCGAGATGGAGACCATACAAGAAAAAGGAGTAACATTAATGTGCGGAAGTGGTTCCAATGAAACCATGATTGAAAGACAACGAGACAAAGGTAGATAACGAACTTAAGTTCTTCAAAAAGACACGTGGACAACTAAAGATGGGAATCGAGGAGCAGATGGGTACATTTTAACAAGGTTAGAGGTGGTATTCCATTAAGATGTGAAGCTTTCCTTAGACACTCCTAAGCATTGGAGTCAAGGTGAGCAAGAGTGATCGAACCATTTGCCAAGGACTTAAGATACCGTAAGTCTCAAGATCTCAAAGCATCCAGTTGTGGTTCCGACTCAAGATCTCAAAGGATAACGTGGACAAAGTTGAGGTTTGCAAGGGAAGGTATTTCTAAGGTTTGAATAGATAACCGGGTAAGTCTCACTACTCACTATCCCAAACCAAAGATCCTCTCACCATAAGTCTGAAGGAACTAAGAAAATGAACTATAATATGATACCAACACACCACCTAGGGGGATAGAACTAACCTTTACCGGGTAACTCTCAGGCTAACTCACAAAGATAGGATGAAGGCACACTCTAACCCTAATAAAGGATAAACCTTTATTACCTAACACTCATCATCATAGGTATACAACAAAGGAATCACCGGGTAAGTCTCATCCTAGGCTTACGTATGGACCAGGAAAGGTACAACAAGGATAGGATTTGGCAAACTAAAACCTATACTCAGATAAGGATCAGAAAAGGAATCGCCTCGCTTAGTTCATGTCCGATCTCGGTCGAGATGTTCTATGAATGGACCGAGGTGAGGTTCGGTTAAGGTATGGCTCGAGCTTTCAGGGTCCACTGGGGAAAATGCTCATTCTTTCATCGTCTTTCCCACAACCTTCAGCCAATCACCCTAGAATCACACAAAGAATTAGCCAATAATCATCATGATAACAATAATCAAATATATAAGAAAAGAAGCAATAACCAAACAAGAAAACCTTAACACACAGGTCTCAATAATCACTTAATCAAACAACCAGCAAACTGCGTTCCTCAATCATAAACCAAAAGACAACAATCAAACAATCTAAGAAAACCTTACAATTTCCTTCAAAAGCCTTCAACTTTATCTTCAAATCCAACTTCCTTCCTTCCTTGGAATATCTTCAATCTTCCAAACTAATCAGCCAACTAGACATGCTTCCATCCAGAAAATCCATCCCAATATATAGGAAAATCACTTGCCAAAAATAAAAGATCTTGTGCCAAGAATAAAAGATCTTATGGGCCATGGGCCGTCCGTCTCGATCCAGCCCAACGGAGTCACCTCAGTCGAGATGGTAATGTAGCCATCCGAGGTGATCCTTAGCTATGTGCAAATCTCTCTAATCTGGTCCAAAATAAAACTTCGTTTTAACTTCCATGGTTCCTAAGCCTTTCTTGTAGCTCCTCAATGTTCCTTAATGTACCTCCAATGACTCCTTAGATCCCTTAGCTCCATATCGCTCCAAAACGTTTATTTTCCCTACAATTACAACAAAACTAGGTGTAGACCTCGATTCTTGCAAAGGTAAATAAAACAACATAATGATCAAGAATATACATCCATGCATGCAGATTTATGAAGATAAAACATCCAAACCAATCCCGAAATATAGACTATAATACATGCTATCAAAAATACCCCATACTTGTCCCTTGCTTTTCCCCAAGCAAGATATAAATCTTAGATACAAGATATAATGAATTATAAGTCATCAAAAAGATCAATGAAAAACATTTCAAAACCTTTTGGTTGTGTGCTCCATTCATAGATCACCCTAAGAGAATGCTTCATAGAAAATAAAATCAAAACATTTCATAAATATAAGAAAGATGTTCATCTATGCATAAAGTCATTGAATGCATAATAAATCATGTTTGTCGAAATCAATCATGTATAATCAAATTTAAACCACCAAGTCAATCAACATGCTAAAGGTCTGAAGGGCTTCCAAAAGAGGTTAAGAAACGTGTTAGGGTGGGCTGTATATAGGATAATGTGGTGCTAGAATCCTGAAATAGGATCTTTACTTCACTTCTTTGACTCTCAACATCTTCCATCAATAAGCCATGCTTATGTTCACTTTTTTTTACTTTATTTTTGAGAACATGGACAGATGTGCACAATAACCGAAGTCTAGGAAATCAGCAATCATCAATTTCTCGAGATGCCTCAAACCCTTGATGCACATAGCATGACCCGTTGGACTATCGATCAATCCGACTTTGGCAACACAAAATACCCGGCTATGTGAATGGTGCCGAGTTACTCATCATCAAGATCAACGTCCCCAAACCTAATTTTTTTTTCTAAAACTTTCAGCCAAGATCTCGACTTCACTTCACACGCTTTCATCAACTACATCCAAATTCCCGGATAGGCCGGTAAAAGGAGGAAAATACGTATATGAGGGGCTAAAGCATGATCAAGAAGAAGAAGAAGAAGAATGAAGTGCCTTAATCATCCCTTGAAGAATGTGAGAGAACTGATAATGTGGTGTCAACCTTCAAATCCAACATGATTTTGATAAAAACAAAGTATTAAACATGCTAGAATTTCAAACAAAGCATTTAGCAACTTAAACATATCATAAAACCTTTCGAGCATATAAAGATTTCAAAGCTAATATGCAAACAAATATCTTCATCGAGGTCATATCTGGAATGGAAGCAAAAAATGTCTTTTTAGTTTAAAACCTATCTCGGTCTAGATGATTTGACGGCACCGGAGATTTTCAACCGAGATGTGTCTTAGCTTCATGACCTTGTTTGGTCAAGAACGTCTCGGTCGAGCCAATTTGTTTTTTCAAACTAGTTTTGACGTTTTTCTCAAACAAAAACCTGTATGTAATGCCTGTAAATGACATATATGCACATGAAGCCAAATAAGATAATATCCGATAAGAGAGTCATACAAGCAAGTTAAGGTCATACAAATACCCCATACTTGGGACACATTGTCCCAATGGGTCAAATATAAGTCATGGAACAAAGTACTCACCAGACATAAGTTGAACTGCATAATAATAAGAAAATAAACTCCATGGATGCTCAATCCTCGTCAGTTGGTGGTGGTGAAGGTGGAATGTAAGGGTACTGAGACGGGTCGAATGGATAGCCCATAACCTGCTGGAACTGCACCATCGCCGTTTGACGTTGATAGTGCATGCTCTACTCCATACGATGCGTCCATCCCTCAATGAATCGAGTCTGAGCATCGAAGCCCTGGGTGATATCAACTATCGAGGCTGCGTAAGAATCTGTCATCTTTCTCATCAAATCGTTTATCCTCTGATGCGCCCCAGGATCTCGATGGCGGCGAGCTCGCTGCTGGGGTTGGAGGTGCAAGCGCCTCTCTCTCGTCCTCCGTGGCCTCGTCGTCAAGGTCAACGGTGGGAATGCTAGTTCCGCCGGTATCAGTACCGGTAACCATGGTAGCAACTCCTCCAACGCCATATCCACAATCATATCCATCATCTGCCTCTCTAGCAGCATCCTCCTACATGTATGGGAACCAAGCAGCCGACCAATGCTGATGATCATAAACAGAGAACTGTGCTGACCAGACAATACCCTGAGGAAACTTCGTTTCCCACAACATGGAAACACACGGCGAGTCAAGACCTCGGGGAACGAGTATTCGTTGCGTGATCATCTCCTGCAATCCAAGCAGCTTCGGTGCCACAACCAATGTACACCCAGAAATATCCAACTCCATATAAGTCGCAATATGGATCACCAACCCACAACAACAGATGTCTCCCTTAGCCTTCCCCTTCATCCTATGAAGATCCTCTTCCCGCATGGTAGCAAAGTCCGGCACTCCTCTTGAAACCATACAAAATAAACTGAAAAGCTCACCCTGTCGGACCTTCTGTAGCATCTCAGTACGCGCCAGAAGAAGCATCTCACTAAAAATCCTGTGAGTTATACGGAAGGCAAGGTGGAAAATGATGCGCTCCCGAGAATCCCCGGGCTTCCATCTATCACGGTGGTCAGTCACATAAGCAATCTCTCCCCAAAAACTACGAGTCTGTGCTCGAGAAGCAAAATCCGTCGCTGTAGGAGTAGAAAACCCAAAAATCTCCCCAAACTACTCCAAGGGGACGATGTAGTTCTTGTTTAGCAGCTGGTACTTGATTCCTCTGCTCTCCGGCATGTAGACAACTGATCTCAAAAACTCGAGCGTCGGCTCTAGATAAGCCGGCGCTCGGATGTCCATAAACTCCTCAAGGCCAAATATGGAAATCATCTTCTTCAAGTCCCCCACCACGTGAAGGCACTCGTAGTCAGCAACAACAACATATCGCGGGGCAGCAATGGGACGCCCACTAATCCTATCAAAATCCCGTTAGAATTGCTCGTGGATCACCGGGACTGTAGGTTGAGGAGGAGGGAAGGGAGAAGAGTGATGAGAATTGCTGGGTATGTCTCTCAGAGTCAACTGGCGATCAGATCTCCTTGGATTACTTATTTCTAAAATTCACCTCAATCGGATCAAGAACACTTCGGCCGAGACGCAGTAGGGGCAACCGTGGCGAACTAGATGTGCGATTCGAGGCCCACAAACTGAAAGCTTTCCCCCAAAAATCACTATCAATTGCTTCCTAAGGGGTACTTATATCCTTTCATCAACAAAAGTGGCAACCAAAGCCAATTTGGAGCGGAATCAAAGAAAAAGAACCAAGTTAGAGTTTTGGGTAAAATACCACAAATGCGCAGAATCCATTTGATTTTTGCGCTATTTGATGCTTGAAAACTGGTTCTTGTACTTCTCTTGTGGATTTGAAGCCAAATATCGTCGAGAACGGGCTTGATTTGAGAATTTTGAGCAAGGGGGTCGCCGTGGTCGAGGAGGGTAAAGAGAGCGACGAAGGTGAGAGGAGAGAGAAAGTCGGGCTCCTTTTATACCCCTCGCTGAATTTGATTTCACCTCGTTCGAGGTGGTTCTGAACGGACCGAGGTGTCAGAGTGAGGTGATTGTCAGCTAAGAGCACCTCGGTTGACGGAGAACATCTCGGTTAAGGCACTCTGACAGCATCCGAGATGTTTCTCAGTCAAACCGCATCTTCTCAATCTCTTGAACATCAGTCCTTCCATGTAGCTCCTGAGTTGTAATTTCTTCTTAGAGAATACCTAATTCCTGTCGAGGAGGACACCCAAAACACAAAGCAAACTATCTAAACAAAACTAGAAAAGGGAAAAGAAAGCAATACCTTTGGTTGCCTCCCAAGAAGCGCTTGGTTTAAGGTCACTAGCTGGACCGTACATCATCCTTTAACAAGGTAGGTGGTTGCCTCACTCCATACTTAAACTGCACTACGGGTGAAGGCAAAAGGTTTCATCCAATGCTCTAGAAAATGCAAATGCTCATCAGGAAATGAATCATCAATGGGTAGGTCGTCCTTCTCGAGCGAGATAGGTGGTAGCCAGCTGAGGTGATCCGCCACGGAATTCTCGGATCCCTTCTTATCGCGAATCTCTAGGTCAAACTCTTGAAGCAAGAGAATCCAATGAATAAGGCGTGGCTTTGCGTCTTTCTTAGCCAACAAGTATCGAATAGCTGCATGGTCAGTGTAAAAAATAACTTTCGTTCCCACTAAGTAAGAGCGAAACTTCTCAAATGCATAAACAACTGCCAATAACTCCTTCTCGGTGGTGGCGTAGTTCAATTGAGCTTCATCTAGCGTCTTGCTAGCATAATAAATGGTGTTGGTCTGACCATCCTTCTTTTGTCCAAGTACCGCTCCTACGGGCACATCACTAACATCACACATGAACTCAAAGAGCAAGGTCCAATCAGGAGGTTTAATGATGGGAGCGGCGATCATTGCTTCCTTTATCTTGTAAAAAGCATCAAGACATTCATGCGAAAACTCAAAAACATCATTCTTATTCAAACTATTAGTGAGCGGCTTAGAGATTTTAGAAAAATCATTGATTAACTTCCTGTAGAAACCTGCATGCTCGAGAAAACTCCGCATACCCTTAGCAGAACAAGGGGGAGGAAGTTTCTCAATTGTCTCAATCTTAGCTCGATCGACCTCTATACCTCGATTGGAAACGAGGTGTCCTAGAAAAATTCCTTCGCTAACCATGAAGTGACACTTCTCCCAATTCAAAACGAGATTAGTGTCTTCACAACGTTGTAACACTAGAGAAAGGTTAGCCAAATAGTTATCAAAAGAGGAACCATATACCGAAAAATCATCCATGAATACCTCCATGATCTCCTCAATATACTCAGAGAAGATAGTCATCATACAACGCTGAAAAGTGGCGGGTGCATTACACAATCTGAATGGCATCCTCCGATAAGCGAATGTCCCCCATGAACAAGTGAAAGTGGTCTTCTCTTGATCATCCGGATGAATAGGAACCTAAAATAAGCCACTATAACAATCTAGATAGCAAAAATGGGAGTGTTGTGCTAACCGTTCAAGCACTTGATCAATGAATGGAAGGGGAAATGGTCCTTTCTTGTGGTCAAATTCAGCTTCCTATAATCAATGCACATCCTCCAGCCCGTAACGGTCCTCGTGGGATTCAACTCGTTGTTCTTGTTGGTCACAACGGTCATCCCACCTTTCTTGGGAACTACATGCACCAAACTCACCCATTTGCTATCTGATATGGGAAATATGATACATGCATCAAGCAACTTAATAATCTCCTTCTTCACAACCTCTTTCATGATCGGATTTAACCGTCGTTGAGGTTCCCGTGAAGTCTTGTGATCATCTTCCATTAGTATCCTATGCATATAAAGAGAGGGCATAATACCAACAAGATCATCAATAGTGTAACCCAAAGTCTTTCTATGTTTCCTCAACACATGCATTAAGTTAGACAACTCATCTTCAGAAAGAGAAGCACTAACAATGACGGGATAAGTAGATTCCGGACCAAGGAAAGCGTACCTCAAGTGAGTCGGGAGTGGTTTAAGTTCTAAGACTGGAGGTGCTTTCAGTGGTGGATCTGTACCTTCTCTCTCCAGTGAAGAGGACTTAGACCGAAGTGTTGGACCGAGGTGGTCCTCAGTTGACTCTATCTCGCTTGCTTTGGAGGTTGTCTCGGTCGTGGACCGAGATGATGGACCGAGGTGTTCTTCAGAAAAAATGACCCCACTTGCTCCGGAAATCATTTCAGTCGAGGCACCGGAACTAGGACCGAAACCTAATGTGTTTTTCGTCTCCTGAATGAGATCGTCGAATCCAGCTCCTGGATCCGCTTCCAATGCTTCCAAGCTTCGTACATCTGCATCATACAAAACATATACACCTTGCTCCATCATATTAAAGTTAAAAATTTCTCAAGAGGATCTTTAACTAGGATAGAGCTCACCATTTCTCGAGAATTTTCTTCATAATAGATGTTGAAGATATCATCTTCCAAAGGCTCTCCTTTCATTGTAGCTAAGAGTGCAAACTCCACATGATCGCCACCAATGTTGAATGAAAACTTGACGTTCTTAAAATCAACGTTGCAACCCGATGTTGCGTGAAATGGTCTTCCGAGAATGATAGGAATGGGATAATCTGCGGAAATGTCCAACACAAGAAAGTCTATAGGTATATAGAAATTACCTAGCTTGACGGGAACATCCTCCAAGATTCCAACAGGACGGGTTATGGAGCGATCCGCCATGTATAACGTCATCTTCATGGGTTTGGGATCTCGAAGGCTAATCTTCTCACAATGTGCTAGAGGAATGATGTTCATACTAGCTCCTAGATCACAAAGCGCATCATAAGTCACATCCCCAACTTGAATGGGAATGCAAAATGAACCGGGATCTCTCAACTTAGGCGGCATGTTCTCTTTCATGATTTGAATGAGCTCCGAAGATCTAGAGGTCATCCGCACTTCTCCAAAGTCTTCCAACTTTCTCTTCCTTGATGAGATCTCTTTTAAGAAACTTCCCATAGGCTGGCATTCCAAAGTGCTTGTCTAGATGTTCCCGCGCCCTAGAGTGAGGGAACGGGAGTGGAGGTTTATAAGTAGGTGGTGGAACATAAACATCAGCTTTTTCTTTCGCTTTCTGGGGCTCCATCTCGGTTGGCACCTCAACCAAAGTGTTCCTCGTCTGATCGTGGTCCAACCGAGGTACTGGATCTATAGTCTTCAAACCATTGCGTGTGGTAATTGCCATGATCTGCCCTTTTGGGTTGTTCTCTGTCCTTCCTGGAAGTTTATCAGGATCTCTTGGTGCTTCATTAGCCTTGTTGAAAACTTGATGTTCTAAGGCTTTTTGTGCCTTTAAAAATGAGTTCATAGAATTCTCCATAGCGTTGAGTTTCGTCAAAATAGCTTCCAGCATAGCGTCCACTTTCTCCTTGGGCTGTTAGGATGAGCTTGATGACGACTCCTGGCTCCTCAATGGAGTAGAAGAACAAGAAGGGGGGTTAAGAATATTTTCAGCATGAGAATAAGGGTTACCGGGATTATGTTGATTTGATCTCCAATTGTTGTTGTTGTTGTTGTTGTTGTTGTTGTTGTTGTTGTTGTTGTTGTTGTTGTTGTTGTTCCTCGGCCCTTGATAGTTTCCTCTCCCCAAGTATCCAGCATCTTGCTCCTTTGTTGCCTTAGTTTGAGCTAATAAAAGCTCCTTCAAAGCCTTGACTTCATTGTTGAGCGTAGTGAGTTGAGTAGCACTTGAATTTGTAAGACTCATATCCGGAAAGCTAACTCGCCTCGCTCCATCTTCAATTTTTCGTTGGGAGTACTTCTCCATGTGTAAAGCTTGCTTCTCAATAAACTCCCAAGCTTCATCAACCGGTGTATCTATAAAAGCTCCAGCAAAAAGTGATTGGAATTTGAATTGAGTTTCCTCATCCAACCCCTTGAAGTAAATCTCTAGCAACTCAATCTTTGGAATCCCATGGTGAGGGCAATCCAATAAAAGGTCCTTGAACCTCTCCCATGACTTGAACAAACTTTCTTTATCCTTCATAACAAAAACATTAATCTTACCCCTCAATTCAACGGTTTTTGATGGGGGAAAGAACTTAGTAAGAAACACCGTAGTCATCTCTTCCCATGTGTGAACTCTTCCAGTTAGAAGGGATTGATACCAAGCTAGCGCCTTGTCTTTCAAAGAGAAGTAGAAAGGCCTTAGCTTGTAGTTGTTGTTCTCCATTCTTGATGGTCTCAACGTCTCTATAAGAATCTCATAGTTTTGAATGTGTTGATGTGAAGATTCTCTTTCCATGCCTCCAAATTGACATTGTCGAATCATTGTGAGGACTTGAGGTCTAAGCTCATAGTCATGCTCAGCTAGATCTCCTATATTAACTGTTGGACGCTACACTTGCTGATTTGGGTCCATCCTTTTACTTAGGGTTTACGGAGCTCCAGAAAAAAGGTTGCCTCGGCAAACTATTGCCGGCAACCGAGGTGGTGGTGTATCTCGGCCGGTGCAGCTAGGGCTGGATCTTGCCTCGGTACAACAACTAAGTTCGATCGAGGTAAGATCTGGGCTCGTAGTGCGGCCATATAAGCTTAAATCTCTTAAGTTTTTGCATGAGTCTCTTCTTTCTCTCTTTGAAATTCTTCTTTACTCATCCGAAGTTGTTCCAATGCATCCTTCAATTCGGCTTCAAGATCTCGATCGTCTTGGTTAGCCATCTTAGCTTCTTTCAATCTCCTTTTGTATGTCTTTTCTGGTTCGGGATCGTAGGGAACGATTTCCTTCCCAGTACGAGTTCTTCGCTTAAACCTAAAGAAAGATCCTACAAAATCACTCAAGTAAAGTAATCAATAGCAACAAGGGAAGCAACCCTAAAAATCAAAAGCCGAACTTGGTCTTGACCAAGTCCCCGGCAACGGTGCCAAAAACTTGTTCGCTCTCACACGTGTATGTATGGTGAACGATATATCTTTAAATTTATAACCTAAAATATAAGCCTGAAACAATATGCGAACCCGCAATGTACGTATCAATTGTAATAAGAGCAAATACTCCAGGGTCGAACACAGGGACTATGGTGAAACAAAGCACGACAATTCAGGTTGTCAATCAAAAAACAAGCAATAAAGCAAACATATAAAAGATGATGTAATAATCAAATAAAGGAATGCAGATTCTAGAGGTCAAAGCATCCATTTGTGTTTCCGACTCAAGATCTCAAAGGATAACGTGGACAAAGCTGAGATTTGCAAGGGAAGGTATTTCTAAGATGGGAATAGATCACCGGATAAGACTCACTTCTTACTATCCCAAACCAAAGATCCTCTCACCGGATAAGCCTCAAGGAACTAAGGAAAGGAACTATAATCTCAAACCAACACACCACCTAGGGGGATAGAACTAACCTTTATCGGGTAAGTCTTAGGGTAACTCACAAAGATAGGATGAAGGCACACTCAAACCCGAATAAAGGATAAACCTTTATTACCTAACACTCATCGTCATAGGTATACAAGCAAAGGAATCACCGGGTAAGTCTCATCCTAGGCTTGCGTATGGACCAGGAAAGGTACAACAAGGATAGGATTTGGCAAACTAGAACCTATACTCAGATAACGATCAGAAAAGGAATCGCCTCGCTCAATTCATGTCCGATCTCGGTCGAGATGTTCTGTGAACGGACCGAGGCGAGGTTCGGTTAAGGTATGGCTCGAGCTTTCATGGTCCGCTGGGGTAAAGGCTCATTCTTTCACCGTCTTTCCCACAACCTTCAGCCAATCACCCTAGAATTGCACAAAGATTTAGCCAATAATCATCATGATAACAATAATCAAATATATAAGATAAGAAGCAATATCCAAATAAGAAAACCTTAACACAAAGGTCTCAATAATCACTCAATCAAACAATCAAACAAATCAAACAACCAGCAAACTGCGTTCCTCAATCACAAACCAAAAGACAACACTCAAACAATCTAAGAAAACCTTACAACTTTCTTCAAAAGCCTTGAACTTTATCTTCAAAGCCAACTTCCTTCCATCCTTGGAATTTCTTTAATCTTCCAAACTAATCAGGTAACTAGACATGCTTCCATCCAGAAAATCCATCCCAATATACAAGAAAATCACTTGCCATAAATAAAATATCTTGTGCCAAGAATAAAAGATCTTATGGGCCAAGGACCGTCCGTCTTGATCCTGCCAAGCGGGTCACCTCGGTCGAGATGGTACTGTAGCCATCCAAGGTGATCCTCAACTACGTGCAAATCTCTTTAATCTAGTCCAAAATCAAATGGACGGCCCATGGCCCAGTTGTATGCTTTAGAGGTCCTTTTGAGATACTGGACAGAGTTGGGAGGGCAGCCTACAGATGAGCTTTGCCTCCGAGATTAGAGGGTGTTCACCTTGTGTTCCATGTGTCTCAGCTGACGGAGTACATACCAGATCCAAGGCAAATCGTGAGTTATGATGATTTGGTGGTCGAGCCGGACCACACCTTTGCTGAGCATACTATTGTAGTCCTAGAGCGATGTGTGAGACGCCTGCGTTCGAAGGACATCCCCATGATGAAGATACAGTGGTCGAGACGTGGACCTAAGGAGGCTACATGGGAGACTGATGATAGTATCCGAAGGAACTATCCAGAGTTTTATGCCGAGATGGATGCATCTAGGGTCGATGAGTAGATCTTAGTGCTATCTTGGTGAGTATGTGATTTTGTGCTCATGTGCTTTCATGCCTTGAGGTGTTTATTAGATCTTGATGTGATAGCTTGATGTTTGTTATAGCTGGAGATGATTATTCCCTCCATACTATTTGAGTATGACTTACGTTTATAGCTGAAGATGGTTCTTTCCTCCATGCTATCTGAGTGGATTAGGATTCAACTAGAGATGGTTCTTTCCTCCATGCTACTTTGATGGACATAGTTTCAGTGGAGATGTGATTCCTCCATGCGATGTATGTACTTATGGATTGGCTAGAGACCTATTTCCTCTATGCCTGTGTTATGTTTTAGCTAAAGATGTGCTTCCTCTATGCCTTGTGTTGTGCTATGGTAAGAGATGTGATTCCTCTACGCCTTTGGGTAGCGTTATGGCCCTGTTTTCTGGAGTTGATGATTCCTCCATGCTACTGTTTATGGTTATAGATCTGTTATAGGTTATGAACATCTGAGCGGAGATGTGATACCTCCGATAGGGAGAGTGAGTTATACCTCGGCTTATGTGTCCAAGAGGCTTTGGGATCTTGCAAGTTTCGGGACGAAACTTGCAAGATCCCAAGTTGCTGAGTTGATGAGGAAGTGTGCAGAGGGCCAGGATTATGCCTGAGCCGCCCCTGCGTGACCTATAGGGCGCCCCTGCGCCTAGCCTGGTCCGCCCCTGCGGCTCACAGGGTCCGCCCCTGCGGCTCTGTGTGCTGCAGCCGCCTTCTTTGACCCTTTGACCCATGCTTCACCCTTTTACCTCCTATTTATTCTTCTTCTTCTCCTCTTTGATGAGGGTTACCATTCTCAGACTTCTCTCTCTCTCCTTACGCACATCTTCTTCTCTCTTCTCCTTGGATCACTTTGCTTGATCTTCTTTGAGTTTGGGTGTGAGATAGTGAGTTTTTGCGTGGCTTTGATGATGTTTATGGTTGCTGAGTCTTGTGAGCTAGCTTGAGGACGTTTAGTGAGGTTGTGAGCTTCTGGATCTTCAGCTGGGTAAGCTTTTATGGCTTCCATCTCCTTCCTCTTCTTCTTTGCATCTTCTTGTCTCTTTTTTCTTCCTTTCCTTAGTCTAGCATAGACTCCTTAGGATTTGATCTTGTTTTAGCCAAGTTTGGCTTATGTTAATGTTTATATGTTTATGTTCTACATATATGTTGCTGTTGGAGTGAAGAAGGGTAGAGAATCAAAGGAAGAAGTAAAGAAAGAGCCGAGGTGGTGTCTTCTACATACCAGCCACCACTACGCCACCTTACAGCCGCCCCTGCGTCGGCCAGTGCACCGCCTCTGCGCCACCAGTGATCCGCCCCTGCGCCCACCTGCATCAGCTTGGTATTTCCCTTTGTTTTGCAGGTGTGTGTTGCTTTTAGGGCTTCCTTAGGGTGCCTTTGTTCCCTCCTTTCCTAGTGTGAGTGCTTAGGATCATGCTAGATGAGTGAGGTTAAGTTTGGTTGAGGTTAGATCGGTTTATGCCTTGTATGGCTTTTGAAGTTCTTTAGGTTGTGAGTGAGGTTGAGGTTGATCCTTAGGATCCCTTTGGGTCTAGGTGTGACCCTTATGTTGCTAGGAGTTTGATATATCTCCTTATGCCTTGGTTATAGGATGTGTTGTCCCTCCAGTGTAGAGGTGATACTAGTACGGCTAGCTAGCAGGCTAAGAGGTGAGGATGTATCGGCCCTCGTGTCACACAGTTTCATATATATTATATACATACATTTGGAGTGAATGACCATTATATTGAGATGTTTAAATGGGTAAATGAGTGGAAGCATGCTGATGTGTTTATCTTCCCTTACTTGTGTTTGTTCTTATGCATTACTCTATATATGTGTATGGATAGCTAATGCTTTATTACCATGTTGCACATGCCCCATAGGATAGACATGTTGTTGGGTGATCTAGAAGAGTGTCAGGCTGAGGACGTCTCGTACATTGGTTGTGTGGGCTTTTGGATTTGTTATCTTTGCCTCCTACGTGAGGATGGTCTTTTGTTACCTCATGTGTGAGGCTGCTATGTTTCATACTCGGCTATGTTGTCTTACCTTTTGGGTTGTACAGTTATATACAGTTTTATGTATTTGTTTTTATATATGTCAGTGCCATGTTGTAAGGTCCAGTGAACTTGTTGTCAGGCTAGGGTCAGGATCCATTGTGAGATCCTAACCCAATGTGGCACTCCGAGTCCCGCGGATTTGGGGTGTTACAGAGTTGGTATCCGAGCCTAGGTTAACAATAATGGAACTTGCTACCTGCAATGAGGTCTGATAGGTAAAATGAACGAAACCCACATGTGATATGACGTTTTCAAAGGTTTTGGTTTTAAATGTGGTTTTGGGTTAGATGTACGAGAAGTCGCCACTCTTGCTATGGATCTCTGCAGTATAGATATGTATATATGTATTATAGATTATGTATGTGTTTGTGTTGAGTATATATATATATCTATACTTATGGGCTATATAGAGCCTTATAAGTTAGTTATGCATACCCCGTAGATGGCTCGGGCTAGAGCTACTGCCGCTGTAGGCAGAGGTAGAGGTAGGCCACCCCGTCCTCCGGGTGTGGTAGATGAGGGACCAGTTCCCGCTGTTGACCCACCAGTAGTGAAGGAGATACATGAGGAGGTTGCAAAGAGCGTCGTCCCTGAGACGAGGAGCGGTGGATCTGTGAGACATCATTCACATCGAGCTCAGTCTGATGACGCTGACCGTGTCTCCATGGGAGGACCGGAGTTCAGAGAGCACCTCCGACGTTTTGAGGAGGATATTAGAGCTGGTAGGCGGGACCTAGATCTACCAGTGCCTGAGGGATCTTTTGAGAGATCTCAAGGAGCAACATAGGTGCCAGTTGCACCTACACGTGTTACTGATCCAGTTTGAGTTCCAGTAGAGACGAGAGGGCCTCAACTAGATGCTTGGTTGAAGACATTTCATCATCAGGGAGTGCCACACTTCTCAGGAGAGATTGGGTTAGAGACTGAGGTGTGGATTGGGCATGTAGACTCAGCTTTGGAGTCTATTAGATGTCATGAGGACAGATGGATAGAGCTAGTCCAGTCTCTATTCCGTGACCTTGCACACTAGTGGTAGAGGGCTGTCCGGACCAGAGCTACCAGTTATGACCACATGAGGCGCATGATTAGATAACAGTTCTGCCCTGCCTCATTGAGGAAGGAGAAGCTGTAGGATTTTGTGCAGGCTGGCTTTGAGGACGTGCCTATTACTGATGCCATCCGCCACTTCCAGACCGAGTTAGCTTTGCTAGGTCCAGCTGCACCATCTGAGGACCAGTATGTGTATTTGTTCTCTCGTCGTCTCAAAGAGAGCACACGTTCATACATGGCGGGATTCCATTGTGTCCCTAGCTGATGACCAGGACCGGGCTTCTGCTTTTGAGAGGGAGCGAGCCAGTCAGAGGAGAGCTTCTCAGACGGGACGGTCTAAGAAGAAGCAGCGCACTAGGCAGACCAGTGGAGTTGGAGGAGCATCTGGGTCTAGACGAGACCAGAGGCGTCAGAGCTACCCCTTGTCTGCACAGATTGAAGATAAGGGATGTCAGTGTTACAACTATGGTGACCCTGGTCATCTGAGGCCAGCTTGTCCCAGACCAGTTGTGACTTAATTTACTTGTGGCAGATAGGGATATCGAGCTGCCTTTTATAGGCAGGGTGGAGTAGCATCTCAGCAGGGTTCTTCCCCTACCAGTGTAGCAGGAGATGGTTAGAGGACACCTCAGCAGTAGACATAGGGGCAGTAGAGGGTCCCAGAGCATCCATCTACTCAAGGTTCCACTCCAGGACCGAGTAGAGGTAGAGGTAGAGATTTTGGCACCAATGATGCCAGAGGAGCCCGAGGGCGAGCTTTTGAGTTGAGGAGTGTAGAGGATCCACCTGCACCGGCTGCTACAGGTACTTTTCTGCTTCATGGTTTACCTATTAGAGTTTTGTTTGATACAGGTGCTACGCATTCATTTATTTCTGATACTTGTGTTGAGCATTTGAGTTTAGCTACCATAGAGGGGATACCCTTTACTATAGGGTTACCTGATGGTTGTCGGGTCAAAGGTACATGTGAGATACATAGTTGCCCCCTTCGTTTAGGGACTCGTGTTTTACTTGTTGACTTCTTAGTCATGCCATTGATGCATGAAGAAGTCATATTAGGTATGGACTGGATGCATAGACACCATGCAGTTTTGGATGTTGGTAGACGGAATGTTATAGTCTCTACCGAGGTTGGTGAGATTGAGGTCTGCCGGGGTTGGGACCTTGGGAAGACAGGTTTGATTATCAGTGTTGTACGAGCAGCTAGATTGATTGCACAGGGAGGTGATGCCTTCTGGTGCTACGCCATGAAGGATGGAGAGAGTCCAACTCTGGAGGGTATTCCAGTGGTCTGCGACTTTACAAATGTGTTTGTTGAGCCGTCGATTTTGCCGCATCAGTGGAGTGTGGACTTCAGTATAGAGTTAGAGCCTGTCACGCGACCCATCTCGAAGGCCCCATACCGTATGGCACCTGTCGAGATGTTGGAGCTGAAGAAGCAACTCGAGGAGTTGGCTGAGAAGGGCTTCATACGCCCTAGCGTTTCACCATGGGGTGCACCTGTCCTTTTCGTGCAGAAGAAGGACGGATCTTTGAGGTTATGCATATATTACAGAGAGCTGAATAAGGTGACCATTAAGAACAGGTATCCATTGCCTCGTATTAATGATCTACTTGATCAGCTTCAGGGAGCTACAGTTTTCTCCCGGATTGATTTGCGCTCAGAATATCACTAGATGAGAGAGAGAGCAGGACGTACACAGGACGGCATTTCGTACCCATTATGGACACTAAGAGTTTGTAGTGATGCCATTCGGGCTGACGAATGCCCCAACAGTCTTTATGGAGTTGATGAAAGTATATTCATCGACTTCCTTGATCAGTTTGTGGTGGTCTTTATTGATGATATTCTGGTATACTCTCGCAGTAGGGAGGAGCATGCCGGTCATCTAAGGACTGTTTTGCAGATTTTGAGGGTAGAGAGCTGTATGTTAAGCTCTCTAAGTGTGAGTTCTGGATGTCTGAGGTTGCTTTCCTTGGACACATCGTCTCCGCTGATGGGGTTATGATTGACCCGGCGAAGATCGACTCTGTTGCTGCATGGACAACACCGACGAACGTCAAGGAAGTGCGTAGCTTTCTTGGCCTAGCCGGTTACTACAGACGCTTTGTGGAGGGATTTTCTATGATTGCCCATCCACTGACGAGTCTTCTGAGGAAGACTACCCGGTTTGCATGGCCCGACCAGTGTGCTCGGAGTTTCGAGGAGTTGAAGATGCGTTTGACTTCTGCTCTTGTCCTGGCACAACTAGAGGGTTCAGATGATTTTTTGGTCTACAGTGATGCATCCAAGCTAGGCTTGGGATGTGTATTGATGTAGAGAGGTAGAGTGATTGCATATGCGTCTCGCCAGCTGAAGACGTATGAGGAGAACTACCCGACTCATGATCTGGAGTTGGCAACGGTAGTTCATGCCTTGAAGATCTGGAGACATTACTTGTATGGTGCTACATGTCAGATCTTCACAAACCATAAGAGTCTGAAGTATATTTTTACGTAGTGGGAGTTAAACAACCGCCAACGTTGATGGCTTGAGTTGATCAACGACTATGAAGCTTGATGATGCTTTGTGGGCATATAGAACTGCTTTCAAGACACCGATTGGCACCACTCCCTACAAGCTAGTTTATGGCAAGTCTTGCCACCTTCCGGTGGAGATGGAGCATAGGGCGTATTGGGCCATAAGGTGGCTGAATTTTGACCTCAAGGAAGCCGGTGAGAAGAGGTTGCTAGACATCAATGCTCTTGAGGAGATCTGGTTGGGTGCCTTGAAAACGCCCGGATTTACAAGGAAAGGACCAAACGTTGGCATGACAAACGTCTCATCCCAAAGGAGTTGAGTGAAGGTGACTTAGTCCTTCTCTTCAACTCAAGGTTGTGGCTCTTCCCCAGAAAGCTAAAGTCAAGATGGACGGGTCCTTATGTGGTGAAGAAGATCTTTCCCTATTGAGCGGTTAAGATAGGAGGGGAACATTGTGGAGATTTTAAGGTGAATGGGCACCGTTTGAAGAAGTATATCCCGGGAGCTACGGTGGATATGATTGCCCCACTTCACCTTGAGTGAGACACCCTCAAATTTGGTCAAGCTAATGACCTTAAAAAAGCGCTTAATGGGAGGCAATCCGTTGGTACATGTCTTTCCCTTTTCGTTTTTGTTTTGGTTTTCATTTTTCTGTTTTTGAGTTTTTTTATGTGTTTGGTATTTGTGTGCTAGAGTCTAAGTAGAATGGAAGCCTTGCATGTCATGAGGATGATGATGGTGATCCCGCATCAAACGTGGGTGGAGCGGACGTAGGACTTGGACGGCTAGAGGTGCCTAGCGCGGGTCCCAACGCCATAATGAATATCGAGAGCTCTCTACCACCTTTGATTGATCATCCACCATCACTCCACATGAGTGAACCAAAATACAAAAGCAACACCATTTTTACATTGTGAGGACTCTCTTTCACTCTTCTTTACTTGATTTGCACATTGGGGACAATGTGTTTCTAAGTATGGGGTGGGGTTTTCATAATCATTTGCATGATTGCATCTAGGATAGTTTCACTTTGTGACATGTTTCACTAGCTTTTGCATTGTACATACATATTTCGAAAATTCAAAAAAATCAGAAAATTGAAAAATTTTTTAGTGCTTCTAAGTTTGGGTATGACTCTTATTATGAGATTGTTTTGTGAATTGGCTATGGATGGCCTTGTGTGTTGAATGGATGTATGCACACGTGGACTTGAATTACTTATCTTGAATCCTATGTATGGATTGTGATCATGATGTTTGCCTTGATTGAATTGAGGATTGATGGTCGAAATTTCATGCTAGTTCTTGCACATCATTTAGGAATGATTAAGGCATTTCATCTTTCTCTACTTCTCATCTTGATCATGTTGTTTGAGCACCTCAATTGATATAAAAATTTGACCTCTTTTGATCCATCCGGGAATAGGAGCATGCTAGTGTGTTGAGTGTGTGAAAAGCAAGTGTGAGGTGAAGTTGGTGATGAATGAATGTTGTGAATAAAGTGCTGAATTTGTTGTGAAAAGTATAGAAAAAATAGGTTTGGGGACTTTGGTTTTGATGACGAGTAACTCGGCACTATTCACATAATCGGGTGTTTGTGCCTTGCCAAAGTCGGATAAACCGAATGTCCTAACGAGCCTTGGTATTTGTGCCCGGTGTGAGGCACCTCGGAAAAATCCCGAGGCCCGCTAATCACCAAGGTTTTGGCTTTTGTACACCAATGCCATTGTATCAAAAATAAGTGAAAGAAAAAGAAATTGAAAAAGAAAAGAAAACAAAAAAAAGATGGATAAAAATATACACTTGTGGGGAAGTTGATCAAAATGAAATTGTGGAGTTAGTTCCTTTCCCGGATTAGCATCACATAACCTAAAAATTCCCACCTATTCACCTTGCATGCATGCTTTTGAGTTAAGTATAATTGTTTTTCCATGCCTTCATTCTTTTGATGCATGATTGCTTGTCCATTGCCATGAAACATGACTATGAAGGTGATCCAACGTTAGAAGCACAATTCCAAAAAGATTTTATGTTGTTTTTCTGCATTCATAAATCATGTCATCTCTTAGCCTATAGTTGGACCTTGCTCGGGGACGAGCAAATCTTAAGTATGGGGTATTTTGATAACACGATTTGTGACGTTAGTTTAGCCATCTATTTAGATAGTTTTTCCCGTTGTTCATGCATAGTTTGGCATTAGTTCATGACGTTTACGTTTAATTCATGCATATTGTCGAGATAGACGTCTACACAAACTATTGTCGGTTTTGTAGGTATTTTGGGAGCTTTTGGAGCTTAACCGATACATTCGAGGATCATTCCTCGTGATGACACACTTCCGGACTCATTAAGAAGCAAGCTAGGAGCTAAGGAGAACACATAGGACCTTGTTGGTGCATGCCTTGCACCAACTCATCACTTAACGATCAAAAGAGAGCTGTTTCACCAAAACCACGGCCCAGACCCAGATTCCACGCCTGTGGTGATTCTCTCTGGATGGCTGTGACAGCTGTCCCACGGTCTCCATAACCGACTCTTGCCCTTGATGGAGGATATAAGTGGTCCAGCAGGCTGATGCTAGGATCCTCTCCCACACTCTCTCATTCTACAACATTCCATTGGGGGATACTCTTGGAGGGGAGAAAAAACACTCTCATTTGTAGAAGAAGAAGAAGAACATCAGTTTTAGAGTCTTCATAGTTTTTGAGAGATTTTTCAGTGAACTTGTTGAAGATATTTGCAAGGCTTTGTAAGGCACGATTTGAACCTTCTTTTGAAGGGTTGTAAGTCTTTCTTAACATACATTCATCTTGGTCTTCTTGTTCTACTTGTTTCATTACTCTTTCGTTTCATTTTCTTGCTATGGAAGCCATGAATGTATGCTTGTTGGGTTTGATTGTTAAAATGGATGTTGTTAGCTAAATAGTTGAGATTCTAGGGTAATGGAGTGATGGTTATGGCTTGGACTATGATAGAATAGACTTAAATGTATCTTTGGATGAATTGCTTGCTCGAACTTAACTACTGTTGAAAATTACGGGTTGTTCTTCCTCTTCCACGGCCGTGGTCTAATGATTTGCCCGTGATTTGATTCTGTTGTACTTGTATTGATAAATCTGAATGTTAGGATGTTAGATTGTTGAAATCCTAGTGTTTATTAAGCTTAATCTAGCCTAGGGTGAACTAATGCTAGAAAACTAAGTCAGAGGAGAGACCTACCCGGTGATTCTTGATCTTACGTACCGAAGATGATGAACTCTAGGTAGTAGTGAGCCTCATAAGCCGCTATTGGACTGAATGTGCTAGGATTGATGTTTAGGACTTTCCTTCCCGAGAGTTACCCAGTAAGGAGAGTTAGATCCCTAGATAGAAATCCGGTTTGTGTAGATTTCCCAACCTTAGGCTCCTAGAGACTTACCCGGTGATAGGACCTTAGGTGCGGGATTAGTGGATCATGAGACCTACCCGGTGATTGAACCCATTTGAGAAACGTTCCTTCCCAACATACCATAGCTAGTCCAAGGTTGATTAGAAGCTTGAGTCCAATCCCATAACCGGAATTCCTAATCCCTAGAATCCGCTTTTCTCTCTTTGATCACATATCTCGTGTTTGTTTTGCTTGTTTGCATTGCTAGCTTAGTTGTTCGTTTGATTTGTCAATCTTGCATGATTTGTGATCCTTGCTTGATCACCACAAAACCAATCCAAAAACAGTGTGATTTTCTTTTCTTTATTCCTTTCTCTTTTCTTAGACTAGATTTACACTATCCTTAGTCACTTATTTGATTCGATTTCACCTTAGTCTTTGTGTTCGACCTTGGAATACTATCCTTACTACAAAACGACCCATACACTGTGGGTTCGCTAGGAGTTAGGAAAAATATATCGAGTTATAAATTTAAGACTTTTGCGTGCTACAATTCTAGCGTAACAGGCACCACAGTTTTCCATTGGAGCTGATGGAGTGATGAGGCGACTTGATCGCATTTGTGTTCCTGCTGATGTAGAGTTGAGACAGAGGATCTTACAGGAGGCTCACTATACACCTTACTCTGTACATCCAGGTATGAGTAAGATGCACCATGATGTGAGACGTTCATTTTTGTGGGGAGGGCTGAAGCCCAATGTAGCCAGATTTGTGGCTCAGTGTGCAACCTATCAGCAGGTCAAGATAGAGCATTGTAGACCTGGAGGTGAGCTCCATCCACTACCAGTGCCACAGTGGAAGTGGGAGGACGTCTCCATAGATTTTATGACTGGTTTGAGACCCAGTAGGAGTTTTGATGCCATCTGGGTTGTTGTTGATAGACTGACGAAGACGGCACGTTTCATCCCTATCAGAGAGACGTGGCTAGTGTGTAGGTTGACTGAGGAGTAGACTAGACATATAGTCAAACTCCATGGTGTACCGAGGACGATCATCTCTAATCGAGATGGACGATTCACCTCGAGGTTTTGGCAGCAGATTCAGACTGCTTTGGGGACGAGTCTACACTTCACAATTGCGTTTAACCCCCAGACAGATGGACAGTTAGAGTGGACCATCAAGACTTTGGAGGATATGCTGCGAGCTTGTGTGTTGGACTGGGGATAAGGATGGTCTGATTACCTCCCACTTGTTGAGTTCTCATACAACAACTGGCATGCATCTATTAGGATGGCTCCTTATGAGGCACTGGATGGACGTAGGTGCCATACACCTTTATGTTGGGATAACCCTAGCAGTATCAGTGGGTTGGCACCAGAGAAGATTCAGGATGATATGGCTCGAGTTGCGATGATTAGAGAGAGAGGATGCTGGCTGCACAGAGTCGCCAGAAGTCATATGCAAACAAGAGGCGTCGGGCTCTAGAGTTTAGTGTAAGAGCTCATGTCTGGTTGAGAGTATCTCCGACGCGTGGTGTTAGACGTTTTGGCATAAAGGGGAAGTTGAGTCCCCTATATGTCGGTCCTTTTGAGATACTGGACAGAGTTGGGAGGGTAGCCAATAGATTAGCTTTGCCTCCGAGATTAGAGGGTATTCACCATGTGTTTCATGTGTCTCAGCTGAGGGAGTACATACCAGATCCGAGGCACATCGTGAGTTATGATGATTTGGTGGTAGAGCCGGACCACACCTTTGCTCAGCATCCTATTGCAGTCCTAGAGTGAGGTGTGAGACGCCTGCATTCAAAGGACATCCCCATGATGAGGATACAGTGGTCGAGACGTGCACCTGAGGAGGCTACATGGGAGATTGGGGATAGTATCCAAAGGAACTATCCAGAGTTTTATGCCGAGATGGATGCATCTAGGGTCGATGAGTAGATCTTAGTGCTATCTTGGTGAGTATGTGGTTTTGTGCTTACGTGTTTTCATGCCTTGATGTGTTTATTCTATGCTAGCTATGATATGTTTTATGATCTTATTAGATATTGATGTGCTAGCGTGATGTTTGTTATAGCTGGAGATGATTATTCCCTCCATGCTATTTGAGTATGACTTACGTTTATAGCCGGAGATGGTTCTTTCCTCCATGCTAATTGAGTATGACTTACGTTTATAGCCGGAGATGGTTCTTTCCTCCATGCTATCTGAGTGGATTAGGATTCAACTGGAGATGGTTCTTTCCTCCATGCTACTTTGATGGACATAGTTTCAGTGGAAATGTGACTCCTCCATGCGATGTATGTACTTATGGATTGGCTAGAGACGTATTTCCTCTATGCCTGTGTTATGTTTCAGCTAGAGATGTGCTTCCTCTATGCCCTGTGTTGTGCAATGGCGAGAGATGTGATTCCTCTACGCCTTTGGGTAGCGTTATGGCCCTGTTTTCTGGAGTTGATGATTCCTCCATGTTGATGTTTATGGTTATAGATCTGTTATAGGTTACGACCTTCTGAGCGAAGATGTGATACATCCGATAGAGAGAGTGAGTTATACCTCAGCTTATGGGTCCGAGAGGCTTTGGGATCTTGCAAGTTTCGGGACGAACCTTGTTTTTAGGGGGGTGAGATGTAAGAGCCTAGTTGCTGAGTTGCTGAGGAAGTGTGCAGATGGCCAGGATTATGCCTGAGCGGCCCCTGCTTGACCTAGAGGGCGCCCCTACACCTAGCCTGGTCCGCCCTTGCGGCTCACAGGGTCTGCCCCTGCGGCTCTGTGTGCTGCAACCGCCTTCTTTTGTAACACCCCAAATCCACAGGACTTGGAGTGTCACATTGGGCTAGGATCTCACAATGGATCCTGACCCTAGCCTGACAACAAGTTCACTGGATCTTACAACAAGGCACAGGTAGATTAAAACCAAATACATAAAAGCTGTATATGATATATCAAAAGAGTTTACAAACTCAGAGCCGAGTACAAAACATCAAACCACAACATCTGATACAAAAGATCCCATATCCCGCACATCCTAATGTACAGAAGTACTCGGTTGGCCATACCATCTGTCTCACCCTGCAGTCTTCCTAACCTGCATCATCTACAACACGGTATGAAACCGTTAGCTACAACAATGAAAAGGATGAAGGTAATAGCACAACCACAAATCAACATCTCATACATGCAATGCCACACACATTCATTTATTATCTTTCATTACGTTATTCCATTACTAATCAACTTCTTTTGTAACACGAGGAACCTAATGAACCTCGTCCCTTTCCCCGTTAACATAGGGGTTTGCATTGGGGGTGATCGTCACTCGTCCCCCCTGTGTTACTGGCTTCCAGACACCTTCTCCTAACAACAGGCGGAGACCGGTGGTTATTGCCCGTTATAATACACTTGGGCCAAATAAAAGTAATAAATGGTCATCCTAGTCCGGTTTAGGTTATAAATGCACAATCATATGAACACACACAACCATCACAATCATACAATCCACAACTGCACACTAAGTAAGTCTTATGGACTTACCTGATATATTCGTAACCTGTACCACGTCACAGGTTCCCCTTAGGGAAGTAATCAACGCCTGCAATAGCAAGACACACACAATCACATACTGCAAAGGTTAGGAGACTCGTCTCACTAACCACAACCAACTTATATCTCAAATCTAAACCTCAGATCCTCAACACATTCATAAATGCCTAAGGCATATCCACAACATAACATCTCATCATACTCGTACACATACTAAACCTTAAAGCCATAACCGATATCCATAACATCATCATGATCCTCAACTCATTCTGACACCTAGCATGCATCTACTCAGTATTCCTCAATCTCAAATTTAATCCTAATTTAATTAATTAAACTTTAATTAATTAATTAAATTTCTCCAGAATAACGTTTTGCCCGCAGGCCATTTCTAAACCCACCTATCATCAGATTTCATCAAACAAACAACCCATAAACACCAGAATAATATAATGATCATCATGGAATTTCTAATTATCCATTTTGAAAAGCCTAAGGTCAATTTAGGCCAAGTCGCAGTACGAAAAACGAATAAATTCATGGCTTATTCGTTACTATCCCAATTGACGATTTGAAAGAAGATTCGGAATCACAACGACGCAGACTACGCAAGTACAACATCAAATTCACCGGAATCTGAGCGACGGAACTGTCCTGGTGACATATATGCTCGACAAGGTCTTCATCTTCTCGGAAATGCAGAAACTTGGTACCGATATAAAGAGAATGAAGAGAGGAATCCAGAAGCTCAAACGGAATTGAAATCGGATTAGAAACGGAGAGTAGATCTGAGTTTGAAGTTTGAGAGAAATCAGAGCTTTTACGAGGAAACGTGAAAGGAAATGAATTAATAAACGATTTTCCGCTATTTATAGTGAAGTCGATAATTATCCTTTAGCGAAGTCGATAATTATCCTTTAACCGATCCAATGGCGGGTTGAACCCCCTTCTCCAAACTTCTCGAAATTGGAACAATAAATCTTGAATATTGTAGGGATAATTATCCCACAATTGCCTCGAAAAACGTGTATACCTAAGCCGTCTTTCTTAGCCGTTAAGAAACGAAATAGCGACTCTTTTGGCCGTTTTGCCTTTCCATGTTATTTCATATTTAGGACATGTCCGATGTCCTAATCATTTCTCTCAACTGCATTTTTATTAATTGGAGCTCCAAAATGCTCCAAATAATACCGGAGGGTAAAAATAATTACCCAGAGGAAAAAGTGAAAATTTCACTATAAGCCCAAAATTACGCCAGGAACATAACGTTGGGACTTATACTCAACACTTACAAAATCTTCGCGAGTTATATGTCAATTACTATCACTGATTTAGTTAATTAACATTAATTAGAATTCGGAAATCCTAGCTATTACATCACACACCCCTTATGAAAAAGTTTTGTCCCGAAACTTGAACAATTCCCAATTTCTCTCGGACCCATACGCCAAGGTATAGACACTCTCTCTATCGAAGGTATCATATCTCCGTTCAAACGTATCAACCTGTAACGCTCTATAACCTCAAAACACAACATGGAGGAATCACCAACTCCAGCAACAAGATCATAACGCTATCCAAAGGCATAGAGGAAAAATCATCTCTAGCCAACTACTAACCACGTCACAAGGCATGAAGGAAAGCCGTCTCCAGCCACTTGTACTCGTAACACAACTATGTGGAGGAAAACCGTCTCCACTCACACTATGTCCTTCAATAATAGCATGGAGGAAAGAACCATCTCCAGCTATTCCTAAACATATTACAATAGCATGGAGGAAAGAACCATCTCCAGCTATACCTATATTGTGTTAGCAAACAAGATCTAACATATCATACGCACATATCAAAGCTAGCACGAAAATACATCATATCAAATAAGCACATAGCATACAAGCACTCACCAAAAAGGCACTAAGATCTACTCGTGGATCCTACGGGTGCCTCTAACTCCGCATAGAACTCCGGATAGTTCCTTTGGATACTATCCTTTGTCTCCCAGGTAGCCTCATCCGGTCCTCGTCTCGACTAGTGTATCCTCATCATAGGAATATCCTTCGAATGAAGGCGTCTCACACCTCTCTTTCTAGAACTGCAAAAGGTTGTTCTACAAAAGTGTGGTCCGGCTCAACCACTAGATTATCATAACTCATAATGTGCCTCAGATCTGGTATGTACTCCCTCAGCTGAGACACATGAAACATAGGGTGAACACCCTCTAACTTATGTGGCAAAGCCAATCTGTGCACTGCTCTCCCAACTCTGTCCAGTATCTCGAAAGGACTGACATATCGGAGACTCACCTTCCCCTTTATGCCATAACGTCTAACGCCTCGCGTTAGAGTTACTCTCAACCAGACATGAGCTCCTACCCTGAACTCTAGAGGTCGACGCCTCCTATCTGCATACAACTTTTGGCGACTCTGTGTAGCTAGCATCCTCTCTCTGATCAGCGTTACTCGAGTCATATAATCATGAATCTGTTTTGGTGCTATCCCACTGGTACTGCTAGGCTCCTCCCAACATAAAGGTGTATGACACCTATGTCTACACAACACCTCATAGGGGCCATCCCTTTAGATGCATACCAACGGTGGTGGTATAAGAACTCAACGAGTGGGAGATAAATAGATCGTCCCTGTTCCCAATCCATCCCACAAGCTCACAACATGTCCTCTACGGTCTAGAGGGTTCTCTCAGACTGACCGTCTGTCTGAGGTAAAACTCAATCATGATATGTGGACGCGTTCCCCAAGCAGTCTGAATCTTCTATGAAAACCTCAAGTAAACCGTCTACTATAGTCATAGTCGATCGTCCTCGGTACACTTATGGAGTCCCACCATCTGTCTAGTGTACTCCTTTGTTACTTCATTCACTGGCCACGTCTCTTTGTAGGGATAGAACCTGTCGACTTCGTAAATCTGTTACTAATAATCTGGATAACACCAAAACTCTTAATGGGTCTCAATCCCATCACAAGTCCACAGAAAAGTCCTCTCACTTCCACTACAACACTGGTAGTGGATGAGCTCATCTCCAGGTCAGTAACACTTTAACCTTATTTACTACTTCGTGGTACCTCTTATTCGTATATGGATGTACTAAAGAAGGTGTACTATGAGTGTACTGTAATCTTCTCCACTCGACTCCGCATAAGCGGTTATACTGACGCAGCTGCGGCGCCTCATACTCCTTTTGTTCCATTAAAGAACTGTGGTGCCTCATCATGAGGCATCCTTCCATCAAGTTCCCTCAGGGTCAGGCAAGTCCCCTGTTTTTGTTGGACCTCATCCAACAAACCAGGTAAAATCCCTAAACATGAAACTAACGTCCTTATCAGCAGTTGTAGGTCCAAATCTAACCAAGCTAGATCATTTTGAAACCGAGACTCCACAACAATTCCAACAATCACCTTCTCTCGAGGCATCTTCTTACTCAAGGCATCAGTGACCACATTCTCCTTGCCAGAATGGTACAAATCTCAAGGTCAGCGTCCTTGATCAACTCAAACCATCAACGCTGGCAGTTATTCAACCTTTATTGCATAAAAAATATGCTTCAACCTCCTATGATCTGTGAAACTCGGACACAAGATGTCACACAATTATTGTCTTCAAATCTTGGAACTTGAACTACCACCAATAACTCGAAATCATGAGTCGAACAGTTCTCCTCATACGTTCTCAGCACCATAGTCACGTGATTCCTAGAATCTTTTGATTATCACCGAATAGAAGCAGAGGTCAAATGCTTCCTCTACTCTTCAGAGGTTCGACATACTACTTCAACCACACAATTATGGTGGTTTTCCTTAGAAGACTTGTAAATGGATGCACAATCACGTAGAATCCTTCCTCAAAGCGTTAGTAGCTATCGGCTGGGCTGAGAACTACGCATTCCCTTAACGTTCATCAGTATCATCCTTAAGACTTCATACTTACTCCTCGTCACATCAATCATGATCCTACTAGCGAAACAACATGACCTTGAAGGTTACTTCTGGCATCTCAATTCACATTTAAGGAGCATAGCACGATGGCTTCTATCCCTCGGATTTTGCAAAACCGTCCTCAAATAACCGGTACGTTCCTCTCCGTTGTAAGAGTACACCAAAACATCATCAATAAGGTCTACCACCAACTAATCAAGTAGATGAAGACACTGTTCATCAACTCCTATAACGACTACTAGGACGTTCCTCAACTCAGATGACAACACTAGAACTCGTAGTGTCCATAACAGGTATGGAATGATGTCCTATGCCCACGCTGCTCTCTCATCCTTAGCTGATGATATCCTAAGAATACGGAAATCTTAAAAACACAATTGCTTCTCTTAGTTGATCCAACAAGTCGTCCATACGTAGCAATGAACGTGCTAGGGCGAACGGAGCCCGTCTCAAACCACTCTTCAAATTGCTTCTTCAATTTCTAACAACTCAACAAGCCATATACTTCATAGGCCTTCTCTCAACCAGTCTTGTACCATACTTTAACGTAATATCAAAGTCCTCATTCCACTGAGGCGATAGATTAGACGGTTCAGTAACACGTCTATAAGATCATATACCATTGGAATACTCTTCAGCGTGGAACTATCTCTTTCCTTTGATAACATGAATTATAGTCTATATTTTGGGCCTGTTTAGTCGTTTATCTTCAATAATCTGCATGTTTAGATGTATATTATGTGATTATATCGTCGTTTCATCTACCTTTACGGGAATCGAGGTCTACACCAAGTTTCGTTGTAATCGTAGGTAAAATGGCACGTTTTACATCAAAATGGAGCTAACGAGTCATTGAAGCTACATTCAGGAGTTTAAGGAAGAATCCAGGAAGCATGGAAATGGATTAAAGATTTACTTTGGACCAGATTTGAGAGATTTCACTTTCGGTTTAGAGCCACCTCGGTCAGCTACATTACCATCTCGACCGAGGTGATCTAGAGGAACGTGCCGACCGAGGCAAACACCTTGGACGCTGCGAAATATATTTTATTCTTGGCTGAGATCTTTTATTCTTGGAAGGAGAGATCTTATATTTTTTGGGCTGGATTTCTGGAAGGAAGATCATATATTTTAGGGATTTATTTATGAGAGATAGATATATTTTATTAGGAAAATATCTTTTCAAGATATTTTATCTTTGGAGGGTAATTTTCCTATATAAAGGGCGGGATTTTCTACAATTCAGCATCGGCGCATCACCGAGAAACCCGCTACCATCATAACAGCTAGGGATTGAAGAAACTGCAGTTAAGAGGAAAGTTTAGAAGGTTGAAGGAAGATTGAAGGAAGGAAGTTGATAGCTTTTATAGCTTTTGTGAAGGATTTTGTAAGATTCTCTTAGATTCCCTTCTTTGTTGATTGTCTTGTTGGATTGTGATCAAGGGAACACTTATTTGTTTGATATTTGATTTAGTTATTAAAACCTTTTTCTTAAGGTTTTTGTGTTCAAATATTCATTCCCTTCCCGTATATTTGATTATTTCTTTCATGATGATGAGTGGCTAATTTCCTTGTGTGATTCTAGGTGATTCTAGGATGATGAGTGGCTAATTTCCTTAAATTCCAGTAGGACCCTGAAAGCTCGAGTCTTTATCCTTAACCTTAGAACATCTCGTTCAGTCGATGAACATCTCGGCCGGGGTGGAATTCGTCTGACCGAGGTGACCTTTTCTGATCCGAAACTGAGAGTTAAGTGTTAGAGTTTGCCAAATCCTATTCTTATTACACCTTTCCTGGTTCAATGCAAGCCTAGGATGAGACTTACCCAGTAATTCCTTTGTTTGTTTACCCAATATCATAAGTGTAGGTAATAAAGGTTTATCCTTTATTGGGGTTTGAGTGTGCTTTCATTCCAACTTTGTGAGTTAGCCTGAGACTTACCCGGTAAAGGCTGATTCTATTCCCTTAGATGGTTTGTTGGTTTGAGATTATAATTCCTTTCCTTAGTACCTTGAGACTTACCCGGTAATAGGTTCTTTAGGGTTGGGGTTAGTGAGTAGTGAGACTTACCCGGTGATCTATTCCAGTTTAGAAACACCTTCCCTTTGCAAATCCTCAGCTTTGTCCGCTTATCTTTAGCTCTTGAGTTGGAACCACAACTAGATACTTTAATCCCTAGAATTACTTATTCCTTTAATTGACTTTTTATCATCTTTGATTGCTTTAATCGTTTTTGTGGTTAATTGCAATATAGACAACCTATACTTGCTTTGTTTCACCTAAGTCCCTGAGATCGACACCCCGGAATTCTTGCTTTTACTACGATTGACCCGTACACTGCGGGTTCGCATCCTTGTTTTAAGCATACGTCTTGGGTTATAAATTTAAAGCTTGCACACACCGTTTGGAGCGAACAAGTTTTTGGCGCCGTTGCCGGGGACTTGGCCTAGACCGAGCCGGTTGCGGTTGTCTTTCGGGGCACTTGCCCCTGTTTCTACTAACCACTCTACTTGAGTGACTTTCGCAGGTTCTTTTTCTTAGGTTTATGCAAAGAACCCGCACTTGGAAGGAAATCGTTCCTTACGATCCCAAACCAGAAAAGACATACAAAAGACGCTTGAAAGAAGCTAAGATGGCCAACCAAGAGAATCACGATCTTCAGGCCGAATTGAAGGAGGCATTGGAACAACTATGCCTCAGCAAAGAAGAATTGCGACTGGAAAAGGAGGAAACTCGCGCAAGAACGGAAGCGATCGAAGCAAATATGGCGACTTTACGAGACCAATATCTACCTCGACCGGCTCCAACTCCTCGACCGAGGCAGGACCCAGCTCCAGCTGCCCCGGCCGAGATACTTCCACCTCGGATGTCAGTCCGAGATGCTCTTTTTGCAGGTATTCCACAGACCCTAGGGCAGAGGATGGACCCCAACCAGCAACTGAGGCGTCCAGGAGTCAACCTAGGTGATCCAACGGACCATGATTTTGAGCTTCGACCGTAAGTTCTTTCCATGATTTGCCAATGCCAGTTTCGAGGGTTAGAGAGGGAGTCTCCGCATCAACATCTACAAAACTATGAGATCTTGATGGAGACCTTGAGACCTTCAAGGCTAGAAAACAACAATTATAAGCTAAGGCCTTTCTACTTCTCTTTGAAAGATAGAGCACATACTTGGTATCAATCTTTTCCTCAGGAAAAATCAACACTTGGGAGGAGATGACGACGGAGTTCTTGACTAAATTCTTTCCCCCCTCTAAGACCGCTGAAATGAGAGGGAAGATTAATGCGTTCATCATGAAGGAAAAGGAGAGCTTGTCCAAGTCATTGGAGAGATTTAAAGACATTCTTTTAGATTGCCCACATCATGGGATTTCAAAGATAGAGTTGTTGGAAATATACTTCAAGGGACTGGACGGAAACACCCAGTTCAACCTTCAACTTTACGCTGGCACGTTCATGGACATGCCGATTGACAAAGCTTGGGAGTTCAGAGAGAAACAAGCTTTACACATGGAGAAATACTCCCACCAAGGAGCTGAAGGTGGAGTTAAAAGAGTTAACTTTCAAGAAGCTCCATCAAACAATGATCAACTCACCTCTTTGAAGAATGATGTGAAGCAATTGAAGGAACTTTTGGTTGCTTAAACCAAGAAAGAAGATGAAGGATATCAAGGCTCAAGGAACAACAATAGTTACCGGAACAACAACAACGGTTCTCGGAACAACAACTACAACAACAATAGAGGATCCAACAGCAACAATTGGAGAACAAACAATCAAAATTTGGGTAACCCTTACTCTAACTCCAATTCGAATGACTCCTCTAATCCTTTCCTCTCTTCTTCTTCTTCTACTCCATTGAAGAGCCAGGAGCCTGGATCAAGTTCGTCCCAGTCGGAAAAGAAAGATGCGGTGCTGGAGGCCATCTTGATCAAGCTCAACTCTATGGAGACATCCATGACTTCATTTTCGAAGGCACAAAAAGCCTTAGAACAACAATTCTTTAACAAGGCGAATGAAGCGCCAAGAGATCCAAGGAAGCTTCCAGCAAGGACGGAAAGCAACCCCAAGGGATAGATCATGGCAATAACGATGAGAAGTGGACTAAAGACTGCAGATCCAGTGCCTCGGTCGATGCTAGTACAGACGAAGACCACCTCGGTCCAGGCACAGTCAAAGAACACTTCGGCCGAGGTGCCTACCGAAGTTGAGCCACAGAGAGCGTCGGACAAAACTGAAGTTTATATTCCACCTTCTGCATATAAACCACCACTTCCATTCCCCCAGTCAAGGGCCAAAGCACATCTAGACAACCATTTTGGTAAGTTTCTTGACTTGATGAATAAACCACATATTAATATCCCTTTCCTTGATGCTATTCTAGGGATGCCCGCATATGGGAAGTTCTTAAAAGAGATTCTATCAAGGAAGAGGAAGTTGGAAGATTTTGGTGAAGTAAGGATGGCATCTAAATCCTCGGAGCTTATTCAAATCATGAAGGAGAAGATGCCACCCAAATTACAGGATCCCGGCTCATTTTGCATTCCCATTCAAGTTGGGGATGTCACTTGTGAGGCATTGTGTGATCTAGGAGCCAGCGTGAGCATCATCCCGCTGGAGCTATGTGTTAGGATCGGACTTGGAGAGCCCAAGCCGGTGAAGATACGGTTATACATGGCGGACCGCTCCATTACCCATCCCGTGGGCATTTTAGAAGACGTTCCGGTTAAGTTAGGTAACTTCTATTTACCTATAGACTTTGTTGTGCTTGATATTCCCGCAGATTACCCAGTTCCTATCATTCTCGGGAGACCATTTCTAGCAACTTTGGGTTGCAATGTGGATTGTAAGAACGTCAAGCCAAAATTCAACATTGGCGGAGATGAAGTGGAGTTTGCATTGCTTGCGGCAATGAAGGGAGAGTAGCTAGGAGATGATATCTTCAACATCTATGATGAAGAAGAATCAAGAGAATTGGTGAGCTCTATCCTTATTAAAGATCCACTAGAAAAAGTTATTAGCTTTAGCTTAATGGAGGAAGGTATAGATGCTTCTTGTGATGCAGATATACGGAGCTTAAAGGCGCTGGAAGAAGATCTAGGAGCTAAAAATGAAAAATTAATCCAGGAGAAGAAGATCTCGAGTTTCGGTCCCAGTTGCAGTACCTCGAACAAGGCACTTTCTGGACCAAGCGAGGTGTTCTTGACTGAAGAACATCTCGGTCACCCACTCTGGACCTCGACCGAGGTCGAAAGCGAGATGAAGTCAACTGAGACTTCTGAAAGTCCAGTTCTTCGACCTACTCCACAAGAAGGAGGAAACAAAGATCCACCTCAGAAAGCACCCCCAGTTGTGGAGCTTAAACAACTCCCAAGTCACTTGAGGTATGTCTTTCTTGGATCGGATTCTACTTATCCCGTCATCGTTAGTGCTTCCCTCTCCGAATCTGAATTATCTAAACTAATGCATGTCTTGAGGAAGCATCAAAAGGCTTTGGGTTATACTATTGATGATCTTATTGGCATTAAGCCTTCTTTCTGCATGCATAGAATACTAATGGAGGATGATCATAAGACTTCACGGGAACCTCAAAGACGGTTAAATCCGATCATGAAAGAGGTTGTGAAGAAAGAAATTCTTAAGTTGTTGGATGCAGGTATCATATTTCCTATCTCACACAGCAAGTGGGTGAGCCCGGTGCATGTAGTTCCGAAGAAAGGAGGGATGACCGTTGTGACGAATAAGAACAACGAGTTAATCCCAACTAGGACCGTCACGGGATGGAGGTTTTGCATCGATTACAGGAAGCTGAACGTGGCCACTCGGAAGGACCATTTTCCACTTTCCTTCATCGATCAAATGCTCGAACGGTTGGCCCAACATTCACATTTTTGCTATTTGGATGGCTATAGTGGCTTCTTCCAGATTCCTATCCATCCGGATGATCAAGAGAAGACCACTTTCACTTGTCCATGAGGGACGTTCGCTTATAGGAGGATGCCATTAGGATTATACAATGCACCCACTACCTTCCAGCGATGCATGATGGCTATCTTTTCCGAGTATATAGAGGAGATTATGGAGGTATTTATGGATGACTTTTCAGAATATGGTTCATCTTTTGATGATTGCCTATCTAACCTCTGTCTAGTGCTACAAAGATGTGAAGACACTAATCTTATTTTGAATTGGGAGAAGTGTCACTTTATGGTTAATGAAGGCATTGTGCTAGGACACCTCGTTTCCAATCGAGGTATTGAAGTCGATCGAGCTAAGATCGAGACTATTGAGAAACTTCCCCCGTTGTTCTGTTAAGGGTGTGCGGAGTTTTTTCGGGCATGTAGGTTTCTATAGGAGATTCATCAAGGACTTTTCAAAGATTTCTAAACCACTAACTAACCTCTTGAATAAGGATGTTGTTTTTGTGTTTTCGCAGGAGTGTCTCGATGCATTCTACAGGATTAAGGAGGCATTGATTTCCGCTCCCATTATCCAACCTCCGGATTGGACCTTGCCCTTCGAGATCATGTGCGATGCGAGTGATGTGACAGTAGGGGCAGTGCTTGGATAAAAGAAGGATGGCCGGACCACCGCCATTTAATATGCTAGCAAGACGCTAGACGACGCCCAGCGTAACTACGCCACCACCGAAAAGGAGCTATTGCCGGTTGTATATGCTTTTGAGAATTTTCGTTCTTACTTAGTAGGGGCGAAGGTTATTGTTTACACCGACCATGCAGCCATTCGTTACTTGCTTGCTAAGAAGGATGCCAAGCCACGTCTTATTCGATGGATTCTCTTGCTTCAAGAGTTTGACCTAGAGATCCGCGATCAGAAGGGATCCGAAAATTCTATTGCGGATCACCTCAGCCGGCTTCCTCCATCCTCACGCGAGAAGGACGAACCACCCATAGATGATTCATTCCCCGATGAGCACTTGCACTTGTTGGAACGATTGATAAACTTCCTTATCTCATCCCATGATGGAGGTGAAGTATGGGGTGAGGATACTTTCCAGCACGTTTAGGGATACCATACGGTCCAGCTAGCGACCTTAAATCAAGCGCTTCTTGGGCGGCAACCCAAGTTTTGCTTTCTTTTCCCCCTTTTCTAGTATAGCTTTAGATAGTTTGCTTTTGCTTTGCTTTGCTTTGCTTTGTTTTTGGGGTCCTAGACAAACAACAGGTGACATCTAAGGAATGAATACAACCCAGGAGCAACACTGGAAGGACAGAAGTTCGAGAATTTGAGAAGACGGAGTTTGAATGAGACACATCTCGGTTGTTGTCACAGCACCTCGACCGAGATGATTCTTGAGCAACTGAGGCGACTAGGGTTACTGAAGATCCACCTCGGTCCGTACCACCTCGGTCCAGTTGAGACCATCTCGACCGAGGTGACAGCATTTCTAGAAAAGGGTATAAAAGGGGGCTGAGATTTCTCTCTTTTCCCTCCCTCACCTTCTCGACCGCGGCGCAAAGATTCCCCTCGTTCTTTGATTTTCGCCCGTTTTTGACGATTCTCGCTTCCAAACTGCAGGGAAAGGGTAGAGGATCGGTTTGCAAGCGGCAATCTGCAACAACAACGCTCCAAATCGGCCAAATCTGGGGTAATTCGGAAAAAAACCCTAACTCTCCCTTCTTCACTGTTTTCGATCGATTTGGGCTTTGGTTGCCCCTGCATTGTGCTGAAAAAGGATTAAGTACCCCATAGGAACCATTGGTAGTGATATCGGGCGAAAAGAACAGGATTTATGAGAGATTTGATCAAACAACACTTCGCCTCGGTCCAGTCGACCTGTGCCTCGGCCGAGGTGTTCTTGAGAGTCGTCAGGGCAACCGAGGTGGTCTGACAGAGAGAGAGAAAGATGAGTTCTGATAGGCAGCTTGTTCTGAGAGATAGATCATCTCCTTCTCTTTCTTCTTCTTCACGCCGTTCCATACCGGTGATCCATGTGCGTCACCGGGTAGATTATGACCGTATTGCGGCACGTCCAGTGGTTGGACCACGATTTCTGGACATTTTTGCATTTGACTGCCTCTACGTGGATGATGATCTAGGCGGATGATTTCTATGGTGGGGCTAGAGCAGTTTACTAAGATTAGAGCTTCAACCTACCTTGAGCCGACCTTGGAGTTTGTTAGCTCCGTCACTTACTTGCCTACTGAGCGCGCCATCAAGTACCGGTTGATGAACCCGAACTACTTAGTTCCGATGGACCATTGGAGGGACATCTTCGGCTTCCCGGCCCCCACAGTTTCTAACTTTCCTTCTCGAGCCATGGCTTGAGAGTTTTGGGGACAGATAGCTCACGTAGTTGAGCACGGTGACAGGTGGAGACCTAGAGATTCTAGGGAGCGTACTATCTTCCACCTGGCCTTCATACTTGCTCACCGGATCTTCAGCGAGACACTTCTGGCGCGTACTGAGACGTCCCAAAAGATTAGATAGGGGGAGCTGTTGAGTCTGTACTGTATGGTGACCGGAGGAGTTCCGGACTTTCGAGTGATGCTGGCGGAGGACCTTCGCAGGATCAAGGCAAAGGCGAAGGGAGATATCTGCTGTGGAGGTATAGTGCCTCACATTGCGAGTTACATGGACTTAGACTTGAGTGCTTGTACTATGGTGGCAGCTGCCAAGCCGCTCGGGTTGCAGGAGATGATCACTAGGAGGATCTTGGTTCCTCGCGGACTTACTACGCCGTATGTTGCGATGCCCTGGGAGCAGACTGCACCGCAGGGTATTAGATGGTCATCTCAGTTCTCCGTTTATGACCCGCATTACTGGCATACCGCGTGGATTCCTCTTATGGAGGACGCAAGAGACGCAACAACAGTAACCCAGGAGCAGGATGATGAGGAGGTTGAGCAGGAGGATGAGGATGAGGATGGCGGTGCTGCCATGGACACAAGTACAAATACAGCTGGTACCAGCATACCAGTCGTCGATCTAGACGACGAGGAGATAGAGGAGGAGCCAGCTACATCACCAGCACGTCCTGCCAGGCGTAGGGTACGCAGACAGAGGGATCCAGTTGCTCACCGCCGGATTGATGATCTGACGGAGCAGATGATAGATTCCTACGCCGCCTTATCCCTAGAGATGAGAGAGATGCGGGAGAGCCAGCACTACCAGCACAGGATGGCTGAGATTCAGTTCCAGCACATCATGGGCTATCCGTTTGACCCATCTCAGTACCCGTACGTGCCACCACCACCACCGGATTGGGATTAGAGCTTGCAGGATTTCTTTATTTATTTATTATGCAGCTCAACATTGTTCGGTGAGTATTTTGTTCTTTAGACTTATTTTGACTTATTGGGACAATGTGTCCCAAGTATGGGGTATTTGGATGTATGACTTTACTTTATATGTATGCTTGTATGACTCGGTTCGGATATTTATGATTTTCTTTATGCTCTATGCGCTTATCTGAGATTACATGCATGCATACAGGTTATTTGATTGAGAAAAGCGTCAAAAACTACTTTGAAAATTTTTTTATTGACCTTGACCGAAGTGACTCTGACCAATCGAGGTGCAGCACCTCGGTTGACTTAGAACATCTCGACCGAGGTGGCTTAACTGGAACAGTTTTCGAAACGATTTTTGTGCTTCTTATCTAGATATGACCTCAGTGATGATTTTGTTGCTGACTGGCTTTGAAATCTTTATATGTTTGAAAGGTTTTATGATATGTTTAAGTTGCTAAATACTTTGTTTTAAATTTGTGGCATGTTTAATACTTTGTTTTTATCAAAATTATGTTGAATTTGAAGGTTGACACCACATGATAAGTTCTCTCACTTTCTTCCTGGAAAGATCAAGGCAATTCATTCTCTTCTCTTCTTCTTCTTGATCATGTTTAGCCCCTCATATACATTTTTGCCCCCCTTTACCTATCTGGGAATTTGGAAGCAAGCAAGTGAAACGCAAGTGAAAGAAAAGTTGAGATGTTAGCTGAAAGTTAGAAAGAAACAAATAGGTTTGGGGAAGTCAATCATGATGATGAGTAACTCGGCACCATTCACATAGCCGGGTGTTTGTGTCTTGCCAAAGTCGGATTGAGCGATATTCCTAACGGGTCATGGTATATGCATCAAGGGTTTGAGGCATCTCGAGAAATTGATGATTGTTGATCTCCTAGGCTTCGGTTATTGTGCACCTCTGTCCATGCATCCCAAAAAGTAAAATAAGCGAAGCTTATTGGTGGAAGATGTTGAAATTCAAAGCAAGTGAAGTAAAGATCATTTTCCCGGATTCTAGCACCACATTCCCTATATACATCCCACCCTCACACGTTTCTTGACCTTCTTTTGAAAGACCTTGAGACCTCGAACTTGTTGATTGACTTGGTGATTTAAACTGGATTATACATGATTAATTTCGATAATTATGATTTATTATGCATTCTATGATTTTATGCAAAGATGAACAACTTTCTTATATTTATAAAATATTTTGATCATATTTTGATTTTAAATTCCATGAAGCATTCTCTTAAAGTGATCTATGAGTGGAGCACACAACCAAAAATGTTTTGAAATACTTTTCATTGATCTTTATGACTTATAATCCATTCTATCTTGTACTTAAGATTTGGAACTTGCTTGGGGACAAGCAAGGGACAAGTATGGGGTATTTTGATAGCATGAATTATAGTCTATATTTTGGGACCTGTTTAGACGTTTTATCTTCAATAATCTGCATGTTTGGATGTATATTATGTGATTATATCGTCGTTTCATCTACCTTTACGGGAATCGAGGTCTACACCAAGTTTCGTTGTAATCGTAGGTAAAATGGCACGTTTTACATCAAAATGGAGCTAAAGGAGCTAAGGAGTCATTGGAGCTACATTCAAGAGCTTAAGGAAGAATCCAGGAAGTATGGAAATGGATTAAAGATTTACTTTGGACCAGATTTGAGAGATTTCACTTTCAGTTTAGAACCACCTCGGTCAGCTACAGTACCATCTCGACCGATGTGATCTAGAGGAACGTCCTGACCGAGGCGAACACCTTGGACGCGGCGAGATATATTTTATTCTTGGCTGAGATCTTTTATTTTTGGAAGGAGATCTTATATTTTTTGGGCTGGATTTCTGGAAGGAAGATCATATATTTTAGGGATTTATTTATGAGAGCATGATATATTTTATTAGGAAAATATCTTTTCAAGATATTTTATCTTTGGAGGGTAATTTTCCTATATAAAGGGCGGGATTTTCCACAATTCAGCATCGGCGCATCACAGAGCAACCCGCTACCATCATAACAGCTGGGGATTGAAGAAACTGCAGTTAAGAGTAAAGTTTGGAAGGTTGAAGGAAGATTGATGGAAGGAAGTTTATAGCTTTTATAGCTTTTGTGAAGGGTTTTGTAAGATTCTCTTAGATTCCTTTCTTTGTTGATTGTCTTGTTGGATTGTGATCCAGGGAACGCTTATTTGTTTGATATTTGATTCAGTTATTGAAACCTTTTTCTTAAGGTTTTTGTGTTCAAATATTCATTCCCTTCCCGTATATTTGATTATTGCTTTCATGATGATGAGTCGTTAATTTCTTTGTGTGATTCTAAGGTGATTGGCTGAAGGTTGTGGGAAAAACAAAGATAGAATAATCTTAAATTCCAGTAGGAACCTGAAAGCTCGAGTCTTTAGCAAGACGCTAGATGACGCCCAACTCAACTATGCCACAACCGAGAAGGAGTTGCTAGTGGTGGTGTATGCCTTTGAGAAGTTTTGGTCATATCTTGTTGGAGCCAAGGTCATTGTGTACACGGATCATGTTGTGATCCGTTATCTCCTCACAAAGAAGGATGCCAAGCCTCGCTTGATTCGGTGGATCCTTCTCCTCCAAGAGTTTGACTTGGAAACTCGGGACAAGAAGGGTTCCGAAAATTCATTGGCGGACCATCTTAGTAGGCTATCACCATTGGAGATTGAGAGAGATGACATCCCGATTGATGACTCACTCCGGGATGAGCAATTGCAAATGATGGAGGAGTGCTTGCTTCAAGTGTCTAGGGGGAATGAGCCATGGTATGCCAACATAGTGAACTACCTCGTGTGTGAGGAGGTTCCACCTAATCTATCATATGCCCAAAAGAAAAAGTTCTTCAAGGATGTGAGGCATTACTATTGGAGCGAGCCTCTCTTGTTCAAAAGAGGGCCGGATGGAGTCTTTAGGAGGTGCATTCCGGAGGATGAGGTGGAGAGTGTGATCCGCCATTGTCACTCCTTGCCATGTGGAGGTCATGCTAGCTCACACAAGACGTGTGCAAAGGTATTGCAATCCGGTTTTTATTAGCCTAACTTGTTTAGGGATGTGCAGAATTTTATAGTGGCATGTGATGCTTGCCATAGGACGGGCAACATCTCAAGGAGGAATGAGATGCCCTTGAACAACATACAAGAGGTTGAAGTGTTTGATGTGTGAGGTGTGGACTTCATGGGGCCATTCCCCTCTTCATGTGGCAACCTCTACATTTTCTTGGCGGTGGACTATGTGTCGAGATGGGTGGAGGCAATCGCCTCTCCCACAAATGATGCCAAGGTTGTGGTGCGGTTCTTCAACCGAGTCATCTTCCCTAGGTTTGGAACACCAAGAGTGATTATAAGTGATGGAGGGAAGCATTTCACCAATAGGAACTTTGGGACACTTTTGGCTAAGTATGGGGTGACTCATAAGGTGACAACACCTTACTATCCCCAAACTAGTGGCCAAGTCGAGATCTCCAACCGAGAGATAAAGGGGATACTTGAGAAGACGGTTTTTAGGACAAGAAAGGATTGGGCTATGAAGCTCGATGATGCTTTGTGGGCTTACAGAACCGCCTTCAAGACACCGATTGGAACCACTACCTACAAGCTAGTTTATGGCATGTCTTGCCACCTTCCGGTGGAAATGGAGCATAGGGCGTATTGGGCCATAAAGTGGCTCAATTTTGACGTCAAGGAAGCCGGTGAGAAGAGATTCCAAGACATCAATGCTCTTGAGGAAATCCGGTTGGATGCCTATGAAAACGCCCGGATCTACAAGGAAAGGACCAAGCGTTGGCATGACAAGCGTCTCATCCCAAACGAGTTGAGTGAAGGCGACCTTGTCCTTATCTTCAACTCGAGGCTGCAGATCTTCCCCGGAAAGCTAAAGTCAAGATGAACGGGTCCTTATGTGGTGAGGAAGATCTTTTCCCATGGAGCGGTTGAGATAGGAGGGGAGCATTGTGGAGATTTTAAAGTGAATGGGCACTGTTTGAAGAAGTATATCCCGGGAGCTCCGGTGGATATGATTTCCCCAATTCACCTTGAGTGAAACGCCCCCACGTTTGGTCAAGCTAACGACCTTAAAGAAGCGCTTAATGGGAGGCAACCCATTGGTACATGTCTTTCCCTTTTCGTTTTTGTTTTGGTTTTAATTTTTCTGTTTTTGTGTGTTTGTGTGTGTTTGGTGTTTGTGTGCTAGAGTCTAAGTAGCATGGAAGCCTTGCACGTCATGAGGAGGAGGATGATGATGATCCCGCATCAAACGTGGGTGGAGCGGACGTGGGACTTGGACGGCTAGCGGTGCCTAGCGCGGGTCCCGACGCCATAATGAACATCAAGAGCTCTCTACCACCTTTGATTGATCATCCACCATCACTCCACATGAGTGAACCAAAGTAACAAAGGAACACCATTTTTACATTGTGATGACCCTCTTTCACTCTTCTTTACTTGATTTGCACATTGGGGACAATGTGTTTCTAAGTATGGGGCGGGGTTTTCATGATCATTCGCATGATTAGCATCTAGGATAGTTTCATATTGGCACATGTTTCATTATGTTTTGCATTGTACATATATATTTCGAAAATTCGAAAAAATCAGAAAATTTTAAAAAAATTTTAGTGCTTCTAAGTTTGGATATGACCCTTATGATGAGATTTTCTTGTGAATTGGCTATGGATGACCTTGTGAATTGGCTATGGATGACCTTGTGTATTGAATGGATGTATGCATATGTGGACTTGAATTACTTATCTTGAATCTCATGTATGAATTGTGATCATGATGTTTGCCTTGATTGGATTGAGGATTGATGGTCGAAATTACATGCTAGTTCTTGCACATCATTTAGGAATGATTAAGGCAATTCATCTTTCTCTACTTCTCATCTTGATCATGTTGTTTGAGCACCTCAATTAATATAAAATTTGACCTCTTTTGACCCATCCGGGAATAGGAGCATGCTAGTGTGTTGAGTGTGTGAAAAGCAAGTGTTGGGTGAAGTTGTTGATGAAAGAATGTTGTGAATGAAGTGCTGAATTGATTGTGAAAAGTGTAGAAAAAAATATAGGTTTAGAGACTTTGGTTTTGATGACGAGTAACTCGGCACCATTCACATAATCGGGTGTTTATTCCTTGCCAAAGTCGGATAAACCGAATGTCCTAACGAGCCTTGGTATGTGTGTCCGGTGTGAGCCACCTCGGAAAAATCCCGAGTTCCGGTAATCTCCAAGGTTTCGGCTTTTGTACACCAACGTCATTGTCTCAAAAATAAGTGAAAGAAAAATAAAATGAAAAAGAAAAGAAAAGAAAGAAAAGATGGAGAAAAATATACACTTGTGGGAAGTTGATCAAAAACGAAATTGTGGAGTTAGGTCCTTTCCCAGATTAGCATCACATGACCTAGAAAAATTTCCACCTATTCACAACGTTTCTTGGCATTGTAAGGAACGATTTCCATAACCGACTCTTGCCCTTGATGGAGGATATGAGTGGTCCAGCAGGCTGATGTTGAGGATCCTCTCCCACACTCTCTCATTCTACAACATTCCGTTGGACGCTACTCTTGGAGGGGAGCAAAAACACTCTCATTGGGTGATGAAAAAGAAGAACACTAGTCCTAGAGTTTTTATATTTTTGAGAGATTTTTGAGTGAACTTGTTGAAGACATTTGCAAGGCTTTGTAAGGAACGATTTAAACCTTCTTTTGAAGGGTTGTAAGTCTTTCTTAACATACATTCAGCTTGGTTTTCTTGTTCTACTTGTTTCATTTCTCTTTCATTTCATTTTCTTGTTATGGAAGCCATGAATGTATGCTTGTTGAGTTTGATTGTTAAAATGAATGTTGTTGGCTAAATAGATTGGATTCTAGGGTAATGGAATGATGGTTATGGCTTGGACTATGATAGACTAGACTTAAATGTATCCTTGGATGATTTGCTTGCTCGAACTTAACTGTTGTTGAAAATTACGGGTTGTTCTTCCTCTTCCACGGCCGTGGTTCTGATGATCACCACAAAACCATGCAAGAACCACGGCCGTGGTTCTTGCATGATTTGTCATCCTTACTTGATCACCACAAAACCAATCCAAAAACATTGTGATTTTCTTTATTCCTTTCTCTTATCTTAGACAAGATTTACATTATCCTTAGTCACTTATTTGATTCAATTTCACCTTAGTCTTTGTGATCGACCTCGGAATACTATCCCTACTACAAAACGACCCATACACTATGGGTTCGCTAGGAGTTAGGAAAAATATATCAGGTAATAAATTTAAGACTTTTATGCTACACAATCATTAGTGTAACAGTGATCCGCCCCTGCGCCCACCTGCATAAGCTTGGTGTTTCCCTTTGTTCTGCAGGTCTGTATTGCTTTTAGGCCTTCCTTATGGTGCCTTTGTTCCCTCCTTTCCTAGTGTGAGTGCTTAGGATCATGCTAGATGTGTGAGGTTGAGTTTGGTTGAGGTTATGATCGGTTTATGCCTTGTATGGCTTTTGAAGTTCTTTAGGTTGTGAGTGAGGTTGAGGTTGATCCTTAGGATCCCTTTGGGTCTAGGTGTGACCCTTATGTTGCTAAGAGTTTGATATCTCTCCTTATACCTTGTTTATAGGCTGTATTGTCACTCCAATGTAGAGGTGATCGTGGTTGGGTTGTGATCAAGGTTGAGGTAAGTCCGTAGGACTCACTTAGCTGCCATCCTTATATTGGGTGTATGCATGCGTGGTGTGTGCTTTGTATATTTGCTATGATAGCATGTGATGTCGTATATACCGACATATGTTTTATTGATTTCCCCGTATGCGTGGCTGTGATAACCTTTCCCTTTCATCCCGCTGTGGTGTTTGGGAGGTTCTCTTGGGTCAGGCCAGACCGGTTTACAGGAAGGGCGCAATCCACTCCCACAGGTTACACGGATTGTGTGACCGATACTAGTACGGCTGGCTAGCAGGCTCAGAGGCAAGGATGTATCGGTCCTCGTGTCACAAAGTTTCATATATATTATATACATACATTTGGAGTGAATGACCATTACATTGAGATGTTTAAATGGGTAAATGAGTTGAAGCATGCTGATGTGTTTATCTTCCCTTACTTGTGTTTGTGCTTATGCATTACTCTATATATGTGTCTGGATAGCTAATGGATTATGTTCGAATGTTTGTTCCTTAGAACCGAGATGCCACGGCGGCTTAAGGACGATGAGCTTTTCATATTGTTATGCATAGCTACCGACACCACTCATGACTGTGCTACACTACTTGTTGATAGTCTGAGGAACATCAAAAACAAGGCTAAGGGAGATATTTGTGTGAGAGGGATAGTGATTCATATTGCTCGTCACTTAGGAGTTGATCTTCCGCCTGTGAGCATGCTGGAGAGTCTAGGCCTATTGGTCTTGAGCGTTTCATTCATAGGGGTATTATGATCCCCCGACACAGAAGATCACCGCATGCTGCTATGCCCTGGAAGGGCAAAGACGGGAGAGGGATTCCATGGAGAGCGGAATACTCTATTCGGAACCCTCACAAATGGAAGCCAACTTTCGAGCTGATGCACGCTGATATGGGAGGTCTAGTGTTTGAGGAGGATGATGTCGCAGCTGAGACGGCAGGAGGACATGATTACTAGGTCGAATACTGTTCCCAATGAGTACAAAGCCGATGGATAATGAATGCAAAGCTGATGTATGTCCATGTACTTGCTTGTTTGATTGTCCATCGTACCTTGCATCTTTCATTATCATTGTTACATGTTTTGTTATTGCTTTGCATTTGATAGCTTTGAAAAATATGAAAAAATTGGAAAATTTTAAAAATTTTGTGCTTCTAGGATTGGAGATGACCTCAATGAAGAAAATTACTTGTGAATTGGATTTTTGATGATTTTTATGTGTTAAAAATGAATTGTGAAATGTGAAGGATTTGAATGTTTTGTTGAATTTTCTTGCAAGTTTGATAAATTGGAATTTGATCTAAATCACGTTGAGAATTTGAAGGTTAAACCCCTTTATAAGTTCTTGCACCTCTTACTGACATGATTAAGGCACTTCGATTTTTATTCCTTTCTTCTTCTTGATCACCTTTTAGCTCCCCATGTACATTTATATTTCTGCCCTTTCTTACCTATCCGGGAATTAGGATGCAATTGCGCGAAAGTGTGAAGTTTGTAGTTGAAAGTGGTGAAGTGTGTTAGAAAAATAGGTTTGGGGGAGTCAATCATGACGATGAGTATCTCGGCACCATTCACATAGCCGGGTGTTTGTGTCTTGCCAAAGTCAGATTAAGCGATATTCCTAACGAGTCATTGTATGTGCATCACGGGTTGAGGCAACTTGAAAATTGAGTTAATGCTGATTTCCTAGGCTTCGGTTATTGTGCACCACTGTCTTTGATCTCAAAATGTAAAGTAAAAGAAAAAGTTTGTGCGGAAAAAGAAGAGCAAAGCTGTCAATGGTTGATGTTGAAGTATGCTTAAAAAGTTTGTGATGTTATTGTCCTGTTTCCCGGATTTTGCACCACATATCATATACATATGCCACCCTAACACATTTCTTGACCTTCACTTGAAAGACCTTAAGAACTTTGAGATTGTTGTTCGACTTTGTATTCCAAATTGGATTTTTCCCATGATCGATTTGATTTTTCTTCAGGTTATGATATTTGTTTTGAAAACTTTTGCGAGATGTGATTGTTCTTTTCAAGACATGTGTCTTTTTGCTCACATAACGGTTTCCGTAAAGCCATGAAACAAGTGTAGAGAGCGATCTATGAGTCGAAGCACGAATCCAAAAATATTGTGTTTTCCTTGTCTTTGCATTCATATTTCATATATCTTTGTATTCTAGATTTGAACCTTGCTTGGGGACAAGCAAGAGGCAAGCATGGGGTATTTTGATAGCATGAAATATGACCTAGTTTTGATGTGCATATAGTTAATTTTCCCTTTCTTTTGAGTACATGGACATACATTCATAACACTTATTGAGCATATTCACCTATTATCTTGGAATCGAGATCTACACAAGCTTTGTTGTGATTTTAGTTGAATTGTCGCTGAATTGGAGTAGAAAGGAAGTATTTACTGAGAATTGGTCGATGTGGAGTTTGTTGAGAAGCATTGGAACATCATATGAAGGAGTATGAAGTGAAGCAAAGGAGAAAAGCATGGAAAAGGAGAAACCACGTCCAAGAAGTTAGTTCCACAACCGGGGTTTTGGTAATTTTTTAATTTCACACGTGGAAAAGAAGGTCGAGAGTTCCCACGGGAGGAATCACGGTCGTGGTTTTTATGATGTCACCCGTGGTTTTCTTTGGAAAAGACCATTCCGTTATTGCCACGTCAGCAAGAAAGGAAGAAGCCTTTAGACCTAATTTTATCTTATAAAAGGAGGTTGACGACTGCATTTTTGGGGAGCTCGCTTTGGACTGCGCTTTGACGACGTCTTACACCACACATTTGGATTCACTTCCAAACTTCGGATTTCTGTACACTAGAGATTGGATTGCTTCACCATCGGAGGGAAGTTGAAGAGCTTTCTTGATCATGTCTTGGAGATTTGTGAGATTTGTCTTTGTTATTGATTATTGTCTTCGAGAACACATATTTTGGGACTATACACTGTTTGATTTGAGTTATTGATTTTTGGAAGATATGTTCTTGAGATATCATTATTCATCTTTGTGTTCTTCTTGGTTGAATGCCATTCTTGATTCTTTCTTTAATTCTTGATTTGAATATGATGATGATTATTGGCTAAACACCTTGCGATTTTAGGATGAAGGGTTGATGGTTGTGGTAAAGATGATGATAGATTGAGCCTTAACAGATTGGACCCTCAGAGTTGTGAGACGAAACCCTCGAACGAGGATTTCCACGGGCTGTTCTTCAGGAACCACGACCGTGGTTTCCCAAGATCTTCCCGTGGTTTCCTTTGTTTTGCACGTTTCGCCCTTGCCTTTATCAAAAGTTAAAGTTTGATAATACCTTCACATTTTTGGTTGGAAGCTGTGCAATTTATTTTAAGATAATGTCTATGTCAAATCTCTTAATCAATTAAGAACCATATTATTGATCCTTTGAATCTAGAAACTCTTTGAGAACTAATGAAATTGATAAGAAATTATGTTGATTAAAATAATTTTTTACTTTCCAAGAACTGCACATGTAAATAAGAATAAGTCCTTTTCTTTGAGACACTAGTTCTTTGTGTGCATAGTTTGATAAAACCTTCACATTTTTTGTTACAATGTATGTCTTTACATGCTGAAGATAATTGATCATCAATGTATTGTCGTCCCAACAAATGTAAGTGTTTGAGGAATTTACTCTTGAGAATAATATTTTTAATATATGAGTAATTTTGTTTAATTACTGAGTCAATGTCCTGATTTCACATTATTTTTGAGATTCACCTGACTTATATGACAAGGGACTCCTTGATGCGCTACGAGAGAAATGATTACAATATATGGACACCCAACAATAAGTTTGAAGGATATAATGATTAGAATGATGAAATGTTGGTTTTTGATGCAAACTGAATGGATTATGACATTATTTATTGTTTTATATTAAGTTGTTAGCGAATATTATGCTAAAACACGAATTTTGTATGCTTTTTTTTGGAAATTGAAAGTATAATGTATTTTCGTATGGCTTATTGATTTTAAATATTAAGAATTTAATAGATGAAGTGTATATGTTAGTATGACCGAGTTTGGTGAGAGTATTGAAACTATATTAAAGATATTGATGTTTCGATTAGTAAAAAAATAGCCAAAATAAAATCAATTAATTGTTCCTCACGGATTTTTTGAAAGCCTTGTTATTTTAAGAAAAAATCACAATTAAGCAATTCTCAACGGTTTTTAAAAATCCCTAAGAAATATGTCTCAAGGGTTTTTAAAAAACGCCTGAGAGATGTTTCTCAGGGGTTTTTAAAAAACCCCCGAGAGATGTTTCTCAAGGGGTTTTTAGAAAACCATCGAGAGATGTTTCTCAGGAGTGTTTTTAAAAAAACCCTTGAGAAACATCTCTCGGGGTTTTTTAAAAAACCGTCATCCTTGTCACTTTTTTCTCAGGGGTCATAAATAACCCGTGAGAAATATATCTCAGGGACACGTATAAAGGGAAGTAAAAATTGTCTTCCCCTACAATAAAAAACCCCTGAGAGATGAAAGAAATGGAATGTAAAATCTGATTTTGGCATGGAATCTAGTTGAATGATATTCTCTTTTGATAGTGAGCATGATAAGGATAAATTTTTACTTGAAGGACCTTATTTCATATGTGGGTGACCCCTACTTTTGAAGATGATTCCGGATATGTTTTCTTTAATTCCTAAAGATGTTGCAACTATCCCTCTATGTACTCGTATTTTTGGTATCCCTGATGACTTTTGGACTCATGATATTCTTGGAAGAGTTGCTTCCAAGCTTGGAAAGCCTTTATATATTGATTGTGTGGCCGAATCTAGAAAGCGTGGTGCTTACGCTAGGGTTTTGCTTGAGGTCTGCATGCGAAGTGTTACATGAAATGACTTTGGAATTTGATGATGGTGTGTTAATTAACTGTAAAGTATTATGTGAAAACGAACCTAATTATTTTCGTAGATGTGTTGTGTTTTGGCATACGGATGCCATGTGCTCTTTTAACAAGAAGTCCATGAGAGGTACTGAGATTGGAGAAAAAGACCCTCCTAAGGTTGATGAGGATCAAGGTAAAGCCAAGGAGGGTGAGGAGACAAAAAAGAAGAGCACGGATAAAGGTAAAAATAAAGTCAATATTGATCCCGTTGTTACTAACGGTGTGGGTAGTGGTGGTGTTAATGTGCAGGTGGGACCTACCCACCCTCAAAACCTTGGTAAATCTACGTCCGAAACTAAGGCTGATGACCATAACCCCTCGGATGTTGCTTGGTGCAGGAAGCGCAAGGCTCACCGGAATGTACAATGCAAATGCCGAAGGGCAAAAGCAATGAATGCCAAACTTCCCTTAACGAACCCTCCCCTTCCTGTGGTGATTGATGATTGTCCTACATCCAACCCGACATCGGCTCGAGCCATTATTCGCTACTCCAATATGGTGGGTGAATCCAAGAAGTCATGCTCTGAGGTTGAGGAAGACGTCATTGATGATGTTTATGAGGATGCATCCGGAGAATCCTCTAATGAGACATATTCGGATAATGACCTTGGAGATGAGAACTTTAATTGTAAGGAGGAAGGAGGGATTTCCACGGGCTCGGGAAGTGACGGTAAAAGAACTATTTCTCCCTCAACTATCATTCTTTCCCCTTTACCCTATGTTATTACTAACACCCCTAGTGGTGACGAGAGTGAGGGGTTCACTAAGTTCTATCTAAGTCTACTAGAAAGGCGCTCAAAGTCTCTTTACCCATACCCAATAGATATATGAGTGGAGTTACGTCTAAGATGGAGCAACGGGGTAGTTGGTCTAGACCTAGGGATGGAAGGCTCGGGTGTCGGTGTTGTAAGAGCCATAGTCTTTGGAGCATAGGAGCCTTGCTAAGCCTTATCTAAGCCCTTGCTGGACCCTGTCAGCCGCCCTTGCGGATCCTGTGAGCCGCCCTTGCACCTCAGGAGGGTCGCCCCTGCGCCTTGCTTGATCCACCCCTGCGGTTTTGTGCTGCTGCAGCCACCTTTGTTGACCTCTTGACTTTTCTTTTGGTTAGCTTCTTATATAAGCTTCCCTTAGCTTTAGAGGAGGGGTTTCTTCATCTCTCCAGCTTCTCTCTTCCTCCAAAGGTTCATTTTCTCCTCTCTTCTTCCTTGATATTCTTTGATCTCTCTTTGATCTTGTTTGTGCTTTGTGGATGATCAGGAGCTGTGGCTAAGAGTTGTTGCTGTTGTGTTGAGGTTATGAGATGTGTTTGATGCTCCTAGTTGCTTCCTAGGCTTGATGTGGTAAGTTCTTCACCTCCATCTTTCTTTCTTCTACTTTGTTGCTTCTTTATTCCTTCTTAGCTTAGGATCACAAGTTACGCTTGGGTGGCCCCTTTTCTGAATGTTTTGATGTTCATATATGTATATGTATGTATGTGTGTTGTTGTGGTGTGGTGAAGAAGTGAAGAGAGTCAAGAAAGGAATCGAAGAGAAGTTGGGGCCAAGCTTTTGCACAGACAGCCGCCGATGCGCCTGCCTGTGGCGCCCCTGCGCCTTGGGTGAGCCGCCCCTACGCCTCATTGGGTCAGCTTGGATTTCCTTGCTTCTGTTGGTACATTCAGGGCATACCTTGTTGGTATGTTTCCTTCCTTTCTTTCCTTTGGCCTTGGCATAGATTTTGGCTAGGCTAGCTTAGTTAGGATGAGTGGTATGATAGAGTTGTGCCTTAGGCACTCGTGTTTATGTTGAGGTTATGCCTTAGGCATTTGTGATCATGTTATGACCTTGAGGTTTAGATTTATGTTGTAGGTTGGTTATGGTTTTGGAGACGAGTCTCCTAACCCTTGCAGTATGTGATGTTGTGTGCCTTGCTATTGCAGGCGTTGGTTTCTTCCCCAAGGGGAAGCTGTGACGTGGTATTGGATACGAGTGTTACAGGTAAGTCCATAGGACTTACTTAGCGTACGGTTGTGGATTTGTATGATTGTGATGGTTGTGTGTGTTCATATGATTGTGCATTTATAACATAAACCGGACTAGGATGACCATTTGTGCTATTACCTTCATACTTATTCAATAGTGTAGCTAATGGTTTATACCGTGTTTTAGATGATCTGCATGTTAGAAGAACTGCAGAGTGAGCTAGATGGTGTGACCAGCCGAGGACTTCAGTACATTAGGATTCGTGTGATATGGAGATCTTTTGTATCAGATGTTTATGGTTGATGTTTTATACTCGGCTTTGTGTTTGTAACCTTTCTATAGTATCATATACAGTTTTATGTATTTGGTTTTAATCTACCCGTGCCTTGTTGTAAGATCTAGTGAACTTGTTGTCAGGCTAGGGTCATGATCCATTGTGAGATCCTAGCCCAATGTAGCACACCGAGTCCCGAGGATTTGGGGTGTTACAGAGTTTGTATCAGAGCCTTATGTTGACAACAATGGCACTTGATATCTGCAATAAAGGTAGAGTGGATAAATAAACATAACCCACATGGGGTCTGGCTTTTCAAAAGGTTTTGGTTTTAAAGCGAGTACAGATGTTTTGGGATAGTATGTACAAAAGCCGTCACCCATTTGAGGCTCTCGATAGTATATATATATATATCTCTTATGTGGTGATATGTATGCATGCACTATTAGGTATTATATATATATACATATGGCCTATATAGAGCCTTATAAGTTAGGTGTACATACCCCGCAGATGGCTCGGACTAGAGCTACTGCTGAAGTCGAGGTAGAGACAAACCACCTCTTCCTCCAGGAGGGATTAGACAAGGACCAACTTCCGTTTCAAATCCACTAGTGGTGGAGGAGGCTTCTGAGGAGGTTGTTGTGCAGTTCCAGCTACGAGGAGTGGTGGGTCCAGGAGACAACAAACCTATCCAGTCTAGTCTGATGGCTCAGACCGTATCTCCATGGTTGAACTAGAGTTCAGAGAGTACGTCAAACATTTTTAGGAGGCCATTAGAGCAGGCAGACGAGCCCGAGATCTACCAGGGCAAGAGGGATCATCTGAGAGATCCCATGGAGCTACTCAAGTGCCAGCTATGCCGGCACGTGCAAGTGAGGTTGTTCAAGCTGTAGAGGAGACCAGAGGGCCTCAACCAAATGCCTAGTTGAAGGCATTTCATCAGCAAGGAGTACCACACTTCTTTGGGGAGATAGGCTTAGAGACTGAGGTGTGGATTGGGCATGTAGAGTCATCTCTAGAGTTTATTCGATGCCTTGAGGACAGACGGATAGAGCTAGTACAGTCTCTATTCCGTGACCTGGCACACCAGTGGTGGAGGACAATGAGAGCACCAGTTACCAACTATCAGCAGATGAGGACTTTGTTGAGGGAGCAATTCTCCCTTGGCTCATTGAGGAGGGAGAAGATGTAGGATTTTGTGGAGGCGGGCTTTGAGGACGTACTCATTACATATGCTATTCGCCGCTTCCAGACTGAGTTGGAACTGTTGGGTCCACCTGCACCATCTGAGGACCTGCATGTGTATCTGTTCTCCCGTCGTCTGCGGGAGAGTACACATTCATACATGGCAGTATTCCACTGTGATTCATTGATAGATTATCAGGAACGGGCCTTTGCCTATGAGAGGGAGAGAGCTAGCCAGAGAGGACTTCTCAAACAGGACGGTCTGAGAAGAGACAGTGCACAACACAGACTGGTGCAGGAGCATCTGGATACGGGCGAGGCCAGTCTCAAGGCCGCTCGAGTGGTCCAGTGTCTGTACCTAAAACTGAGCGGGGCCGGCAGTGTTACAACTGTGGGGCCGATGGACATATGAGGACTGATTGCCCGAGAGCACCACTGACTTGCTTCTCGTGTGGGAAGCCAGGAGACAGAGCTATGTTTTGCCGTCAAGGCAAGGCGTCATCACATAAGGGTTCTTCCCCTGCAGGTGCAGTAGGAGGTGGGCAGAGACCGCCTCAGCATCAAGCACATGGACAACAGAGAGTTCCAGACACAACTGCTACTCGGGGTTCTCCTCTAGGACCGAGTAGAGGTTGAGGTAGAGAGGTTGATACCAGTGATGCCCGAGGAGCTCGAGGCAGAGTTTTTGAGCTGAGGAGTGCTGAGGAGCCAACAGCACCCGCTGCTACAGGTTCCATTCTGTTACATGGTTTACCTCTTAGAGTTTTGTTTGATACGGGTGCTACGCATTCTTTTATTTCTGCTGCTTGTGTTGAGCATTTGAGTTTGTCTACCATAGAGGAGGAACCTTTTACTATAGGGTTACCTGATGGTACTAGGGTCAGAGGTACCCAGGAGATACGTAGGTGTCCCTTAGATAATAGAGCCATCGAGCCCAATCTAAGGGCTCAGATCCTGTCTCCATGGGAGGACCAGAGTTTAAAGAGTACCTCAGGCATTTTGAGGAGGTCATCAGAGTAGGAAGATGAGCCCCAGATCTACCAAGGCATGAGGGATCATCTAAGAGATCCCATGGAGCTACTCACGTGCCAGCTATATCGGCACGTGCTGCTGAGGTTGCTCGAGTTGTAGAGGAGACCAGAGGGCCTCGACTAGATACCTAGTTGAAGGTATTTTATCAGCAGGGAGTACCAACCTTGTCAAGAGAGATTGGTTTGCATACTGAGGTATGGATCGGACACGTGGACTCAACCTTAAAGTCTATTGGGTGTCCTGAGGACAGACGGGTAGAGATAGTTCACTCTCTATTCTGTGACATGGCACACCAGTGGTGGAGGACAGTATGAGCACGAGTTACGAGTTATGACTAGATGATGACCTTGCTGAGGGAGCAGTTCTGCCCTGCCTCACTGAGGAGGGAGAAGCTGCAGGACTTCATAGAGGAGGGTTTTTAGGACGTACCCATTACAGATGCCATTCACCGCTTCCAGACTGAGTTAGCATTGTTGGGTCCAGCTGCACCATCTAAGGACCAGCATGTGTATCTGTTCTCCCATCATCTGAGGGAGAGCACACGTTCGTACATGACAAGATTCAACTCTGAGTCATTGACAAATTACAAAGATCGGGCCTCTGCTTATGAGAGAGAGAGAGCCTACCAGATGAGGACTTCTCAGACAGGACGGTTTGAGAAGAGACAGTGCCCAAGATAAACTTGTGCAGGAGTGATAGCATGTATTATAGTCTTGATTTTGGGACTTGTTTAGACGTTTTATCTTCAATAATCTGCATGTTTGAATGTATATCATGTGATTATATTGTCGTTTCATCTACCTTTACGGGAATCGAGGTCTCACCAAGTTTCATTGTAAATGTAAGTAAAATGGCACGTTTTGTATCGAAATGGAGCTAAGCAGCAAAGGAGACATTGGAGCTACATTTAGGGGCGCCCCGACCGAGGTGATCTAGAGGAGCGCCCCGACCGAGGCGAATACCTTGACGCGGCGAGATATATTATGTTTGGCTGAGATCTTTTATTTTTGGAAGGAGAGATCTTATATTTTTGGGCTGGATTTCTGGAAGGAAGATCATATATTTTGGAGATCTATTTTTGAGATATGGATATATTTTATTAGGATATTATCTTTTTAAGATATTAATATCTTTGGAAGATAATTCTCCTATATAAAGGGTTGAATTTTCCACAAGTTCAAACCAAGCTTAGAGACTGAGAGCATCCAGCAATTAAGGGATTTTTTGGAGTTTTGAAGGAAGTTTGAAGATTGAAGGAAGGAAGTTTATAGCTTTGAGATAGCTTTTAAGAGAATTTGTAAGATTTTCTTAGATTCCCTTTGGTTTGTTGTTTTTGATTGATTTGTGATTCTAAGGAACGCTGATTTGTTTATTTGATTCAGTTATTGAAGTCTTGTTCTTAAGGTTTTGTGTTCAAATATGCATTCTCTTCCCATATATTTGATTATTGCTTTCATGATGATGAGTGGCTAATTTCTTTGTGCGATTCTAGGGTGATTGGCTGAAAGTTGTGGGAAAAACAATGATAGAATAATCTTAATCCTAATAGGACCCTGAAAGCTCGAGTCTTTATCATTAACCCTAGAACATCTCGTTCATTTGATGAACATCTCGGCCGGGGTGGAACTTGACTGACCGAGGTGACCTTTTTTGATCCGAAACTGAGAGTTAAGTGTTAGAGTTTGCCTAATCCTATTCTTATTACACCTCTCCTGGTTTAATGCAATCCTAGGATGAGACTTACCCGGTGATTCCTTAGTTTGTTTACCCAAGATCATAAGTGTAGGTAATAAAGGTTTATCCTTTATTGGGGTTTGAGTGTGCCTTAATTCCATCTTTGTGAGTTAGCCTGAGACTTACCCGGTAAAGGTTGATTCTATTCCCTTAGTTGGTGTGTTGGTTTGACATTATAATTCTTCTCCTTAGAACCTCGAGACTTACCCGGTAATAGGAGCTTTTGGTTTGGAGTTAGTGAGTAGTGAGACTTACCCGGTGATCTATTCCACTTTAGAAACACCTTCCCTTTGCAAAATCTGAGCTTTGTCCGCTTATCTTGAGATCTTGAGTTGGAACCACAACTAGATGCTTTAATCCCTAGAATTTGCATATTTTCTTTATTGACCTTATTATCATCTTTGATTGTTTTAATTGCTTTTGTGGTTATTTGCAATATTGACAACCTATACTTGCTTTGTTTCACTTAAGTCCCTGAGATCGACACCCCGGAATTCTTGCTTTTACTATAATTGATCCGTACACTGCGGGTTCACATCCTTGTTTAAGCATATTTCCTCGGTTATAAATTTAAAGCTTGCACACACCGTTTGGAGCGAATAAATTTTTGGCGCCGTTGCCGGGGACTTGGTCTAGACCGAGCAGGTTACGGTTGTCTTTCGGGGCTATTGCCCCTATTGTTACTAACCACTCTACTTGAGTGACTTTCGCAGGTTCTTCTTTTTAGGTTTATGCGAAGAACCCGTGCTTGGAAGGAAGTCGTTCCTTACGATCCCGAGCAAGAAAAGACATATAAGAGACGCTTGAAAGAAGCAAAAATGGCCAATAGAGACAATCGCGATCTTGAGGCCGAGTTGAATGAGGCGATGGAACAGTTGCGCCTCAATAGGGAGGAATTGCAGCGTGAAAGGGAGGAAAATCGCACCAAAGCTACAGAGATTGCAGCTAACATGCCTGAGTTACGGGCTCACATCTTACCTCGACCAGACCCTCGACCGAGGCACGATCCCGCTCCAGCTGCCCCGGCCGAGATACTTCCACCTCGGATGCCAGTCCAAGATGTTCTTTTTGCAGGAGGTATTCCACAGACCCTAGGACAGAGGATGGACCCAAACCAGAAAATGAGGCGTCCAGGAGTCAACCTAGGAGATCCAGCGGAGCATGATTATGAACTTCGACCGCAAGTTCTATCCATGATCCGCCAATGCCAGTTTGGAGGTATAGAGAGGGAGTCTCCGCATCAACATTTACAAAACAATGAGATTTTGATGGAGACCTTGAAACCTTCAAGGGTGGAAAATAATAATTACAAGTTAAGGCCTTTTTACTTTTCTTTGAAAGACAGGGCGCTTACTTGGTACCAGTCTCTTCCTCCCGGAAAGATCAAACACTTGGGAGGAGATGACGACGGAGTTCTTGAGAAAATTCTTTCCCCCCTCCAAAACTGCAGAAATGAGAGGGAAGATCAATGCATTCATCATGAACGACAAGGAGGGTTTGTCCAAGTCATGTGAAAGATTTAAAGATGTTCTTTTGGATTGCCCACATCATGGGATTCCAAAGATAGAGTTGCTGGAGATTTACTTCAAGGGACTGGATGGAGCTACCCAATTCAGCCTTCAACTACTATCCACTGGTACATTCATGGACATGCTGATTGATGAAGCTTGGGAGTTCATTGAGAAACAAGCTTTGCACATGGAGAAGTACTCCCACCAAGGAGCTAAAAATGGAGTTAAGAGAGTCAACTTCCAAGAAACTCCATCAAATGATAATCAACTCACCTCCCTCAAGAATGATGTGAAGCAATTGAAGGATCTTTTGGTTGCTCACACCAAGAAGGAAGATGAAGGATATCAAGGCTCAAGGAACAACAATGGTTCCCGGAACAACTACTACAACAACAATAGAGGGTCCAACAACAACAATTGGAGGCCCAACAATCAAAATCAAAATTCGGGTAACCCTTACTCTACCTCCAATTCAAATAATTCTTCTAATCCCTTCCTCTCTTCTTCTGCTTCTTCTACTCCATTGAAGAGCCAGGAGCCTCGATCAAGCTCGTCCCAGCCAGAGAAGAAAGATGTAGTGTTGGAGGCTATCTTGATCAAGCACAGTGCTATGGAGACGTCCATTTCTTCATTTTCAAAGGCACAAAAAGCCTTAGAACAACAATTCTTTAATAAGGCGAATAAAGCGCCAAGAGATCCAGGGAAGCTCCCAGCAAGGACAGAGAGCAACCCCAAGGGACAAATCATGGCAATAATGACGAGAAGCGGATTAAAAACTACAGATCCATTGCCTCGGTCGACGCCAGTGAAGAACACCTCGGTCCAGGTAGAGTCGAAGAACACTTCGGTTGAGGTACCATCCGAGGTGGACTCATAGAAAGAGTCGGACAAAACTGAAATTTATGTCCCACCTCCTGCATATAAACCACCAGTTCCATTCCCCCAGTCAAGAGCCATAGCACATCTAGACAAGCACTTTGGTAAGTTCCTTGACTTGATGAATAAACTACATATTAACATCCCTTTCCTTTTATGCTATTCTATGGATGCCCGCATATGGGATGTTCTTAAAATAGATTCTATCAAAGAAGAGGAAGCTGGAAGACTTCGGTGAAGTAAGGATGACATCTAAATCCTCGGAGATCATTCAAATCATGAAGGAGAAGATGCCACCCAAGTTAAGAGATCCCGGCTAATTTTGCATTCCCATTCAAGTTGGGGATGTCACTTGTGAGGCATTGTGTGATCTAGGAGCCAGCGTGAGCATCATCCCGCTGGAGCTATATGTGAAGATCGGACTTGGAGAGCCCAAGCCGGTGAAGATAAGATTATACATGGCGGACTACTCCATTACCCATCCCGTGGGCATTTTGGAAGACGTCCCGGTTAAGTTAGGTAACTTCTATTTACCTATAGACTTTGTTGTTCTTAATATTCCCGCAGATTATCCCGTTCCTATCATTCTCGGGAAACCATTTCATGCAACTTCGGGTTGCAATGTGGATTGTAAGAATGCCAAGTTGCAATTCAACATTGGCGGAGATCAAGTGGAGTTCACATTGCTTGCTGCAATGAAAGGAGATCCACTGGAGGATGATATCTACAACATCTATGATGAAGAGGAATCAAGAGAATTGGTGAGCTCTATCCTTATTAATGACCCTCTTGAAAGTGTTATTAGTTTTAGCTTAATGGAGGAAGGTATAGATGCTTCTTGTGATGCAGATATACGGTGCTTAAAGGCACTGGAAGAAGATCCAGGTGCTAAGATTGAAAAACTAATCCAGGAGAAGAAGATCTCCAGCTTCGGTCCTATTTGTAGTAACTCGACCGAGGCACTTTCTGGACCAAGCGAGGTGTTCTTGACTGAAGAACATCTCGGTCACCCTCTCTGGACCTCGACCGAGGTCGAAAGCGAGATACCGTCAACTGAGAATAACAAATTTCTTACTCCCTTTTCTGAAACTCATCCACAATTGGTGGAACACATTCTCCACCAAACATCTAATAATAAAGAACCTTGGTATGCTGACATTGTTAATTATCTTGTTTGCCAGGAAATACCACCCGGGTTGACGTATGCTGAAAGGAAGAAATTCTTTAAAGATGTACGCCACTACTATTGGGATGAACCTCTATTGTTTAAGAGAGGTCCATACGGGATGCTTCAGAGATGCATTCCGGAAGATGAAGTTACTAGTGTTACATGGCATTGCCACTCGCTTCCTTGTGGTGGACATGCTAGCGGTCACAAAACATCAGCTAAGGTATTGCGTTCCGGTTTCTTTTGGCCTACATTATTTAAGGATGTGCAAATGTTTGTTGTTTCTTGTGATGCATGCCAAAGAACAGGGAACTTATCTAGGAGAAACGATATGCCACTCAATAACATACAGGAGGTTGAGATCTTTTATGTATGGGGAGTTGATTTCATGGGACCTTTCCCATCATCCGGAGGAAACCTCCACATTCTCCTAGCTGTCGACTACGTCTCTAGATGGGTGGAAGCCATTGCCTCTCCCACTAATGACCCCATGATGGTTGTGAAGTTCTTTAATAGGACTATCTTTCCACGTTTTGGGACTCCACGCATCATCATCAACGATGGAGGGACACATTTCATCAACCGGAAGTTTAAAGCACTTCTATCGAAGTATGGGGTAACCCACAAGGTAGCGACCCCTTATCACCCTCAAACTAGTGGACATGTCGAGATCTCGAATAGAGAAATCAAATCAATCTTGGAGAAGACCGTCTCTAGGACGAGGAAGGATTGGTCCATGAAGTTGGCCGACGCTCTTTGGACTTACAGGACCGCATTCAAGACTCCCATTAGTACCACACCTTATAATTTGGTATATGAGAAGTCTTGTCATTTGCCAGTTGAGTTAGAACACAAGGCGTATTGGGCAATCAAATGGTTCAACTTCGATATCAAGGAAGCCGGTGAGAAACGGCTATTGGACATCAACGAGCTGGAGGAGTTGTGTTTAAACGCTTATGAGAATGCCAAGATCTACAAGGAAAGGACAAGGAAACGGCATGACAAGCGTATCATTCCTAAGGAGTCCAAAGAAGGAGATTTAGTTCTACTCTACAACTCCCGTCTTCGCCTCTTTCCAGGTAAGTTAAAATCTAGATGGACAGGACCTTATGTTGTGAAACATGTTTTCCCTTATGGTGTTGTTGAGATTTGGGGAGAAACAAGTGGGAGCTTCAAGGTCAATGGGAATAGACTTAAGAAATACCAACCTCAAGTCCAGGTTGAGGAGATTGCACCACTATACCTTGTTTAGGGATACCGTATGGTCCAGCTAGCGACCTTAAACCAAGTGCTTCTTGGGAGGCAACCCAAGGTATTGCTTTCTTTCCCATATCTAGACTAGCTTTAGAGAGTTTGTTTTTTCTTTGCTTTGCTTTGTTTTTGGCGTCCTAGACAGAAACCAGGTACTTTCTAAGGAAGGAATACAACCCACGAGAAACATTGGAAGGACAAAAGTTCGAGAAATTGAGAAGACGAAGTTTGACTGAGACACATCTCGGTTGCAGTCACAGCACCTCGACCGAGATGATTCTTGAGCAACCGAGGCGACTAGGGCTGACAATGATCCACATCGGTCCAGACACCTCGGTCCAGTCGGGACCACCTCGACCGAGGTGACAGCAGAACCAGCGAGGGGTATAAAAGGGGAACATTTTTTCCTTTTTCCCTCCCATCTTCCCCCTTGACCGCGGCACACCCTAACCTCGCTTTCTTTGTTTCTCAACCGTTTTCGACGATTCTTGCTCCCATTCTGCGAGGAAAGGCTAGGGAAACCAATTGCAAGCAACAATCTGCAACAAGAACGCCTCGAATTGACCGAATCAGGGGTAAAAAGTTGAAACCCTAACTCCGTCTTCTCTTTACTGATTTCGAAATTTAGTGGTTTTGGTTGCCATAGATCTCTGTTGGAAAAGGATTAAGGACCCCTTAGGAACAATATGTAGTGAAATCGGGGGAAAAGAACTGAAATTCCGAGAGTTGGAATCGAACAGCTTCGCACCTCGGTCCAGTCGACCTGCGCCTCGGCGAGGTGATTCTTGAGATCTGACAAGCAACCGAGGTGAGCTGTCAGACAGAAAAGAGAAAATGAGTTCCAGATCAGATTTCCAGATTGTCCTGAGAGATAGATCTTCCCCTTCTTCTTCTTCCTCTCGACCTTCCATACCGGTGATACATGAGGGTCACCGAGCCGATTATGACCGCATCAGTAAGCGCCCAATGATTGCGCCGCGGTTTTTAGACATTTCTGCTTTTGACTGTTTATATGTTTTTGATTATTGAGACGGATGGTCTCGATGGTTGGGCTAGAGCAGTGCATGGAGATCAGAGCTCCAACCTACCTCGAGCCTACACTGGAGTTTGTGAGCTCTGTGACTCCCCTGCCCAAGGAGAGGGCCATCAAGTACCGGTTGCTGAACCGGAATTATTTAGTACCAATGGATCAGTGGAGAGACGTCTTTGGCTTCCCGACCCCCACAGTTCCCGATTTCCCTTCTCGAGCTGTAGCTCGACATTTCTGGGGACATATAGCTCATGTAGTTGAGCATGCTGATAGATGGAGACCGGGAGACTCTAGAGAGCAGATCATCTTCCATCTCACTTTCAGACTCGCCCATCGTATATTCAGCGAGACACTTTTGGCGCATACTGAGACGCCCCAGAAGGTTAGACAGGGGGAGCTTTTGAGCTTATTTTGCATGGTGACTGGGGGTGTGCCTGATTTTGGTGTGATGCTAGCTGAGGATATGCACCGGATCAAGGCTAAGGCGAAGGGGGACATTTGTTGTGGCGGTTTAGTGACTTACATAGCTACTGTGATGGGGTTGGATTTGAGTGCATGTACACTGGTGGCGCCTGCCAAGCTGCTAGGGCTGCAGGAGATGATCACCAGGAGGATTCTAGTTCCTCGTGGACTCACTACGCCATATGTGGCGATGCCCTGGGAGCACACTGCACCTCAGGGTATTAGGTGGTCACCCTAGTTCTCCGTCTACGACTCTCAGTACTGGTTCACTGCATGGATGCCTTACATTGAGGATGCTAGAGATGTAGCAGCCCAGGCACATAAGGAGGATGAGGAGGATGATGGCGGTGCTGCTATGGAGACAAGGACGGATACAGTCGGTCCTAGTGTACCAGTCGTCGATCTAGACAACGAGGAGACTGAGGAGGAGGCAGCTGCACCACCATCACGTCCTGCCAGGCATAGAGTCCGCAGACAGCGGGATCCCGTAGCTCACAGACGGATAGACGAGCTGACGGATCAGATGATCGACTCTTACGCGGCCCTATCCTTGAACATGTTAGAGATGAAGGAGAGCCAGCACTACCAGCGCCGGATGTTGGAGATAAAATTCTAGCACACTATGGGCTACCCTTTTGATCCTTCCCAGCATCCGTACTTGCCATATCTACCACCACCACGAGCAGATCAGGACTAGAGCTTGTAGGGATTTCTTTTATATATTTATTATGCACCTCAGCTTATGTCCGGTGAGTACTTTCTTTCAGACTTATTTTGATCCATTGGGACAACGTGTCCCAAGTATGGGGTATTTGGAGGTATTTATATGACTTATGTGTATGCTTGTATGACTTTGTTCGGATATTTATAATTTTCTTAATGTTCTATGTGTTTATTTGAGACTACATGCATGCATACAAGTTATTTGATTGAGAAAAATGTCAAAAACTGGTTAAGAAAAAAAAATTTATGACCTCGACCGAGGTTATTCTGACCAATCGAGGTGCATCACCTCGGTTGACTTAGAACATCTCGACCGAGGTGGTTTAACTGAAACAGTTTTCGAAATGATTTTGTGCTTCTTATCTGGATATGACCTCAGTGAAGATTTTGTTTGCATATTGGTTATTGAAATCTTTATATGCTTGAAAGCTTTTAAGATATGTTTATGTTGGTAAATGCTTTGTTTTAAATTTGTGGCATGTTTGATACTTTAGTTTTATCCAAATTATGTTGAATTTAAGGTTGACACCACATGATGAGTTCTCTCACTCTCTTCCTGGAAAGACCAAGGCAATTCATTCTCTTCTCTTCTTCTTCTTGATCATGCTTAGCCCCTCAAATACATATTTGCCTCCCTTTACCTATCCGGGAATTTGCAAGCAAGCAAATGAAAAGCGAGTGAAGGAAAAGTTGAGATGTTGGCTGGAAGTTAGAAAAAAACAAATAGGTTTGGGGAAGTCAATCATGATGATGAGTAACTCGGCACCATTCACATAGCCGGGTGTTTGTGTCTTGCCAAAGTTGGATTGAGCAATATTCCTAACGGGTCATGGTATGTTTATCAAGGGTTTGAGGCATCTCGAAAAATTGATGATTGCTGATCTCCTAGGCTTCGGTTATTGTGCACCTCTGTCCATGCACCCCAAAAAGTAAAAAATTAAATAAGCAAAGCTTATTCGTGGAAGATGTTGAAGTTCAAAGCAAGTGAAGTGAAGATCCTTTTCCTGGATTCTAGCACCACATTCCCTATATACATCCCACCCTCACACGTTTCTTGACCTTCTCTTGAAAAGCCCTTGAGACCTCGAGCTTGTTGATTGACTTGGTGGTTTAAACTGGATTATACATGATTAATTTCTATAATTATGATTTATTATGCATTCTTTGATTTTATGCAAATATGAACAACTTTCTTATATTTATAAAATTTTTTGATCATATTTTGATTTAAACACCATGAAGCATTCTCTTAGAGTGATCTATGAGTGGAGCACACCATTAAAATGTTTTGAAATACTTTTCATTGATCTTTATGACTTATAATCCATTATATCTTGTACTTAAGATTTGGAACTTGCTTGGGGACAAGCAAGGGACAAGTATGGGGTATTTTGATAGGATGTATTATAGTCTATATTTTGGGACTTGTTTAGACGTTTTATCTTCAATAATCTTCATGTTTGAATGTATATCATGTGATTATATTGTCGTTTCATCTACCTTTGCGGGAATCGAGGTGTACACCAAGTTTCGTTGTGAATGTAGGTAAAATGGCACGTTTTGCATCGAAATGGAGCTAAGCAGCAAAGGAGTCATTGGAGCTACATTTAGGAGCTTAAAAGAGAACTCAGGAAGCAAGAAATTAACAAAGAATATTTACTTTGAACTAGATTTGAGAGATTTCACCTTCAGCAGAGAGTCACCTCGGTTGACCACAGAGTCACCTCGACCGAGGTGATCTAGAGGAGCGCCCCGACCGAGGCGAATACCGTGACGCGGCGAGATATATTATGTTTGGCTGAGATCTTTTATTTTTGGAAGGAGAGATCTTATATTTTTGGGCTGGATTTCTGGAAGGAAGATCATATATTTGGGAGATCTATTTTTGAGATATGGATATATTTTATTTAGGATATTATCTTTTTAAGATATTATTATCTTTGAAAGATAATTCTCCTATATAAAGGGTTGGATTTTCCACAAGTTCAAACCATTCTGAGAGGCTGAGAGCATCTAGCAATTAAGGGATTTTCTGGAGTTTTGAAGGAAGTTTGAAGATTGAAGGAAGGAAGTTTATAGCTTTGAGATAGCTTTTAAGGGGATTTGTAAGATTTTCTTAGATTCCCTTTCGTTTGTTGTTTTTGATTGATTTGTGATTCTAACGAACACTGATTTGTTTATTTGATTCAGTTATTGAAGCCTTGTTCTTAATGTTTTGTGTTCAAATATTCATTCTCTTCCCATATATTTGATTATTGCTTTCATGATGATGAGTGGCTAATTTCTTTGTGCGATTCTAGGGTGATTGGCCGAAAGTTGTGGGAAAAACAATGATAGAATAATCTTAATCCCAGTAGGACCCTGAAAGCTCAAGTCTTTATCGTTAACCCTGGAACATCTCGTTCAGTCGATGAATATCTCGGCCGGGGTGGAACTTGACTGACCGAGGTGACCTTTTCTGATCCGAAACTGAGAGTTAAGTGTTAGAGTTTCCCAAATCCTATTCTTATTACACCTTTCCTGGTTCAATGCAAGTCTAGGATGAGACTTACCCGGTGATTCCTTAGTTTGTTTACCCAAGATCATAAGTGTAGGTAATAAAGGTTTATCCTTTATTGTGGTTTGAGTGTGCCTTCATTCTATCTTTGAGAGTTAGCCTAAGACTTAGCCGGTAAAGGTTGATTCTATTCCCTTAGTTGGTGTGTTGGTTTGAGATTATAATTCCTCTCCTTAGTACCTCGAGACTTACCCGGTAATAGGAGCTTTTGGTTTGGAGTTAGTGAGTAGTGAGACTTACCCGGTGATCTATTCCACTTTAGAAACACCTTCCCTTTGCAAAATCTCAGCTTTGTCCGCTTATCTTGAGATCTTGAGTTGGAACCACAACTAGATGCTTTAATCCCTAGAATTTGCATACTTTCTTTATTGACCTTATTATCATTTTTGATTATTTTAATTGCATTTGGGGTTATTTGCAATATTGACAACCTATACTTGCTTTGTTTCACCTATGTCCTTGAGATCGACACCCCGGAATTCTTGCTTTTACTATAATTGATCCCTACATTGCGGATTCGCATCCTTGTTTAAGCATATTTCCTCGGTTATAAATTTAATGCTTCCACATACCATTTGGAGCGAACAAGGAGCATCTGGATACGGGTGAGGCCAGTCTCTGGGCCGCTCGAGTGGTCCAGTGTCTGCACAGATGACTGAGAGTGGCCGGCAGTGTTAAAATTGCGGCCTATAGACATATGAGGGTTGAGTGCCCGAGAGCACCACTGACTTTCTTCTCGTGGGGGAAGCCACGACACAGAGCTACGTTTTTCCGTTAGGGCAAGACGTCATCATAATAGGGTTCTTCCCCTACAGGTGCAGTAGGAGGTGGACAGAGACCGCCTCAGCATCAGGAGCAGGGACAACAAAGAGTCCTAGACACACCTGCTACTCAGGGTTCAGCTCCAGACCAAGTAGAGGTAGAGGTAGAGATGCTGGTACTAGTGATGCCCGGGGAGCTAGAGGCCGCGTTTTTTAGCTGAGGAGTGCTGAGGAGCCGCCAACACCAGTTGCTACAGGTACAATTCTATTACACGGTTTTCGTGTTAGAGTTTTATTTGATACGGGTGCTACGCATTCCTTTATTTCTACTGCATGTATTGAGCATTTGAGTTTACCTACCATAGAGGGGACACCCTTTCCCATAGGGTTACCTGATGGTAGTCGGGTCCGAGGTACTCGTGAGATACGTAGTTGTCCCCTTCCCCTAGGGACTTGTGTGTTACTTGTTGACTTCTTAGTCATGCCTTTGATGCATGAAAAGTTATACTAGGTATGGATTGGATGCGTAGACACCGTGCAGTGTTAGATGTGGGTAAGAGAACTGTTACAATCTCTACCGACATAGGTCCGATAGAGGTCTTCTAGGGTTGGGACCTTGGGAAGACGGGATCTGTTATTAGTGTCGTACGAGCAGCTAGACTGATAGCACAAGATTGTGATGCGTTCTGGTGTTATGCCATGAAGGAAGGCGATGGCCCAACTTTGGAGGACATACCAGTGGTCTGTGAGTTTACAGACGTGTTTGTAGAGCCGTCTAGCTTGCCGCCGTAGAGGAGCGTAGACTTTTGCATCGAGTTAGAGTCGGGCACGAGACCCATTTCAAAAACCCCATATCGTATGTCACTTGTCGAGATGTTGGAGCTGAAGAAGCAAATCCAGGAGTTGGCTGAGAAGGGCTTCATATGCCCTAGCGTTTCACCATGGGGTGCACCTGTCCTCTTCGTGCGGAAGAAGGACGGATCGTTGAGATTGTGTATAGATTACAAAGAGCTAAACAAGGTGACCATCAAGAACAGGTATCCACTGCCTCGTATTGATGATCTACTTGATCAGCTTCAGGGAGAGACAATTTTCTCCCGGATCGACTTGCGTTCAGGATATCACCAGCTGAGGGTGACAAAGCAGGACGTGCACAGGACAGAATTTTGTACCCGTTATGGACACTACGAGTTTGTAGTGATGCCATTTGGGCTGAAGAATGCCCCAACAGTTTTCATGGAGTTGATGAATAGTATCTTCATTGACTTCCTGGATCAGTTTGTGGTGATCTTTATTAATGACATTTTGGTAGACTCTCGTAGGAGAGAGGAGCATGTTGGACATCTGAGGACAGTTTTGCAGATTTTGAGGGATAGAGAGTTTTTGCCAAGCTCTCTAAGTGCGACTTCTGGATGTCTGAGGTTGCTTTTCTTGGACACATCGTCTCCGCCAACGGGATTATGGTTGTCCCGACGAAGATTGAGTTTGTTGCTGCATGGACGACACCGACGAATGTCAAGGAAGTGCGTAGATTTCTTGGCCTAGCAGGTTATTACAGACGTTTTGTGGAGGAATTCTTTATGATTGCGCGTCCACTGACAAGTCTTTTTGAGGAAGATTACCAGATTTGTATGGACCGACCAGTGTGCCCAAAGTTTTGAGGAGTTGAAGAGGCGTTTGATAGCTGCTCCTGTCTTGGCATAGCCAGAGAGTTCTGATGACTTCGTGGTCTACAGTGATGCATCCAAGCTAGGTTGGGATGTGTGTTGATGCAGAGAGGCAGAGTGATTGCATATGCGTCTCGACAGCTTAAGACGTATGAGGAAAACTACCCGACTCATGATCTGGAGTTAGCAGCGGTAGTTCATGCTTTGAAGATCTGGAGACATTAGCTGTATGGTGCTACATGTCAGATCTTCACATACCATAAGAGGGTGAAGTACCTTTTCACGCAGCGGGAATTGAATAACCGCCAGCGTCGGTGGCTTGAGTTGTTCAAGGACTTTGACCTTGAGATTTTGTATAATCTTGGCAAGGCGAATGTTGTAGCTGACGCCTTGAGCAGGAAGATGCCTCGAGAGAAGGAGATTGTCAGAGTTACTATATAACCTCAGCTTCAGAGGGATCTAGCTTGGCTAGAGATGGACATCTAGTTTCGTGATGAGGATGCCCAGTTGTTTGCCTTAGAGGTTCTACTTGTTCTGTTGGATGAGATCCAATAGAAGTGGGGGACCTGCCTGACCTTGACGAGGATTAGAGAGAGGATGTCTCGTGGAGAGGCACCAAAGTTTTCCATTGGAGCAGATGGAGTTATGAGGTGTCATGATCGTATCTGTGTACCTTCTGATGCAGAGTTGAGACAGCGGATCTTACAAGAGGCTCATTGTGCACCTTACTCTGTACATCCAGGTACGAGTAAGATGTACCATGATGTGAGACGCTCATACTGGTGGGGAGGGCTGAAGCCTAACATAGCTAGATTTGTGGCCCAGTGTGCGACCTATCAGTAGGTCAAGATAGAGAATTTCAGGCCTGGAGGTGAGTTTCATCCACTTCCAGTACTGCAGTGGAAGTGGGAGGACGTCTCCATGGATTTTGTGACCGGATTGAGGGCCAGTAGGAGCTTTGATGCTATCTAGGTGATTGTGGATAGATTGACGAAGACGACACGTTTCATTCCCATCAGAGAGACGTGGCCGGTGAGCAGATTGGCTGAGGAGTACACTAGACAAATAGTGAGACTCCATGCGGTACCGAGGACGATTGTCTCTGATCGAGATGCACGGTTTACTACGACATTCTTGCAGCAGATTTAGACTGCTTTGGGGACGAGTCTACACTTTACGACTACGTTTCACCCCCACACAGATGGTCAGTTAGAGAGGACCATCCACACCATAGTGGGCATGCTGCGAGCCTGTGTGTTGGATTGGGGATAGGGATGGTCTGATTACCTCCCACTCGTTGAGTTCTCATACAACAATAGTTGGCATGCATCTATTGGGATAAGTCCCTATGAGGCACTATATGGACGTAGGTGCCGTACATCTTTATGTTGGGATGAGCCTAGCAGTATGAGTGGGATAGCGCCCGAGCAGATTCAGGATGATATGACTCGAGTAGCGTTGATTAGAGAGAGGATGTTGGCTGCACAGAGTCGCCAGAATTCGTATGTAGATAGGAGGCGTGGACCTCTAGAGTTCAAGGTAGGAGCTCATGTCTGGTTTAGAGTATCTCCGACGCGTGGCATCAGACGCTTTGGCTTAAAGTGGAAGTTGAGTCCCTGATATATCGGTCCTTTCGAGAACTCGATAGAGTTGGGAGGGCAGTCTACAGATTAGCATTGCCTTCGAGGTTAGATAGTGTTCACCCTGTTTTTCACGTGTCTCAGCTGAGAGAGTACATACCAGATCCGAGGCACATTGTGAGTTATGATGATCTGGTGATTGAGCTAGACCACACCTTTGCAAAGAACCCTATTCCTGTCCTAGAGTGAGGTGTGAGACGCCTGCGTTCGAAGGATATTCCTATGATGAGGATACAGTGGTCTAGACGAGGACTTGCTAAGGCAACATGGGAGACCGAGGATAATATCCAGAGGAACTATCCAGAGTTCTACGCAGAGATAGATGCACCTGTAGGATCCACGAGTTGATCTTAGCGCTATCTTGGTGAGTGCATGTTATGTTATGTGTTTATGTGATATGATGTGCTTTTCTTGCTAGCTATATGTGTATATGATCTTTAAAACTCCACCTTAATTGAAATGGTTTACACGTATTGATGATGGAAGACTTCACACAAATGTAGTACTTAGATATACTAACAATTTATTGATTATATTCTCTAGATATTTGGTTGGTTTGAATTCAGTGCATGTTTCATCAAAATATCAAGGGCCGTAAAGTTGGATTCAAGGACAAAGGAAGATAGCAAGTTAAAAAGGACGAAATCAAGGGCCTTGGAATTATAGATGCACGGACCAAGGATTCAAAAGGAGTTGAAGATTTTATTGAAAGATTCTGTAACGGAAAGATTTTATCAACCAAAGATCTTCTCAACCGAAGCAAGATCTTATTAAACGAAGGAAGATCTAAACCGAAGAATAGAGAATATTTTCTAGAAGATTTTCTAAACAACAAACGGAAAAAATATCTTCTCTCTCGATTCAACAGAAGACGAGAAGATCAAGGAGTTAAGGACTCGACGTGTTCTCAGGAGCTGAAGACTTGCAACGTCTACCTTATCTTGAAACAAGAAACGATCTTCATGGAAAAGAAGATTCATCTTCAAACAATCATCTCTACAACGTCTAGAAGACCTTTCCATATAAGAGTATAAATGAAGATGATGGTCGAAGAAGAAAGATACACAAGCTTACACAGGAAAATATCTTTACATCTTCAAGAAAACTAATCATCTTCATTCTTTGTTTTTCTTTCTCTCATTCACGCAAAAGCTTTATCCCCTTAGAGAGAGAAAACACTAGAGCTCCATTGGAAGATCTAAATAGTGTTATACTAGAGTGTGTGTTACTTTGCGAAGTAACTAGGCTATTATATCTAGGTTAAGAGTTGGAGCTAGATCGTAGCATTGGTTGCATTGAGAGAAGAAGGGGATTTCTTCTAGTTTGTATATAGGACTCTTTGAAGCTGATAATAGATAGTTAGATCCTACGGATATACCCTGGAACGGAGAGTAGGCTATTTAGAGCCAAACTTCATAAACACATCCTCGTGTCAATCTTTTCAATTCCACACCACATATACTTTATTGTGACTAACTTTGTTTTGCAGGACCAAGAAGTCAAGGCCCTTGAAAAGAGTTTCAAAGCCCTTGAAATTAATGTTTCACGAGAAGCACAGGTTGACATCAAGGTCCTTGAAAGGAGTTTCAAGGCCTTGAGATTTGGTTTGCGAAAAGTTCCCATACTCTATTCAACCCCCCTTCTAGAGTATCATTTAACTTATTTTTTTCACCTACCGGTTCTTCAAATCTTTTAGATCCTGTTTGCTAGCGCAAGATAGGTATAGTTGGAGACGGTTCTTTCCTCCATGCTATGTTGTGTGTGTTAGGATTAGCCGGATATGGTTCTTTCCTCCATGCTATCTTTGATGGACATAGTGTGAGTGGAGACGGTTTTCCTCCATGCTATGTTGTGTGTACGTTTTGGCTGGAGATGGCTTTCTTCGATGCCTGTGTGATGTGGTTAGTGTTTGGCTAGAGATGGTCTTCCTCTAGGCCTTGTTTAGAGTTGATGATGGTGTTGCTGGAGTGATGATTCCTCCATGTAGCGGTTGAGGATATAGAATGTTATAGGTTGTAATATGGCACCTCTGAGAGGAAGAGTTATACCTCGGCTTATGGTCCGAGAGGTTTTTGGATCTTGCAAGTTTCGAGACGAAACTTGTTTTGAGGGGGGTGTGATGTAAGAGTCTTAGTCCTTAGGAGCCTTGAGTCCTTGTTTAGCCTTTAATTGACCCTGGTAGCCGCACCTGCGGACCCTGTTAGCAGCCCCTGTGCCTCAGTAGGGCCGCCCTTGTGTCTTGCCTGATCCGCCCCTCCGGTTTTGTGCGGCTATAACCGCCTTTGTTGGCCTTTTGACCTTGCTTTTGGTTACCTTCCTTATAAGCTTTCCCATGCTTCTAATGAAGGGTTTCTTCATCTCTCCAGCTTCTCTCTTCCTCTTCACGTTCATGTTCTTCTCTCTTCTTCCTTGATCTTCTTTGTTCTCTCTTTGATCTTGTGTGTAAGTTTTTGAGATTTTTTGTGGCTTTGGCTTTGGATGATCATGAGGATGATGTTGATAGTTGTTGTTGTTGTGTTATGGTTGTGAGGTGTGTGGATGCTCTTAGTTGCTGCTTAAGGCTTTGTTGAGGTGAAACCTCCTTCTTCATCTTCCTTCCTTCTTTTTTCTTGCTTCTTTCTTACTTCTTAGCTTAGGATCAGAAGTAGACTAGTGTTGGATCCTTTCCTGGCCATTTTGATGTTTATACTTGTGTATATATGTATGTGTGTTGTTGTGGAATGATGAAGAAGTGAAGAGAGTCGAGAAAGAGATCGAAGAGAAGTCAAGGCCAACATTCTGCACAGACAGCCGCCCTTGCGCCTTGAGTGAGCCGCCCATGCGCCTCACTGGGTCAGCCTTGAGTTCTTTGCTTCTGTTGGTGCATTCAGGGCATACCTTGTTGGTATGTTTCCTTCCTTCCTTTCCTTTGGCCTTGGCTTAGATGTTTGATATGCTAGCTTGGTAAGGATCAGTTGTATGATAGAGATGTGCCTTAGGAACTTGTGTTTATGTTGAGGATATGCCTTAGGCATTTGTGAGCATGTTACGATCTTGAGGTTTAGATTGAGGTTGTAGGGTGGTAACGGTTATGGAGAAGAGTCTCCTAACCCTTGTAGTATGTGATGTTGTGTGCCTTGCTATTGCAGGCGTTGATTACTTCCCCAAGGGGAAGCTGTGACGTGGTATTGGATACGATTATTACAGGTAAGTCCATAGGACTTACTTAGCATCCAGTTGTGGGTTTATGTGATTGTAATGGTTGTGTGTGTTGATATGATTGTGCATTTATAACCTAAACCGGACTAGGATGACCATTTACTACTTTAAATTGCCCAAGTGTATTATAACGGGTCGTGACCACTTGCCTCCGCCTGCGGGTAGGATGAGGTGCCCTGAAGATGATCTCACAAGGGGGGACGAGTGATGATCACCCCCATGCAAAACCCCTTTGTTACGTTGGATGGGACGAGGTTCTTGAGGCTCCTCGTGTTACAAAATAAGTTGAAGTAGTAATGGAATAACGTAACTGAAAGATAATAAATGAATCTGTGTGGCATTGCATGTATGAGTTATTGATGTGTGTTTGTGCTATTACCTTCATACTTATTCATTTCTGTAGCTAACGATGTAAACCGTGTTGTAGATGATCTGCAGGTTAAGAAGACTGCAAAGTGAGCCAGATGGGGTGACCAGCCGAGGACTTATGTACATTAGGATGCGTGGGATATGGGATCTTCTGTAACTGTTGTTTATGGATGTTGTTTTGTACTCGGCTTTGTTGTTGTAAGTTTGTGGTAGTGTTTATAGATGTTATCTTACTATACTCTCGGAGTAGGGAGGAGCATGCGGGACACCTGAGGACGGTTCTTCGAGTCCTTCAGGATAGAGAGCTTTATGCAAAGCTCTGTAAGTGCCAGTTTTGGATGTCCGAGGTTGCATTCCTAGGTCATATAGTTTCCGTCGAGGGTGTCATGGTTGACCCGGCGAAGATAGAGTCCGTTTGTTCATGGACGCCTCCTAGGACGGTCAAGGAGGTGCACAGTTTCTTGGGCTTAGCGGGATACTACCACCGATTTGTTGAGGGTTTCACTGTGATTGCACGGCCGCTTACTTCCTTGTTGAGGAAGTCTACCAGGTTCGTCTGGTCCAAGCCTTGTTAGCACAACTCTGAGGAGCTGAAGAGGAGGTTGACCTCCGCTCCTGTGTTAGCCAAGCCTAAGGACGTCGAGGATTTTCTTGTATATAGTGATGCCTCCAAGCTAGGCTTGGGGTGCGTTTTGATGCAGAGAGGTAGGGTTATTGCGTACGCTTCTCGGCAGCTGAAGCCGTACGAGGAGAATTATCCCACCCATGATCTTGAGCTAACGGCAGTGATTCATGCCTTGAAGATCTGGCGACACCACTTGTACGGGGCCACGTCCCAGATCTTCACAGACCATAAGAGTCTAAAGTATATATTTACTCGGCGGGAGTTGAATAACCGCCTGAGGAGATGGTTAGAGCTGATTAAGGACTTCGATTGGGAGATTTTGTACCATCCGGGAAAGGCAAATGTAGTCGCCGATGCTTTGAGCAGGAGGACTCCTCGAGAGGAGGCTATAGCTCGAATTACGGTTCAACCATAGTTGCAGAGGGATTAGGCGGAGTTGGAGTTAGATATCCGGTTCCCGGATACGGTCGGCTGTTCATCCTAGTTAGAGGTATTACGTGATTTGTCCGGGGAGATCCAGTAGAATCAAGGGGGATGTCCTGTGTTGACGAGGATTCGGGGCAGGATGGTCAGAGCAGAGGCACCGCGGTTTATCACGGGAGTAGAAGAGTTATTGAGACTCTAATGACGTATTTGTATACCATCAGACCCGGAGTTGAGAGAGCGGATTTTGCATGAGACACACTCTACACATTACTTGGTGCATCCAGGCACGAGTAAGATGCGCCATGACCTTAGGAGATCTTATTGGTGGGGCGGGCTCAAGCCCGATGTGGCTAGATATATCGCCCGATGTGCAACTTGCCATAGGTCAAGATCGAGCACCAAAGTCACGCATGAGAGCTTCATCCACTGCCCGTGCCACAGTGGAAGTGGAAGGATATATCCATGGACTTCTTTACCGGTTTGAGGCCGAGTAGGAACTTTGACGCGATATTGGTAGTTGATAACATGAATTATAGTCTATATTTTGGGGTTTGTTTGGACGTTTTATCTTCAATAAACTGCATGTTTGTATGTATATTATGTGATTATATTACCATTTCATCTACCTTTGCGGGAATCAAGGTCTATACCTAGTTTTGTTGTAATCGTAGGTAAAATGGCACGTTTTGCATCAAAAAGGAGCAAAAGGAGCTATGGAGTCATTGGAGCTACATTCAGGAACATAAGTAACCATCCAGGAAGCATAGCCATGGATTAGAGATTCACTTTGGACCAGATTTGAGAGATTTCACATTCAGTTGTGACTCACCTCGGTTGACCACAGAGTCACCTCGACCGAGGTGATCCAGAGAAGTCGACTCGACCGAGGCGAACAACTGGGACGCGGCGAGAATATTTTATTCTTGGCTGAGATCTTTTATCTTTGGAAAGAGGATCTTATATTTTTGGGCTTGGCTCCTGGAAGGAAGAAGATATGCTAGATCATATATTTTACCTATTTTTATGGAAAGAGATCTTTCTAAGATATCTTATCTTTGGAGAGTAATTTTCCTGTAAAAAGGGTCGGATTTCCAACAAATCCACATCATGCTATACCATCGATCAGGGTTTTTACACCGCAACAGCCATACTCCAGTTGGGAGATTTGAAGGTTGAAGGAAGATTGAGGTCTATAGCTTTTATAGCCTTTGAAGGGTTTTTGTAAGATTATCTTAGATTCCCATCCTTGTTGTCTTCCTTTGTTGGATTTCTATCCAAGGAACGCTTTTGTTGTGATATTTGATTAAGTTATTGAAGTCTTTTCATTAAATTCTTCTTGTTCAAATATTCACCTTCTTCCCATATACTTGATTAATACTTTCATGATAATGAGTGGCTAATCTCTTTGTGTGGTTCTAGGGTGATTGGCTGAAGGTTGTGAGAAAAACAATGATAGAATAATCTTAAATTCCAGTAGGACCCTGAAAATTCGAGTCTTTAACCTTAACCCTAAGCATCTCGCTCAGTCGATGAACATCTCGGCCGGGGTGGAATTTGGCTGACCGAGGTGACTTATCTGATCCTAAACTGAGAGTTAAGTGTTAGAGTTTGCCAAATCCTATTCTTATTACACCTTTCCTGGTTCAATGCAAGCCTAGGATGAGACTTACCCGGTAGATCCTTTGTTTGTGTACCTAAGATCATAAGTGTAGGTAATAAAGGTTTATCCTTTATTGGGGTTTGAGTGTGCTTTCATCCCATCTTTGTGAGTTAGCCTGAGACTTACCCGGTAAAGGTTGATTCTATTCCCTTAGATGGTGTGTTAGTTTGAGGTTATAGTTCTTTATCTTAATTCCTTGAGACTTACCCGGTACTAGGAGTTACGGTTTTGGATTAGTGAGTAGTGAGACTAACCCGGTGATCTATTCCACTTTAGAAACACCTTCCCCATGCAAAAACCTCAGCTTTGTCCGCTTATCTTTAGATCTTGAGTTGGAACCACAACTGGATGCTTTAATCCCTAGAATTGCATATTTCCTTTATTGACTTTTGTATCATCTTTGATTGTTTTAATTGCTTTGTGGTTAGTAATTGCTAAAGCTTACCGTAATTGGACTTTGTTTCACTAAGTCCCTGTGATCGACCCCTGGAATTCCTTGCTTTTAACTACGATTGACCCGTACACTGCGGGTTCGCATCCTTGTTTTAAGCTTACGTCTAGAGTTATAAATTTAAAGCTTGCACACACCGTTTGGAGCGAACAAGTTTTTGGCGCCGTTGCCGGGGACTTGGTCTAGACCGAGCCGGTTACGGTTTGCTTTTGGGGCACTTGTCCCCGTGTCTACTAACCACTCTACTTGAGTGACTTTTGTAGGTTCTTTCTTAGGTTTATGGGAAGAACCCGCACTGGGAAGGAAATCGTTCCTTACAATCCCGAACCAGAAAAGACATACAAACGACGCTTAAGAGAAGCGAAGATGGCCCACCAAGACAATCGCGATCTTGAGGCCGAGTTGAAAGAGGCGCTAGAGTAGCTACGCCTCAGCAGGGAAGAGCTAAGGCGAGAGAAAGAAGAAACTCGCACCAGGATTGAAGCAATCGAAGCAGATATGGCGGCCATACGAGACCAGATTCTACTTCGACTGAGGGAAGACCCAGTTCCCGATGCTGGACCGATGCAGGTCCCAGTTGTTGACCCTCGACCGAGGCAGGTTCCAGTACCTGACGCCCCGGCCGAGGTGCTTCCACCTCGGATGCCAGTCCGAGGTGTTCTTCTTTCAGGAATCCCACAAACCCTAGGTCAAAGGATGGACCCCAATCAACAACTGAGGCGTCCAGGAGTTAACCTAGGAGATCCAGCGGACCATGACTACGAACTTCGACCGCAAGTTCTATCCATGATTCGCCAATGCCAATTCGGAGGGCTAGAGAAGGAATCACCACATCAACATCTTCAAAACTATGAGATCTTGATGGAAACCTTGAGACCCTCAAGGATTGAAAACAACAACTACAAGCTAAGACCTTTTTACTTTTCTTTAAAAGATAGAGCTCTTACTTGGTATCAATCTCTTCCTCCAGGAAAAATTAACACATGGGAGGAGATGACTACGGAATTCTTGACCAAATTCTTTCCCCCCTCAAAGACCGCTAAAACGAGAGGGAAGATCAATGCTTTCATTATGAAGGACAAGGAGAGCTTGTCCAAGTCATGGGAGCGGTTCAAGGACATCCTTTTGGATTGCCCACATCATGGGATTCCAAAGATAGAGTTATTGGAGATATACTTCAAGGGACTGGACGGAAGCACCCAGTTCAACCTCCAACTACTCTCCGCCGGTACCTTTATGGACATGGCGATTGACGAAGCTTGGGACTTCATCGAGAAGAAAGCTTTGCATATGGATAAGTACACCCATCAAGGAGTAGAAGGTGGAGTTAAAAGAGTTAACTTCCAAGAAACTCAGCCCAATAACAATCAACTCACGTCTTTGAAGAATGACGTGAAGCAATTGAAGGAACTCTTGGTTGCTCAAACTAAGAAGGAAGATCAAGGACAAAGGAACAACAACAATGGATACTGTAACAACAACAACGGTTCCCGGAACAACAATTACAACAACAATAGAGTATCCAATATCAACAATTGGAGGGCGAACAACCAAAATTCTGGTAACAATCATTCAAACTCTAATTCTAACGATTCCTCTAATCCTTTCCTTTCTGCCCCTTCTTCTTCTTCTACTCCATTAAAGAGCCAGGGGCAAGGATCAAGTTCGTCTCAACCGGAAAAGAAAGACACAGTTCTGGAGGCTATCTTGATCAAGCTTAGTGCTATGGAGACTTCTATGACTTTATTTTCGAAGGCCCAAAAGGCCTTTAAACAACAACTTGCAAGTAGGGCAAATGAAGCGCCAAGACATCAAGGGAAGCTTCCAGCAAGGACGGAAAGCAACCCTAAGGGCCAGATCATGGCCATAACTACGAGGAGTGGATTGAAAACTGCAGATCCAGTGCCTCGGTCGGTGCCAGAACCGACGAAGACCACCTCGGTCCAGGTGCAGTCGAAGAACACTTCGACCGAGATGCCAAACGAGGTGGAGCCACAGAAAGCGGAGGGAAAAACTGAAGTTTATGTTCCACCTCCTGCATACAAACCACCACTTCCATTCCCCCAGTCAAGGGCCAGAGCACATCTAGACAAGCACTTTCGTAAGTTCCTTGACTTGATGAATAAACTGCACATTAACATTCCTTTCCTTGATGCTATTCTAGGAATGTCCGCCTATGGGAAGTTCTTGAAGGAGATCCTATCAAGGAAGAGGAAACTGGAAGATTTTGGTGAAGTTAGGATGACATCTAAATCCTCGGAGCTTATTCAAATCATGAAGGAAAAGATGCCACATAAATTGAGAGATCCCGGCTCATTTTGTATTCCCATTCAAGTTGGGGATGTCACTTGCGAAGCCCTTTGTGATCTAGGAGCCAGCGTGAGCATCATTCCGCTAGAACTATGTGTGAAGATCGGACTTGGAGAGCCCAAGCCGGTCAAGATTCGACTATACATGGCGAATCGCTCCATCACCCATCCCGTGGGAATTTTGGAGGACGTTCCGGTCAAGTTAGGTAACTTCTATTTACCAATAGATTTTGTTGTACTTGAAATTCGTAGATTATCCTGTTCCTATTATTCTCGGGAGGCCATTTCTAGCAACTTCGGGTTGCAACTTGGATTGCAAGAACGCCAAGTTGAAATTCAACATTGGTGGCGATGAGGTGGAGTTCGCATTACTTGCAGCCATGAAAGGGGAGAAGCTAAGCGATGATATCTTCAACATCTACGATGAAGAAGAATCAAGAGAATTGGTGAGCTCTATCCTTATTAACGATCCACTCGAAAGAGTTATTAGCTTCAGTTTAATGGAGGAAGGTATAGATGCTTCTTGTGATGCAGATATACGGAGCTTAAAAGCACTGGAAGAAGATCCAGAAGCTAAAACTGAGAAGCTAATCCAGGAGACGAAGATCTTCAGTTTCGGTTCCAGTTGCAATACCTCGACCGAGGCACTATCTGGACTGAGCGAGGCGATCGAAGAACATCTCGGTCAACGCCTCTGCGCCTCGACCGAGGTCGATGGCGAGATGATGTCAACTGAGACTGCAGAAAGTCTAGTTTCTGGATCTACTCCACTGGAAGGAGGAAGCAAGGATCCCCCTCAGAAAGCACCCCCAGTTGTGGAGCTTAAACAACTCCGAAATCACTTGAGGTATGTCTTTCTTGGACCGGATTCCACTTATCCCGTTATAGTTAGTGCTTCCCTCTCCGAAACTGAATTGTCTAAACTAATGCATGTCCTGAGAAAGCATCAAAAGGCATTGGGTTACACTATAGATGATCTTATTGGCATTAAGCCTTCTTTCTGCATGCATAGATTTCTAATGGAGGATGATCATAAGACTTCACGGGAACCTCAAAGACGGTTAAATCCGATCATGAAAGAGGTTGTGAAGAAGGAAATTCTTAAGTTATTGGATGCAGGTATCATATATCCTATCTCGGACAGCAAATGGGTTAGCCCGGTGCATGTAGTTCCGAAGAAAGGAGGGATGACCGTTGTGACAAATAAGAACAACGAGTTGATCCCAACCAGGACCGTTACGGGCTGGAGGGTTTGCATTGATTATAGGAAGCTGAACATGGCCACACGGAAGGACCATTTTCCACTTCTCTTCATCGATCAGATGCTCGAACGGTTGGCCCAGCATTCACACTTTTGCTACTTAGACGGCTATAGTGGATTCTTCCAGATTCCTATCCATCCGGATGATCAGGAGAAGACCACTTTCACTTGTCCATGGGGGACATTTGCTTATAGGAGGATGCCATTTGGATTGTGCAATGCACCCGCTACCTTCCAGCGATGCATGATGGCCATCTTTTCCGAGTACATAGAGGAGATCATGGAGGTAATTATGGATGATTTTTCAGTATATGGTTCCTCTTTTGATGATTGCCTATCTAACTTTTCTCTAGTGCTTACAAGATGTGAAGACACTAATCTCGTTTTGAATTGGGAGAAGTGTCATTTTATGGTTAATGAAGGCATTGTGCTAGGACACCTCGTTTCTAATCGAGGTATTGAGGTCGATCGCGCTAAGATCAAAACTATTGAGAAACTCCCTCCCCCTTGTTCTGTTAAAGGTGTGAGGAGTTTTCTCGGGCAAGCAGGTTTCTACAGGAGATTCATCAAGGACTTCTCCAAGATTTCTAAACCTCTAACTAACCTCTTGAATAAAGATGTTGTTTTCGAGTTTTCGCAGGAGTGTCTTGATGCTTTTTACAGGATTAAGGAAGTGTTGATCTCCGCTCCCATTATTCAACCTCCGGATTGGACCTTGCCCTTTGAGATCATGTGTGATGCTAGTGATGTAGCCGTAGGAGCGGTGCTTGGACAGAAGAAGGATGGCCGGACCACCGCCATTTATTATGCTAGCAAGACGCTAGATGTAGCACAACGCAACTACGCTACCACTGAGAAGGAGTTATTGGTGGTTGTATATGCTTTCGAGAAATTCCGTTCCTATTTGGTAGGGGCGAAAGTCATTGTCTACACCGACCATGTAGTCATCCGTTATTTGTTGGCTAAGAAAGATGCCAAGCCACGCCTTATTCGATGGATTCTCTTGCTTCAAGAGTTTGACTTAGAGATCCGTGATAAGAAGGGATCCGAAAATTCTGTTGCGGATCACCTCTGCCGGCTACCTACATCTTCACGCGAGAAAGACGACCCACCCATAGACGATTCATTCCCCGATGAGCATTTACACTTGTTGGAGCGTTTGATAGACTTACTTACTTCACCCCACGATGGAGGTGAAGTATGGGGTGAGGGCACCTCCCATCACCTTTGAGAGACGCATTATGGTCCAGCTAGCGACCTTAAACCAAGCGCTTCTAGGGAGGCAACCCAAGGTATTGCTTTCTTTTCCCTTTTTCTAGTCTAGCTTAGATAGTTTTGCTTTTGCTTTGCTTTGTTTTGTTTTTGGCGTCCTAGACAGATAACAGGTGACATCTAGGGAAGGAGAACAAACCAGGAACACAACTGGAAGGACAGAAGATCGAGAATTTGAGAAGACGAAGTTTGACTTAGGCATCTCGGTTGCTGTCAGAGCACCTCGACCGAGATGATTCTTGAGCAACCGAGGCGACTAGGGTTTCTGAAGAACCACCTCGGTCCGTATCACCTCGGTCCAGTCGAGACCACCTCGACCGAGGTGACAACAGTTCCAGAAAGGGTATAAAAGGGGGATTAATTTCTCTCTCTTCCATTTTACCCTCCCTCGACCGCGGCGCTATACTTCACCTCGCTTCTTCGATTCTCACTCATTTTCGAAGATTTTCGCTTCCAAACTGCGATTAAGGCGTAAAGGATCCCAGTGCATCATCGATCTGCAAGGAAATCGAACCGAATCGGCCGAACGAGGTAAAACAAAACCGAAACCCTAACTCACTGATTTCGCTTCGATTTGGGCTTGGATTGCCCTGCATTTGCTGAGAAAAGGATTAAGTACCCCATAGGAACCAGTTGTAGTGATTTTGGGGGTAAAGAACTGGAATTTCTGAAGGAATTAGATCGCAGTTTATCGCCTCGGTCCAGACATGTTGTGCCTCGGCCGAGGTGTTCTTGAGTGTGTCAGACCGACCGAGGTGCTCTGACAGTGAGAGAATTGAAAATGAGTTCTGAGAGACCCCTTGCCCTTAGCGATAGATCCTTCCCTTCCCCTTCTTCCTCTTCTTCCCGACCCTATCGCCCGATGATCCACGAGCGACACCGGGTCGATTATGAGCGTATTTCCGGCCGTCCAGTGATTGCACCTCGCTTCCTGGACGTGTCAGCCTTTGACTGTCTCCATGTGGATGGAGACCTTAGACGGATGATATCCACAGTAGGGCTAGATCAGTTTACTGAGATCCGAGCCCTTGCCTATCTGGAGCCCACCTTAGAGTTTGTTAGCTCCTTCACCCACCTCCCCACAGAGCGATTTGTGAAGTACCGGTTGATGAACCGGAACTTCTTAGTGCCTCTAGACTACTGGAGAGAGATTTTTGTTTTCCTTGACCCGACAGTTGTTGACTTCCCTTCCCGATCTGTAGCTAGGGAGTTTTGGGGACAGATTGCTCACGTGGTTGAGCACGCAGATAAATGGCGCCCTGGAGATTCCAGGGAGAAGGTCATCTTTTACTTAGCTTTTAGGCTAGCCCACTGCATTTTCAGCGAGACGCTTCTGGCGCGTATTGAGACGCCCTAGAAGGTCTGACAGGGGGAGCTGTTCAACCTATACTGCATGGTGACAAGAGGGATCCCCGACTTTGGCTTGATGCTAGCAGAGGATCTACACAGGATCATGGCCAAGCCGAAAGGGGACATCTACTGCGGAGGACTTGTCACCCATATTGCCAGCTACCAGGACATGGATCTCAGCGCTTGCACTATGGTGGCGGCTGCCAAGCCGCTTGGGCTGCAGGAGATGATCACTCGGCGGTCTCTGGTTCCCCGAAGTCTGACTACACCATACGTGGCTATGCTATGGGAGCTGACTGCACCGCAGGGGATCAGGTGGTCTGCCCAGTTTACAGTTTACGACCCTCATTATTGGCAAACCGCTTGGGCCCCACTGATGGAGGATTACAGAGAGGCAGTAGCTGCCCCAGTTGAGGAGGAGGTAGATGATGAGAAGACGGCTGATGACAGAGATGGTGGAGTCCCGATGGATACAGGGGCAGATATTGCAGGGACTAGTGCACCGGTTATAGATCTTGATGACGATGATACTGAGCCGGCACCTGCTACTTCTCCAGTGAGACATGCTAGGCGTAGGACACGCCCACACAAAGATCCAGAGGCTCACCGTCGGATCGACGATCTGACGGATCAGGTTATTGATTCTTATGTTGCTATGTCACTGGATATCTGTGAGATGCAGGAGAGACAGCACTACCAGCATATGATGGCTCTGATCCAGTTTGAGCGCATCATGGGCTATCCATTCGACCCGTCTCAGTATCCATATGTGCCACCACCACCACCACCGGATCGTGACTACTGAGAGCTGCAGGATTTCCTTTCTTATTTTTATGCAGTTCAGCTTATTATCCGGTGAGTATTTTATTCCTTAGACTTATTTTGACCCACTGAGACAGTGTGTCCTAAGTATGGGGTGTTTATCGATGTATTATTTGACTTATGTGATGTATGACTCTATTTGACCGGATATTCATATTTATGCTTCAGTTTGCTTCAATGTGTTTATTTGAGATTGCATGCATACATACAGGTTATTTGATTGAGAAAAACGTCGAAACTAAAAGAAAACTGGTTTTTAAAAAAAAAATTTGACCTCGACCGGTGCAGTTCAGGCCGAACAAGGTGTTTCATCTCGGTTGACCTAAGAACACCTCGACCGAGGTGGGTTAACTAAGAGTTTTCGAAAACGATTTTTGTGCTTCTTATCTGGATATGACCTCAGTAAAGATCTTGATTACTGATTGGTTTTTGAAATCTTTATGTGTTTGAAAGGTTTTATAAAATGTTTAAGTTGCTAAATGCTTTGTTTCAAATTATTGGCATGTATAATACTTTGTTTTTATCTAAATTATGTTGAATTTGAAGGTTGACACGACATTATGAGTTCTCTCACTTTCTTCCTGGAAAGACCAAGGCAATTCATTCTTCTCTCTTCTTCTTGATCATGCTTAGCCCCTCATATACATTTTTGCCTCCCTTTACCTATCCGGGAATTTAGAAGCAAGCGAAGTGTCGAAAGCAAGTGAAGTTAAAGTTGAGAAGTTGGCTGGAAGTGAAAGTATTAGAAAGTAATCTTAGGTTTGGGGAAGTCAAACATGATGATGAGTAACTCGGCACCATTCACATAGTCGGGTGTTTGTGTCTTGCCAAAGTCGGATTGAGCGATATTCCTAACGGGTCATTGTATGTGCATCAAGGGTTTGATGCATCTCAAGAAATTGATGATTGTTGATTTCCTAGGCTTCGGTTATTGTGCACCTCTGTCCATGCATCCCAAAAAGTAAAGTAAAAAGAAAAAGTGTGAAATAAGCAAAGCTTATTGGTGGAAGATGTTGAAAGTCAAAGTGAAAGTGAAGTATATCCTTTTCCCGGATTCTAGCACCACATTACCTTACATACATCCCTACCCTACACGTTTCTTAACCTTTCTTTTGGGAAGCCCTTGAGACCTCAAGCTTGTTGATTGACTTAGTGGTTTAAACTGGATTATGCATGATTAATTTCGATAATTATGACTTATTATGCATTTTATGATTTTATGCAAAGATGAACAACTTTCTTATATTTATAAAATGTTTTGATCATATTTTGATTTTAAATTCCATGAAGTATTCTCTTAGAGTGATCTATGATTGTAGCACACCATAAAAATGTTTTTGAAAGACCTTTCATTGATTTTCATGACTTATAATCCATTCTATCTTGTCTTTTATATGCGGAACTTGCTTGGGGACAAGCAAGGGCTAAGTATGGGGTATTTTGATAGCATGAATTATAGTCTATATTTTGGGGTTTGTTTGGACGTTTTATCTTCAATAAACTACATGTTTGTATGTATATTATGTGATTATATTACCATTTCATCTACCTTTGCGGGAATTGAGGTCTACACCTAGTTTTGTTGTAATCGTAGGTAAAATGGCACGTTTTGCATCAAAAAGGAGCTATGGAGTCATTGGAGCTACATTCAGGAACATAAGGAACCATCCAGGAAGCATAGCCATGGATTAGAGATTCACTTTGGACCAGATTTGAGAGATTTCACATTCAGTTGTGACTCACCTCGGTTGACTACAGAGTCACCTCGATCGAAGTGATCCAGAGAAGTCGACTTGACCGAGGCGAACACCTGGGACGCGGCGAGAATATTTTATTCTTGGCTGAGATCTTTTATCTTTGGAAAGAGGATCTTATATTTTTGGGCTTGGCTCCTGGAAGGAAGAAGATATGCTAGATCATATATTTTACCTATTTTTATGGGAAGAGATCTTTCTAAGATATCTTATCTTTGGAGAGTAATTTTCCTATAAAAAGGGTCGGATTTCCCACAAATCCACATCATGCTATACCATCGATCAGGGTTTTTACACCGCAGCAGCCATACTCCAGTTGGGAGATTTGAAGGTTGAAGGAAGATTGAGGTCTATAGCTTTTATAGCCTTTGAAGGGTTTTTGTAAGATTATCTTAGATTCCCTTCCTTGTTGTCTTCCTTTGTTGGATTTCTATCCAAGGAACGCGTTTGTTGTGATATTTGATTAAGTTATTGAAGTTTTTTCATTAAATTCTTCTTGTTCAAATATTCACCTTCTTCCCAAATACTTGATTAATACTTTCATGATGATGAGTGGCTAATCTCTCTGTGTGGTTCTAGGGTGATTGGCTGAAGGTTGTGGGAAAAACAATGATAGAATAATCTTAGATTCCAGTAGGACCCTGAAAGTTCGAGTCTTTAACCTTAACCCTAAGCATCTCGCTCAGTCGATGAACATCTCGGCCGGGGTGGAATTTGGCTGACCGAGGTGACTTATCTGATCCTAAACTGAGAGTTAAGTGTTAGAGTTTGCCAAATCCTATTCTTATTACACCTTTCCTGGTTCAATGCAAGCCTAGGATGAGACTTACCCGGTAATTCCTTTGTTTGTGTACCTAAGATCATAAGTGTAGGTAATAAAGGTTTATCCTTTATTGGGGTTTGAGTGTGCTTTCATCCCATCTTTGTGAGTTAGCCTGAGACTTACCCGGTAAGGGTTGATTCTATTCCCTTAGATGGTGTGTTAGTTTGAGGTTATAGTTCTTTATCTTAATTCCTTGAGACTTATACGGTAATAGGAGTTACGGTTTTGGATTAGTGTGTAGTCAGACTTACCCGGTGAGCTATTCCACTTTAGAAACACCTTCCCCATGCAAAAACCTCAGCTTTGTCCGCTTATCTTTAGATCTTGAGTTGGAACCACAATTGGATGCTTTAATCCCTAGAATTGCATATTTCCTTTATTGACTTCTATATCATCTTCGATTGTTTTAATTGCTTTGTGGTTAGTAATTGCTAAAGCTTACCGTAATTGGACTTTGTTTCACTAAGTCCCTGTGATCGACCCCTGGAATTCCTTGCTTTTTACTATGATTGACCCGTACACTGCGGGTTCGCATCCTTGTTTTAAGCTTACGTCTAGGGTTATAAATTTAAATCTTGCACACACCGTTTGGAGAGAACAGTAGTAGTAGATCGGATGACGAAGACCGCACGTTTCATCCCCATTCGGGAGACGTGGCCGGTGAGCCGTCTAACCGAGGAGTTTACTCGTTAGATTGTGAGGTTACACGGAGTGCCGATGACTATCATCTCGGATAGGGACGGGCGTTTTACCTCGAGGTTCTGGCAGTAGGTACATGTTTCCCTAGGTTCGAGTCTTCATTTCACCACCGCATACCATCCACAGACCGACGGCAAGTCAGAGCGTACTATTCAAACCTTGGAGGACATGTTGAGCGCATGTGTACTAGACTGGAGGGAGGTATGGCCAGACCACCTCCCATTGGTGGAGTTTTCATACAATAACAGCTGACACGCAACGATTGGGATGACACCGTATGAGGCATTGTATGGACGGAGATGCCACACTCCCTAATGTTGGGACGAGCCGGGGAGTTCTAATGTTGTAGCTCCGGATTAGGTACAGGATGACATGGCTAGATTTGCTTTGATATGAGAGAGGATGTGGACCGCACAGAGTCGTAAGAGATCGTATGCGGATAGGAGACGTAGACCTCTCGAGTTCAGGGTAGGAGCCCAGGTGTGGCTGAGGGTGTCACCGACTCGGGGCGTCAGACAATTTGGCATTAAGGGGAAGTTAAGCCCACGATATGTCGGTCCATTCGAGATAGTGGAGAGAGTTGGTGAGGGGGCATACCAACTAGCATTACCACCACGGTTGGAGGGGATACATCCGGTATTCCATGTGTCGAAGCTGAGAGAGTACATCCATGACCCGAGACACATCATTAGCCACGAGGACCTTGTTGTCGACCTAGACCATACTTTTGCAAAGCATCTGATATCCGTTTTAGAAAAGAGTAGGAGACACCTTCGATCGAAGGAGATATCGATACTGAGGGTACAGTGGTCAATGCGAGGAGCCGAGGAGGCTACATGGGAGACGGAGGATAGTATCCGGAGGAACTATCCCGTGTTTTACGCAGGTTTAGAGACACCGATAGGACGGCCGGGTTAGTCCTGAGCTTTTTCCTTAATTATTACCTATGTGCTTGTGATGTGATATATGACGTGTGTGCTACTTATGTGTATATGTGATTACCTCGTGATGTGTTGTTATGGTTATGAGAGTGACGTTGGGTTTGAGATCGATAGTTAGCTTTACAAGTTCCTTGCGTTTCTAGAGTGTGCAGTTTGCGATTACCTTTAACAAGTTTCGGGACGAAACTCATTTTTAGGGGGGTTAGTTGTAACATCAGGAAACTTTATTCCGGGTGTCGAGACGTTTCCGAACTTCCCGCGTCGGCGGCCTAATTTTCCCGCAGGCACGAGTGCTGAGCATCGGGATTTGTTTCCCAAAATCCTGCGCTAACCCCTCGTTCCCCTTAATCCGCTTTTGGACCTTTCGTTTCCAGCTGAGGTGACAAGGGGTCAGCTGACCCCTTGTTTCCCTCCCACCTTTTCAGCTTTGTGGATCTCTCTCTCTCTCCTCTTCCAAATCTCTCTCACGTTATTCATTCTTTCCCTCCACTCTCTCTTGTGCTCTTCCTCTCTTCCCTTGGATATTTGCTTGTGGATGAGCTGTAGTGAAGAAGGATCTCAGTGGTTGGTAAGTCTTCCCCTTCTTTCCCCTTCTCTTTCCTTATCGAATATCCTTTCCTTCCTTCCCCTTCATCCATGGCCATGGATGGAGCTCTTAAGGAAGCTTTTCCTTAGATCCGTTGCATGTGTGTGTTTTTGGCTCAATAAGGTCGTGGAGAGGAGCCTAAGATCATAGGTTGGTGTTTGGAGAAGGCCCAGCAAGAAGAGGAAGACATTGGAGCTAAGGATCCATAGTCCCAAACGAAGAAGACGACTTTCTACTGCTCAAACCAAGGGGGCGGAACTTCAGAGGCACGGGGGCGGAACAGAGCCACCGCAGGGGCGGCCACCAAGCGCAGGGGCGGCTCCAGGTTTCGCTGGGACGGTGACAACTTTCCGTCGGGAGCGCCAGCTTGCTTCCGCGGATGCGTTTTCTTCACCGGTAGGCTTCCCCCTCCCTTCCTCTTCGTTCCTTCCTTAGCCTTATGGTCATTCATAGTTAGAAGCACGCTTAAGGTGGACCTAGGACTCATGTGAATGCCATCTAGTGGTTGCTATCCTTGGAGCCCTTATGGCTTCATGTGATTCTTGATCTTAAGTTGTCTAAGCATGTTTGATCTTTTTAAGCTTGATTGGCTCTCCTAGACTGTTGTTGATGATCATGTGAGCTATATGTTGTTGTGAGTTTCCTTTGCTTGTTGAGAGTGTTATGAGTACCATGTATCCTAGGATGCCTTCCTAATTTGAGAGTTGGGTGATCTTGCTTAGATCACTAGAGTGAAGTCTAAGACTTCTAAAGTGTGAGCTTGTGTTGATGAGTGTATTCTTGTATGAGCAGGTTGTGTGCTTCCTCTCTAAGGAAGCTAGAGTGTTGTGAGTTGAGAGACGAGGTAAGTCTTCGGACTTACTTAGCCGTATTTGATGTATTAGATTCATTGTGTGTTTGGTGGTGTGATTTATTGCTTTCGTTATATCAACTAAACTAGTAATAGGGTCACCGACCTTATATTATTTTAGCCCAACTGTATGATAACAGGCGGTGACATCATTTGCCTAGTTATTGGCGACTATCCCGTGCTGGTTAGACGATCGGAGGCATCCGTACCGTTCCATGCCGGTAAGTAGGGACCGAGGCGGGACCACGGTGGTCCCGTGTCACAAACCTAAGTTGAATTTGAACGGGATACGACCTAATAAATCAAGATAATAAACCAGACTTGTTTGTTGAGCATGATTATGTGATGTTATGATGTATGAGTGTGTATGTGCCCTCACCATGTCTCTAATTCTTCGAACTGAGCTAACGGTTTTAAACCGCTTGTGTAGATTCCCCGCAGGTTAGGGACGCCGCCGAGTGTGGTTGAGGAGTGGACAACCGAGGGCCACCGTACATTATAGGACGGGGGCGGTTTTGGGATTATTATCATTATTATTGTTATGTTGGATTATGGATTGATGTACGTTTTTCGGATTTATATTTTGGGAGTTTTTGTGTCGTTTCGAGGACTCGGCTGAGTTTCCACATTGTATCCTTTACTTTTCAGTCTTGCATACATTACAAACGTTTTGACTCGGATGAGTTTTTGTGCCGTTTTGGGAGTTTATGTTTTGGGAGTTTTTGTGGACGACTCTTTAGAACTAGTTGCGTGTGGTTACAAAGTTTTATTAGATCGACTTGGAGTCGAGATGTCCCAAAATTTGGGTGGTGAGAGGAAAGGACCTTTGTAAGGCGGCATTTAGGGACGATATTGTTACTACAAGTGTAGTGAAGCCATTTGCGATCACAAGTGAGATTGATGAGTTTGAGTTTACACAAATGAGTATCCATCAGTTTTCGGAATCGAGCTACAATGAAGTTGCGCAATTTGTGACGTTTCAAGAGGTTCCAAGGTGGACCCCAACCTAAGGATTTTTATGACAGTTATGATGCATGAGTTGCACACGAATGATTCTTATTGTCAGATTTGACGATGCCTTGTTGTACTCTCAGAATTGAGAGGAATGAGCTTGACATGGGATGACAAGGATACCGGTTATGTAAGATAAGAGGATAACATAGTTATCTAGGCGTGTTGGGATGTCCGAGGTGAACTCCTAAGAGACATAGCACGTTGTGGATATCCAATAGACCGGATGAGAACGAGGTGATAGTTTCGGTAATACCTTCAAAGTATGTGGAGGATATAAGAAGATTATAAGTTGGTGGGTCATAACCGCCGAGTTGCGAGATGGTTTTGAAATTTTCTTCCCTTTTAAAGAAGTCAATTAGATCGTGGGATCCGAGACGAGTCTGTTGACCTTTAATAGAAGCACAAGAGGTGGGTGACCTCATGTCCGTTTTCTTTGGCACACACATGGAAGTCAACGGATTGTATGACATTGTGGACACATCCCAGCAGGGCTTAGGGTGCATATGAAGTAACTAGAGAGGTTTTGTGTGTACATGGACAATTGTGGGTATGTAAGAGGAATGACCGATTAACGGTCGAAAGTTAGGCACTTTAGGGCGCGTGCATATGTTGATGTTGGTTTGGCTACAAATTAACATGCAAGGCATGTATGAACAATAAGAGTATGATACGACTATGTATACTCACTCAGAAAGAGTTGAGTACCCGGTAGAAGCAATGGCTAGGGATGGTTAAGGACTTTTGTCGTGGATGATCTTTGAATGGATTTGAGAAAGATCCGGGACAGAAGGTTTGGAGGAGAAACCCCATAGTTACCTTTATGGGTTTATGGTTTGTTAAGATCATGGCAATGGTAAGAGGTATCCGGTTTAGGATGTTCACATTAGCGAGACGGGCTTAAGGCCGATGTGGCTAAGTACATATCCCTTATGTGAACAACTGTCAGGTCAAGTTGAGCACCATAAGATGAGAAAGAAGACTTCATCCACCGCGAGTTATACAGTGTGAGTGGTAAGATACATAGAGAGAGGTTATTACCGGTTTGAAACCATGTGATAGTAGTGACGAGCTTGGGTCGTATGGACCAACCGGTGAGGACAACGTGTTTTTACACCTTATTGGGAAATAGGACCGATGAGTCGGCTAGTTGTGAAGTCCGCCAAGTGATAGAAAGATTATTTTGGATACCGAATATCGTAATCTCGGATCAAGATGGAAGATGCATCTCGGGACGGTTGGGCAGCAGGATCGTGCCAAGTAGCAGACCATATGTCTTATATGACAGTTCCACCTCCCCTTCGGTCGAGTTTTTGTTTATGACAGTCGAGACGTACCATAGTGATGCGCTTTTTCCAAGCAATTTATGGACGGAAGTGTAGTGCCTGATCATGTTGGAAATTGGTTAATTTATGTAAATATAGCCTTGAGCAGATACGGGACGACCTCGCTCGAGTAGCGGTGGTCCAAAAGCGGATGATATACAAGCTAACTCGCTGGAAAGTATTTACAGAAAAGAGGTACGACCTCTTGGGTTCGGATATGAGACGAGTCGAGTTACGAGTATCACGGACGCGAGGTATCATACGTGTTGTAATTAGAAAGGAGTTGGGTTCAAATATATCGGATCTTTTAAGAAATCTTAGCGCGAGTTGGGAAGTGATTTACCCGTTGGCATGGCCACCGAGAGTGGAGAATGTTCACAAGGTTTCAGATGTGACGATCGACGGAATACATGTATGGCTCGAGATATGATTCTAGTAGTGATGAACTAGTGGTAGACGAGGAGCCAATGAAGGTTCAAAGAAGACATGAGATAGTATCTTTATTGGAGTCTTTACGATGATCTAGTTGCATCGAGTTGGATGATGGGTTAGATTTTTATGTGCAGGTGCGAGTTTATGTGTTTTTTTTTTCCGAGTGGGAATGTGTTGTATGATTGGTTAGCTTTTGACTTATTATGCGAGTATGTGTGTAGGCCTTGCAAGGTCTTGACGCGGTTACACGAGTGTGTGATGGTTATCGATTAGGTAGTTTGCACGTTACGTTTTGAGTGGTCACCGAGTTAGTTATGCCGAGTTTTCTGCATTAGCAAGTTTTGGGAAGAAACTTGATTTTATGGGGGTTAGTTGTAACATCGGGAATTTTTATTCCGGGTTGTGAGCCAGATACCGAGCTTCCCGCATGCGTGGCTAAATTTGCCCGCACGCACGAGACATTGAGTAACGGGATTTTTTCCAAAATTCCGTCACGACCCCTCGTTATCTCACTTTGCTTTTGACCCCTCGTTATTGGTGTGATGGGATTCTTGACCCCTCATTTTCTATTTTGATGGGCAACCATCCTTCCCTCTCTCTCCTCCCATTTCACTCTCACGTGACTCTCTCCCCCTTTCTTCTTCCTTCCCTTCTCTTGTTATTTTCTCCCATGGTGATGCTTCTTCACCTTCTCCCTCTTGTGTGTTAGTTGCTCATTCTAGAGTTAGAGTGGAACAAACGTTTCGAGCTGCACTAGGTATGATCCACATCCCCTTCCTCCTCCATCTTATTCTTCTTCCTTGAGCTTCGATGGTGGAAGCCATGGATCCTTATTATTCTCCTTTTGGCTTGTATGTGAGTGGATCGAGTTTAGATTGATTGTATGAGTGTGGATCCAAGTGGTGGATGTTCTGGAGCTAAGCAAGTAAGCTAGGAGGCCATGGCACATCAAAGATCGTCAAAGAAGCCATCGAAGATTGCCCTTTGGAGTTCGACCGCACCCGCGGCTGGACAGCGCCCCGGGGGTAGTCACTGCACTGAGCCGCAGGGGTGACCCAGTGAGCCGCAGGGGTGGCCCCTGGCTCTGTCAACCCTCCCTTGCGGTCTTCTTCTTTGTTTTGCAGGCTTTCTTCCTTCTTCCGCACCCGTTCCTTTTCTTGGTGAGTTCTTGTAACACCCCGACTCTGCGGAACTAGGATGCCACATTGGGCTAGGATCTCACAATGGATCCTGACCCTAACCTGACAACAAGTTCACTGGACTTTAAACCATGGCACTGACAGATATAAAACAAATGCATAAAACTGTATAAACTGTACAACCAAAAGGTAACAACATAATAGCCGAGTATATAAAACAACATCCTTACACAGGAGGTAACAAAAGATCATCCTCACGCGGGAGGGAAACATAGAAACCCCGAAAGACCACAACCATCCTATGTACGAGAGTTCCTCGACATGCCACCCTAGTAGATCACTCAGCAGCACACCTATCTTGTAGGGCATCTACAACATGGTAATAAACCATTAGCTAACCATACATATATGAGGTAATGTATAACCACAAACATAATCATGGAAAGATAAACACATCAACATGCTATCACACATTTACCCATTAATCATCTTTATATAATAATCATTCACTCAAATCGTGTATATATAGATAGATGAAAGTATGTGACACAAGGACCGATACATCCTCGCCTCTGACCGATACATCCACAACACTTCTCAAACCGTATCCAGCCAGGCCCTCCTTTTGAACCGGTATCACAGAATAGAGGGTATCGGTCACACAATCCGTGTACCCTATGGGACTGGATTGCGCCCTTCCTGTAAAGCCAGTCTAGCGTGACATCAAAAAACCTCTCAAACTCCACAGCGGGATGAAAGGGAAGGGTTATCACAATAACACAACGGGGTAATCAATAAAACATAGGTCGGTATAAACGACATCTCATGCTATCATAGCAAACATATAACACCACACCACTCATGCAAACACCAAATATTGGGATGGTAGCTAATTAAGTCATACGGAGATACCTCAGCCTTGTACAAAGCTCAACCAGAATCAACCTCCACTCCTGAGAGAGGGACACAACCTAATAACAAGGCATAGAAAGATATCAACCTCTATTCATGAAAGGGGTCACACCTAGACCCAAGGAATCCATAGGATCATCCTCAAGCTAACCTCACAACCTAGTAAACCTCAAAAGCCATACATGGCATAAACCGATCATAACCTCATAAAAACACCTCCTTACACATCTAGCATGAACCTATACACCCACACTAGGAAAGGAGGGAACAAAGGCATCCTAAAGCAAGCCTAGAAGCAACACACACCTGCAGAACCAAGTGGAAACACCAGCTGGTGCAGTTGGCCGCAGGGGTGGCTAGGAGGTGCCGTAGGGGCGGCTCAATGCCAGCGTTGATGCGGCTGCATGGGGCGCAGGGGCGGCTGGACAACAGAGGACACCAATTTAGCCCCTTCTTCACTTCTTCCTTCCATTCCTTCACTCCTTCGACCAACACACATATATACAGAAACATACATATATATACATAAACATATGCCAATCATGGCTGGAACAAGATCCAATCTAAGAGGATCTAAGCTAGAAGAAAAGAAGATGGAAGAGTGAAGAAATAAAGGAAGGAAGCCATGAAAGCTTACCAAGCTGAACCTATATCAAGCAGAACTCTCACCAAAACCTTCAAGCTGGCTCAACAAGGCACACCAAGATCAACCATCAACAATCGGCAACCAAGCCAAGCATAAGATCTCAAACTCACACAAAACTCAACCAAGCTCAAGAAGAGATCCAAAGGAATAAGAGAGAAGAAGAACGTAGGGAGAGAGATGGAGCTGCAACTGAAGAACCCTCATCAAAAGGAGAGAGAAGAAGCTTATAAAGGGAGGAAAAGGGTAAAGTACGGGTCAAAGGATAAACAAAGACGGTTGCAGCCACACAGAGCCGCAGGGTAGGACCCTGTGAGGCGCAGGTGCAGACCAGGAAAACCGCAGGGGCGGCCACTGGGTCATGCAGGGGCGGCCACTGGTCACGCAGGGGAGGTCAAGGCTAAAACCAAGTCCTCAGCTCACACTCTCAGCAACTTAGCAACTACGCTCTTACAATTCCCTCCCTTGTGTATATGTTCTTAATTGATCTTAGAGAGTGTTGATGTTAGAAGCATGCTAGGTTGGACCCCTAGGATAGTGGTGAATGACATGTAGTGGCTTTTGGGACCTTAGACGAGTGTGTGATATTTTCGAAATGTTCTAAGGATTGATGTTGCATGTTTTTGAGTTGGTTCTTAGGATAAGAATTGGTTGTTCCTTGTGAGGCTTGTGAGTTTGAGATTGTAAGTTTATAGTTGTGAGGTTGTGGGCTAGGATATTCTTATCCTAGCGTAGAGTGGTTACCGTTGAGTTGTTGAGACTAGGCATGCTTAGCCTAGTTTGTGTTAAGGGTCGGGACCCATTGTGAGGTCTCGCCCGTGGCACCCCGAGTCCCGCGGATTCGGGGTGTTACAACATCTATTTTAAGATGTAATTAGCTGTGTTAACACCTTCAGCACAAAAGCTTTTTGGTAAACAATTTTCTAAACACATAGACCTAGACATGTCCTCCAGGATGTGATTCTTACGTTCCACGACCCCGCTTTGTTGAGATGATCTAGGAGCTACAAATTTGTTTGAAATACCATATTTTGCACAAAACAAATCAAACTTGAGTTGGCCAAATTCTCTCCCATGATCACTTCGAATGGATCAACAAGGAGAGTCTGATGTGGGACCATCTCAAACATAAGGACCAGTTACACGTTCAAAGGATAAGGCATTGAAGAACAAACCAACAACACCTTCACCTTCTTCGGATTCAGTTATGGATGGAGCGGTCACAAGGTCAATAGTAAAGGCGATACAAGGTGAAGTTATGGACATAGTTATGACATGTACTCTCAAGGAAACTCTCCTCACCCTCAAGAGTTCCTTGGTGATGTTATTGACTGTTATAGAACAGCCAAGCCACGACCAAGAAGATCCACTAAGCAAGGAATAAGGATAAGATCAAGGAAGAGTCTCAGAAAAGGAAAATCAACCGATTTTCCATAAAAATTGACCGATTTTCCTGTAGGAAAATTCGACCAATTTCATTTCTCGATTTCCTTCACTGAGACGAGTTTTGCAAAGATGTGGCCATGATCTTCTGTCTTTTTGCAATTCTATATTGTTATGATTCCTTAAAGCTCTCAGACTATCCTAAGGGATAATTTAGATTTTAACTCTCTAGATTTTATATTATATATATCTTAAAGATATCTTTGCAAGATTATCTTTAAATATATTTTTTCTAGTTTTTTCAAGATTAGTCTCCCTTATAAATAGCCTTAGTGGGGGACATTGTTTAGTAGATTAGAATGGATATTTTCCACAAATTGTGAGACTTGCAGCTTCACTTACGACGTTTGTATTTTATTCATTAATCGTTCAATCGATAAAGAGAGTTTTTGATTGAATTGTATGTGAAGTCCTTGCTAGATTGTGCTTGTGTGTGTTAATCTTATTGAAAGTTGGTGCTTGTGGTCAATACTAGTCACTCCTTATGCTTGTCTTAATTAGAAGACTTGTGTAAGGTTAAAGAAGTGCGGGCTAAGGTAATCTTCTCATTGTACGATTTTGCACATCATTGGTCAAGGTTCTTTTGCGAAACTATCTTAGTTTATATCTTCCTATATTTGTTCCATTTATCATTTCATAATCATTTTTTTATCTTTCCATCTCATTCACTAATTCGTATTCTGAATTTGTCGAAAAATCGACCTATTCATGAGGAAAATCGGCCGATTTTCCCTATATAACAACCCGGTTGAAAACTCCACCTTGATTTTAACGTATTACAAGTGTTGATGATGGAAGATTTAAACACAAATGTAATAGTTTGATACACTAACAATGTATTGATTATATTCTCGAGATGCTCGGTTGGTTTGAATTTAGTGCAGGACTTATCAAAGATTTCAAAGGCCTTGATATGGACTTCAAGGGCCTTGAAATATTATTCAAGGACACAAGGAAGATAGTGTTATACATAGGGACGATCTCAAAGGCCTTGAAGAGATATTGTTGGACGAAACAAGAATTCAAATTACAAAGAAGATTTTCCAGGAAAGATTTGCTCAACAGAAAGATTTCAATGAAGATCTTTTTCAACCGAATATTAGAAGATCTTTTCAGAAGATTTTCTCAAACCGAAAAGCATCAAGATCTCTTCTCGTTCGGTTATACAGAAAACAAGAGGATTAAGGAGTTGAGGAATTAACGTGTTCTCAAGCGATCAAGATCTATAACGTCTACCTCATCTCGAAACAGGAAGCGATCTTCATGGAGAAGAAGATTCATCTTCAAACGGTCATCTTTCCAACGGCTAGAAGACCTCTCCATAGAAGAGTATAAATGAAGATAGTGATTGAAGGTGAAGGGTAGAAGATTACACGGAAACATCTTTACGCCTTCAAGCAACCTAAATATCTTCATTTGATTCATTTTTTTTCTTTCTCTCTTTTTCTAAAAAGCTTTATCCCCTTAGAGAGAGATAAAACACAAGAGCTCCATTGGAAGATCTAAATAGTGTTATACTACAGTGTGTGTAACTTTGCGAAGTAACTAGGCTATTATAGCTAGTTGAAGAGTTTGAGCTAAAACGTAGCATTGGCTACACTGAGAGAAGAAGGGGATTTCTTCTAGTTTATATCTAGGACTCTTTGAAGCTGATAATAGATAGTTAGATCCTAAGGCTATACCCTGGGACGGAGAGTAGGCTATTTAGAGCCGATTTTCGTAAACATATCCTCGTGTCGATCTTTTACATTCCGCACTATATCTTGCTATTGTGACTAACTTTGTTTTGCAGGAGCACGAAGTCAAGGCCCTTGAAAGTTGTTTTAAAGTCCTTGAAATCAAAGTTTCACAAAGAGCTCAGATCTACATCAAGGCCCTTGAAAGGAGTTTCAAGGCCTTGAGATTTGGTTTGCGAAAAGTTCTCATACTCTATTCAGCCCCCTTCAAGAGTATATTTTAACCTTTTTATTTCACCTACCGTTTCTTCACCAGTTTTTATCCAAGTTAAAGACTTTTAATCTAGATCGGGAAACTACAGCTTATCCCCGCATCAGTTTCGAATGGATGTAAAATGTTCTTTTCTAATGGATGTATAATGTGCTTTTCTAAACGGCTTCTTAGAAGAAGAAGTCTACGTTGCTCAACCTCCTGGTTTTGAAAATGATGAATATTCAGATCATCTTTTTAAACTAGACAAAGCTCTTTACGGTCTTTAGCAAGCTCCTCGAGCTTGGTATGAAAGATTGTCTAAATATATTCTTGAAAACAAATTCAAAAGAGGATTGATTGATAAAACATTATTTATCAAAACCACAGGCAGCGACATTCTTGTACTACAAATCTATATTGATGATATATTATTCGGTGCTACTAATGATTCCCTTTGCAAGGAATTTTAACATATTATATGCAGGGAATTTGAAATGAGCTTAATGGGAGAGCTAAATTTCTTTCTTGGACTTCATGTTTCACAAGAGAAGTAAGGAATTTTTCTTAATCAAAGCAAGTATACTAAAGACTTGCTTAAGAAGTAAAAAATGGATCAATCCAAGGTTGCAAAGACTCCTATGAGTTCAACACTTTCGCTAGATCATGACAAGAAAGGCAAAAGTGTAGTACAAAAGGAGTATCGAGGTATGATCGGATCATTGTTGTATCTAACTGCTAGTCGTCCTAACATTATGTTTAGCGTGTGCATGTGTGCAAGATTTTAAGCTAATCCTAAAGAGTCAAAGTTGATAGCTGTGAAAAGAATATGTCGGTATCTCAATGGCACTAAGGATCTAGGGTTATGGTACCCACGTCAAAGTTCGGTTCATATTGTTGGCTATTCAGATGCAGACTTTGCAGGTTATAAGGTCGATAGAAAAAGTACTTCTAAATATTGCCAATTCTTAGGGTCATCCCTAATCAGTTGGCACTCCAAGAAGTAAAATTTTGTTGCCCTATCTACAGCTGAAGCTGAATATATAGTTGCAGGAGCCTGTTGTGCACATATTCTTTGGATTGTTCAACAACTTCGTGATCTTGGTTTTGACTTGAAAGGTATTCCTATAAAATGTGATAATACTAGTGCTATTTCGATAACCAAAAATCCGGTGCAACATTCAAGGACTAGGCATATTAATGTAAGACATCACTTCATACGTGATCATGTTGAGAAAGGTGTTGTTTTGATCTCTTTTATATCAACTAACTTGCAGCTTGCAGATATCTTTACCAAGCCTCTTCCTGAGGAAAATTTTAATTTTATTAGATTGGAGTTTGGTATGTTGAACAAGGAAGCATTAACGTAGGGGGAGTAAACAAGTTTATTTGTTCCTACGCATGCAGCCCATTTGATGTTTTCAAGGGCCTTGAAATGAAATTCAATGGCCTTGAAATATTTTAAAAGGGTATATAAATTTTACGGATCTTTTAAGAATAAATATCTTTTAGAAATTTTAATTCTTAAAATCTTTTTCTTATGAGTCTTTTGTATGAAAGTTTGAAAAAGATTTGTTGTTGTTTTATTGGTATTTAAAATTGATCTTTTAAAAACTTGATTTTCTCAAGATCTTGTTATATCACTGTTAAAAAGGACCTATTTTTTCTATCTTTTTCATTATTTCACATAAACCCTATTCCAAAATCCCTTGTTTTCTCTCTCAAACTTCCCTCATGGCACCCAGAAGCAAGAAATCCGCTCCTCAAGGTCCCAAAAAGAAAGGTGTTCAGAGCCCCTCAATTGCTAAAGAAGAAATACTCTCAGTGGATTTGGATACATCTTAGACAACTATTCTTCCCTCATCATGGTTCATAAATTTTCAAGATTCTGGATCTTGACTTTGATGGTTTTCACAATCGACCGCTCTGTATGTGTGATCTGGTGGACACTGAATTTCTCGATACTCTTAAGATTCCATGCATAGACAAGCTCAAGAGTTAGATTATCTGGAAGGTTCTAAATGTTCGCTCCAAACGGTGTGTGCAAGCTTTAAATTTATAACCCTGGACTTAAGCTTAAAACAAGGATGCGAACCCGCAGTGTACGGGTCAATCGTAGTAAAAGCAAGAAAATTCCAGGGGTCGATCACAGGGACTTGGTGAAACAAAGTCAACACGGTATGCTAACGTTAATGCTAACCACAAGAGCAAATTAACACAATCAAAGATGAATAAGATGTCAAATAAAGCAAACATGCAATTCTAGGGATTAAAGCATCTAGTTGTGGTTCCAACTCAAGATCTATAGATAAGCGGACAAAGCTGAGATTTTTGCGTGGGGAAGGTGTTTCTAAAGTGGAGTAGATCACCGGGTAAGTCTCACTACACACTAATCCTAAACCATAACTCCTATTACCGGGTAAGTCTCAAGGAATCAAGATAAAGAATTATAACCTCAAACTAACACACCACCTAAGGATATAGAATTAACCGTTACCGGGTAAGTCTCAGGCTAACTCACAAAGATGGGATGGAAGCACACTCAAACCCCAATAAAGGATAAACCTTTATTACCTACACTTATGATCGTTGGTACACAAACTAAGGAATTACCGGGTAAGTCTCATCCTAAGCTTGCTTTGACCCAGAAAGGTATAATAAGAATAGGATTTGGCAAACTCTAACACTCAACTCTCAGTTAAGGTCGGATAAGTCACCTCGGTCAGAAGAATTCCACCCCGGCCGAGATGTTCATCAACCGAACGAGGTGCTTAGGGTTAAGGTTAAAGACTCGAACTTTCAGGATCCTACTGGAATCTAAGATTATTCTATCATTGTTTTTCCCACAACCTTCAGCCAATCACCCTAGAATCACACAAGGAAATTAGCCACTCATCATCAAAATGAAAGTATTAAACATATGGGAAGAAGGTGAATATTTGAACAAAGAAGAATTTAATGAAAACACTTCAATAACTGAATCAAATATCACAAACAAAAGCGTTCCTTGGATAGCAATCCAACAAGACAAGACAATCAATGAGGGAATTGAAGATAATCTTACAAAACCCTTCAAAAAGCTATAAAGCTATAGTCTTCAATCTTCCTTCAACCTTCAAAAAGGTTCTTCAAATCTCTCCCAAATTGGAGTAGCTGCTTCCTGCGTCGTATGCGAGATTTAATCGATGTATGCAGCCTGTAAGCGGATCTCTGATTTGTGGAAAATCCAACCCTTTTTATAGGAAAATAAACCTCCAAAGATAATAAATCTTAAGAAGATATTATCCCATAAATATAGGTAAAATATATGATTCTGCATATCTCCTTCCTTCTAGAAGCTCAACCCAAAAATATAAGATCACTTTCCAATTTTAAAAGATCTCAGCCAAGAATAAAATATTCTCGCCGCGTCCTAGGTATTCGCCTCGGTCGAGTCGGCGTCTCTGGATCGCCTCGGTCGAGATGAATCTCTGGTCAACCGAGGTGACTCATAACTGAATGTAGAATCTCTCAAAACTGGTCCAAAGTAAATCTTTAATCCATGGCTATGCTTCCTGAATGATTCCTTTTTGCTCCTCAATGTAGCTCCAAATGACTCTTGACTCCTTTTGCTCCTTTTTGATGCAAAACGTACCATATTACCTGCAATTACAACGAAACTAGGTGTAGACCTCGATTCTCGCAAAGGTAGATGAAATGGTAGTAAAATCACATAATGCACATACAAACATGCAGATTATGAAAGATAAAACGTCCAAACAAACCCCAAAATATGTACTATAATTCATGCTATCAAAATAACCCATACTTAGCCCTTGCTTGTCCCTAAGCAAGTTCCTCATATAGAAATCAAGATAGAATGGATTATAAGTCAAGAAAATCAATGAAAAGTCCTTCAAAAACATTTTATGGTGTGCAACTATCATAGATCACTCTAAGAGATTACTTCCTGGAATTTAAAAACTCAATATGATCAAAACATTTTATAAATATAGGAAAGTTGTTCATCTTTGCATAAAATCATAGAATGCATAACAAATCATAATTATCAAAATTAATCATGTATAATCCGATTTAAACCGCTAAGTCAATCAACAAGCTCAAGGTCTCAAGGGCTTCCCAAAAGAAAGGTCAAGAAACGTGTAGGGTAGGGATGTATGTAAGGTAATGTGGTGCTAGAATCCGGGAAAAGGATGTACTTCACTTTGACTTTCAACATCTTCCACCAATAAGCCTTGCTTATTTCACACTTTTTCTTTTACTTTACTTTTTGGGATGCATGGACAGAGGTGCACAATAACCGAAGCCTAGGAAATCAGCAATCATCAATTTCTTGAGATGCATCAAACCCTTGATGCACATACCATGACCCGTTAGGAATATCGCTCAATCCGACTTTGGCAAGACACAAACACCCGGCTATGTGAATGGTGCCGAGTTACTCATCTTCATGATTGACTTCCCCAAACCTATTATTGCTTTCTAACACTTTCACTTTCAGCCATCTTCAACTTTAACTTGCTTTCACCACTTTGCTTGCTTCCAAATTCCCGGATAGGTAAAGGGAGGCAAAATGTATATGAGGGGCTAAGCATGATCAAGAAGAAGAAGAAGAAGAATGAATTGCCTTGGTCTTTCCAAGAAGAATGTGAGAGAACTTATGTTGCGGTGTCAACCTTCAAATTCAACATAATTTGGATAAAAATAAAGTATTAAACATGCCAATAATTTCAAACAAAGCATTTAGCAACTTAAACATATTATAAAACCTTTCAAACACATAAAGGATTTAAAACCAGTTAGTAAACAAGATCTTCACTGAGATCATATCCAGATAAGTAACACAAAAATCGTTTTCGAAAACTCTCAGTTAACCCACCTCGGTCGAGATGTTCTTGGTTCAACCGAGGTGAAACACCTCGTTTTGCCAGAACTGTCCCGGTCGAGGTCGAAAAAAAAATTTTTTTTTTTTTTTAAAACCATATATTTTTCGGTTTCGACGTTTTTCTCAATCAAATAACCTGTAAGTATGCATGCAATCTCAGATAAACATATAAATGCAGAATGAAGCATAAATATGAAAATATCCGGTCAATAAAATACATCATAAGTCAAATAATACATCGAAGTCATCATGAAGTCAAGTAATACATCAACTACCCCATACTTGAGACACACTGTCCCAGTGGGTATAATAAAAGTCTGAATAAAAGAGGACTCACCGGATAAAGAGCCGAACTGCATAAAAATAAATAAATAAAGCCTGCAGCTCCTCAGTAGTCTCGATCCGGTGGTGGTGGTGGAATGTAGGGGAACTGAGTAGGGTCATAGGGATAGCCCATGACATGCTGGAACTGTAGCTGAGCCATCATGTGCTAATGATGTTGCCGCTCCTGCATCTCCCGGATATCCAAAGAAAGTGCAGCATAAGAGTCGATAACCTGATCCGTCAGGTCATCGATCCGTCGGTGTGCTGCTCTGTCCCTAACTCTCTGTCTCCTGCGCCTAGCGGGCTTGACTGGAGAAGTCTCAGCTGGCGTTGGCTCAGTATCCTCCTCATCCTCATCTAGATCAATAATGGGAGGCGCGCTCGTCCCAGCAGTATCTGTCCCTATGTCCATCGGGACGCCGCCTCCTCTCTCATCGACAGTCTCGTCATCGTCATCCTCATCAGCCTCCTCAGCCTCCTCTGCAGCTGCAGCAGCGGCAGCTGCTCCCTCTCTATAGTCCTCCATCAGCGGGACCCATGCTGCCTGCCAGAAATGCGGGTCGGCGACAGAGAACTGTGCAGACCATCTGATGCCCTGAGGCGCTGTCCGCTCCCATGGCATGGCAACGTAAGGTGTAGTCAGTCCACGGGGAACAAGAATCTGCCGCGTAATCATCTCCTGCAGACCCAGCGGCTTCGCAGCCGCCGCTAACGTGCAAACACTGAGGTCCATCCCGTGGTATGTGGCGATGTGGGTGACTAGACCTCCACAGCAGATGTCTCCCTTCGCCTTGGCCTTGATCCTGTGCAGATCCTCTGCCAGGAGCAAGCCAAAGTCCGGGAAGCCGCCTGTAACCATGCAGTATAAAGAGAAGAGCTCCCCCTGTCTGATCTTCTGGGGCGTCTCAGTACGCGCCAGAAGCATCTCACTGAAGATCCGGTGGGCGAGTCTGAAGGCCGGGTGAAAGATGACCTTCTCCCTGGAATCACCAGGGCGCCATCTGTCTGCATGAGTGGTAATGTGGGCTATCTGTCCCCAAAACTCCCTAGCTACGGACCGGGAGGGAAAGTCTACAGCGGTAGGGGCAGGAAAGCTAAAGATCTCTCTCCAAATCTCTAATGGGACTAAGAAGTTCCGGCCCATCAGCCGGTACTTCACAGATCCCTCTGTGGGAAGGTAGGAGAAGGAACTGACGAACTCGAGGGTAGGCTCGAGGTAGGCTGGGGCTCGGATCTCAGAAAACTGATCCAGCCCGACTGTGGCGATCATCCTCCTAAGGTCAGCATCTAACCCTAGGCAGTCAAAAGCGGACACATCCAGAAACCGCGGTACGATGACTGGACGTCCAGCTATCCTCTCATAATCTACCCGGCATCTCTCGTGGATAACCGGGCGGTAGGGACGGGAAGAAGAAGGAGAAGGGGAGGGTGAGGATCTGTCTCTCAGGGCTAAACGGCGATCTGAACTCATCGTCACTAACACTCTGTCAGACCACCTCGGTTGACTGACAACCCTCAGAAATCACCTCGGTCGAGATGCAGTTCGACCGGACCGAGGCGTAGCAGTGTCGATTTCTATTCTCTGATTTTCAGTTCTTTTCCCCCTAAAATCACTACAATTGCTTCCTAAGGGGTACTTATGGATTTTCTCAGCGAAATCAAGGGCAACCAAAGCCCAATAAGCAGTAAACGAGGAGTTAGGGTTTTTCGAACGGTGGTTACCTCGTTTCGGTCGAAACACTCATATTTCTTGCAGATCTGTAGTTGCAATCGACTCTTCTACCCTTTAATCGCGTTTTGGAAGGAGAAATCGTCGAAAACGAGCGAGAAATGGAGGAGCGAGGTGCCTCTGTGCGCCGCGATCGAAATGGGTGAAAGTGAAAAGTAAAAAAAAAATTTTCTTCTTTTTATACTGTCACGAGATCTGCTGTCACCTCGGTCGAGATGGTCTCGACTGGACCGAGGTGGTACGGACCGAGGCGGTTCTGCAGAAACCCTAGTCGCCTCGGTTGCTTCAAGAATCAACTCGGTCGAGGTGTTCTGACAGTGACCGAGGTGCCTCTTTCTTCTCAGAATCTCGAACTTCTCTCTTTCCAGATGTGTTCCTTCCTGTTGTCTGTCCAGAACGCCAAAAACAAAACAAAGCAAAGCAAAAGCAAAAACTATCTAAGCTAGACTAGAAAACGGGAAAGAAAGCAATACCTTGGGTTGCCTCCCAAGAAGCGCTTGATTTAAGGTCGCTAGCTGGACCATGATGCGTCTCAAAGGAGGTAGGAGGTTCCCTCACCCCATACTTCACCTCCATCGTGGGGTGAAGTAAGTAGATCCATCAAACGCTCCAAGACATGCAAGTGCTCATCGGGGAATGAATCGTCTATGGGTGGGCTATCCGTTTCGCGGGAGGATTCCGGTAGCCGGCTGAGGTGATCCGCAACTGAATTCTCGGATCCCTTCTTATCGCGGATCTCTAGGTCAAACTCTTGAAGCAGGAGAATCCATCGAATAAGACGCGGCTTGGCATCTTTCTTAGCCATCAAGTAACGAATGGCTGCGTGGTCGGTGTAGACAATGACTTTCGCCCCTACTAGGTAGGAACGAAACTTCTCGAAAGCATATACAACCGCCAATAACTCCTTTTCGGTGGTAGCGTAGTGGCGTTGTGCTTCATCTAGCGTCTTGCTAGCATAGTAAATGGCGGTGGTCCGTCCATCCTTCTTCTGCCCAAGCACTGCTCCTACGGCTACATCGCTAGCGTCACACATGACCTCAAAGGGCAAGGTCCAATCAGGAGGCTGGATAATGGGAGCGGAGATCAACGCTTCCTTAATCCTGTAAAAAGCATCAAGACACTCCTGCGAAAACTCAAAAACAACATCTTTATTCAAGAGGTTAGTTAGAGGTTTAGAAATCTTGGAGAAGTCCTTGATGAACCTCCTATAGAAACCTGCATGCCCGAGAAAACTCCTCACACCCTTAACAGAACAAGGAGGAGGGAGTTTCTCAATAGTCTCGATCTTACCTCGATCGACCTCAATACCTCGATTAGAAACGAGGTGTCCTAGCACAATGCCTTCATTAACCATAAAATGACACTTCTCCCAACTCAAAACAAGGTTAGTGTCTTCACATCTTTTAAGCACTAGAGAAAGGTTAGATAGGCAATCATCAAAAGAGGAACCATATACAGAAAAATCATCCATAAATACCTCCATGATCTCCTCTATGTACTCGGAAAAGATAGCCATCATGCATCGCTGGAAGGTAGCTGGTGCATTGCACAATCCAAATGGCATCCTCCGATAGGCAAACGTCCCCCAAGGACATGTGAAAGTGGTCTTCTCCTGATCATCCGGATGGATAGGAATCTGGAAGAATCCACTATAGCCGTCCAAGTAGCAAAAGTGTGAATGTTGGGCCAACCGTTCGAGCATTTGATCAATGAAGGGAAGCGGAAAATGATCCTTCCTAGTAGCCGTGTTCAGCTTCCTATAGTCGATGCAAACTCTCCAGCCCGTAACGGTCCTCGTTGGGATCAACTCGTTGTTCTTATTCGTCACAACGGTCATCCCTCCTTTCTTCGGAACGACATGCACCGGGCTAACCCACTTGTTGTCCGAGATAGGATAAATAATACCTGCATCCAACAACTTAAGAACTTCCTTTTTCACAACCTCTTTCATGATCGGATTTAACCGTCTTTGAGGTTCCCGTGAAGTCTTATGATTATCCTCCATTAGAATTCTATGCATGCAGAAAGAAGGTTTAATGCCAATAAGATCATCCGTGGTGTACCCTATGGCTTTTCGATGCTTTCTCAGGACATGCATTAGCTTAGTTAACTCAGAATCGGAAAGGGAAGCACTAACAATAACGGGATAAGTAGAATCCGGCCCAAGAAAGATATACCTCAAGTGACTAGGGAGTTGTTTAAGCTCCACAACTGGGGGTGCTTTCTGAGAGGGATCTGTGCTTCCTCTTTCCAGTGGAGTGGTGTCAGAAACTGGACTCGATGCAGTCTCAGTTTGAATCGTCTCGCTGTCGACCTCGGTCGAGACGCAAACGCGTTGACCGAGGTGTTCTTCTGACGCCTCGCTCAGTCCAGAAAGTACCTCGGTCGAGGTGCTGCTACTGGGTCCGAGGCTGGAAATCGTCGTTTCCTGGATTAGCTTCTCAGTTTTGGCTCCTGGATCCTCTTCCAGTGCCTTCAAGCTCCGTATATCTGCATCACAAGAAGCATCTATACCTTCCTCCATTAAACTGAAGCTAATAACTCTTTCGAGTGGATCATTAATAAGGATAGAGCTCACCAATTCTCTTGATTCTTCTTCATCGTAGATGTTGAAGATATCATCAGTTAGTTGCTCCCCTTTCATGGCTGCAAGTAGCGCGAACTCCACCTCATCGCCGCCAACGTTGAATTTCAACTTGGCGTTCTTGCAATCCACATTGCAACCCGAAGTTGCTAGAAATGGCCTCCCGAGAATGATAGGAACAGGATAATCTGCGGGAATGTCAAGTACGACAAAGTCTATAGGTAGATAGAAGTTACCTAACTTGACCGGAACGTCCTCTAGAATGCCCACGGGATGGGTGATGGAGCGATCCGCCATGTAGAGTCGAAACTTGACCGGTTTGGGCTCTCCAAGACCGATCTTAGTGCATAGCTCCAGCGGGATGATGCTCACGCTGGCTCCTAGATCGCAAAGGGCTTCACAAGTGACATCCCCAACTTGAATGGGAATGCAAAATGAGCTGGGATCTCTCAACTTAGGTGGCATCTTCTCCTTCATGATCTTTATAAGTTCCGAGGACTTAGATGTCATCCTAACTTCACCAACATCCTCCAGCTTCCTCTTCCTTGATAGGATCTCCTTTAAGAACTTCCCATAGGCGGGCATACCTAAAATAGCATCAAGGAAAGGAATATTAATATGGAGCTTATTCATCAAGTCAAGGAACTTACCAAAGTGCTTGTCAAGATGTGCTCTGGCTCTGGACTGGGGGAATGGAAGTGGTGGTTTATATGCAGGAGGTGGAACATAAACTTCTGTCGTTCCTCCTACTTTCTGTTGCACCGCCTCGGTTGGCATCTCGGTCGAGGTGTTCTTCGACTGGATCTGGACCGAGGTGGTCTGCGTCGAGCGAGGCACTGGATCAGCGGTTTTGAGTCCACTCCTCGTCGTTATGGCCATGCACTGGCCCTTAGGGTTAGTTTCCGTCTTTGCTGGAAGCTTCCCTGGATCTCTTGGCGCTTCATTCGCCCTATTAGCAAGTTGTTGTTCCAAGGACTTTTGGGCCCTTGAAAATGAAGTCATAGAATTCTCCATAGCACTAAGCTTGATCAAGATTGCCTCCAGGACTGCGTCCTTCTTTTCCGGCTGAGACGAACTTGATCCTTGCCCTTGGCTCTTCAATGGAGTAGAAGAAGAAGAAGGAGGAGAGAGGAAAGGGTTAGAGGAATCATTAGAGTTGGAGTTTGAATGATTGTTACCGTTGTTTTGGTTATTCGCCCTCCAATTGTTGCTATTGGATCCTCTATTGTTGTTGTAGTTGTTGTTTCGGGGTCCGTTGTTGTTGTTGCGGTACCCGTTATTGTTGTTGTTGTTGTTCCTTTGCCCTTGCTCTTCCTTCTTAGTTTGAGCCATCAATAGCTCCTTCAATTGCTTCACGTCGTTCTTCAAGGACGTGAGTTGGTTGTTGTTGGGTTGAGTCTCTTGAAAGTTGACTCTTTTAACTCCACCTTCAGCTCCTTGGTGGGTGTATTTCTCCATGTGCAAGGCTTGCTTCTCAATGAAGTCCCAAGCCTCATCAACCGCCATGTCCATGAATGTACCGGCGGAGAGTAGTTGGAGATTGAACTGGGTGTTTCCGTCCAGCCCTTTGAAGTAGATCTCCAACAACTCGATCTTTGGAATCCCATGATGTGGGCAATCCAAAAGGATATCCTTGAACCGCTCCCATGATTTGGACAAGCTCTCCTTGTCCTTCATGATGAAAGCATTGATCTTCCCTCTCATTTCAGCAGTCTTTGAGGGGGGAAAGAATTTGGTCAAGAATTCCGTAGTCATCTCTTCCCATGTGCTGATTTTTCCTGCAGGAAGAGATTGATACCAAGTAAGAGCTCTATCTTTAAGAGAAAAGTAGAAAGGTCTTAGCTTGTAGTTGTTATTTTCAATTCTGGGAGGTCGCAAGGTCTCCATCAAGATCTCGTAGTTTTGAAGATGTTGATGCGGCGACTCCTTCTCCAGCCCTCCGAATTGACATTGGCGAATCATGGCTAGAACTTGCGGTCGAAGTTCGTAGTCATGGTCCGCTGGATCTCCTAGGTTCACTCCTGGACGCCTCAGCTGTTGATTAGGGTCCATCCTTTGACCTAGGGTTTGTGGAATTCCTGCAAGAAGAACATTTCGGACTGGCATCCGAAGTGGATGTACATCGGCCGGGGCGTCAGGTACTGGAATCTGCCTCGGTCGAGGATCAACTACTGGATCCTGCATCGGTCGAGGTAGAATCTGGTTCCGAATTGCTGCAATCTCAGCTTCGATTGCTGTAGTCCTGGCCTGATTCTCTTCTTTCTCTTGCCTTAGCTCTTCTTTACTGAGACGTAGCAGTTCCTGCGTCTCTCTCAACTGGGCCGCAAGATCGTGATCGTCTTGTTGGGCCATCTTCGCTTCTCTCAAGCGTCTCTTGTATGTCTTTTCTGGTTCGGGATCGTAAGGGACGATTTCCTTCCCAGTGCGGGTTCTTCGCATATACCTAAGAAAGAACCTGCGAAAGTCACTCAAGTAGAGTGGTTAGACAAAAAGGGGGCAAATGCCCCAAGAGCAAACCGTACCGGCTCGGTCTAGACCAAGTCCCCGGCAACGGCGCCAAAAACTTGTTCGCTCCAAACGGTGTGTGCAAGCTTTAAATTTATAACCCTAGACTTAAGCTTAAAACAAGGATGCGAACCCGCAGTGTACGGGTCAATCGTAGTAAAAGCAAGAAAATTCCAGGGGTCGATCACAGGGACTTGGTGAAACAAAGTCAACACGGTATGCTAACGTTAATGCTAACCACAAGAGCAAATTAACACAATCAAAGATGAATAAGATGTCAAATAAAGCAAACATGCAATTCTAGGGATTAAAGCATCTAGTTGTGGTTCCAACTCAAGATCTATAGATAAGCGGACAAAGCTGAGATTTTTGCGTGGGGAAGGTGTTTCTAAAGTGGAGTAGATCACCGGGTAAGTCTCACTACACACTAATCCTAAACCATAACTCCTATTACCGGGTAAGTTTCAAGGAATCAAGATAAAGAATTATAACCTCAAACTAACACACCACCTAAGGATATAGAATTAACCTTTACCGGGTAAGTCTCAGGCTAACTCACAAAGATGGGATGGAAGCACACTCAAACCCCAATAAAGGATAAACCTTTATTACCTACACTTATGATCGTTGGTACACAAACTAAGGAATTACCGGGTAAGTCTCATCCTAAGCTTGCTTTGACCCAGAAAGGTATAATAAGAATAGGATTTGGCAAACTCTAACACTCAACTCTCAGTTAAGGTCGGATAAGTCACCTCGGTCAGAAGAATTCCACCCCGGCCGAGATGTTCATCAACCGAACGAGGTGCTTAGGGTTAAGGTTAAAGACTCGAACTTTCAGGATCCTACTGGAATCTAAGATTATTCTATCATTGTTTTTCCCACAACCTTCAGCCAATCACCCTAGAATCACACAAAGAAATTAGCCACTCATCATCAAAATGAAAGTATTAAACATATGGGAAGAAGGTGAATATTTGAACAAAGAAGAATTTAATGAAAACACTTCAATAACTGAATCAAATATCACAAACAAAAGCGTTCCTTGGATAGCAATCCAACAAGACAAGACAATCAATGAGGGAATTGAAGATAATCTTACAAAACCCTTCAAAAAGCTATAAAGCTATAGTCTTCAATCTTCCTTCAACCTTCAAAAAGGTTCTTCAAATCTCTCCCAAATTGGAGTAGCTGTTTCCTGCGTCGTATGCGAGATTTAATCGATGTATGCAGCCTGTAAGCGGATCTCTGATTTGTGGAAAATCCAACCCTTTTTATAGGAAAATAAAACTCCAAAGATAATAAATCTTAAGAAGATATTATCCCATAAATATAGGTAAAATATATGATTCTGCATATCTCCTTCCTTCTAGAAGCTCAGCCCAAAAATATAAGATCACTTTCCAATTTTAAAAGATCTCAGCCAAGAATAAAATATTCTCGCCGCGTCCTAGGTATTCGCCTCGGTCGAGTCGGCGTCTCTGGATCGCCTCGGTCGAGATGAATCTCTGGTCAACCGAGGTGACTCATAACTGAATGTAGAATCTCTCAAAACTGGTCCAAAGTAAATCTTTAATCCATGGCTATGCTTCCTGAATGATTCCTTTTTGCTCCTCAATGTAGCTCCAAATGACTCTTGACTCCTTTTGCTCCTTTTTGATGCAAAACGTACCATATTACCTGCAATTACAACGAAACTAGGTGTAGACCTCGATTCTCGCAAAGGTAGATGAAATGGTAGTAAAATCACATAATGCACATACAAACATGCAGATTATGAAAGATAAAACGTCCAAACAAACCCCAAAATATGTACTATAATTCATGCTATCACTAAACCCTGGAGATTTTGCTTTTCCACGACTCACGAGACTATTCTATGTTAATCTCATCACAAAAAGGGACATAGGATGTATCACTCTTGAATTTTCAATTAAAGGTACTTTGTTTTCACTCACTTCTTCTATTTTAAGTGAGATATTTGAAATTCCTACCGATATTGTGTTCAATCAGCCTTCAAGATCAGGGAGTGTTCGTATGGCTAAGGAGAAATTTGTGGTATCAAATTCAACATCACGTCAACTTACTCATACCTTTCTAACCTTAGAGGCTAAAATAGTGTTTAATATGCTGGTTCGATGTATTGTTCCTCGTGCAAACTCAAGAGAACTGATGACTGATCAATCTATGGAACTAGTTCATCTGATTATGTCTGGTCAAGACATAGATGTACCCAATCCGATTCTCAACCATATGATACATTCTATCAATTCTAAGCAACCGATTCATCTTCCTTACGGAAACTTGTTGCCTAAGATCTTTGACTATTTTAAAATTGATACATCCTCTGAAGATCGACAGTCAACTTCTGGTAAAATTGATGAGACCTTCTTAGAAAGATTGGGAATTGAGAAAATCCTTGCTTGCACATGGACTTTAAAAGGAAAAGGAACTACTCAAATTCCAACTACAGAGGCTCAACCTTCTCCTACTCCAGAAATCAGGTTAGATGGTTGTGAAAAATAAATAGTATGTCTAAATCGTGAGTTATCTGATTTTCAGTTTGACACCAAGAGACGAATGGATACAAATTTCGAGCTGCTATCTACCATAAATGCTAAACTCAATAAAATGTATTTGATGAATGCTCTTACACTGACTACAATGGGAAGTATTTTGCCCGTGCCTGAAGATGTAGCTCAACATACTCAAGAGAATGTTGAGAATGTGCTGATGATTTGCAAAAGGCGTGTACAAAATAAATCAATTCTGTATCCAACTCATGTTGAGCCAATGTTTTTGCCAGCATTTGAGTATGAAGTAGTTAAGCAGAGAAGAGCTAAAGAAAAGAAGATACGGTTAGCAACTGAAATGGATGATTGGCGCTATAAGAAGTCTTCATCCAAAGGAAAAGGGAAAATCTATGAGGAGAATTGAGCCTGCTATTTGAAAACTTTTTTGTGGTTTTTGTGAAAATACTCTTGGGTCCATAATCGATTTTAAAACTCTCGTGGTTTAACTATTTTTCTTCCTTGTTAAAAGACAAAGGGGGAGAAATGAATGTGATCCGACATTTGATATTCTGCATTCTGCATTTTTGTTTTTGATTTTAATATGTCTTGCTAAACTAACAAATGCAGGTACGATAAAACATTTATGTTGTCTTCCATCAAGGGGGAGATTGAAAACTCCACCTTGATTATATTGGTTTACATGTGTTGATGATGGAAGTTTTAAACACAAATGTAGTAGTTTGATACACTAACAATGTATTGATTATATTCTCGAGATGCTTGGTTGGTTTGAATTTAGTGCAGGACTTATCAAAGATTTCAAAGGCCTAGATATGGACTTCAAGGGCCTTGAAATATTATTCAAGGACACAAGGAAGATAGTGTTATACAAAGGGACGACCTCAAAGGCCTTGAAGAAATATAGATGCACGAAACAAGAATTCAAATTACAAAGAAGATTTTCCAGGAAAGATTTGCTCAACAGAAAGATTTCAGTGAAGATGTTTTTAAACCGAATATTAGAAGATCTCTTTAGAAGATTTTCTAAAATCGAAAAGCATCAAGATCTCTTCTCGTTCGGTTTAACAGAAAACGAGAAGATTAAGGAACTGAGGAAGTAACGTGTTCTCAGGAGATGAAGATCTATAACGTCTACCTCATCTCGAAACATGAAGCGATCTTCATGGAGAAGAAGATTCATCTTCAAACGATTATCTTCCAACGGCTAGAAGACCTCTCCATAGAATAGTATAAATGAAGATGGTGATTGAAAATGAAGCGCAGAAGCTTACACCGAAACATCTTTATGTCTTCAAGAAACCTAAATATCTTCATTTGATTCATTGTTTTTCTTTCTCTCTTTTTCTAAAAAGCTTTATCCCCATAGAGAGAGATAAAACACAAGAGCTCCATTGGAAGATCTAAATAGTGTTATACTAGAGTGTGTGTTACTCTGCGAAGTAACTAGCCTATTATAGCTAGGTGAAGAGTTGGAGCTAGATCGTAGCATTGGCTACAGTGAGAGAAGAAGGGATTTCTTCTAGTTTGTATCTAGGACTCTTTGAAGCTGATAATAGATAGTAAGATCCTAAGGCTATACCCTGGGACGGAGAGTAGGCTATTTAGAGCCAAATTTCGTAAACATGTCCTCGTGTCGATCTTTTATATGCCGCACTATATCTTGCTATTGTGACTAACTTTGTTTTGCAGGAGCACGAAGTCAAGGCCCTTGAAAGTTGTTTTAAAGTCATTGAAATCAAAGTTTCACAAAGAGCTCAGATCTACATCAAGGCCCTTGAAAGGAGTTTGAAGGCCTTGAGATTGGGTTTGCGAAAAGTTCCCATACTCTATTCAACCCCCCTTCTAGAGTACATTTTAACTTTTTTATTTCACCTACCGGTTCTTCACCGGTTTTTATCCAAGTTAAGGACTTTTAATCTAGATCGGGAACTTCGGCTTATCCCCGCATCAGTTTCGAAAGACCCATTTTATTCCTATGACGGGTTGGTGCTTAGGTCTAGACGTGAGGCTCCAGACTTTATTTCTCTCAAACTCATTTAGCTCATTTTTCATGGCAATAATCCAATCTAGTTCTTGAAGTCCTTGAACGCAGTTTTTAGGCTCTACAAGAGACATAAACGCAAAAAAAGCACACAAACACAAGAGGGAAGCAAAAACATGGTATGAATCCATTAGCTAACCATACATATATAAGGTAATGCATAAACACAAACACAAGTCATGAAAGATAAACACATAAGCATGTTGTCATACATTAACACATTTTATTATCTTCATATAATAGTCAGTCACTCAAATCGTGTATATATATATATATATATATATATATATATATATATATATATATATATATATATATATATATATATATATATATATATATATATATATGAAAATATCTGACACGAGGAGCATATCATCCCCGCCTCCAAGTGCTATAGCCAGTTGAAGTGGTATCTGTCACATAACCCGTGTACTCTATAGGAGTGGATTGCGCCCTTCCCGTAAACCAAGTCTGTTCTAACTGTAGAGAACCTCCCAAACTCCACGGCGGGATGAAAGGGAAAGCCTATCACGGCCACTACAATGGGCGGTCACTAAACCATAGATTGGTAATAATCAACTATCGCATGCTATCAAGCACATATCACACACCACCCACGCAAGCACCCAATATAAGGATGGTAGCTAAGTAAGTGCTATGGACTTACCTCAACCACGTACAACTTTACCACGATCAACCTCCAATCCTGAGACGGACACTGCCAAATAACAAGGCATAGAGATATATCAATCTTCTACCAATCAAAGGGGTCACACCAAGACCAAAGGGATCCATAGGATCATCCTCAACCTAAGCCTAACAACCTACTAATCTTCAAATCCGTACAAGGTTTTACATGATCATAATATCAACCTCACACTCTCATCTGTACCTAGCATGATACTACGCGCTCACACTAGGAAAGGAGGGAATAATGCCGTCCTTAGGCAAGCTCATAAGCAAGACACACCTGCAAACCAAGAGCAAAGCAAGGGCCGGTGTAGGAAGGCTCAGGGGCGGCCCTGAGGTGGTGTAGGGACCGTGACTGGACGGCGCTGGGGCGGTCTCAAAGTGGCGCATGGGCGGCTGGGGTGCAGAATGCACACTTCCAGCTTCTCTTTGCTTCTTCACTCGATCCTCTTCACACCTTCTTCACCCAGCAGCACCATACATACATATATATATATATATATATATATATATATATATATATAGGAAGGAAGGAAAAGAAGAAAGAAAGAAGAAAGATAGGAAGGAAGGAATGAAGAACTCACCAAGCTGAACCTATCAGAGGGAGAATCCTCACCACAACTTCAAGGCTAGACCAACAAGGCACAGCAACATCATCAATCTCATCCAAAGCCACACAAAACTCTCACAAGATCAAAGAGATCGAACAAGATGAAGATTCAAAGGAGAAGAAGGGAAGAGGAAGAACGTGAGGGAGAAGAGAGAGATATAAGAAAGGTAAAACCCTCATCAGGAGGTAAGAAGGAAGCTTATAAAGGAAAGAAGAGATAAAGCACGGGTTAAGAGTCAACAAAGCCGGTTGCAACACAACATAAACCGCAAGGGCGGATCATGGTGACCGGAGGAGCGGACCCAGTAGCCGCAGGGGTGGCCTCTGCAAGCCGCAGGGGCGGTTCAGGCCAATCCTGCACACTCAGCACCCTCTTACAGCACCTCAAAACTAAGGCTCTTACATCTGTGCCCCATAAAAACAAGTTTCGTCCGAAAACTTGCAAAATCCCAATCCTCTCGGACCAATATCCCGAGGTATATCTCTCTCTATCGGAGGTATCACATCTCCGCTCAATAGGTCACAACCTATATAAATCTATAACCTCGAATATAAGCATAAAGGAACCATCCACTCCAGAAAATAGGATCATAACGCTATCCTAAAGTCATAGAGGAATCACATCTCTAGCCAGATCACACACATACACAAGGTATGGAGGAAAAACATATCCAACGAAACTATATCCATCAAAGTATCGTGGAGGAAAAAACCATGTCCAGCTAAATCCTAATCGCACTAAGATAGCATAGAGGAAAGAACCATTTCCTGCTATAATCATAATCGCGCTAGCACATCAAGATCTAATAAGATCATATATAACATCATAGCTAGCACGAAAATAAACATAGCAACACATATAAGCACACAAGCACATAATCACATACTCACCAAGATAACAATAAGATCTACTCGGTGATCCTACAGGTGTATCTATCTCAGCATAAAACTCTGGATAGTTCCTTTGGATATTATCCTCAATCTCCCTTGTAGCCTCTTCGGGTCCTTGTCTCGACCACTGAGTCCTCAACATGGGTATGTCCTTCGAACGCAAGCGTCTCATAAACCTCTCTAGGACTGCAATGGGATGCTCAACAAAAGTGTGGTCCGGCTCCACAGCCAAATCATCATAACTTACAATGTTTCTCGGATCTGGTATATACTCCCTCAGTTGAGACACGTGAAATACATGATGAACACCCTCTAACCTCGGAGGCAATGCTAATATAAAGGCTGCCCTCCCAACTCTATCCAGTATCTCAAAAGGACCGAAATATCGGGGACTCAACTTCCCCTTTATGCCAAAACGTTTGACGCCTCACGTAGGAGATACTCTCACCCAAACATGATCTCCCACTGTGAACTCTAGAAGTCGACGCCTCCTGTCTACATATGACTTCTGGCGACTCTGTGTAGCCAGCATCTTCTCTCTGATCAGCGCTACTTCAGCCATATCATCCTCAATCTACTCTGGTGTTATACCACTGATATTGCTAGGCTCATCCCATCATAAAGGTGTATGGCATCTACACCCATACAGTGCCTCATATAGAGCCATCCCAATCGATGCATGCCGGTTGTTGTTGTATGAGAACTCAACCAATGGGAGGCAATCAGACCATCATTGTCCCCAATCCAACACACAAGCTCGTAGCATGTCCTCAAGGATCTGGATGATCCTTTGTGACTGACAATCTGTCTGGGGGTGAAACGCAGTTGTGAAGTGTAGACTCGTTCCCAAAGAAGTATGAATATGCTGCCAAAACCTCGAGGTAAATCGCCAATCTTGATCAGAGACGATCGTCCTCGGTACACCATGGAGTCTCACTATTTGCTTAGTGTACTCTTTAGTTAATCTACTCACTAGTCACGTCTCTCTAATATGAATGAAACGTGCAGTCTTCGTTAGTCTTTCAACAACAACCCGGGTAGCATCTAAACTCCTACTAGGCCTCAATCCGGTCACAAAATCCATGGAGATGTCCTCCCACTTCCATTGCGGCACTAGCAGTGGATGAAGCTCACCTCCAGGTCTGCAATGCTTTATCTTGACCTCTTGACAGGTCGTGCACTATGGCAAAAATCTGGCTACATTGGGCTTCAACCCTCCCCATCAATATGAGCGTCTCACATCATGGTACATCTTACTCCTACCCGGATGTGTTGAGTAAGGTGTATAGTGAGCCTCTTGTAAAATCCTCCTTCTCAGCTCTGCATCAGGAGGTACACAGATGCGGTCATGGCGTCTCATCGCTCCATCTACTCCTATGGAGAACTGTGGTGCCTTACCACGAGACATCCTCTCTCTAATCCTCATTATGGTCGGGCAGGTCCCCTGCTTGTGTCAGATCTCATCCAACATATCAGGTAGAACCTCTAATGTGTACAATTGGGTATCCTCATCAGGAAACTAGATGTCCACATCTAGCCAAGCTAGATCCCTCTGAAGCTGAGGCTGAATTGTCAATCTCACAATCGCCTTTCCTTGAGGCGTCTTCCTACTCATGGCGTCGGCGACAACGTTCGCCTTCCCTGGATGATATAGAATCTCAAGGTCAAAATCCTTGATCAACTCGAGCCATCAACGATGGCGGTTATTCAACTCCCGCTGGGTAAAGATGTACTTCAGACTCTTATGGTATGAGAAGATCTAACATGTAGCACCGTATAGGTAATGTCTCTAGATCTTCAAAGCATGAACTACCGCTGCCAATTCCAAATCATGAGTCGGTAGTTCTCCTCATACGTCTTCAACTGTCGAGACGCATATTTAATAACTCTTCCCCTCTGCATCAACACGCATCCCAAGCCTAGCTTGGATGCATCGTTGTATACTACAAAATCCTCAGAACCCTCAGGCTGAGCCAAGATAGGAGTAGAAGTCAAACGCCTCTTCAGCTCCTAAAAACTCTAGGCGCACTGCTCAGACCACACAAATCTGGTAGTCTTCCTCAGTAGACTCGTAAGTGGATGGGCAATCACAGAAAATCCCTCCACAAAACGTCGGTAACAACCGGCTAGGCCAAGAAAGCTACGCACTTCCTTGACATTCGTCGGTGTTGTCCATGCTGCAATAGACTCAATCTTTGTCGGATCAACCATGATCCCACTGGCGGAGACAATATGGCCCAAAAAGGCTACCTCTGACATCCAGAACTCGCACTTAGAGATCTTGGCATACAACTCTCTATCCCGCAGAATCTGCAAAACCGTCCTCAGATCACCGGCATGCTCCTCTCTGCTACGAGAGTACACTGGAATATCATCAATGAAGACCACCACAAACTGATCAAGGAAGTCGATGAAAATAATGTCCATCAACTCCATGAAGACAGATGGGGCATTCGTAAGCCCAAATGGCATCACTACAAACTCTTAGTATCCATAACGGGTACGAAATGTCGTCTTGTGCACATCCTGCTCCCTCACCCTCAACTAGTGATATCCTGAGCGTATGTCGATCCGGGAGAACACCGTCGCTCCCTGAAGTTGATCAAGCAGATCATCAATATGAGGTAATGGATAATTGTTCTTGATGGTCACCTTGTTCAACTCTTTGTAATCGATGCATAGTCTGAACAATCCGTCCTTCTTTCGCAAGAAGAGGACAGGTGCTCCCCATGGGGATACGCTAGGGCGGATGAAGCCTTTCTCGGCCAACTCCTCGAGTTGCTTCTTCAGCTCCAACATCTCGACAGGTGTCATACGATATGGAGATAGGTCTAGTACTAGGCTCCAACTCGATACTGAAGTCCACACTCCTCAGAGGCGGCAAGCTAGACGGCTCAGCAAACACGTTTGTAAACTCACAAACCACTGAAATATCCTCCAATGCTGGATTTTGTCCATCCTTCATGGCATAATACCAGAAGGCATCACATCCCTGTGCTATCAGCCTCGCTGCTCGTACAACACTGATGACCGAACCCGTCTTCCCCAGGTCCAAACCTCGGAAGATTTGTATCTAGCCTACCTCAGTAGAGACTACTACAGTCCTCCTACCTACATCCAATACCGCATGGTGTCTACGCATCCAATCTATACCTAGAATGACTTCCTCATGCATCAATGGCATGACAAAGAAGTCAACAAGCAACACACGAGTCCCTAAACGAAGGGGACAACTAAGTATCTTGTGGGTACCTCTGACCCTACTTCCATCAAGTAACCCTATAGTAAAGGGTATCCTCTCTATAGTAGCTAAACCCAGACGCTCAACACATACATAAAAAATAAAGGAATGTGTAGCACCCGTATCAAATAAAACCCTAACAAGTAAACCATGAAGCAAAATGGTACCTATGGCAGCCGGAATTGGTGGCTCCTCCGCACTCCTCACCTCAAAGACATTACCATGAGCTCCTTTGGTGTCAGTGGCACTCCTACCACGACCTCTACCTCTACTCGGTCTAGGAGAAGATCCCTTAGTAGAAGGACGATCTGGAACTCTCTGTTGTCCCTATGTTTGCTGCTGAGGTGGCCTCTTCCCACCTCCTGCCACACTAGCAAGGGAAGAACCCTATTGTAATGCAACCCCACCCCGCCTACAAAAGGCAGATCTATGACCCATCCCGCCATAGGTGAAACATGTCATTGGCGTCCTAGTACACTCTGGTCGCATATGTCCACGATCACCACAGTTGAAGCAATGTCGTCCCTTCTCTATAGTCAATGTAGATGAGGGGTAACCCTGACGTCTCTGGCTCCGCCCATAACCTGAAGCTCCACCAACGCCATTGGTATTCCCAGTACAGTGCCTCTTCTCAGACCGTCCCGTCTGAGAAGTCCTCCTCTGACTGGCCGTCTCCCGCTCATAAGTTGAGGCCCGGTCCTGGCTATCTATTAATGACTCACAATGGAATCCCGCCATATAGGAACGTGTACTCTCCTTCAGTCGACGGGAGAATAGATACACGTGTGGGTCCTCAAAAGGTGCAGCTGGACCTAGTAATGCCAACTCTGTTTGGAAGCGGCTGATGGCATCAGCAATCGGCACATCCTCAAAGCCTGCCTTTACGAAGTCCTGCAGTTTCTCCCTCCTCAGTGAGGTAGGGCACAACTGCTCTCTAATCATACTCCTCATCTAATCGTAGCTAGTGGCTCGGGCTCGTACGGTCCTCCACCACTAATGAGAAAGGTCACGGAATAGAGTTTGGACTAACTCTATCCGTCTGTCCTTTGGACATCTGATGGACTCTAAGGCAGAATCCACATGTCCAATCTAGACCTCCGTCTCTAACCCCAGTTTCCAAGAGAAAGGTGGTACTCCCACCAGATGGAATGCCTTCAACTAGGTATCTAGTATCGATGCCCTCTATACTCCTTTAGAGCTCTAACAATCTCAATAGCACGTGCCGGCATAGCTTGCACCTGAGTGGCTCCTTGGGACATCTCAAAAGATCTCTCAGGAACTGGTTGATCTAGGCCCCGCTCTGGCAGCCTTCTCCACACGTTGGATGTAAGCACGAAACTCTAGTCCCTTCATGGAGATACGATCCGAGTCATCTAACTGGACTCGGTGTGAACGTTGACTCCCAGATCCACAACTCCTTGTCTTTGGGACCACACTCTCAGCAACCTCCTCATGAACCTCCTCCACTACTGGTGGATCAGCAGCGGGAATTGCTCCCTGACATACCACACCCGGAGGAAGGGGTGGTCTACCTCTACCCCGACCTACAATAGAAGTAGCTCTAGTTCGAGCCATCTGCGGGGTATACACACCTAACTTATAAGGCTATATATATATATATATATGTATATAACACATACACATAAACCATAATACATATATATACATATCTATACTATAGAGATCCACGGCAGAGGTGATGACTTCTTGTACATTCTATCCCAAAACAACACTTTAAAACCAAAAAAAATTCTTTAAAAACATCACACCCCTTTTGTAACACCCCAAATCCGCGGGGCTCGGGCTGCCACATTGAGCTAGGAGCTTACGGTGGATTCTGACCCTAGCCTGACAACAAGTTCACTAGACCTTACAACATGGCACTGACAGATATAAAACAAATACATAAAACTGTAGAAAATTGTACATCCAAAAGGTAAGCAAGATCATAGCAGAGTATCAAACATAACCCTCACACAAGAAGTATACAAAATATCATCCTCACGTAGGAGGGAAACATAAACATCCCAAAAGCCATAACCCCCTAATGTACGATAGTACTCGGCTTGTCACCCTGTCAGATGACTCAGCAGCACGTCTATCCTACAAGGCATCTACAACATGGCATGAAACCATTAGCTAACTATACAAATATAAGGTAATGCATAAGCACAAGCACAGTCATGAAAGATAAGCACATAAGCATGCTATCACCCATTTACCCATTTCATTAACTTTATATAATAGTCATTCACGCAAATCATATATATATATAGATATATGAAAATATGGGAAACGAGGAACGTATCATCCCCGTCTCTGAGTGCTATATCCAGTTGGGATGGTATCAGTCACACAACCCGTGTACCCTATGGGAGTGGATTGCGCCCTTCCCGTAAACCAGGTCTGGTCTGACTACAGAGAACCTCCCAGACTCCATAGCAGGATAATAGGGAAAGGTTATCACGGCTACTACAATGGGCGGTCACTAAAACATAGATTGGTAATAATCAATTATTGCATGCTATCAAGCACATAATACACACCACTCATACAAACACCCAATATAAGGATGGTAGCTAAGTAAGTTATACGGACTTACCTCAACCTCGTACAAACACAACCACGATCAACCTCTCATCTTGAGAGGGACACTTCCTAATAACAAGGCACAGAGATATATCAATCTCCTCTCAATTAAAGGGGTCACACCTAGTCCCAAGGGATCCATAGGATCATCCTCAACCTAAACCTCACAACCTATCAGCCCTCGAAAGCCATACAAGGAAAACATGATCATAACACCATCACACACTCACATCTACACCTAGCATGCTACTACACTCTCACGCTAGGATAGGAAAAGGCAATCCCATCCATAGGCAAGCCTAGAAGCAAGACACACCTGCATATCCAAAGGCAAAGCCAAGCTGGGGCAGGTAGGCGCAGGGGCGGCTGCAAGGTGGAGCAGGGGCGGTGACAAGGTAGCGAGGCGGCTCAATGGTGGTGTAGGGGCGGCTAATGTGCAGAAGGTACACCTCCAACTTCTCTTTGCTTCTTCACTCAATTCTATTAACTTCTTCTTCATCCAGCAGCCAAGTACATACATATACATATATATATACATCACTTGAAGCATCAATCTTGTGGAACCTAAGCTAAAGATGAAGAAAGGAAGGAAGGAAGGAAGAAAGAAGGAAGATAAGAAGAAATAGATGAAGAACTCACCAAGCTGAACCTAAACAGAGGGAGAACCACACCATAACCTCAAGGATGGCTATCAACAAGCACAACAACATCAACCATCATCATCCACAAGCAAAGCCACACAAAAGCTCTCACAAACTCAACAAAGATCAAAGAAGAACAAGATGGAGATCCAAAGAAGGAAGGAGAAGAAGATGACGGGAGGAAGAAGATGGAGCAGATGAGGATGAAGTAAACCCTCATCAGGAAGTAACGGAAGGCTTATATAGGAAGCTAGCCCAAAAGCACGAGTCAAAAGTTAACGAAAATGGATGCATCCGCACAGAGCCGCAGGGGTGGACCCTGTGAGGCGCAAGTACGGCCCAGGCAAACCGCATGGGCGGTCTCTAGCTCAGGCAGGGCCGGTCTAGGCCAAATCTAGACCCTCATCACTCACTCTCAGCTCTTCAAGACTAAGGCTCTTACACCTTTTGGGTTTTGTTTATTTTATCTATCCGACCTCATTGTAGGTAGCAAGTGTCATTATTGTCAACCTAAGGCTCTGATACACACTCTATAACACCCCGAATCCGCGGGGCTAGGGATGCCACATTGGGCTAGGATCTCACAGTGGATCTTGAGCCTAGCCTAACAACAAATTCACTGAACCTTACAACATGACACTGACAGATATAAAACAAATACATAAAATTATATAAAACTGTACAACCAAAAGGTATACAAGATCATATCCGAGTATAAAACATCATCCTCACACAGGAGGTATTCAAAACATCATCCTCACACAAGAGAGAAACAAAAACATCCCCAAAACCATAACCAAAAGGTATACAAGATCATATCCGAGTATAAAACATCATCCCCACGTCCGAGTGCTCTAGCCAGCTGGAGTGGTTGATAGCATGTATTATAGCTTATATTTTAGGGCTGGTTTAGACGTTTTATCTTCATAAATCTGCATGTATGGATGTACATTCTTTGATTATATGGTTGTTTTATCTACCTTTGCGAGAACCGAGGTCAACACCTAGTTTCGTTGTAATTGTAGGTAAATTGGCACGTTTTGCATCGAAATGGAGGTAAGGGAGCCATGTAGTCATTGGAGCTACATTCTGGAGCTTAAAGAAGATCTCAGGAAGCATGGATATGATTGCTAAGATTTACTTTGGACCAGATTCGAGAGATTTAACATTCAGTTGAGATTCACCTCGGTCAGCTATAGTACCACCTCGACCGAGGTGATCTTCAGGAGCATCCCGACCGAGGCGAACACCCTATCGCCGGCGAGATCTTTATTTTTGGCTGATATCTTTTATTTTTGGAAAGAAGATATCTTATATTTTTGGCTGGATTTCTGGAAGGAAGATATTATTTTAGGCTGATTTATTTTTAGAGGTAGAGATATATTTTATAGAAAATTATCTTTTTAAGATATTAATATCTTTGCAAGATAATTTTCATATATAAAGGGTTGGATTTTCCTAAAGTTCAACCATGGTTAGGGCATCCAGCAATTCAGGGATTTTCTGGAGGTTTGAAGGAAGAGTTGAAGGAAGTATTTAAGGATTGAAGTTCAAGGAAGGAAGGAATCATAGTTGGAGTTAGCTGTTGAAGAAGTTTGTGAGATCTTCTTAGATCTCTTTTGGTTTGTTGTCTTTGTTGATTTGAGACTGAGGAACGCTTGTTTCTTGATTGATTGATTCAGTTATTGAGACCTTTTTCTTAAGGTTTTCTTGTTCGAATATTGATTCATTTTCTATTAATTTGATTATTGTTATCATGATGATTGTTGGCTAAGTTTCTTATGCGATTCTAGGGTGATTGGCTGAAAGTTGTAGGAAAGACGATGATAGAATGATCTTAATCCTAATAGGACCCTGAAAGCTCGAGTCTTTATCTAAACCCTAGAATACCTCGCTCAGGCGTTGAACATCTCGGCCGGGGTGGAATCTGACTGAAAGAGGTGATCTTTCCTGAACCTATTCTGAGTTAATTGTTTAAGTTTGCCAAATCCTATCCTTATTACACCTTTCTTGGTTCAATGCAAGCCTAGGATGAGACTTACCCGGTGATTCCTTTGTTTGTTTACCTAAGATTATGAGTGTAGGTAATAAAAATCCTTTATTGGGGTTTGAGTGTGCCTTCATCCCATCTTTGTGAGTTAGCGCTAGACTTACCCGGTAAAGGTTGATTATACTCCCTTTGGTGGTGTGTTGTATTGAGATTATAGTTCCTTTCCTTAGTACCTTGAGACTTACCCGGTAATAGGAGCTTTGGTTTGGGATAGTGAGTAGTGAGACTTACCCGGTGATCTATTCCCACCTTAGAAACACCTTCCCTTTGCAAACCTCAGTTTTGTCCGCGTTATCCTTTCATATCTTGAGTCGGAACCACAACTAGATGCTTTAATCCCTAGAATCCGCATTTTCCCTTACTTGACTTTTACATCATCTTTGACTGCTTTAATTGTTTTTAGTTATTTGCAACAATTGACAACTAATTTTGTGCTTTTTTTCACCATACTCCCTGTGTTCGACCCTTGAAATTCTTGCTTTTATTACAATTGATCCGTACACTGCGGGTTCGCATATTGTTTAAGCATACTTCTTGGGTTATAAATATTAAAGCTTGCACACACCTTTTGGAGCGAACAAGTTTTTGGCGCCGTTGTCGGGGACTTTGTCTAGACCAAGCCGGTTTCGGTAGTCTTTCAGGGCTATTGCCCTTGTTGCTTTTGACTACTCTACTTGTGTGTTTTCGCAATAACTTTTCTTAGGTTTATGCAAAGAACCCGTGTTGGATAGGAAATCGTTCCTTACGATCCCGAACTAGAAAAGACTTACAAGCGAAGATTAAAAGAAGCTAAGATGGCAAATCAAGACGATCGCGATCTTCAAGCCGAATTGAAGGAGGCATTGGAACAGCTACGCCTCAATAGAGAAGAACTAAAGTGTGAGAGAGAAGAGACTTGCACAAGGACAGAATGAATTGAAGCATATATGGCCGCTCTAAGGGCTCAGGGTCTGCCTCGACCGATCCCAGATCCTCGACCGAGGCAGGACCCAATCCCAATTGCCCAGGCCGATGTACACCTACCACCTCGGATGCCTATCCGAGATGTTCTTTTTGCTGGAATTCCACAAACCCTAGGACAGAGGATGGACCCTAATCAGCAAGTGAGGCGTCCAGGAGTCAACCTAGGTGATCCAGCTGAGCATGATTACGAACTTCGACCGCAAGTTCTATCCATGATCCGACAATGTCAATTTGGAGGTTTAGAAAGCGAGTTTCTGCATCAGCATTTGCAAAACTATGAGATTCTGATGGAGACATTGAGACCTTCAACACTGGAGAACAACAAATACAAGTTAAGGCCTTTCTATTTCTCTTTGAAGGACAAGGCGCTTGCTTGGTATCAATCTCTTCAGCTTGGAAAGATCAACACTTGGGAAGAGATGACGACGGAGTTTCTAACTAAGTTCTTTCCTCCCTCTAAGACCGCTGAAATGAGGGGAAAGATCAATGATTTTATAATGAAGGGCAAGGAGAGTTTGTCCAAGTCATGGGAGAGATTCAAGGATGTTCGATTGGATTGCCCACATCATGGGATTCCAAAGATCGAGTTGCTTGAGATATACTTCAAGGGATTGGATGGAGCTACTCAATTCAATCTCCAACTACTTTCAGCTGGCACATTCATGGATATGCCGATAGACGAAGCTTGGGAGTTCATTGAAAAGCAAGCTCTACATATGGAGAAGTACTCCCATCAAGGAACCGAGAATGGGGAAAGGAGAGTTAGCTTCCATGAAACATCATCAAATGGAACTCAACTCGCCTCGCTTAGCAATGAGGTAAAGGCATTAAAAGAGCTTTTAGTAGCTCAAACGAAGAAGGAAGAAACAATTGGGATATCAAGGAAGAAACAACTATCAAGGTCCATGGAACAACAACTACAACAACAATAGAAACTCCAACAGCAACAATTGGAGATCTAATTAACAAAATCCGGATAACCCTTATTTTCATGCTCATAACGCTCTTAACCCCCCCCCCCCCCCCCCCCCCTTCTTCGTCTACTACTCCATTGAGAAGCCAGGAGCCTGAATCGAGTTCGTCCCATACAGAGAAGAAAGATGCAATACTGGAGGCAATTCTGATCAAGCTCAATGCTATGGAGACATCGATGCCTTCATTTTCAAAGGCACAAAAAGCCTTAGAGCAACAATTCTTTAACAAGGCGAATAAAGCGCCAAGAGATCCAGGGAAGCTCCCAGCAAGGACAGAGAGAAACCCTAAGGGACAGATTATGGTAATAACGACACGAGGTGGACTGAAAACTGCAGATCCAGTACCTCGGTCGAGCCACGACTAGAAGAACACTTCGGTCGAGGTGCCAACCGAGGTGGAGCCCCAGAAAGCGAAGGATAAATTTGAATTTTATGTCCCACTTCCTGCTAATAAACCACCACTTCCATTCCCTCAGTCAAGGGCGAGGGCGCATCTAGACAAGCATTTGGTAAGTTTCTAGACCTAATGAATAAACTACATATTAACATCCCTTTCCTTGATGCCATTCTAGGGATGCCCGCCTATGGGAAATTTCTGAAAGAGATTTTATCAAGGAAGAGGAAGCTGGAAGATTTTGGAGAAGTAAGGATGACATCTAAGTCCTCGGAACTCATTCAAATCATGAAGGAGAAGATGCCACCCAAATTGAGAGATTCCGGTTCATTTTTCATTCCTATTCAAGTTGGGGATGTGACGTATGAGGCGTTGTGTGATCTAGGAGCCAACGTGAGTATCATCCTGTTGGAGCTATGTGAGAAAATCGGACTTGGAGATCCCAAGCCGGTGAAGATAAGGCTATACATGGTGGATCGCTCCATTACCCATCCCGTGGGCATTTTAGAAGACATTCCCGTCAAATTAGGTAATTTCTATTTACCTATAGATTTTGTTGTACTTGACATACCCGCAGATTATCCCGTCCCTATCATTCTCGGGAGACCATTTCTAGCAACTTTGGGTTGCAAAGTTGATTGTAAGAACGCCAAGTTAAAATTCAACATTGATGGAGATCAAGTGGAATTTGCATTGCTTGCTGCAATGAAAGGAGAGCCGCTGGAGGATGACATATTCAACATCTATGATGAAGAAGAATTAAGAGAATTGGTGAGCTCTATCATTATTAATGACCTGCTTGAAATTCTTAGTTTTAGTTTAATGGAAGAAGGTATAGATGTTTCTTGTGATGCAGATATACGGAGCTTAAAAGCATTGGAAGCATATCCAGAAGCTAAGATTGAGAGACTAATTCAGGGGAAGAAGAACAATTTAGGTTTTGGTCCCAGTTCCAGTACCTCGACCGAGGCACTTTCTGGGCCAAGCGAGGTGCTCTTATCTGAAGAACATCTCGGTCACCCACCTCGGACACTTACCGAGACAACAAGCGAGATGTTGTCAACTGAGGACAACAAACTTCCTAATTCTTTTTCTAAGAGTCATCTACAATTGGTGGAGCACTGGCTCCGCCAAATGTCTAATGGTAAAGAGCCTTGGTATGCTGATATTGTCAATTACCTTGTTTGCCAGGAAATACCGCCGGGATTGATGTACGCTCAAAGGAAGAAGTTCTTCAAGGATGTACGTTACTACTTGAATGAACCTGTGTTGTTTAAGAGAGGTCCGGATAGGATGCTTCGAGGATGCATTCCGGAGGATGAAGTTGCTAGTGTTATACGGAATTGCCACTCACTTCCTTGTGGAGGACATGCTAGTGCTCACAAGACGTGCGCTAAGTTATTACGATCTACCTTCTTTTGGCCTACATTATTTAAGGATGTGCAAACGTTTATTGTTTCTTGTGATGCATGCCAAAGAACATGGAATTTGTCTAGAAGGAACGAGATGTCACTCAACAATATTCAGGAGGTTGCGATTTTTGATGTATGGGGAGTCGATTTCATGGGACCTTTCCCATCATCCGCAGGGAACCTCTACATTCTCCTAGCTGTTGATCACGTCTCTAGATGGGTGGAAGCCATCGCCTCCCCCACTAATGACGCCATGGTGGTTGTGAAGTTCTTCAATCATACTATCTTCCCATGTTTCGGGATACCACGCATCATTATCAGCGATGGAGGGACACATTTCATCAACCGAAAGTTTAAACTTCTATCGAAGTATGGGGTAACCAACAAGGTAGCAACCCCTTATCATCCTTAAACTAGTGCGCATGTCGAGATCTCAAATAGAGAAATCAAGGCAATTCTGGAGAAGACCGTCTCTAGGATGAGGAAGGATAGGTCCATGAAGTTGGACGATGCTCTTTGAGCTTATAGGACCGCATTTAAGACTCCCATTGGTACCACCCCTTACAACTTGGTATATGGGAAGTCTAGTCATCTACCCGTTGAGCTAGAGCACAAGGCATATTGGGCAATCAAGTGGTTAAATTTCGATATGAAGGAAGCCGGAGAGAAGAGATTATTGGACATCAATGAGTTGGAAGAGCTGTGCTTAAACGCTTATGAGAATACCAAGATCTAAAAGGAAAGAACGAAGAGATGGCATGACAAGCATATCATTCCTAAGGAATTCAAAGAAGGAGATCTAGTTCTACTCTTCAACTCCCGCCTCCACCTCTTTCTAGGTAAGTTAAAATCTAGATGGACGGGACCTTACGTTGTGAAAAATGTTTTCCCCTATGGTGCAGTTAAGATTTGGGGAGAAACAAGCGGAAGCTTTAAGGTCAACGGTCATAGGCTGAAGAAGTACCAACCGGAAGTCAAGGTTGAGGAGATTGCACCACTATACCTTGTCTAGGGATGATGTACGGTCCAGCTAGGGACCTTAAATCAAGCGCTTCTTGGGAGGAAATGTATTGCTTTCTTTTCCCCATTTCTAGCTTAGTTTTAGATAGTTTGCTTTGCTTTGTTTTTGCCGTCCTCTAGACAAAAACCTATTACTTTCTAAAGAAGGATTATAACTCAGGAGCTACACTCGAAGGACAGAGGTTTGAGAAATTGAGAAGACGAAGTTTGATTGAGACACATCTCAGTTGCTGTCACAGCACCTCGACCGAGATGTTCTTAGGGCAACCGAGGCGACTAGGTCTGACATCCAATCAGACACCTCGGTCCGGTCGGGACCACCTCGACCGAGGTGAAATCAAATTCAGCGAGGGGTATAAAAGGCGAGACGGTATTTCTCTCTCCCCATTTTCCCTCCCATGCTCAACCTCGACCGGGCGCTGGTGTTTTTCCCTCAAATCTTCAAATATTGCTTGTTTCTTGCGATTTTTGGTTTGATTTCACTGGAGGAAGCAAGCGGATCAGTTTTCAAGCATCAAACAGCGAGAAAAACGCTCCGATTCTATAGAATCTGGGTATTTTGTCCAAAAACCCTAACTTTCTTTCCTTTAAAGATTTAGGATAAATCTGGCTTTGGTTGCCATAGTTTCTTGTTGAAAAGGACATAAGTACCCCATAGGAAGCAATTGGTAGTGATTTGGGGAAAATAACTTACAAATAAGAGAGTTCGATCGAACAACCCTTCGCCTCAGTCCAGTCGGCTGTGTCTCCTTGTCAGAGCAATCGAGGTGTTCATCTATCAGAATCATGAGAAGTAGATCCGATCGTCAGCTGGTCTTGAGAGATAGACCAAGTACTTCCTCCCCTTCTTCTGTATCTCATCCTACTATACCGGTGATCCATGAGCGTTACTAGGCCAACTTTGATCGCATTTGCGGGTGTCACATTATTGCCCCGCGGTTTCTGGATGTTGTTGCCTTCAAGTGCCTCCACGTGGCGGAGGACTTGAGGAAGATGATCTCCATGGTAGGACTGGAGGAGTTCATGGAGATCCGAGCGCCGGCTTACTTAGAGCCGACCATGGAGTTTTTGAGTTTTGTCACTCACGTGCCTGAGCGCAACAACATCAAGTACCGGTTGCTGAACCGGAACTACATTGTGCCGATGGACCAGTTCAGGGAGATCTTCGGTTTCCCTACCCCGACAGTGATTGACTTTCCTTCCCGAACCGTAGCTCGAGACTTCTGGGGCGAGATAGCCCATGTAGTGGAGCACAGTGACAGGTGGAGACCTGGAGACTCTAGAGAGCGTATCATTTTTCACTTAGCAATCCGCCTCGCTCATCGGATATTGAGCGAGACTCTTCTGGCGCGTACTGAGACGCCCCAGAAGATCAGACAAGGGGAGCTATTGAGCATGTTTTGTATGGTAGCAAGTGGAGTTCTTGACTTTGGTAGGATGCTGGCTGAGTACTTGCATAGGATAAAGGGCAAGTCGAAGGGAGACATCTGTTATGGAGGTTTGGTGACCCATATTGCTACTTCCATGGGTTTAGATATGTCTGCATGTACAGTGGTTGTGGCTGCGAAGCCGCTTGGACTTCAAGAGATGATCACGAGGCGTATTCTCGTCCCTCTTGGTCTTAGTACACCGTATGTCGCTATGCCATGGGAGACGACGGCTCCCCAGGGAATTCTATGGTCGTCTAAGTTCTCCGTCTTCGACTGACAGTACTAGTCTTCTGCATGGTTTCCTTACATGCAGGATGTCAGAGATGTTGTTGCTGATGATGAGGAGGAGTATGATGATGGAGGAGCTGCTATGGAGACCGGTACTGATATCGGCGGTCCTAGCTGTCACGCTAAGAATGTATCACGCAAAAGTGTTAAATTTATAAACTCGATATAAAATCCTAAATTACCTAGCGAAACCCGCAGTGTACGGATCGTTTTGTAGAAAGGAAAGTATTCCGAGGTCGAACACAAGGACTGAGGAGAAATCAAGTCATTTAATGATCAAAGATAGTGTAAATCTAAACTAAGATGAGATGAGGAATAAAGAAAGTGCAAAACACAATGTTTTTGGTTGGTTTATGGTGATCAAACAAGAATCAAAAAAAACAAGCAAACACACACACACCAAGATAAGAGATAAGAGGTAAGAAAGTGGATTCTAGAGATTCGCAATTCCGATTATGACAATGGACTCATGCTTCTAAAGATCAAAGGAAGGTTGTGGTTGCTCGGAGTTGGGTGTTTCTCTAACGGGAGCAATTACTGGGTAAGTCTCATTCATCCACTAATCTCGCACCTAAGGTCCTATTACCGGGTAAGTCTCAAGGAACCTAAGGACGGGAATTCTACACAAATCGGCCACTACCTAAGGGTCAAACCCCTCCTTACCGGGTAAGTCTCGGAAAAGGTAAGTCTTAGGCAACGATCCTAGCACACTCAATCCAATAGCGGCTTTTTTGGCTCACTACTACCTAGATTTCATCATCTTATGCATCTAAGAGAGGAAATTACCGGGTAAGTCTCATCCCACAAAAAGGTTGCTAACATAAGGTCGCCCTAAGCTAGATTAAGCTCAACAAACACTAGGATTTCAACACATGTACATCCTAACATCCAGATTCATCAATACAAGCACATCAGAGAGAACCACGGGTAGATCATGGAAACCAAGGTCGTGGAACCATGATGAACAGGCCGTGATTCTCCACTGAGTTGGGGTTTCGAACACAAATCGATCATAAGCTAACATGGAAGTCCATACATTCATAGTCCAAAGCATAAACATCATTCCTTCACCCTAGTATCACAACTATTCAGCCAACAACATACATTTCAAGTTCAAACTTCACAAATAAAGCATGCTTGCAAATCATGGATAGATAATGAAGAATAATTCAAAGAAAAGACATTAAAAGCTAGAATAGAAGTTATCAAATCTTACAAAGGCTCCAAGAGCTGTTCCAAGTTGTCAACAATGGAAGCCTCACTCAAAACCACTCTAATCTCAATTTAAAATGAAAATCTACACTAATCTCTTCCAAGAACACCCACAATGGGTGATTGGAAGAGGGGCTACAATGGAGAAGTGTTTTGGGGAAGAAGCTAGGTCAAAAAGGGAAGAGAGAAAAATCTGAATCTCCCTCATCACAGCCTGCAAAGATCACTTAAATACCCCACCAAGAGCAAGAGTCGGCCAAAGAGATCGTGGGATACGTGTCAAGGTGGTCCAGACAGAAACAACGGCCTATTTCCACGCCCTTGGAAGTCCCAGTGACCATGGTTTTGGTGCCTCAGCCTTATTTGGATCATTAAGTCACGAGTTGGTGCAAGGCATGCACCAACAAGGTCCCATGTGTTCTCCTTTGCTCCTAACTTGCTTCCCAATGAGTCCGGAAATGTGTCATCACGAGGAACGATCCCCGGATGTATTGATTAAGCTCCAAAAGCTCCCAAAATACCTACAAAACATGCAAAAGTCCGTGTAGACGTCTATCTCGACAACATACATGAATTAAGTGTAAACGCCACGAACTTATGCAGAAACATGCGTGCATGGGAAGGAAAACTATCTAAAAGAGTGCCTAAACTAGTGTCATAAATCGTGTCATCACTAGCATACCAGTTGTCTACCTTGATGACGAGGCGACAAAGGAGGAGGCAGCACTACCACCACCACCTCAGCGCAGGTCACGTCGCAGGTTCAGAGATCCCGAGGCCCACCAGAGGATTGATGACCTCACTGATCAGATGGTCGAATCTTACGCAGCCTTGACTGTTGACATGCATAAGTGTTTCGAGGACCAGCGTCGGGATATTGAGAGTTGGAAGCATCAGATGTTGGAGAGCCAGCACTATACTAGACGTATGATGGAGATCCAGCACCAACAGATGATGGGCTATCCCTTTGATCCTACCCGGTACCCTTACGTTCCATATCCACCACCGCAACCAGCTGATGAGGATTAGAGCTGCATGAATTTTCTTTCTTATTATTTATTATGTAGTTCAACTAGGTATGTTGAGTATTCTGTTCTTTAGACTTCTATTTTGACCAATTTGGACAATGTGTCCCAAGTATGGGGTATTTGGATGTATTATTGACATTATGTGTGTATGTTTGTATGACTCCCGAATATTTATGATCTTATTCTGCTTTACTTGACTTTATGTTTTTATCTGCCATTACATGCATACATACAGGTTTTTATTTGAGAAAAACGTCGAAAACTGGTTTGAAAAAAAAAATTTTGTGACCTCGACCGTGATGTTCTTGACTGGATGAGGTAGACACCTCGGATGATGCCAAAACACCTCGACCGAGGCGGGTTTTAACTGAGAGTTTTTCGATACGATTTTGTACTTCTTCTTTGGATATGACCTCAATGATGATTCTGTTTGCAGATTGGTTTTGAAATCTTTATATGCTCGAAAGGTTTTATGATATGTTTAAGTTGCAAAATGCTTTGTTTGAAGTTTTAGCATATTTAATACTTTGTTTTTATCAATTATGTTGGATTTGAAGGTTGACACCACATGATGAGTTCTATCACATTCTTCCTGGGATGATTAAGACAATTCGTTCTCTTCTCTTCTTCTTCTTCTTAATCATGCTTAGCCCTTCATATACATATTTGCCTATCTTTACCTATCCGGGAATTTGGAAGAAAGCAAAGAAAAGCGAGTGAAAGTGAATTTAAGATGTTGGCTGAAAGTGTTAGAAAGAAACAAATAGGTTGGGAGAAGTCAATCATAACAATGAGTAACTCGGCACCATTCACATAGCCGGGTGTTTGTGTCTTGCCATAGTCGGATTGAGCGATATTCCTAACGGGTCATGGTATGTGCATCAAGGGTTTGAGGCATCTTGAGAAATTGATGATTGCTGATCTCCTAGGCTTCGGTTACTGTGCACCTCTGTCGATGCATCCCAAAAAGTAAAGTAAAAATAAGCAAAGCTTATTGGTGGAAGATGTTGAGATTCAAAGAAAGTGAAGTAAGATCCTTTTCCCGGATTCTAGCACCACATACCCTATATACATCCCACCCTGACACGTTTCTTGACCTCTTTTGGAAGCCCTTAAGACCTCGAGCTTGTTGATTGACTTGGTGGTTTAAATTGGATTATACATGATTAATTTCGATAAATATGATTTATTATGCATTCTATGATTTTATGCAAAGATGAAAAGCTTTCCTATATTTATAAAATGTTTTGATCATGTCTTGATTGTATTTGCCATGAAGCATTCTCTTAGAGTGATCTATGAGTGGAGCACACCACCAAAAATGTTTTGAAATGCTTTTCATTGATTTTTCTGACTTATAATCCATTCTATATTGTATCTAAGATTTGGAACTTGCTTGGGGACAAGCAAAGGACAAGTATGGGTATTTTGATAGCATGTATCAAAGTCTATATTTTGGGGCTGGTTTAGACGTTTTATCTTCATAAATCTGCATGTATGGATGTACATTCTTTGATTATATGGTTGTTTTATCTACCTTTGCGGGAACCGAGGTCTACACCTAGTTTCGTTGTAATTGTAGGTAAAATGGCACGTTTTGCATCGAAATGGAGCTAAGGGAACTAAGGAGTCATTGGAGCTACATTCTGGAGCTTAAAGAAGATCTCAGGAAGCATGGATATGATTAAGAAGATTTACTTAGGACCAGATTCGAGAGATTTCACGTTGAGTTGAGATTCACCTCAGTCAGCTACAGTACCACCTCGACCGAGATGATCTTGAGGAGCGTCCCGACCGAGGCGAACACCTTGTCGCCGGCGAGATCTTTATTTTTGGCTGAGATCTTTTATTTTTGGAAAGAAGATATCTTATATTTTTGGTTGGATTTCTGGAAAGAAGATATTATTTTAGGCTGATTTATTTTTAGAGGTAGAGATATATTATATAGGAAATTATCTTTTTAAGATATTATTATCTTTGGAAGATAATTTTCATATATAAAGGGTTGGATTTTCCTAAAGTTCAACCATACTTAGGGCATCCAGCAATTCAGGGATTTTCTGGAGGTTTGAAGGAAGAGTTGAAGGAAGTATTGAAGGATTGAAGTTCAAGGAAGGAAGGAATCATAGTTGGAGTTAGCTTTTGAAGAAGTTTGTGAGATCTTCTTAGATCTCTTTTGGTTTGTTGTTTTTGTTGATTTGAGACTGAGGAACGCTTGTTTGTTGATTGATTGATTCAGTTATTGAGACCTTTTTCTTAAGGTTTTCTTGTTTGAATATTGATTCCTTTTCCATTAATTTGATTATTGTTATCATGATGATTGTTGGCTAAGTTTCTTATGAGATTCTAGGATGATTGGCTGAAAGTTGTGGGAAAGACGATGATAGAATGATCTTAATATCAGCAGGACCCTGAAAGCTCGAGTCTTTATCTAAACCCTAGAACACCTCGCTCAGGCGTTGAACATCTCGGCCGGGGTGGAATTTGGCTGAACGAGGTGACCTTTCCTGAACCTATTCTGAGTTAAGTGTTTAAGTTTGTCAAATCCTATCCTTATTACACCTTTCTTGGCTCAATGCAAGCCTAGGATGAGACTTACCCGGTTTTTCCTTTGTTTGTTTACCTAAGATCATGAGTGTAGTTAATAAAGGTTTATCCTTTATTGGGGTTTGAGTGTGCCTTCATCCCATCTTTGTGAGTTAGCGCTAGACTTACCCGGTAAAGGTTGATTATATTCCCTTGGGTGGTGTGTTGGTTTGAGATTATAGTTCCTTTCCTTTGTACCTTGAGACTTACCCGGTAATAGGTGCTTTGGTTTGAGATAGTGAGTAGTGAGACTTACCCGGTGATCTATTCCCACCTTAGAAACACCTTCCCTTTGCAAACCTCAGTTTTGTCCACGTTATCCTTTGAGATCTTGAGTCGGAACCACAACTAGATGCTTTAATCCTACAATCCGCATTTCCCCTTACTTGACTTTTACATCATCTTTGATTACTTTAATTGCTCTTAGTTATCTTTAACATTTGACAACCGATTCTATGCTTTGTTTCACCATAGTCCCTGTGTTCGACCCCTGGAATTCTTGCTTTTATTACAATTGATCTGTACACTGCGGGTTCGCATATTATTCAAACATAATTCTTGGGTTATAAATATTAAAGCTTGCACACACCTTTTGGAGCGAACAGTGGTATCGGTCACACAACTCGTGTACCTTATGGGAGTGGATTGCGTCCTTCCCGTAAACCAAGTCTGGCTTGACTGTAGAGAACCTCCCACACTCCATGGCGGGATAAAGGGAAAGGTTATCACGACCACTACAATGGGCGGTCACTAAACCATATATTGGTAATAATAAACTATCGCATGTTATCAAGCACATATCACACACTACTCATGCAAGCACCCAATACAAGGATGATAACTAAGTGAGTCCTACGGACTTACCTCAACCTCGTACAACTCAACCATGCTCCAATCCTGAGAGGGACACTGCCTAATAACAAGGTATAGAGATATATCAATCTCCTATCAATCAAAGGGGTCACACCTAGACCCAAGGGATCTATAGGATCATCCTCAACCTAAGCCTCACAACCTACTAATCCTCAAAGCCGTACAACGTATAACATGATCATAATATCATCCTCACACTCTCATCTATACCTAGCATGATAGTACACACTCACACTAGGAAAAGAGGGAATAATGCCATCCTTAGGCAAGCTCAAAAGCAAGACACACCTGCAAATCAAGAGTAAAGCAAGGGTTGGTGCAGGGAGGCGCAGGGGCGGCCCTGAGGTGGCGCAGGGGCAATGACTGGCCGGCGTTAGGGCGGTCTCACGGTGGCGCATGAGCGGCTGGTATGCAGAATGCACACTTTCAGCTTCTCTTTGCTTCTTCACTCGATCCTCTTCACACCTTCTTCAGCCAACAGCCCCATACATACATATACATACATATATACATCAAACAAAGCCTATGAAGGCTGCCACAAGATCAATCTGGAATCCTAAGCTAAGAAGAAGGAAAAGAAGAAAGAAGAAAGAAAGAAAGAAAGAAAGAAAGAAGAAAGATGGGAAGGAAGGAATAAAGAACTCATCAAGATGAACCTATCAGAGGGAGAATCCTCACCACAACTTTAAGGCTAGCTCAACAAGGCACAATAACATCATTAATCTCATCCAAAGCCACACAAAACACTCTTTAAAACTCTCACAAGATCAAAGAGAACGAACAAGATGAAGATTCAAAGGAGAATAAGGGAAGAAGAAGAATGTGAGGGAGAAAAGAGAGATGTAAGAAAGGTAAAACCCTCATTAGAAGGGAAGAAGGAAGCTTATAAAGGAAGGAAGAGATAAAGCACGGGTCAAGATTCATCAAAGCCGGTTGCAGCACACCATAAATCGCAAGGCGGATTATGGTGGCCGCAGGAGCGGCCTCTACAAACCGCATGGGCGGTTTAGGCCAATCCTGCACACTCAGCAATCTCTTACAGCACCTCAAGACAAAGGCTCTTACACGTAGTCCGTGGTTCAACTACAAAGAAGATAGTCGAAGAGAAAGCTGCTCCCAAAGAGGTAATCACTCCTACACCTCTTAAACTCTATAAACCTCCACGTCATTTCCCTCAAACTCATAACAAGAATACGCTATTTAGTAACAAATGCCACCCAAAAAGGATATACTCTCCAACAGGAAGCTCAAGAAGTTTGAAGGATCCATTGATGTAACTAAAGAGTCTATTGCCCTATTTAGTCAGAAAATGCCACCCAAAAAGGAAGATTCAAGAAGATTTTCCATCCCATTGACCTTTTGTTGACATAAACACTCTTGCCTTTGTGACCTTGAAGCTAGTTTGAGTGAGATTTAACTCAAGTAATGCAAAGAATTGGAACTTGGTGAACCAATATAGGGAAGTTAAGTCATACTCTATATAATATCCTTAGTCTCTATAAGGACCCCGCCCCTGCGCCACGACTTGGCCGTAGGTGCGGTGCCGCCCCCATGGTATTGAGGACCTGCCCCCGTGGCTTAAGCGGCCTTATCCATTTTCTTTTACCCTTTGACCCGTGCTTTTTCCCTTTCGCTTCTTTCTAAGTCTCTTTCCTCTTCTCTTCTGATGAGGGTTTCCCTTTCTTTCATCAGCTTCATTCTCTTGACGTTCTCCATCTTCTCTTTCTCCTTTCTTTGGTTTCTTCCTTGAGTTTGCTTGATCTTGGAAGAGAAGCTTTGGTTGTGAGTTGATGAATGATCTTTGTTGTTGTTGTTGTGTTGAGGATAGCTAGTTGTTGAGGTTGTGGTTGTGGTTTCCTTCTCTTGAGTTATTCTGCTACACCATGCTTCCTGAGATTTATTGAGTCACAATTGTTATACCTTTGGTTTACTCGGGACGAGTAAAGAGGCTAAGTATGGGGGAGTTTGATAGGTGATGGAATCACTATCGGTTTTAGGTAGTTGTAGTGTCTTTTTAGAGTTTTTTAGTTGTGTCTTGTTGCTAATATTTGGATCCAGATGAAGAACCTCAAAATGAAGTAAAAGAAGGATCTAGCAACACTTGAGAGAAGAAGAAGAAATCAACGAAGATGAGCTTTTGGTGTCACACCACCCCAGCGGTGGCCAACGTCCCCGACGCCCCAGCCTGCACCTCGCCAGCGCCCCGAGAGCAACGTGTCACCGCCCCCGCGGCATCACCTAGCCGCCCCAGCGGTGACACCCTTGAAGGCCAATGACCGACGCTGCCTCCTGCGGCTTTGCCTGCGCCCAGAAGAACCATGTCACCGCCCCTACAACATCCTCTAGTCGCCCCTACGGTGACTCAACCAAAGAGCAAGTGTCAACGCCCCAACTCCTCTTGCCAGCGGACCTGTGAAGCCGAAGAGACTGTGTCACCTCCCCCGCGGTGACACTTCGCCGCCCCTGCGGATCAACACCAAAAATGTCACGAACATCAACAGTCAGACGTTCTAGAGCATTAAAGACCCTGCCCTCACGGCCCTGCCATGCCACCCCGCAGCTCAATTGAAGATGGAGCGTTTTGGCCTAAACCGCCCCTGCGACACCCTTGCCCGTGCCTGCAATTTAGCGCCAGAAGACTTTACTCTGGCTATTTAGGCCACCTTTATGGCCTTAAAGATGGTTGTTTACACATCCTCTTTACTCCTATTTACTATATTTTCTAGTTTAAATAGAGCCATTGGCTGATTGCTAGAATCATTTTCATTTTTCCCACAAAAGCTCTATTTGTTTAAGTACCATTTTGTATGTAATTCTAAGCTTCCTTGCCACATTGGGTTGATTGAAGTTGTATGCAGTTTGGTTGTAAGTCTTTCTAATTGAAGTTATATTAAGTTTCCAATTGTGTTTTGTTACTTGCTCTTTAACTTATGTTTACATGTCTTTTCTCACTTTGTTTGATCACCTAAGTTGTACAATTGCATGCAAAAGGCTATGGTTAATCGATTCCGCATTTGGGTCCTTAATCTTGTAGAAAACCCCTAGGTAATAACGGGTTGTAATTATCTAAGGGAAAGGAACATAACTAAATAATAAGATTAATGGGTTGTTCACCTTTTATGTATTTGTTTATCTTATTTGAATGCTAACTTGTTGTTTGATCTTGTAGGTTTACGGATCGAGAAACTAGTTAAGTTGCATTAATGCCGGTTGGCTTAAAACATAAATAAGATCAAGATGAAACAATTGGAAAATGCTTCTAGAAAGAACCAACCAAGTTGTATGCATGTGGAAATCTAACCTAGTGTAGTTTCCATATCATTCATATTATCACCATCTTTGCTTGTTATTTATTTGTTGTTGTCTTGTTTAATATTGCAATCCAAACATCCCCCTCCCCCCCAATTACTAAATTGATAATTGAATATAAATAATACTTTGACCATAATTTCCTTGGGTTCGACCCTTTCTTACACACTATACAATCAATAAGTGTTAAGTTTGGAATTCTACTTTGATTAAGCTAAAACACAACAACCATATGTTTATAGGCTTGTTAGTGTTACTCTATGAAGTAACTACTCTATTATTTCTAGAATAGAGTTGACTCAATCGTAGCACTGAGGCTACATTGAGAGAAGAAGGGAAGTTATTTTAGGTTGTATCTAGGACTCACAAAAAGCAAATAATAGATAGTTAGAATCCTAGGGTCATAAACCCTAGGCGGAGAGTAGGATGTTAGGGCCGAACTTCGTAAACATATCGTCGCTTCGATCGTTTACATTCCGCACTTATTATCGCGTTTTATTGTGACTAACATCTTTCTACAGGTTTCGAAGTCAAGGCCTTGAAATCCACTTCAAAGCATTGAAAAACTGTTTTGTCACTAAGCGCACAGATCGACTTCAAGGCCTTGAGATTAGTTTCAAAGCCTTGGTATACGATATTGCAAAAAGTTCTCATACTCTATTCGGCCCCCCTTCTAGAGTATTTATATCCTTATTATTCATCTATTCGGTTCTTCAGGAGAGATTGTATGGAGGGAATTGTGAGGTTGAGTGTTTGCTTGTGGGAGGAAGACAAAACAAGGAGGGAGCTGGTTGAGTGTAGATGTGCAGAGGGAGGTTACAGAGGGGGAGTGGTTACGGAAGCCAGGGGTTGGGATAGTTGAGGTCGAGGGGTCAAAGGTGCAGGCGCTACAGGATAGACTGAAGGTTGTAGCTTGGGCGGCCAAGGAAGGTAGAGGACCTACAGGGAATCCTTTGACGTGTAGGAAGAAGAAAGAAAATAAGGGAGGGAAGGAAAGGGAAAAAGAACAAAGAAAAGGAGAAATGAAAATAAAAACAAAATAACTCGACCGGAAATGGTTGAAACGGAATTTCCGGATCGGATAATTTTCCGAAAATAATATAAGGAAAATAAATAGATCGAATATATACATAAACTCGCAAAAATATACATGTTGCGATATACAAACCATTCTTGTAAATTATTTACGAGATTAACATAATAATTTAAATGTGAATAAAATATAATTATAAAATATATAGGTTCATATATATATATTTACTCGTAAAATATTTAAGCTATTAATAAAATACGGGAGAAAAAAAATTTTATATAACGCGCCTAATATTTCGAGCGTTTCATGAAAATTGTAAATGCAAAATACCTAAGGAATACTATTATACTACAATATCACTTAAAAGGTACAACGTCTTGGCAATGGAAAAACCTTATAAAACTCAAATTCGATTTTGAAAACGGATAATTGGTAGGTGGGCAATGGAAAAACCATTAGTTTTTGGCAAGATAACTGGGTCACAACGACTCCGCTAATTAAATTGGTTCATAACATCAATCTAATCAATGCACATATTAAAGTCAGCCATTTCATCAAATCAAACGAATGAGATACAACCAAAACTGAAAATGAACTATCATCAGCCCATCAATTAAGAAAATAATTGTGGAAACAATATTCGCAACAAACGAAATACAAAACATGTTATACTAGAGAAGCAATTCGAATTGTTGGTTCTCCACATTATCAACTTCGGAAATGATTGAGAAAAATCTGGTTGGCTTCGTGACTATTCTTGCGAATGGATATGGAATATAGACACCCAACCAAAAATTAAAAACTTCATATAGAAAATCTCAAAAAATTGTCTCCCTACTAAAGCAAAACTTTACAAAGAAGAATCGTAGTTACAAAAAATTGTGAATTCTGCAATACCATCTCGAGGATCTTCTTCACATTCTTATTGATTTTCCCTACGGTAAAAATGTGATTGTGAGAATTGACAGTTCCATTCTAACCAACCTCAATACCATTAGTACAAAAAACAATGAAAGTTTACTAGAGATAACAAAAAATAAGATCGGTTTTAACAATTTTACTTGCCTTGCAAATATTTGGTGGAGTATATGGTTCTCTAGTTCTTCACGATCAAAACCATCTTTAATAACGATACTATTGGATCGGATCATGATATCGTAAACTTCATCAAAAACCAACTATATAATTGGAAAATTCGTATTACGGATGAGGACGACTACGACTTTAAACACACCGTAAAATACAACAAATCCTCTATAAAGAAAAATAGCATCAAATGGAACAAACTAAAAACCTCGATTCCATAAACTTAACTTTGATGGATCAAAACTTGATTCGGGCATAACATCTATTGGTTATGTCATTTGAAATCATAACGGCAAAGTTATCAGTTTGGACGCTAGGAAAAACAACTTTAACTTGGTAATCAAAGCAAAAAACTTTTGCTGTAAAAGCTGGACTAAAACAAGCAACAAGGCTAAATATCAAAAGATCGAAATTGAGGGTGATAACCTATGTGTTATCAGGAGATCGAGATGATAGTATCCGACTCCAGACTAGATGTTCGCTTCTTTGAGGAAGTCCAAGTCAGACATGTGTTTAGAGAAATCAGCCGTGTTGTTGACCGATTGTCCTATTTGTGAATTTCAAACCCCAACACATCAATTTCTGACGATCCCGAACTTTGTGTTCTCATCCGCAAGGATGCTTTAGGATGGATTACTTCTAAAAAATAGTCCTTTCAGTCCGCTTTCCATTTTCAAAAAAGAAATATGTTGTTCTATTGACGTGGTTAAAAAAGTTAGTATGTTCAAGGTGATGTGATATAAGAAGAAGATTAAAAACAAACAAAAAAACTAAGATTAATCTTACATTGATTGATGTGGATGCTATTATGCGCATGTTGGAGGTACAAATATCTTCTTAGTGAGTACATAACACAAACACAAAGTAGGAAGACAGAGTGACCCATGAGAGAGCAAGTGGCAGAAGAAGACACAGGTGGATAAACCTTATCCTACAACAAGTCTAAATACTTCATCCTGGATTTCCAACTATAAACAGATACACACATTCTAATTAAAATCCCAGTTGTAATTTCCGTGGATATGAGCAAGTGACAGAAGAAGATGACAGATAATCCTCTTTTGTTGCTTCCTTATCAGCAAGAACAGGCAATCGGCTAAGAAAGTGAAGACAATTTGAGGGAGGGAGCTCAAGAATGGCTCCTCTAGCTGCATCCATAGGGTTCACCTCTTTTCTGTCCCCACAATCTCGTGATTGGAGTTTAAGCTCAGGATTATCATCATTTGTATTCCGCAGAAGCCAATTCACACAACCCCGCTCTTCAACTCCAAAGGGATATTCACATCCTCAGCAAGATCCAGATTCATGGTAAATGTGATAACCTTGCTATCCTTCTCTGTTCTTGTCTAGCTGGTGTTTATTCCATGGCAATCGTGGTCAGTCTAGGTTTGAGTGCTACTGTGAGAAGACGAGAGGCAGTGCTGCAGATGATCTCCGGACCCGCATTTTATTTCCTTCTCTCTGATTTGGTTTCACCTTCTAACTCGGCTGCCAATGCCGCAGAAGATCTCCAAACCTACTCCGATGATACCAATAAGTACAAGATTGTTATTCCTAATGGTGAGTTGCTTGTAATGCATTTCAGTCTTTCACAGCTCACCTGTCTATAGTCTATACGGCTGATGTTGTTACCATTGCATAGATTGGCAGGTGGGTTCAGGGGAAACAGACGGGATCAAGTCACTAACCGCCTTCTACCCTCAACAAGCATCGAATTCGAATGGTGCATTGTTAAATTGTTTCCGGTTTGTCTACTGTTCTCATTTTTATCACTACAGACAGTAAGATTTTTATTTGTTGAGTTGTTTGCAGTTACTGTCCTGATCACAGGACTAGGCCCTGACTTCACAAGACTCGAATCATTCGGGAAAGTGGATGCTTTTGCCGAAACCCTGGTGAGTGGGCTTGACCGGAGCTGGCAGAGGCCGCCTGGTGTAGCAGCAAAGCTTCTAGACTGCAAAGCAGCAAAAGGTAATCAAGATTCTCATTCTACTTGCTCGCTGAGTATTTCACTGACAATATCTAGGCTTGGAGCACATTCAGGCCTGTATTACATAGAGTACACACTCAAAAACCCTGGTGAAAGTCAAAGGCACATTTACTCGGCATTAGGAGTGGCCAACAACGGCTGGTACAACAGACTCTACACTGTCACAGGCCAGGTATGTACTACCATGTTACAGCCATTGTACACAGATGAAAAAATACTCACTGTGTTGTGTTGCAGTTTCTTGAAGAGGAAGCTGATGCATATGGTTCAAAAGTTGAGAAGGTCAGATTTCTAATTCTACTCAACTCCTCTCATAAAATTTGCCATTCTAATTGGTTATAAGGGCGAACACATGTCGTTTTGTAGGCTGTCCAGTCCTTCAGGTTTGTGAGCTGATCACATCATAATGGGCGGAATCCGATTCCGGAAGAATTAGTATAGGGAGGATAAGAGCATCAGTAGTTGAGCAATACAACCACCCTTGGTGCAGCACTTGAGATGCTGTCTTCAGACCAAACAAATAGGAGGAAAATTAACATCTCTTTATGATATAAGATTGCATTATCTTTAAGAAATAAAACATCAGTCTACTAGATTCCTGGCCAAAGTTTCTTAGTCCTTTTTGATCAACTTATGCTTCCTTGCTTTAAAAGGGAATCCTACATCAAATTTAGTGGCAGATATCAATTGTTCTCCATTGCATACTATTCTCACCATCTTGATCTATATACCACGAGACGTGCCCCAATATCGAATCAGTACGTACTTGAGAATACGAAAAAGTATGAGTTGAGTATCTTATGCCCTGGCAAAATGCAATGTACCATTTTGGTCAGAATTCAAGAGCTATCTGTCATAGTCAGACTTCATATGACAGACAATGTCTTAGGTTAATTTTGTTCCTACAAGACCAAGTTGTACTGTATTGAGTCCTTCCATTAATCAGGAAAGCTAATACAGTAAAACTCGTAGACAAGAAAGCGGGCACACACTCATGTACATGATGTAACAGTAATAGCATAGGGGAGATGAAAACATCATGGGGCAAAGCTGCTACCTTGATCATATATGACATAAACTTCATTATCTATTACAAGTACTCAGTCAATTGTCGTCTTAGGTAGTATTATTGGGTAAGCTTGTATAGAAAGCACTAAGACAACATACACCAAGGGTTTGACCTTTATCCCTAACTCTCAAGGGTGGTGAGGCTTGTCGAGGTCCTCAAGAGGGCGGAAGAAAGCGTTCTGATTAAGGACAGAATCTGCAGAATTCATAGGTTCTCCGATGTCAACAGGGTTAAGTTCTCCAGCAGGACCAAAGATACCGGTGCGAGGGTGTGGAAGCCAGTAATTGTCGTTATGGTGGCCGATTACATCATTGGGCACCACAGCTGGGCGAACATGTTCCTCGACGTTCTTGTCATACAAAGAAGCATGCACGTTTCTCCTACACCACAGTTACGGTTCACAATATAATCCCTGATATATGGATGAACATACATGGGACGAATCCTATTAGTAGTTTTGCAGTAAGCATATGTGATGCGAGTTCCTTAAGAATACTCTATTGTGAAAAGAAGATGAATAGCAAGTGTGACAGAAGAGTGAAAGAAATGAGCAGTATGAAACCTAAAAGAAGCAAGAAGAGGTGGAATGCAGCAGCTAAATCGTTTCCCCGACCTTGTAGCACTCCAGCTGCAGGTGGCCATGCATGCAATAACTATATTTGGTAGATAGAGTGTAGGTCGCTTATTCTGTATATATAGGTACCAACAAGAAAGGTATTCTATTCGATCTCTACGCCCACTTCCATCCTCAAATAATGTGCAAAAAATAAACCAATGAGTTGGGCAGCCTTGAAGAATAGTATACGACAATCAATTCTGAATTGACACTCTTGAGGTTCCTACCAAACAACCATCTGTATGGACGTAGCCTTAGTCTCTCGCGCAACACCTCCATCAAAAAGTAAGTCATGTCCCTACTTTTTTTTTTAATTTTTTTGTCCTACTCCACATGCTCTTCTACATATTGGAACTTCATCAACAATGTTGTTGCATCCCCTTGTGAGCCAAAGCATGTAGATGAAGTTATATCTAGCCCAAATGGTGTGAAGCCATGTTAACATAGTTGAATGCTCTTATAGTGTACTCATACATGACCAACACCTGTGAATATGTTGTTGGATGTGAATCTAAGTAAAAAAAAAAAAAAAA
>BSUD01000008.1:42401668-42522456 GCA_033239045.1 Fagopyrum esculentum | reverse complement strand
AAAAAAAAAAAAAAAAAAAACTAGAGAATTAATCTAATGACCGAATGACTTTATTTATAAGATTGAGGTTAATTCTACTAACACTATCTTTAAACGAAAAACAAATATAATTAGTATAGTCATATCTTCTTTTTTTTTTTTGTTTTTGAAAAAATTGTAATATTTGTAACCAAAGAACATATACAAGAGTACTGGTCTACTAGACCAAAGGAGGACATATTACAAAGCAGATTTAAGCAAAATGAATGTCAAGAATGTTGGCCCACATGATGGTGTTAGAGGTGCGATCTTTCCAGCTACTAGTGGCAAAGGTTTTTGTAGCGTTGATGGCGGATTGCGCGCAGGCGGAAGGATGGGTAGGTGTGTTGTTGTAGATGAGATCATTCCTAGATTTTCAAACAAAGTAGACATAGCTAGTAATGGAGGAGATACGGATGTGGGTTATGAGGTCTTGTTTCTTAGGTTTAAGAGAGCGAATCCATCCCCAAATGTTTTGATTGTATGGGTAAGGAGGCGGGGTGTGGGTCCAACTAGAAATGAGGTCAAGAACAAGAGTAAAGTAGCTACAGATGTGGATTAGATGTTCCTCATCTTCCTTATGAGAGTTACAAAGTTTGCAAGTATCATCCTGAATGATGTTCCACAAAAGAAGCATTGAGAAAGTCGGGAGACGGTTGTCGCTAGTGATCCAGGTAATAAAGTTGCATTTAGGGACATTAATACGTTTCCAGATGTTGTGCAAGCCATGCGGAGGAGAGGGCGAAGGGGCCTTCCAGACGAGGTTGTAAGCAGTAGATGTTTTGAAATGTCCATTCGAGCTGGAGGTGAGAAGCACGAACTGGGGCCCGGTAGTGACACCCAGAATCTCGTCTCTGATCTTAATCATCGAGCACCAAACGAAATTGTGATTGTAGGATGGAGGGTAGTGTCATATCGACGTACCTTTCAGAATGTTGTTGTGTATCCACTCAACCCTAAGATTTGCATTTGGATTGAGTTATAGTCATATCTTCCAACTTACATTAGTTATCTCTAAGGGAATATATGGGAAAGGGAGAGAACGATCTTCCAAGTTTGACACGATCAAAAAGTTGAATCGAACAAAATACCATTCATGGACTCGACTAAGTGTTAAACTCAACGTGTGAAAGATGTGATCATGTGCTCGTAAAAAGGGTATCATATGACTTGACCGATGGTGTCGATAAACTTGGCAGAGTGTAAAACATTGAACACTTACTTCTTCCATTCTTCATCTCTCGGATCTCAATCAATTCAACTTTGACTTGAATTTGCTTGACCGCAAGGAAACCTGAACTTGTAGTAGAAAGTTATAGTACGCGAATTAACACAAGGAATTAGAGTGGAAACCTCAATTTACCAACATGTAAGTTAAGATTGAAAAAAACACTCCCTTCCTAGCTTCGCTAGGTTAGACTCTAATGCAAGTTTATTGATAACTTACCTTGGTTAAACTATAGTGATTATATATATTCTAGCGTCTTTTTAATCCTCATTTGTATCCATCCCTAGGCATATAGTGTATGATAATTGCACCTTGGTTATGAATTATTTTTATTTAAATGATGGAAGACTTAAACGTATAAATGAGGTTTTATAAACAACCAAATATCGATTATATTTCTAGATTGCATGTCTTGATTTGTTTGTTAAAGTGTGTGTAGGTCTTGAAAAGCATTACAAGGGAAGATTAAGAGGCCGACGCCTACAACCACCAAAAGAGAGAATCTAGGAGAAGATCTTCAAGGGCCAACTAAACAAGAAGATCTTTGAAGATCTTTGTTGAAGGCTGTTTGAAGATAAGATCTTAACCAAACGATCTAAGAGAGAAGATCTCGGACAACATCTTTCAAAGATTCGTTCCTACTAACGAGAAGATCTCGGCTGAATGAGTTTAAAGATAAGAAAATATATTCAACGGCTTGAAAATAAGATCATGGTGGAGGAGATCTACAACCGATCTCAAGAGAAGATCTAGGGATTTAAGATCTTCAACAACTTGCAACAACTTTGAAGATGAAGATCTTCCAACGGCTACTTCTCAAACAAGAAGTCGTTCAACCAAGCAGCGTATTCAGTGGAGAAATAGAAACGTTACAATGGCTATGTTACAATGGCTAAAGAAGATCTCCATAGAAGACTATAAATGAAGATGCCGATTGAAGATGAAGAACAAGAGCTTACAAGTGAAAGAAAACAAGTCTTCAATCGATCATACGAGAATATCTTCATCGATCCAAAAGTTTATCATTCTATTAAGCTTATATTAGTCTGCTTCCTTAGAGTGAGATAAACACAAGAGCTCCATTGGCATATCATAATAGTGTTATACTCGAGTGTGTTACTCTACGAAGTAACTAGGCTATTATTGCTAGAATAGAGTTGACTAGATCGTAGCATTAAGGCTACATTGAAATAGAAGGGATGTTCTTCTAGGTTGTATCTAAGACTCACAAAAAGAAGATAATGGATAGTTAGAATCCTCGGGTCAGAGACCCTAGGTGGCGAGTAGGTTGTTAGGGCCGAACTTCGTAAACATATCGTCGCGTCGATCTTTTACATTCTTCATTTATTAATGTGTTTTATTGTGACTAACAACTTTCTGCAGGTTTCGAAGTCAAGGCCTTGAAATCCACTTCAAAGCCTTGAGAAACAGTTTTGTCACTAAGCGCACAAATCGACTTCAAGGCCTTGAGATTAGTTTCAAAGTCTTGATATACGATATTGCTAAAAGTTCTCATACTCTATTCAACCCCTTCTAGAGTATTTATATCCTTATTATTCACCTATTTGGTTCTTCAGTGTAGAATTGCATTTTCTAAGGTGGGAATAGATTACCGAGTAAGTCTCACTACTCACTTTCCCAAATCAAAGCTCCTATCACCGGGTAAGTCTCAAGGTACTAAGGAAAGGAATTATAATCTCAAACCAACACACCACCCAAGGGAATAGAATCAACCTTTACCGGGTAAGTCTCAGGCTAACTCACAAAGATGGGATGAAGGCACACTCAAACTCCAATAAAGGATAAACATTTATTACCTACAATCATGATCTTGGGTAAACAAACAAAGAAATCACACCAATACTCAGTTGGTCTAGTGGGATGTGGTGCTAGGCTCCTTAAGTGTTTAGCTTGGAGATTCGAGTTCGGATACTCCTGGCGGCATGTATGGAAAAATGATATTGGGAGGGTATCCCCCAGCAATGGGCCACGACTATCTACCCGATCCGGACGTAGAACCGGGTAGTAACCTTCTTCTTCTTCAAAAAAAAAAAAAAAAAAAACAAAGAAATCACCGGGTAAGTCTCATCCTAGGATTGCATTGAACCAGGAAAGGTGTAATAAGAATAGAGTTTGGCAAACTAGAACACTTAACTCTCAGTTTCGGATCAGGAAAGGTTCACCTCGTTCAGTCAAGTTCCACCCCGACTGAGATGTTCATCAACTGAGCGAGGTGTTCCAGGGTTAAGGTTAAAGACTCGAGCTTTCAAGGTCCTGTTGGAATTAAGATCATTCTATCATTGTCTTTCCCACAACTTTCAGCCAATCACCCTAGAATCGCATAAGAAACTTAGCCAACAATCATCATGGTAACGATAATCAAATATATGGAATGGGAATCAATATTTGAACAAGAAAAACCTTAAGAAAAAGATCTCAATAACTGAATCAAATAACAACAAATCAGCGTTCCTTAAATCACAAATCAACAAAGATAACAAACCAAAAGGGAATCTAAGAAAGTCTTACAAACTCCCTCAAAAAGCTAATTCCAAACTATGAATCCTTCCTTCCTTGATCTTCAATCCTTCCTTCAAGCTTTCAGAAAATCTCCCTAATCCGCAGATTATTGGGTGTGTAGAAGATCCGACTATTTCAAGATGGCTGAATTGTGGAAAATCCAACCCTTTATATAAGAGAATTATCTTCCAAAGATAATAATATCTTAAGAAAATAATTTCCTATAAAATATATCAATATCTCTAAAATAGATCTCCCAAAAATAATATCTTCCTTCTAGAAATCCAGCCCAAAAATATAAGATATCTTCTTTCCAAAAATAAAAGATCTCAGCCAAAAATATGGATCTCACCGGCGGCTGGGTGTTCGCCTCGGTCGGGACGCTCCTCAAGATCACCTCGGTCGAGGTGACACTGTAGCTGACCGAGGTGAGTCTCAACTGAATGTGAAATCTCTCAAATTTGGTCCAAAGTCTATCTTTTTAATCATTTCCATGCTTCATGAGTTCTTCCTTAAGCTCCAGAATGTAGCTCCAATGATTCCTTAGCTCCTTAGCTCCATTTTAGTCCAAAACGTGTCATTTTACCTACGATTACAACGAAACTAGGTGTAGACCTCGATTCCCGCAAAGGTAGACAAAACAACGATATAATCACATAATATACATCCATACATGCAGATTATTAAAGATAAAGCGTCTTAACCAGTCCCAAAATATAGACTATAATACATACTATCAACCAGGGCACTGAAGGATAACACAACCACATCATCTTTGAGTCCTACCATGAAAGGAGTTATCATTATAAGAGCAAGAGAAAAGACCATCCATGATGAACTTGCTATCTTATTGGCAACAGGTGCACTTAAAGAGACCTCACCCATACCGAGGTATCCTTTAGTGACATTGTTGTCTAATGTGGAGGAACCATACAAGGACCAAGATGATCAAGCAAGCATAGAAAGTGGATAGGACAAAGAACGAGTTCCAGAGAAGAAATCTCGACTTGAGGACCAAAATTTCGCCCGATATTCTAACAGCAAGACCGAGATTTGGCTCTTGTCGAGGTTCATAAGATCCGTTTATGATCTTATTAGTTATAGATATCTTTTATTATATGTAATACCTTTAAAGCTCTAAAATTCTAAAGGTATTTGTTGATTTTTTGATCCTATCTTTTAGGACAATTTTTTAGTTAGAAATCTTATATTTTGCTAGAAGAATCTCCCCTATAAATATCCTTAGAGGGTGCGATTATAGGTAGATTTAATTAAATTAATATTTCAACAATATAGTGGGAACTCGTAGCTTCGCTTACGAAGTTTGTGTTTTGTTCTTTCCTATTCAATCAAAAGAGAGAGCTTTTGATTGAATCGTTGTGAGTCCTTGTTAGGTTGTGCTTGTGTGTGTTAATCTTCTTTCAGGTTGGTGCTCCTGGTCAATTCTAGTCCATCCTTGTGTTTGTCTTATTTAAAAGGCTTGTGTAAGGTTATAGAAGGTTAAGGTAAGCTCTTCGTTAAGGGAATTTGACACATAATTGGTCAAGGTTCTTTGCGGGAATACCTTGGTTCGTATCTTCCAATATTTCTATCAATTTCATTCCATATTATCATTATCTTAACTATTCATTATCATTCCATCAAACTCACGTTCTTTTGTTAGATTTTCCATAAATCTCGGCCCGTGACCAAAATCTCGCCTGAGATTCCTACCCTAGATTTGTTCTTTGAGACTATTCGTGGACTTCCAATCTAGATCAGGGAATTGCGGCTTCAACCCCACATCAAAGTGGTATCAGAGCTCAGTCGATTGAAGTCCATTTCAGGTTTGAGTCATTTTTAATTGAATTTTCTTTGAGTCATATAAACATTGAGTCTTTTCTTGTTGCAATTATCTTCGCGAGATTATTTGAGTTTAACGTGCGTTTACTTGTGTCTTTTGAAAGAGAGAAACACCATAGCCAAATACAAAGCAAACCATTAACCTCAAACAAAACCTCGCCCGACCTTACTGAAATTTCACTCGAGATTTTTGAGCATAAAGTCGAGATCTTTCTTGTTACTTGTTCCCCAAGTTTCGTGAATTTTCTCTATCCCTTTGAAGATCAAATATTTATTGGATTTGTGTCAAATCTAATAAATATTCAGCTGCTTATTCAAGGAGGAAGGAGATTTACAAGATATTATTGTTGAGATCTTATATAGTAGGTGAGATCTTGTCATATTAATTCAATCCTAACCTAATATCTATTCCAACAACTATATATTCTCACCTCCCGACATACAACTCATAATAATATCCATTCCCCCTACATCAAAGTGGTATCAGAGCTCAGTCGATTGAAGTCCGTTTCAGGTTTGAGTCATTTTTAATTGAATGTTCTTTGAGTCATATAAACATTGAGTCTTTTCTTGTTGCAATTATCTTCGCGAGATTATTTGAGTTTAACGTGCATTTACTTGTGTCTTTTGAAAGAGAGAAACACCATAGCCAAACACAAAGCCAACCATTAACCTCAAACAAAACCTCGCCCAACCTTATTGAAATTTCACTCGAGATTTTTGAGCATAAAGTCGAGATCTTTCTTGTTACTTGTTCCCCAAGTTTCGTGAAGTTTCTCTATCCCGTTGAAGATCAAATATTTATTGGATTTGTGTCAAATCTAATAAATATTCAGTTGCTTATTCAAGGAGGAAGGAGATTTACAAGATATTATTGTTGAGATCTTATCTAGTAAGTGAGATCTTGTCATATTAATTCAATCCTAACCTAATATCTATTCCAACAACTATATATTCTCACCTCCCAACCTACAACTCATAATAATTTCCATTCCCCCTACAATTATTCCTATAACTCCACAAAAAGACCTCCAATACATAATCCTAAATTTTCAAATCGTTACTCAACTTGCCCTACAAGGTTGAAGGAAGCCTTTGAGTCAAGGAAGTGTTAATCCAACTAAGAAGAGATCAACAAGGCAACCAGGGAGGAGTATACTTCAGAGCTTATTGTTGATTGTCGTTGTTCATCGTCGAATTGACAATCTCGGCCCGATATTGCAAAATCTCGGCCGAGATTTTTACAAAGACTCGCTACTATTGCAAATTCTTGAGGCATAATCTATAGAATTCAAGTCCACCTTGTTCAAGAGTATATCCCGAGAAGAAATTCTATACCATCCTTGATCTAGTTCTTAACCTTAGCCAACCAATTCCGGCTATTTCTCTCTCCAACTACATAAGTTCAAGGTACGTAATCCTCTCTTCTTAATCTCAGGTGTGCCTTTTTCTAGCCTCTTTTTACTCCAAACACTTGAGTCAATTTATTTTGGTGTGTTAGTTAGTATATATATTTTCTATCATCTAGTTGTGTCTACTCGCAATATTCCTTATACTTTGTGTCACTTGTGTGAAGAGACTTCCAGCAGGAGTCCCTTAACTATCTCCCAACACAAGAACCTTTTTCCGAACCAAGTTGACTACTTGAGTCATCCGAAGAGTTCTAGTTGAGACTAGTCACCGTCTTTAGATGAGTGTTAATTCATACAAGGCAATTACATCAAATTATCTTGCGAGATCACAACAAAGTGTGAGTGTGAGAGAAACAAGTAAGGCGCTTCAGTTTTCACTAACATCACAAGTTTGTTGTTGCTTTGCATGCTTGTGTAAATGACATGAAGGAATAACCTAGGAGGATCGCAAAAGAGTGAATCCTCAGGACTGGAAGCCATGGACTTGCTAAAACAAGTCATGGTTATGGTTTCTACATTAGCTGAATGGATGAAGAATTTGGAATCTCGGCCAAAATCTCGCCTGAGATTTGACCCGAGATTTGAGTACGAAGTAGGTGGAAGTTCAAATCATCCACCTATGCGACCAACCCCCGTTACACCTCCAAACGACTCCAAGGGCCAGGTATGACTCATCACAATCCTCTTTTTAATGCATCTAACATTCCGCACTTGGTTGGTGATTGTCATGAATTAGAAGAAGAGGATGAAGAGGGCATGTGGAGAGATTATCCACGATGTCATCACCATCCTAGGAGAGGACGTGACTATGAACATCACAGACCTCCCCAAGAAAAAGACGGAATTGGAACAAATTTGATCTTGCCATAACTTGAGTGAGCAAAGTAAGATCCAACTTGTTGCGTTGGAGTTACAAGGAAATGCCTCAGTTTGGTGGGATCATCTTGTTAAACAACGGAGAAGAATGCTAGATCCGGACATCAACACTTGGGAGCAAATGATGGCCTTAATGAAAGCTAGATTTGTGCCTATACACTATTCTAGGGAAGGGAGGTCACGGTTGGAGAACCTCAAGCAAGGTTCCATGACTGTAGAGGAAGTATACACCACCATGAAATAGCGATGGTGAAGGCTAATGTTCAATAGGATGAGGAGTCCATTATGACTCGATTTTTAAGAATTTTGCATCCTTCATTAGCTAATGAAATTGATTTATATCCTTATGCCACAATGACTAACCTATTGCCTTTAGCTATAAAGGTAGAGAAGAAGATCAAAGGACGAAATCAAGGATCGAGTTCGTGGAAGCCGAGATTCCCAAAAAGACGAGAGCAAGAGCCGAGTTCCCAATCCAGCAGCCTTGAAATCTTCTACGCAATCTTGCCTTTTGAATGAGCCTTTAAAGAATAATAAAGGGAGCACTTCTAACTCTACTTTACGTTCTAGAGATATTGTATGCTTTAGATGACAAGGTTGAGGTCACTATATGAGAGATTGTCCTAATAAAAGGGTGTTATTTTTAAACCAACAAGGATAATATGAAAGTGAGGAAGATCATGGAAATTATTATACCTATCTTAATGCATTGCATGAACATGATAGCTCTAGTGATAGTGATGAAGGCTGTGAAAATGATCATGAAAATCTTTAATTGCTAGGAAAACTTTGCATGCTAAGATAGCCCCATGCCATGATAATCAAGGGGAAAGCCTTTTTCATACTAGATATTTTGTTCAAGGAAAGGTGTGCAATATGATTATTGATGGTGGTAGTTGTTGCAACATAACTAGTGATGAATTGATCACTATGTTTCAAATCACTACTGTCAATCATCCTAGACCTTATAAGTTGCATTGGATGAAGGAATGTGGTGAATTAAAAGTTAAAAGACATGCTAGAATTGCTTTCACCTTAGGAAAGTATGAGGATACTATGTATGTGATATTGTACTCATGCAAGCATGCCATATCTTATTAGGGCGTCCATATATGGCAATTTGATAGAAGAGTCAAGCATGATGGATTCACTAATAAGCATTCATTTGAGTTAAATGGACAAACAATCACTCTTAAAACTATGACGGTCGTGGAAGGGTTCACTAATAAGCACTCATGCAAGCATGCCATATCTTATTAGGGCGTCCATATAGGGCTAAGCGCAGTCTCTCAGCAGAGGTCTAAGCGAAGGTGTAAACTAGGGTAAGCGGAGGTGACGGAATCTCTTTCCTTCCGTCCTTATATAGGCCCAAATAAAATGTGTCTTCGGCCCATATGCGTAGAAGATCGTGGCTTAAAATATTGCGTAAAAGATCGTCAAGATCACGGTCGTGGAAGGGTTCCACGCCCGTAATTTAGAGCGTGGAGTTGGATCACGGTTCCTCAAATCCTCCACGGCCATGGAAGTTGCTGGAATGCCCCACGCCTGTGTTGCCAAGGTTCCACGGCCGTGGATTAGAGCGTGGACTCTAATACGGTCGTATTTTAGAGCGTGGAACGTACATAGCTCGTAATTTCCTTTGCTTTTGTGTCATTCTCCATCCTAGCATCATCCTTATCTCCTAGTGGTGTCCACAATCCTTGGACATGCTCAATCTATCTCCATTCTCTCTCAATCCGTTCGGAATTAGCTCTTAATTGCCTACAATCAACACAAAGCTTATGTAGACCTCTATATCGACAAAATAGATAAACTAACTCACAATTGCTTCAATGCTTTATCAATGAATACCAATATAGATGAAAAACACTTAGAAAACGTGCCTAAAATATCACAATATTTCATGCTAACAAATAACCCCATACTTGCCACTTGCTTGTCCCCAAGCAAGGTCCTTCAAAAGCTTTAAAACACAAGTTAGGATGAAATATGGATATACTCTCAAAGCAAAAACTTCTTTTAGAGGAATGTGCTTTCTAATCAATAAATCATTCTCAAATCTTGCTTCATTCGTTTATAAGACTTTCATACACGAAATCAAAGAGTAAAGAGTAAAGAAAGCTAATGAATTAATCAAACTTCCATGTAAACATCATAACCTTGAAACATTATTAAAATCAATCCTAAGAAACTTCAATTTAGATCACCAAGTCATATATCACTCTCTTGATCTTAAGGACTTTCAAACAAGGTCTAGAATGCGGAAAGGGAGGGAAAACTTTAAGGAATGTGGTGCATGAATCCGGGAAAGTGGATAACTACTCTTTTGTTTTTCTCTTGCGGTTTCCGCAACACTTTCAACTTAGAGCTTCGCTCTCTTCTTTTCAATTCATTTTCCGACTTTACTTTTGGAGTTATGGATAGATGTGCACAAAAACCGAAGCCTAGGAGATTGGCGTTTCTCACTTTTACGAGATGCCTCAAACCCTTGATGCACATACCATAATCCGCTTGGAATATCGCTCAATCCGACTTTGGCAAGACACAAACACCCGGCTATGTGAATGGTGCCAAGTTACTCTTCGTCATGATTGACTTCCCCAAACCTATAATTTCTTTCTATTCTTTTGAATGCAAAACATTGCTTTCATGGCCCTCCCACATCAAACATGCCTTTTTCATTCAACTCCTCCAAATTCCCAGATAGGTAAAGGAGGTCATTATTTCAATGAGGGGCTAAATGATCAAAGAAAGAAGAAAGAAAATCGAATTGCCTTAATCATCTCAAAAGAAGCATAAGAACTTATTATGTGATTTCAACCTTAATTTCTCAACATGATTTAAGTAACATTCATCACATTATGAAACTTGCAAAAGAGGAATAATCAACTCATTGAATTTCTTTTCAATTCACTATTTGTTTAAGCATGCGATTGTCATCAAAACTCAATTCACAAGTGGTGATTATCATAGAAATCATCTCTATCCTTAGAAGCACAAAATTTTCACAATTGCTTCAATTTTTATGGGTTTTTCAAACTCTTTTTCATGCAATGCAATAATGAAACGTGTAACAATAGAATGAACATGCAAGGTAGTCTCGATAAAGCATACAAAGTGAGTAAGAGTTATTACAAACTATTAGTCACACCCCACCCCATACTTGGAACAAACATTGTCCCTAATGTTCAAAAAGAAAAAGAAGAAAAGAAAGAAAGAAAAAGAACTCACAAAAGGGTGGTGGAGCGGCTAAAACAGTCGATCATCAAACGTCATCACTGTGGTGGAGGCGGTGGTGGAAACGGGGAGAAGCTGGGATCATAGTACCGCCCGAACTGCTGGCGGTAAACATCTCTCATCATGTGGTCTAGATCATCGACTCGTGCATCCCTAGCATCTGCACGGATCTCCAAAGCTCCAACCCTGCTGGAAAGGTCGGTAGACCACTTTGGCAACTGCTCGTACCAACCAGGCGGCTGGCTGTACCACGCCGGTGCATCTGAAGGTGCTGGTGCTGGTACTGGTGGCGGCTGAGAATGCCAAGGCGGTGGAGCTACCATCCAATCCGGCTGCGTCCTATACCAAACAGGAGGATCTGCCATCCAAGTCGGCCTCTCGCTCACACTAGCACGGCGAGAGGATGATCCTGAAGCTCTAGCGGGGCGGGGAGAACGTCTAGGCATGGCGGGAGCTGCATCCGACTGATCCGGGAATGTGTCAAAGTCGTGATCAGCTCCTCCTCCTCCCTCATAATCATCTCCTCCTCTCATCTCCTCCTCCTCTACAACTGGTGGTGGTGGAACGTAAGGAGGGGCTACCAATCTGTTCGCGTGCATGGCAGCGAACGTCGCCTTCCAGTTATGGCGTCCAGCCATAATGGAATACTCGGGGAGCCACTCAATCCCTCTCCCGGTCCTACTCTCCCATGGTATAGCAGCATATGGTGGACCTCTATGGGTGGGGAAGATGATGCCTCTAATCATGAGGCTATGTAGTCCTAGGGGTGTAGCAGCAATACGTGTACAAGCTGAGAAATCTACCTCTAACTATCGAGCAAGGTGGGTGACCATCCCACCGTATCCAATGTTACCAGACCTCTTATTCTTTAGCTTGCTCATGGTAGCAGCTAAGAGGGTGGCCACAATCCGCAGGTCTACCGTATAGCATACAGTAGAGAAGGAAAAGCTCATCTGTCCTGATTTTCTGAGGTGTCTCCGTCCTAGGGAAGAGACACTCAAAAAGTACCCTGTGAGCAATCTTCAAGACTAGGTGATACATCAACCTAGCCTTGGTATCAGCTGGCGGCCAGCGGTCCTCGCTAGCGTAGATCATGGCGATCTCCTCCCAAAAATCCTTGGCGTATAATCCACTGGGGAAACGATCATTGAAGGTCTCGTGGAACCTGAAGAAGGCTCCAAACTCTCTAATGGAGAACTCATAGTCTCTTTCCATCAGCCGGAAAGAGACAGTCCTATCTACATGACTGTGCTGGAAGGAAACCACAAACTCCCTCGTGATCTCCTCATAGGCATCTTCCCGAATAGCGGAGAAGATGACTAGACCGGCTCTATCTAAAAGCCAAGTAATATCTCCTACCACATGTAGAGGCTCTAACTCCTCAAGTAATAGGTACCTAGGTCCTATGACCGCTCTCTTATGGATCCTCTCTAAAGCATCGAGATGATCCTCATGGATGGTAGGGATCCTAGGGCGAGGTGGTGATGGTGATTATGGAGGTGAAGGAGATGAAGGGGATGAAGGGGGTGGTGCTCTAGAAGAGGTAGAGGGGTTGCCCTTCCTCTTTTTGTTCTTATCATTGTTCTTATCCTTGTTCTTATCTTTGTTCCTACCAGACACTCTTCTCACAAAATCCATTTTCTGTCAAATTCCACGGTTTATTCTAAGATTTCCACGGCCGTGGTTCTTCCAGAAACCGTGGTTCTGCACGTAATTTCGCAAATCTCAACAGAATCACACCAAACTCAGCAGCAAACAGTCCTAGACTAATTTCCGTCCAATTCCAATCAGTTCTTCCTAAAAATTCTAGCAAAACGAAGCCAAATCGACAAAGAGAGAGAAAGAACCAAAAACCTAGGTCTTCGGATTTTGTAATCCGAATTCCGCCTTCTCCGGTGATTTGCCGCTCGAATTGTTGCTTGGATCTTGTAGGTGATTGGATTTGCTTCAGTTTTGGTCAAAGAATCGTCGAAAACGATTAACGAATGAGGATTTGAGAGAAAGGGCGTGGAATCGGCGATTTTTGGGCGTGGAAGGGGTGTTTGTGGTGTGTTTTGTGAAGAAACGTGGTTTATATAGTGGCCGTAAAAAATTTTGAAAATCACGGTCTGTCGGGGGGTTCCACGGCCGTGGAAATGTATGGAACCGTGGTTTTGGTGATTTTTCTCAGGCTTTTGAAAATTTCGGTCACTGTAGCTGTCACGGCCGTGGTTTAGGCCGTGGAACTCTCTGTAATGCCCCAAAGTCCAAGTTTCATCACTTTTCTTCAAACTTTCTCTTCCCCTTTCCTTTTCCACTGTTCCTACATCCAAAAACACGAACATACCGGAAGGTATCGAAGGCAAAACAAAGCAAAAACGTCTAAACTAAACTAATCTATGAATCAAAGACAAAAACGTAAATGCAATACCTTGGGTTGCCTCCCAAGAAGCGCTTTGTTTAAGGTCCGTAGCTAGACCAATTTCACACTTATACGAGTGCGGTGGGCGCGAACTCTTCAGCTTGGAGTTCCGGTGTATACTTCTTGAGTCGTTGACCGTTCACCTTAAAGCTTCCGCCCGTTTCACCCCATACTTCAACTGCACCATGGGGGAAAATACGTTTGATTAGAAAAGGTCCGGTCCAACGAGATTTAAGATTACCTGGAAAGAGACGAAGCCTTGAATTGAAGAGGAGAACTTGATCTCCTTCTTTGAAGTCCTTTGGAATGATATGCTTATCTTGCCAACACTTTGCTCTTTCTTTATAAATCTTGGAGTTTTCGTAGGCGTTCAAGCGAAGTTCTTCAAGCTCATTTAGGTCCAAGAGACGCTTCTCTCCCGCTTCCTTCATGCTGAAATTCAACCACTTGATTGCCCAAAACGCCTTGTGTTCCAACTCTACCGGTAAGTGACAAGACTTCCCATACACAAGGTTGTATGGTGTAGTTCTGATGGGAGTCTTGTATGCAGTCCGGTACGCCCACAATGCGTCATCTAGCTTCAAAGACCAATCCTTCCTTGTCCTTGAAACCGTCTTCTCTAGGATTCCTTTGATCTCCCGGTTTGAGATCTCAACTTGTCCACTAGTTTATGGATGATAAGGGTGGCGATCTTGTGAGTCACCCCATAATTAGCTAAGAGAGCTTCAAAGCGCCGGGCAATGAAGTGAGAGCCTCCATCACTAATGATGGTCCGTGGTGTCCCAAATCGCGGGAAAATGGTCTTGTTAAAGAATTTAACCACTACCATGGCATCATTGGTGGGAGAGGCAATCGCTTCAACCCATCTTGAAACATAATCAACCGCTAAAAGTATGTATTGGTTACCACAAGATGATGGGAAAGGTCCCATGAAGTCTACTCCCCAAACGTCAAAGATCTCCACCTCTTGGATGTTGTTGAGAGGCATCTCATTCCTCCTAGAAATATTTCCTGTTCTTTGACAAGCATCGCAGAAAGAAACAAAGGTTTGCACATCTTTAAATAGAGTAGGCCAAAAGAATCCAGATTGCAATACCTTAGCGCTAGTCTTGTTCGAACTAGCGTGTCCTCCACAAGGTAGTGAATGACAATGGCGGATGACGCTTTGCATCTCATCTTCCGGCACACATCGCCGAATAATGCCATCCGGACCTCTCTTAAAGAGGAGAGGTTCATTCCAAAAGTATTCCCGAACATCCTTAAAGAACTTCTTTCTTTGTGCGTAGGATAATCCGGGCGGTATTTCCTAACAAACCAAATAGTTAACAAAATCAGCAAACCATGGTTCGTTACCTTTGGAGATCACATCGATGCACTCCTCTATGATATGTAAATGTTCGTCCGGGAAGGAGTCATCTATAGGTAGATGGTCGTCCTCTAGATGTGTTAGACGACTCAAATGATCCGCAACAGAATTTTCCGAACCCTTCTTGTCGCGGATCTCTAGATCGAATTCTTGTAGGAGAAGAATGCATCTAATTAGCCTTGGCTTCGCATCCTTCTTTGCAAGGAGATACCGGATCGCAGCATGATCCGTGTATACAATCACCTTTGCACCTACAAGATAAGAGCGAAATTTGTCAATTGCATAAACAATGGCTAAAAATCCCATTTCCGTAGTGGCGTAGTTGAGTTGCGCTTCATCTAGCGTTTTGCTAGCGTATTAGATAGCGTGGGTTCGCCCTTCCTTTCTTTGTCCAAGAACAGCTCCTATAGCTACGTCACTCACATCGCACATAACCTCAAAGGGAAGATTCCAATCCGGAGGTTGAATAATAGGGGCTGAAATTAGAGCTTCCCGAATCATGTTAAACGCATCTAAGCATTTCTGCGAAAAATCAAAAACTGCATCCTTCATCAATAGATTAGTTAGCGACTTTGATATTTTAGAGAAATCCTTTATGAAACGCCTATAAAATCCAACATGTCCTAGAAAACTTCTTATCCCTTTCACCGAAGTTGGGGGAGGAAGCTTTTCTATTGTCTCTATTTTAGCTTTATCCACCTCAATCCCTCTACTAGAGATTAAGTGTCCTAATACAATGCCTTCCTTCACCATGAATTGACACTTCTCCCAATAAAGAACTAGGTTAGTGTCTTCACACCTTTGTAACACAAGAGCAAGGTTAGAAAGACAATTGTCAAAAGAGGAACCATAAACGGAGAAGTCATCCATAAAAACCTCCATTATTTCCTCTATATATTCGGAGAAGATGGCCATCATGCACCTTTGAAAGGTGACTGGGGCGTTGCAAAGCCCGAACAGCATCCTCCTGTAGGCAAAAGTACCCCACGGGCACGTGAATGTGGTCTTCTCTTGATCATCCGGGTGTATCGGAATCTGAAAGAAACCACTATAACCATCAAGATAGCAAAAGTGTGAATGTTGTGCTAACTTTTCAAGCATTTGGTCGATGAAGGGTAGTAGGAAGTGATCCTTTCTCGTTGCGTTGTTTAGCTTGCGGTAGTCTATGCACATCCGCCATCCTGTTACGGTTCGGGTGAGAATGAGTTCGTTGTTTTTGTTGGTGATGACCGTCATTCCTCCCTTCTTCGGAACCACTTGTACGGGACTCACCCACTTGCTATCGGAGATAGGGTAGACGATACCTGCATCAAGAAATTTAAGAATTTCCTTCTTGACAACCTCCTTCATGGTCGGATTTAACCGCCTTTGAAGTTGTCGCGAAGTCCTAAAGTCCTCTTCCATCAAGATCTTATGCATGCATAGGGAAGGTTTGATTCCTACTAAGTCCTCTATAGTATTTCCTAAAGCTTTCCTATGTTTCTTAAGGACAACCATAAGTTTACTATGTTCATCTATGCTTAAATCGGAACTAACAATTACCGGAAAGGTAGAATTAGGTCCAAGAAATGCGTACCTTAGATGAGTAGGAAGTGGTTTCAATTCCATGACTATCGGAGTCTCCAATGGCTCTTGAGGAATATCCGATGGTCCCTTAGAAGTGTCTAAGGATGTAGAAGGAGTTCGAGAAAAATCAAGAGAAGTTGAGGAAGAGACACAATTACCTTCGGAATCACCCAAAATTACGGCCTCTCTGACTTCTCCACGGCCGTGATTTTGGGCGTGGAAAGTAAATACGGTGGCTTTGTTTCCTCCACGGCCGTGTAACCCTCTGGAGTGCTCCACGCTTTTGTTGGTGAAATCCACGGCCGTGGAATATAGTGTATGACCGTCGATCCGTACGTTCTCTGCCTCGTCGTGGAGTTTCTCAAACTCTTCTTCACACACTTCTTCTTGTGCTTCTAAGGCTTCAATTGCCTCATTGCACTCCTCTTCTTCCCCTACATCCATTAGACTCATAGAAATAACCTTTTGCAAAGGATCTTTGAAGAGAATAGCACTTACCTCCTCTCTAGATAGCCCTTCTTCATCTTGGATATTGAATATATCCTCATCAAAGATTGGTTCCTTCACTAGAGTGGAAAGGACGAACTCTACCTTCTCTTCTCCTATGTCGAAGGCGAGTCTAGCATTCTTGCAATTGACTATGCAACCGGATGTTGCAAGAAATAGTCTTCCGAGAATGATCGGGACCGGACTATCTGCATGAATGTCAAGCACAACAAAATCTATAGGAACATAGAATTTACCTAGCTTGACCGGGACGTCTTCAACAATACCGACGGGACAAGTTATGGATCGATCCGCCATGTACAACGTCATCTTCACCGGTTTAGGGTCGCCTAAACCGATTTTCCTACATAATGCAAGTGGGATGATGCTCACACTTGCTCCCAAATCACATAATGCATCATATGTGACATCTCCCACTCCTATGGGAATACAAAATGACCCCGGATCCTTTAGCTTTAGGGGCATCTTCTCTTTCATGGTTTTGATGAGATCCGAAGAATCCGAACTCATCTTAACCTCTCCAAAATCCTCTAGCTTTCTCTTGTTAGAGAGGATTTCCTTTAAGAACTTACCATAAGCCGGTATACCTACAATAGCATCAATGAAAGGTATGTTAATATGCAGTTTGCTCATGAGTTCTATAAACTTACCGAATTGCTTGTCTAGACGCGCTCTTGCTCTAGATTGCGGAAACGGTAGGGGAGGTTTGTAAGCTGGAGGAGGAACATAGACATCTTCCTTCTCCTTCTCCTTCCCCTTTTCTTTCTCTTTCTCATCGGGGACTTTAACAAACTTAGGCTGCGGGTCGGTAGTTGTTACTCCGCTCCTAGTTGTGATTGCCATCACCCTTCCTTTTGGGTTGTCCTCCGTTTTTCCTGGAAGTTTCCCTTGATTCCTAGGAACTTCCTCCGCATGGATGAACATTTGGTTTTCTAAAACCTTTTGGGCTTTATCAACCTTGGTAATATGATCGTCAACCTTGATGATGCGAGTCTCCAATCCTTGAAGCTTCCCCAAAATCGTTTCCAACATGGGATCGGGCTTCTCTTTCCCTGAAGTACTTCCACCATTAGATGTTTGCCCTTGGCTTTTCAAAGGAGTGGAAGAAGAGGAAGGTGGAGTTAGTGAATTTCCTGAATTGGAAGGATAAGAATTACCGGAATTTTGTTGATTGGAACGCCAATTTTGTTGTTTGAACCCCTATTGTTGTTCCAATTGTTGTTCCGGTTGTTGTTGTTGTTCCAATTGTTCCGGTTGTTGTTCCGGTTGTTGCGATTGGTATTCTCATTACCGTTGTGGTTATTGTTGTTGCCTAAATAACCCACATCTTGCTCCTTGTGCTTCGAAAAGTTGGTTTTTATGGCTTCCTTCAACTCTTTAATCTCCGTATTGAGAGAAAAGATTTGAGTTTGAGCTGCTTGTGATAGCTTTGCTCCTTGATCTACATGATTCGCCTCCGCTTTCCAATGAGAATACTTCTCTATAACTCGCGCTTGCTTCTCAATGAAGTCCCAAGCGTCATCTTCCCTCATGTCCATGAATGTACCACATGAGAGGGATTGGAGCTTGAATTGTGTCTTCACATCCAGCCCCTTATAATAATCTCCAATAGTGCAAGCTTGGATATGCCATGATGAGGGAAATCTAATAGCAAATCCTGAAATATTTCCCAAGATTGAAACAAACTTTCGTTAGATCTCATAGAAAATGCATTAATCTTACCTCTTAACTCCGCCGTTTTGGATGGCGGAAAGAACTTAGTGAGGAATTCCGATGAAAGATCCTCCCATGTTTCAAGCTTTCCACTTGGAAGAGCTTGATACCAAGACAATGCTTTCCCCTTCAAGGAGAAGAAGAAAGGCTTGAGTTTGTAGCTGTTGGTAGTTGCGTTCTTCGGCTTCATTGTCTCCATCATAATCTCAAAGTTTTGTAGATGTTGGTGTGGAGATTCAGCACTTGTTCCACCAAATTGGTTTTGGCGGACAATAGTAATAACTTGAGGGTTGAAGCTAAACCCTTGTGCATCGTCAGCATCAAAGTTCACACCTAAACGGCGTGGTTGCTGCGTTGGATCCATCCTTTGGCCAAGAGTTCTTGGCTCCTCTTCTACACGTTCGACCCTCGCATTCCTAGGTGGAACACGGCGATTTGCAGCTGGCCGTGGAAAGAATGGATTCACATTGATCGTGGGATCAATTTCCTCTAGTGGTGGCATGGAGGAGTCGCTATCCTCATTGGATGAGTTGGCTCTAACCGATCTTCCCAGTCTCCTCCTTTTCTTTTCTCCTTAAGGTTGTTTATTTCCAACCTCATTTGAAACATCATGTCCGTTAGATCATCAACCTTCATTTGATGACGATCCGTTTCTTCCCTACGAGTCTTCTCACTCCATTGGAGTTGAGCTTCCTTTTCCGCTAACTCCGATTGGAGATCACGTTCTCTTTCTTCAGCCATTTTTCTTTCCTTAAGCTTTCTCCTCAAAGTCCTCTCAAGCTCTTGATCAAGAGGTAAGAGGTCTTCGTTGTTCCTAGACCTGCACATACACTCGAAGAGATATCAAATAACAAGGGAGAAGCTCCCAAGCTTGACAACCGATAACCGAATTCGGCCTAGACCAAATCCCCGGCAACGGCGCCAAAAACTTGTTCGCCACTTAGCGTGCGTGCAAATAAGTCTTAATTTATAAAACTAGAAATCAAGCAAGCAAACCCGCAGTGTACGGATCGACGTAGTTAAGCAAGAATTCCAGAGTATCGAACACAGGGATTTGGGGGGTTAAATCCAATTATAGAATTGTCAAGCGAGTAAATGTATGAGCTTTTGTAAATATTGGGAAAACAACAATCCTAAAGATCCAGGAATCCAGCTGTGGCAATCGATTCAAGATATACTAAAGATATAAGGACAGAGTTGAGATATGAAAAGGTATACAAATGTAAGGCAATGTACGGTGAAGTTCCAAGACATTATATGACCCACCTAAAGACACTCTCTATAAAGGTTGTTGAGGCTTCAGTATAGAAAGATTCTAAAGGTAAATATTAACGTCAAATACCCAAACTTGTAATCCAAGGATCAAGACTAACTAAACCGATTAAGGTTGTGACACTCGAAATCGAGGTAGAGGTTGTTGAGGCTTCACTACCACCTAGAAAAGGCAAGCCAAGACTAAGTTAAAGCAAATCTTTAACTTTGGATTAAAGTAAAAGCAAGGTTCGTAACTGACATAAAATTACGGGTAGTTCTTGAGTTCCACGGCCGTGGAAGCTCAAGAACAGACCGTGGATTAGGTTCGTCGGCGATTCTCTCTAACTCTCAGGGTCCAATATGTTTACGATCGATCTATCATCATCTAAGCCACAACTATCAACCCTTCACCTTAGAATTGCTAAAGGGTTTTAGCCAACAACAGTCATATAGATATCAAATTCAAGATTTAAAAGAATGAAAGATGAAAACCTTCGAAAACCTTGAATAAATCTCAAATAATCTCCAACCCACAAACAAGAACAATGGTGTAAATAGATTCAGAATAACACAAACAATCACAATCTTAGATAAGAACGAAGAACGGGATGTCAATTCGTCTTCTAATCAAACCTAAAGACAAAGATGAAATATCCTTACGAACGATCTGCCAAATCTTCACTCTTTCCGTAAGCTTTTCCGTCAATTCGGAAATCTCAATAGGGCTAAGCGTAGTCTCTCCACGGAGGTCTAAGCGAAGGTGTAAACTGGGGTAAGCGGAGGTGACGGAATCTCTTTCCTTCCGTCCTTATATAGGCCCAAATAAAATGTGTCTTCGGCCCATATGCATAGAAGATCGTGGCTTAAAATATTGCGTAAAAGATCGTCAAGATCACGGTCGTGGAAGGGTTCCACGCCCGTAATTTAGAGCGTGGAGTTGGATCACGGTTCCTCAAATCCTCCACGGCCGTGTAAGTTGCTGGAATGCACCACGCCTGTGTTGCTAAGGTTCCACGGCCGTGGATTAGAGCATGGACTCTAATACGGTCGTATTTTAGAGCGTGGAACGTACATAGCTCGTAATTTCCTTTGCTTTTGTGTCATTCTCCATCCTAGCATCATCCTTAGCTCCTAGTGGTGTCCACAATCCTTGGACATGCTCAATCTATCTCCATTCTCTCTCAATCCGTTCGGAATTAGCTCTTAATTGCCTACAATCAACACAAAGTTTATGTAGACCTCTATATCGACAAAATAGATAAACTAACTCACAATTGCTTTAATGCTTTATCAATGAATACCAATATAGATGAAATACACTTAGAAAACGTGCCTAAAATATCACAATATTTCATGCTAACAAATATCGCTCAATCCGACTTTGGCAAGACACAAACACCCGGCTATGTGAATGGTTCCGAGTTACTCATCGTCATGATTGACTTCCCCAAACCTATTAGTTCTATTCTTTGAATTCAAAATTTTGCTTTCATGGCCCTCCCACATCAAACATGCCAAATATCAACTCCTCCAAATTCCCGGATAGGTAAGGGAGGGAATTACTTTTATTGAGGGGCTAAATGATCAAAGAAAAAAGTAAGAAAATCGAATTGCCTTAATCATCTCATAAAGAAGTATAAGAATTCATCAGTGATTTCAACCTTAATTTCTCAATATGATTTAGATAAAAATTTTCTTATTATGAAGCTTGCAAGAAAGGATAAACAACACATTCAATTTCTTTATCAATTGATTATTCCGTTTAAGCATACAATTGTCATCAAAAACTCATTCCACAAGTGAGAGCTATCATAGAAGTCATCTCTAATCTTAGAAGCACAAGAACGTTTTCAAAATTTTTCAAAATTTTCAAATATTTATGGGTTTTTCAAACTTTTTCATGCAATGCAATAATGAAACGTGTGACTATGGAAATGAAACATGTAGAGTGTCATGAATAGAAGCAAGCAAATGTATTAGAGTTATTACACATAATAGTCTCACCTCACCCCATACTTAAAACATACATTGTCCTCAATGTTCGAAAAGAAATAAATAAATGCAAAATGAACTCACTAGATGGTGGTGGGACGGCTGAAACTGTCATCATCATAGCTCGTCACTGCGGAGGAGGCGGTGGTGGAAACGGACGGAAGTCATGGCTATAGTACCACCCGAACTGCTGGCGGTAGATATCACTCATCATCTCATCATGCTCCCGGCTCCGAGTCTCCTACATCTCCCGATGGATCTCTAAGTCACCAACTCTCCTAAAAGGTCGGTGGCCCATGCCGGTAGCTGCTCGTTCCAAGCTGGTGGCTGACCGTACCATGCCGGTGCGTCCTGTGGAGTCGGTGCTGCTGGTGATGCTGGTGCCTGACTATACCAGGGAGGTGGAGCTCCCATCCATGAAGGCTGCTCCCCATACCAAGCGGGAGGAGCGTCCAGCCAAGTTGGCCTCTCACTCACGCTAGCACGGCGAGAGGAAGAGGCTCCAGAAGGTCGTGGGGAACGTCTAGGAGGGTCGGGGAAGTGTGCCGGCTGATCCAGAAAAGTGCCAAAGTCTTGCTCATCACCTCCTACCTCAAAACCATCACCTCCTCCAACCTCCTCCTCAACATCTGCAGCCGGAACCTCATCGGGTACATAAGGAGGTGCCACTATCCTATTCGCATGCATGGCAGCGAAAGTCTGCTTCCAGTTATGGCGTCCGACCATAATGGAATACTCGGGGAGCCAAGGGATGCCTCTACCTCCTCTCTCCTCCCAAGGCATACCGGCGGTAGGTGGACCGCGGTGTCTAGGAAAGATGATACCTCTAGTCATGAGGCTATTGAGACCCAAAGGTCTCGCTGCTATCCTAGTGCAGGTAGAAAAGTCTATCCCTAGCTGCGTGGCAATGTGTGTAACCATACCACCATATCCTATGTTACCAGCTCTCTTGTTCTTCAATTTACTCATAGTGGAGGCTAGGAGGGTTGCACAATCAGCGGGTCTACCATGAAGCATAGAATAAAGGAGGAAAAACTCATTGGTCTTGATCTTTTGGGGGGTCTCGGTCCTAGGAAAGAGGCACTCGAAAAGGACCCTATGAGCTATCTTCAAGGCTAAGTGATACATGAGCTTAGCCTTGGTGTCGGCCGGCTGCCAACGGGCCTCACTAGCATATATCATCGCTATATCCTCCCAAAAATCCTTAGCGTACACCCCTCTAGGAAAACGAACATTGAAGGTCTCTTGGAACCCAAAGATGGCTCCAAACTGCAGGATTGAGAACTCATAGTTCTCCTCCATCAACCGAAAAGAAAACCGTCCTATCGATGGCGTTGTGCTCGAAAGAAGTGACGAACTCCCTAGTAATCTCCTCATAAGCGTCTTCCCTAATAGCGGAGAAGACTATCAAACCGGCTCTATCTAGAAGCCATGTCAAATCATTCACTACATTCAGCGGTTCAAGCTTCTCAAGCACTAAGTATCACAGTCCTATGACCGCTCTCTTCTCTACCCTTTCTAAGGCATCGAGGTAATCCTCATGGATGGTTGGAATTCTAGGAGGTGGGGGTGATGGTGGCTCACTAGGGGGGACTTGGGAAGAAGAGGAAGTGTCACCTTTCCTCTTCTTGTTCCTAGTCAACTTTCTCCTAAATAAATCCATTGCAGAAGAAAAATCACGGTCTGTTCTACAAAAACCACGGCCGTGGAACCTACAGGGACCGTGGTTCGGTTCTGTTTTGCTCAAATCTCAACCAAATCACACCAAATTCAGCAGACGCAGTCCTAGACTAATTCCAATTCCAATTCCAATTCCAATCAGTTATCCTAAAGAATCTTGCAAGAATTGAGCCAAATCTACAAAGTAGAGAAAGAGGAGAAAAACCTAGGTTTTGGATTTTTTAAAATCCAAATTTTGTCTTTTGCAGGGATTGTTCACTTGAATTGTTGATTGGATCTTGTAGATGATCGAAAATGCTTCACTTTAGGCTCAAGAATCGTTTGAATCGGACTCCGAACAAAGATTGTTGAGAGGGGGAATGGTTTCGGCGAATAGGTCGTGGAAATGGGGCGTGGTTTGGAGAGTTTGTGGTGTTTTTTTGAAGGAAGGTGGTTTATATAGTGACCGTAAAAATTTTGGAAAATCACGGTCACTCGGGGTGTTCCACGGCCGTGGAATTGTACGGAACTGTGGTTTTGGTGATTTTTCTCAGACTTTGGAAGAATTACGGTCACTGTAGCTTCCACGACCGTGGTTTAGGGCGTGGAACTCTCTATAATGTGCCAAAATCAAAGTTTCGTCAATCTCTTCCAACTTTTCCTCCTTCCATTGCTTATTCCATTTCTCCCACATCCAAAAACACAACATACCGGGAGGTATCGAGGGCAAAACAAAGTAAAAACGACTATACTAACTAATCTAAGAATGAAAAACAAAAGCATAAGTGCAATACCTTGGGTTGCCTCCCAAGAAGCGCTTGTTTTAGGTCCGTAGCTAGACCGTACCTGCATATATTCGAGTGTGGTGGGTGCGAACTCCTTAGTTTGGAGCTCCGGTGTATACTTCTTAAGTCTTGACCGTTCACCTTGAAACTTCCGCTCTTTTCACCCCATACTTCAACTGCACCATGGGGAAAAACATGTTTGATTAGATAAGGTCCAGTCCAACGAGATTTAAGATTACCTGGAAAGAGCCGAAGTCTCGAATTGAAGAGGAGAAATTGATGTCCTTCTTTGAGGTCTTTTGGAATGATGTGCTTATCATGCCAACGCTTCACTCTTTCCTTATAGATCTTGGCGTTCTCATAAGCGTTTAAGCGGAGTTCTTCAAGCTCGTTAAGGTCCAAGAGGCGCTTCTCGCCCGCTTCCTTCATGCTGAAGTTCAACCACTTTACCGTCCAATACGCTTTATGTTCCAGCTCCACCGGTAAGTGACAAGACTTCTCATACAGAAGGTTGTATGGTGTTGTTCCTATGGGAGTCTTGTACGCAGTCCTATATGCCCACAATGCATCATCTAGTTTCAAAGACCAATCCTTCCTTATCTTCAAAACTGTTTTCTCTAGGATGCCCTTGATCTCTCTATTCGAAATCTCCACTTGTCCACTCGTTTGTGGATGGTAAGGAGTGGCGATCTTGTGAGTCACCCCATACTTAGCTAGTAGAGCTTTGAATCTTCGGGCAATGAAGTGAGAGCCTCCGTCACTAATGATGGTCCGTGGTGTCCCAAACCTTGGGAATATAGTTCTATTAAAGAACTTAACTACAACCATAGCATCATTAGTTGGAGAGGCAATCGCTTCAACCCATCTCAAAACATAATCTACAGCTAGAAGTATGTATTGGTTTCCACAAGATGATGGGAAAGGTCCCATGAAGTCTACTCCCCAAACGTCGAAGATCTCTACCTCCTGAATGTTGTTAAGAGGCATCTCGTTTCTCCTAGATATGTTTCCTGTTCTTTGACAAGCATCACAGTAGGAAACAAAGGTTTGCATATCTTTAAATAAAGTAGGCCAAAAGAAACCAGATTGCAATACCTTAGCGCTAGTTTTGTTTGAACTAACATGTCCTCCACAAGGTAGTGAATGACAATGACGGATGACGCTTTGCATCTCGTCTTCCGGCACACATCTTCAAATGATGCCGTCGGGACCTCTCTTGAAGAGTAGAGGTTCATTCCAAAAGTATTCCCGGACATCTTTAAAGAACTTCTTCCTTTGTGCATAGGATAGTCCGTGAGGTATTTCCTGACAAACCAAATAGTTAACAAAATCAGCAAACCATGGTTCATTACCTTTAGTTATTTTGTCGATGCACTCCTCTATGATGTGTAAATGCTCGTCCGGAAAGGACTCATCTATAGGTAGATTGTCGTCTTCTAGATGTCGTAGACGACTCAAATGATCCACAACAGAATTTTCCGAACCTTTCTTGTCACGGATCTCTAGATTGAATTCGTGTAGAAGAAGAATCCATCTAATCAGCCTTGGTTTTGCGTCCTTCTTGGCAAGTAGATACCGGATCGCAGCATGATCCGTGTATACTATCACCTTTGCACCTACAAGATAAGAACGAAACTTTTCAAAGGTATAAACAATAGTTAAGAATTCTTTTTCAGTTATGGCGTAGTTAAGCTGCGCTTCATCTAGCGCCTTGCTAGCGTAATAGATAGCATGGGTTCGGCCCTCTTTCTTTTGCCCAAGCACAACTCCAATAGCTACGTCACTTGCATCACACATAACCTCGAACGGGAGATTCCAGTCCGGAGGTTGGATGATCGGGGCTGAAATTAGAGCTTCCCGGATCTTATGAAATGCGTCTAAACAATCCTGCGAGAAATCAAAAACTGAATCCTTCATCAATAGATTAGTAAGCGGTTTTGAAATCTTAGAAAAGTCCTTTATAAAACGTCTATAAAATCCAACATGTCCTAGAAAGCTTCTTATCTCCTTCACCGAAGATGGAGGAGGGAGCTTTTCTATGGTCTCTATCTTAGCCTTATCTACCTCAATCCCTCTATTAGAGATCAAGTGTCCGAGTACAATGCCTTCCTTCACCATGAATTGACACTTCTCCCAATTAAGAACTAGGTTAGTGTCTTCACACCTTTGTAGCACAAGAGAGAGGTTAGAAAGACAATTATCAAAAGAGGAACCATAAACAGAAAAGTCATCCATGAAAACCTCCATGATCTCCTCTATGTACTCCGAGAAGATAGCCATCACGCACCTTTGGAAGGTGGCTGGGGCATTGCAAAGCCCGAACGGCATTCTCCTATAAGCGAACGTACCCCATGGGCACGTGAATGTGGTCTTCTCTTGATCGTCCGGATGGATTGTAATCTGGAAGAAGCCACTATAACTGTCAAGATAGCAAAAATGAGAATGTTGTGCTAACCTTTCAAGCATTTGATCGATGAAGGGTAATAGGAAATGATCCTTCCTAGTTGCATTGTTTAGCTTCCGGTAATCAATGCACATCCTCCATCTAGTCACAGTTCTTGTAGGAATGAGCTCATTGTTCTTGTTAGTGATTACCGTCATTCTTCCCTTTTTTGGAACAACTTGTACGGGACTCACCCATTTACTATCGGAGATAGGATAGATGATACCTGCATCAAGTAGCTTAAGAATTTCCTTCTTGACAACCTCCTTCATGATCGGATTTAACCGTCGTTGAGGTTGTGGCGAAGGCCTAAAATCTTCTTCCATTAGGATCTTGTGCATACATAATGAAGGTTTAATTCCTACAAGATCTTCTATAGTGTAACCTAAGGCTTTCCTATGTTTCCTTGGAACAACCATAAGTTTATCATGCTCGTCTTCACTTAAATCAGAACTAACAATTACTGGAAAAGTAGAATTAGTTCCTAGAAATGCGTACCTTAGGTGTGTGGGAAGTTGCTTCAATTCCATCACCATTGGAGTCTCTAATGGCTCTTGAGGAGTGTCCAATGCTTCCTTAGAAGTCTCTAAGGTTGTAGAAGTTGTTGAAGAAGGCTCAAGAGCATTGGTAGAAAGAACGTAATTGTTCTCAGGATTTCCCAAAATTACGGCACCTCTGTTTCTTCCACGGCCGTGGTTTAAGGCGTGGAAGTCAATTACGGCACCTCTGATAGTTCCACAGCCGTGGTTTTGGCCGTGTAACTTACTGGAGTCCTTTGAATAGCTGATTACGGTCATGTTGGTGGAAACCACGACCATGGAATAGCACGACTGGCCGTGATTCCTCACGTCTTCTGACCCATCATAGAGTTTTTCAAACTCTTCTTCATGCACTTCCTTTAGCTTCTCCAAGGCTTCAATTTCCTCATTGCAATCCTCTCTTCTCCTTTCTCCATAATGCTCATGGTGATAACCTTTTGCAACGGGTCCTTGAATAGAATCGAGCTTACTTCCTCTCTAGATGCCTCCTCGTCATAGATGTTAAACATATCTTCTCCAAGAACTGGCTCTCTCACCATAGTGGAAAGAACAAACTCTACTTTCTCTTCTCCTATGTCGAAGGCAAGTCTAGCATTCTTGCAATCTACCATACAACCAGAAGTTGCAATAAACGGTCTTCCGAGTATGATCGGGACCGTACTATTTGCATGAATGTCAAACACAACAAAATCTATTGGAGCATAGAACTTACCAAGCTTGACCAGGACGTCCTCAATGATACCGACGAGACGAGTTATGGATCGATAACGTCATCTTCACCGGTTTAGGTTAACCTAAACCGATCTTCCTGCATAAGGCAAGCGGGATGATGCTAACACTTGTTCCCAAGTCACATAATGCATCATAAGTGACTTCTCCCACTCCAATTGGGATACAAAATAACCCTGGATCCGTCAACTTTGGGGGCATCTTTTCCTTCATTGTTTTGATGAGGTCCGATGATTCCGAACTCATCTTGACTTCTCCAAAGTCTTCCAGCTTCCTCTTGTTAGAGAGGATCTCCTTTAAGAACTTCCCGTAAGCGGGTATACCTACAATTGCATCAATGAAAGGTATATTAATGTGCAGTTTGCTCATGAGTTCAATAAACTTACCGAACTGCTTGTCTAGACGCGCTCTTGCTCTAGATTGTGGGAATGGTAGGGGAGGTTTGTAAGCTGGAGGAGGAATGCAGATGTCTTCCTTCTCCTTCCCCTTTTCCTTCTCCTTTTCGACAGGGACTTCAACAAACTTAGGCTGCGGGTCGGTAGTTGTTGCTCCGCTCCTAGTTGTAATAGCCATCACCCTTCCCTTCGGGTTGTCCTCCGTTTTTCCTGAAAGTTTTCCTTGGATTCTAGGAACTTCCTCAGCATTGCTGAACATTTGGTTTTCTAAAACTTTTTGAGCTTTATCAACCTTAGTGATGTGATTCTCCAGTCCTTGAAGCTTTCCCAAGATCATTTCCAGCATGAGATCGGGCTTCTCTTTCCCCGAACTGCTTCTACTATTCGATGTTTGCCCCTGGCTTTTCAAAGAAATGGAAGAAGAAGATGGTGGTATTAGTGAATTTCCTGAATTGGGATAAGAATTACCGGAGTTTTGTTGTTGGTTGGAACGCCAATTGTTGTTTGAATTCCGATTGTTGTTCCAATTATTGTTCCGCTTGTTGTTGTTCCAATTGTTCCGGTTGTTGTTCCGGCTGTTGCGGTTGGTATTCTCATTCCCATGATGGTTATTGTTGTTTCCTAAATATCCAGCATCTTGCTCCTTAGGCTTTTGAAAGCCAGCTTTAATGACTTCCTTCAACTCTTTAATCTCGGTGTTGAGAGAAAATATTTTAGTTTGCGCAGCTTATGTTAGCTTCGCTCCTTGCTCTACTCGGTTAGCTTCCGCCTTCCGGTGGGAATACTTCTCAATTACTCGGGCTTGCTTCTCAATGAAGTCCCAAGCGTCATCTTCCCTCATGTCTATGAATGTGCCACATGAAAGGGATTGGAGCTTGAATTGTGTTTCCACATCTAGCCCCTTGTAATATATCTCCAACAACTCTAACTTGGAAATGCCATGGTGTGGGCAATCCAATAATAGATCCTGAAACCTTTCCCAAGACTGAAACAAACTTTCATTAGATTTCATAGAAAAAGCATTGATTTTACCTCTCAACTCCGCTGTCTTGGATGGCGGAAAGAATTGGTTAGGAACTCCGAAGATAGATCCTCCCATGTGTTGAGTCTTCCATTTGGAAGAGCTTGATACAATGATAAAGCCTTCCCTTTCAAAGAGAAGAAGAATGGCTTGATCTTGTAGTTGTTGGTGGTTGCATTCTTTGGTTTCATTGTTTCCATTAGAATCTCAAAGTTTTGTAAGTGTTGGTGTGGAGATTCAGCACTCGTTCCTCCAAGTTGGCTTTGACGAACGATAGTAATAACTTGCGGGTTAAAGCTAAACCCCAGAATATCTTCAGCTTCAAAGTTCACACCTAGACGGCGTGGTTGCTGAATCGGATCCATCCTTTGGCCAAGAGTTCTTGGCTCCTCATCTACACGAGCGGCTCTCACACCCCCAACTGGGACACGAGGATTGGCGGCCGGTATTGGATCATTCCGGACTGGATTGAACGTTGGATCAATCTCCTCTAGTGGTGGCATATCCGGATCGAACTCTTCATCATCGGATGATTTCACTTTAATGGACTTAGTTGGTTTCTTGACCTTCTTCTTCTTCTTAGCATCATTCAGCTCCAACTTCATGTCCAACATCATAGCTTTGAGCTCAATAATTTGGAATTGATGACGCTCCGCTTCATCACGAGCTTTCTCACTCAACCTAAATTGAGCTTGAGACTCCTCTAACTCCGCTTGGAGATCCCTCTCTCTATTTTCAGCCATCTTTCTTTCTTTAGCTTTCTTCCTAAGAGTCTTTTCAATTCCCGGATCAAAAGGTACGAGGTCTTTGTTAGATCTAGACCTGCGCATATACCTAAGAGAACCTGCAAATAGCACTCACAAGAAATATCAAATAACAAGAGCAAAGCTCCCAAGCTCAACAACCGAGAACCGAAGTTTGGTCTAGACCAAATCCCCGGCAACGGCGCCAAAAACTTGTTCGCCCGAAAACGTGCGTGCAAATAAGCTTTATACTTATAAAACTAGAATAAAAGCAAGCGAACCCGCAGTGTTCGGATCGGCGTAGATTAGCAAGTATTTCAGAGTATCGAACACAGGGATTTGGTGAAACGAAATCCAATTTCAGATTGTCAAGAAAATAAGATGTGTAAAGCTTTGCAAATATTAGGGAAAAAAGCAACCCTAAAGATCCAGGTATCAAATTGTGGCAATCGATTCAAGATATACTATAGATACAAGGACAGAGTTAAGAATTGCAAAGGTATACTAAGGTAAAGTAATGTACGGTGAAGTTCCAAAACCTTATATGACTTATCTAAAGACACTCCCTATAAAGGTTGTTGATGCTGCAATATAGAAAGGATCTAAGGACAATAATTAATCCCAAATACCCAAACTTGTAACCCAAGGATCAAGATAAACTCAAATAGTTAAGGTTGTGACACTCGAAACCGAAATAGAGGATGTTGAGTCTCACTACTACCTAGGAAAGATAAGCCAAGACTAGGTTATAGGTAATCTATAACTTTGGATTAAAGTAAAAGCAAAGTTCGTAAACTGAGGTAAATCACGGGTAGATCTTGAGAACCACGGCCGTGGAAACCGAAGAACAGGCCGTGATTTAGGGTGTCGACGATATTTTTCTAACTCTCAGGATCCAATCAAATTACGATCGATCTATCATCATCTAAGCCACAACTATCAACCCTTCACCCTAGAATTGCTAAATGGTTTTAGCCAATAACTATTGTCATTATATCAATATTAAATTTAAGAAGAATGAAAGATGAAAACCCTCGAATACTCAATAAAACTTCAAAACCAATTCTCAAATCCGAAACACAAGAAGCAATGTTAATGGATTCAGAATGTATAACACAAAACCTCACAGTGATCCAAGGCAAATACGAAGAACGGGATGTCAATCCGTCTTCAATATCTAAACCTTAGAAAAAGGCTAAACCTTCACTGTGAGCAATCTCCAATCTCCAAATATCCGGCGTTTCCGCGACTTTTGGCGATCTCCAATAAAGCCTAAGCAAGAGTGCTGAAAACAAGGGTAATCGGCCGTCCTCGAAACTCTCTTTTCCGGCCTTTTTATAAGACGAGAAAGAATTGCCGTCGAGGCCCAATACGTAAATGACGTGGCAATTAATGAAACGTCAAAAGATTGCCTAAATCAAGGTCTCATGGCTTTCCACGACCGTGGTTTAGAGTGTGGAAATAGATTACGGTGCCTTGTGACTTCCACGAACGTAATTTAGGCCATGTAACTTACTGGAGTGCTCGAAACTTAAGTCCACGTTCATGATGCTAGATCCACGGCCGTGGTTTAGAGCTTGAACTTCTCCACGACCGTAATTCAAGGCGTGTATGCTTGTTGTTGCTTTTGTTTCTTGTCATTCTTCATCCTAGCTCTTCTTTAGCTTCCTTGATGTATCTCCTAATCCTCGAACATGATTGATTACTCCCTTTTCTCTCTCAAATGCTCCGATTTTAGCTCCTATTCACCTATAATCAACACAAAGCTAGTGTAGACTCCCATATCGACAATATAGATGAACAAGCTAACATTTGCTTCGAAACCTTATCCATGTACACAATAATGAGGGAAAAACAACCAAAACAAGTGCCTAGAATATCGCCATATTTCATGCTAACACGAGTATATCACCTCAGTTTTACATACATTTGATGAGAATTGTGTGCCTTTAAATCCATATTCACATATGTTTCGAGAATAGAGGTCTACACACATTATATGTTTAATTGTAGGTAAAATGGTGGAGTTTAGGTGCGGAAATGGATCAATATCAAACATGACATTGTTACGCTAGAAACGTTTAGCACAAAAGTCTTAAATTTATAACTCGATATAAATTCCTAACTCCTAGTGAACCCGCAGTGTATGGCTCGTTTTGTAGCAAGGATAGTATTCCGAGGTCGAACACAAAGACTAAGGTGAAATCAAATCAAGCAAGTGATTATGGATAGTGCAAATCTAGTGTAAGAAAAGAGAAGGGAATAAAGAAATGAAAATCATGATATTTTTGGGTTGGTTTTTGTGGTGATCAAACAAGGATCACAAGTGATGCAAGATTATAAAACAAACTAACAAATCGAGCTAACAACATAAACAAGCAACACAAACACAAGATATGTGATCAAGAGAGAAAAGCGGATTCTAGGGGTTAGAATTTCCGGTTATGGCATTGGACTCAAGCTTCTAATCAATCCTTGGATTTGCTATGGTATATTGGGAAGGGGTGTTTCTCAATTGGGATCAATCACCGGGTAGGTCTCATGGTCCACTAATCTCGAACCTAAGGTCCTATCACCGGGTAAGTCTCTAGGAGCCTAAGGTTGAGAGATCTACACAAACCGGATTTCTATCTAGGGTTCAAACCTCTCCTTACCGGGTAAGTCTCGGGAAGGTAAGTCCTAAGCATAAATCCTAGCACACTCAGTCCAATAGCGGCTTATGAGGCTCACTACTACCTAGAGTTCATCATCTTTGGTACCTAAGATAAAGAATTACCGGGTAGGTCTCTCCTCTCACTTAGTTTTCTAGCATTAGGTCACCCTAGGCTAGATTATGCTTAACAAACACTAGGATTTCAACAATCTAACATCCTAGCATTCAGATTCATTAATACAAGCACAACAGAGAAAATCACGGGTTGTTCATACTAAACCACGGCCGTGGTTCTTGAGGAACTGACCGTGATTTCTATCGGGAGTTAGGTTCGAGCAAGTAAATCATCCAAGGGTACATTCAAGTCTATTATATCATAGTCCAAGCCATAACCATCATTCCATTACCCTAGAATCACAACTATTTAGCCAACAACATGCATTTTAAGACTCAATCTCAACAAGCAACCATTCATGGCTTCCATAGCAAGAAAATAAATTGAAAGAGAAATGAAAACAGTAGAAACAAGAAACTTAGTTGAATATAAGTCTAAGAAAGACTTACAACCCTTCAAAAGAAAGTCCAAATTGTTCCTTACAATCCTTGCAAAATATCCTCAACAAAGGTCACTCAAAAAACACTCAAAAACTCTAAAAACTCTAAGTTGATGTTCTTCTTCTTCCCCAAAATGAGAGTGTATTTTCTTCCTCTCCAAGAGTAGCCTCCAATGGAATGATGTGTGTAATAGAGTGTGGCAGAGAATGTGGAAGAGAATCCCCTAGCAACAGCCTGCAGGACCACTTTTATTCTCCATCAAGGGCAAGAGTCGGGCATGGAGATCGTGGGACAGCTATCACAGCTGTCCAGAGAAAACCACGGGCGTGGAAATGGCCTCTGGGTCGTGGTTTCGCTTGTTCAGCTTCATTTGGATCGTTAAGCCACGAGTTGGTGCAAGGCATGCTTCAACAAGGTCCAATGTGTTGTCCTTTGCTCCTAGCTTGTTTCTTAATGAGTCCGGAAGTGTGTCATCACGAGGAATGATCCTCGAATGTATCGATTAAGCTCCAAAAGATCCCCAAAATACCTATAAAACCGACAAGAGTTTGTGTAGACGTCAATTTCGATAATATGCATGAATTAAGCGTAAACGTCATGAACTGATGCCAAACCATGCATGAATAACGGGAAAAACTATCTAAATGAATGCCTAATCTAACGTCATAAATCACATTATCAAAATACCCCATACTTAGTACTTGCTCGTCCCCGAGCAAGGTCCAACTATAGGCTAAGAGATGGCGTGATTTATGAATGCAGAAAAACAGAAAAAATATTTTTGGAATTGTGCTTCTAAAATTGGATCACCTTCATAGTCATGCTTCATGACAATGGACAAGAAATCATGTATCAAATGAATGAAGGCATGGAAAGACAATTACACTTAACTCGAAAGCATGCATGAAAGGTGAAAATGAAGAAGTCAAGATGATCATGAGTATATCCAATCTAGATCACTAAGCCTTACACATATGCAAATAGGTCACAAGGACTTAGGAAAGAAGATGCTAAGAAACGTTGTGATAGGGTGGGAATTTTTCTAGGTCATGTGATGCTAATCCGTGAAAGGAACTAACTCCACAATTTCATTTTTGACCAACTTCCCACAAGTGTATATTTTTCTCCATCTTTTCTTTCTTTTCTTTTCTTTTTCATTTTATTTTTTTCATTTCACTTATTTTTGAGACAATGGCATTGGTGTACAAAAGCTGAAACCTTGGTGATTAGCGGACCTCGGGATTTTTCCGAGGTACCTCACACCGGGCACACATACCAAGGTTCGTTAAGACATTCTGTTTATCCGACTTTGACAAGGCACAAACACCCGATTATGTGAATGGTGCCGAGTTACTAGTCATCAAAACCAAAGTCCCCAAACCTATATTTTTTCTACACTTTTCACAACAAATTCAGCACTTCATTCACAATATTCATTCATCAACAACTTCACCCCACACCTGCTTTTCACACATTCGACACACTAGCATGCTCCTATTTCCGGATGGGTCAAAATAGGTCAAATTTTCATATCAATTGAGGTCCTCAAACAACATGATCAAGATGAGAAGTAGAGGAAAATGAATTGCCTTAATCATTCCTAGATGATGTGCATGAACTAGCATGTAATTTCGACCATCAATACTCAATCCAATCAAGGCAAACATCATAATCACAATTCATACATGGGATTCAAGATAAGTATTTCAAGTCCACATATGCATACATCCATTCAATACACAAGGCCATCCATAGCCAATTCACAAAACAATCTTATCATAAGGGTCATATCCAAACTTAGAAGCATTAAAAAAATTTTAATTTTCTGATTTTTTTGGATTTCTCGAAATATATATTTACAATGCAAAAGCTAATGAAACATGTGACAATATAAAACTATCCTAGATTCAATCATGCAAATGATCATGAAAACCCCACCCCATACTTAAGAACACATTGTCCCCAATGTGCAAATTAAATAAGGAAGTGAAAGAGAGTCCTCACAATGTAAGAATGGTGGTTTCGGTATTTTGGATCACTCATGTGAAGTGATGGCGGATGATCAATCAAAGGTGGTAGAGAGCTCTTGATGTTCGATATGGCATCGGGACCCGCGCTAAGCGCCGCAAGCCATCCAATTCCCACGTCCGCTCCACCCACGTTTGATGCGGGATCATCATCATCATACTCATGCCATGCAAGGTTTTCATGCTACCTAGACTCTAGCACACAAACAAAAGAGACACAAACACACCAAAACAAAGTCACCTTCACTCAACTCTTTTGCCTCCCATTAAGTGCTTCTTTAAGGTCATTAGCTTGACCAATTTCGGGGGCGTCTCACTCAAGGTGAAGTGGGGCAACCATATCCACCGGAGCTTCCAGGATGTACTTCTTCAAATGGTGCCCATTCACCTTGAAATCTCCATAATGCTCCCCACCTATCTCAACCGCTCCATGGGGAAAGACCTTCCTCACCATATAAAGACCCGTCCATCTTGACTTTAGCTTTCCGGGGAAGAGCCGCAACCTTGAATTGAAGAGAAGGACTAAGTCACCTTCACTCAACTCTTTTGGGATGAGGCGTTTGTCATGCCAACGCTTGGTCCTTTCCTTGTAAATCCGGGCATTTTCATAGGCATCCAACCGGATCTCCTCAAGAGCATTGATGTCTAGCAACCTCTTCTCACCGGCTTCCTTGAGGTTAAAATTCAGCCACCTTATGGCCAATGTGCCCTATGCTCCATCTCCACCGGAAGGTGGCAAGACTTGCCATAAACTAGCTTGTAGGGAGTGGTGCCAATTGGTGTCTTGAAAGCGGTTCTATATGCCCACAAAGCATCATCAAGATTCATAGCTCAATCTTTTCTTGTCCTAGAAACTGTCTTCTCAAGTATTCCTTTTATCTCCTGGTTGGAGATCTCCACTTGGCCACTAGTTTGGGGATGGTAAGGTGTGGCCACCTTATGAGTCACCCCATACTTAGCCAAAAGTGTCCCAAAGTTCCTATTGGTACCAAGCCAAGGCTTTATCCTTAAGTGAGAAGGAAAAAGCCCCAAGCTTATGGTTGTTGTTCTCCAATCTAGGTGGCCTTAGAGTCTCCATCAAGATCTCTTAGTTCATCAAGTGTTGATGAGGAGACTCTCCTTCCATCCCTCCAAATTGATTGTGCCGGATCATTTGTAGCACTTGAGGGCGGAGCTCATAGTCATGGGCTGCGGGATCTCCTAAGTTTACACCCGGACAATGTACTCTTTGGGCTGGATCCATACGTTGACCTAGCATTTGTGGCTCCTCAATGATGATCGGCTCAAAACGAACATTGACCTCCGGCTGCGGTGGTGGTGGTGGTGGAGGTTGTTGATGATTAAGCTCTCTTTGCACAAGGGCTTGCCTAATCTCTTCAATTTCCCTCCTAGTTGCTTCTTGCCTCTCATTGGAAAGTCACCTCTCATTCTCCAAGGCTTCATCCCTTAGCCTAAGTTGCTCTAAGGCCTCATTCAACTCAGCTTGAAGATCTCTTCCGGCCATCTCCTTCTTCTTCTTAATGCTCTTGGATCTAGTCGTAAGGGTTTTCTCTGGTTCGGGATCGAATGGAGCTAAATCCTTGCCACGGATCTTCGCATACACCTAAAGAATGAGAGATGTCCTGAAATTGAAATACACAAACCAAACAAGATCAAAAGCAACAAGAAAGACCTACACTATAAACAATCACAATCAATGATTCAATCTAGAAACGTTTAGCACAAAAGTCTTAAATTTATAACTCGATATAATTTTCTAACTCCTAGCGAACCCACAATGTATGGGTCGTTTTGTAGCAAGGATAGTATTCCGAGGTCGAACACAAAGACTAAGGTAAATCAAATCAAGCAAGTGATTATGGATAGTGCAAATCTAGTGTAAGAAAAGAGAAGGGAATAAAGTAATGAAAATCTTGATATTTTTGGGTTGGTTTTTGTGGTTATCAAACAAGGATCAAAAGTGATGCAAGATTGTAAAACAAACTAACAAATTGAGCTAACAACACAAACAAGCACATAAAAACACAAGATGTGTGATCAAGAGAGAAAAGCAGATTCTAGGGGTTAGGATTTCCGGTTATGGCATTGGACTCAAGCTTCTAATCAATCCTTGGATTTGCTATGGTATGTTGGGAAGGTCTCTCTACTACCTAGAGTTCATCATCTTTGGTAACAAAGATCAAGAATTACCGGGTAGGTCTCTCCTCTCACTTAGTTTGCTAGCATTAGGTCACCCTAGGCTAGATTATGATTAACAAACACTAGGATTTCAACAATCTAACATCCTAGCATTCAGATTCATCAATACAAGCACAACAGAGAAAATCAAGGGCTTTTTATACTAAACCACGGCCGTGGTTCTTGAGGAACTGACCGTGATTTCTATTGGGAGTTAGGTTCGAGCAAGTAAATCATCCAAGGGTACATTTAAGTATATTTTATCATAGTCCAAGCCATAACCATCATTCCATTACCCTAGAATCACAACTATTTAGCCAACAACATGCATTTTAAGATTCAAACTCAACAAGCAACCATTCATGGCTTCCATAGCAAGAAAATAAAATGAAAGAGAAATGAAACAAGTAGAAACAAGATACTTAGCTGAATATAAGTTTAAGAAAGGCATACAACCCTTCAAAAGAAAGTCCAAATCGTTCCTCACAATCCTTGCAAAATATCCTCAACAAAGGTCACTCAAAAATCACTCAAAAACTCTAAAAACTCTAAGTTGATGTTGTTCTTCTTCTTCCCCAAAATGAGAGTGTACTTTCTTCCTCTCCAAGAGTAGCCTTTAATGGAATGATGTGTGTAAGAGAGTGTTGGAGAGAATGTGGAAGAGAATCCCCTAGCAACAGCCTGCATGACCACTTTTATTCTCCATCAAGGGCAAGAGTCGGGTATGGAGATCGTGGGACAGTTGTCACAACTGTCCAGAGAAAACCACGGCCAAAACCACGGGCGTGGAAATGGCCTCTAGGCCGTGGTTTTGCTTGTTCAGCTTCGTTTGGATCGTTAAGCCACGAGTTGGAGCAAGGCATGCACCAACAAGGTCCTATGTCTTCTCCTTTACTCCCAACTTGCTTCTTAATGAGTCCGGAAGTGTGTCATCACGAGGATTGATCCTCGAATGTATTGATTAAGCTCCAAAAGCTCCCCAAAATACCTACAAAACTGACAGGAGTTCGCGTAGACGTCTATTTCGACAATATGCATGAATTAAGTGTAAACGGCATGAACTAATGCCAAACCATGCATGAATAACGGCAAAAACTATCTAAATGAATGCCTAATCTAACGTCATAAATCACGTTATCACAATACCCCATACTTAGTACTTGCTCGTCCCCGAGCAAGGTCCAACTATAGGCTAAGAGATGGCGTGATTTATGAATGCAGAAAAATAGAAAAAATATTTATGGAATTGTGCTTCTAAAATTGGATCACCTTCATCGTCATGTTTCATGGCAATGGACACGCAATCATGTATAAAGTGAATGAAGGCATGGAAAGACAATTACACTTAACTCAAAAGCATGGATGAAAGGTGAAAATGAAGAAGTCAAGATGATCATGAGTATATCCAATCTAGATCACTAAACCTTACACATATGCAAATAGGTCACAAGGACTTAGGAAAGAAGAGGCTAAGAAACGTTGTGATAGGGTGGGAATTTTTCTAGGTCATGTGATGCTAATCCGGAAAAGGAACTAACTCCACAATTTCATTTTTGATCAACTTCCCACAAGTGTATATTTTTCTCCATCTTTTCTTTCTTTTCTTTTCTTTTTCATTTTCTTTTTTTCTTTCACTTATTTTTGAGACAATGACATTGGTATACAAAAGCCGAAACCTTGGTGATTAGCGGACCTCGAGATTTTTCCAAGGTACCTCACACCGGGCACACATACCAAGGCTCGTTAGGACATTCGGTTTATCCGACTTTGACAAGGCATAAACACCCGATTATGTGAATGGTGCCGAGTTACTAGTCATTATAACCAAAGTCCCCAAACCTATATTTTTTCTACACTTTTCACAACAAATTCAGCACTTCATTCACAATATTCATTCATCAACAACTTCACCCCACACTTACTTTTCACACACTCGACACACTAGCATGCTCCTATTCCCGGATGGGTCAAAAGATGTCACATTTTCATATCAATTGAGGTGCTCAAACAACATGATCAAGATGAGAAGTAGAGGAAAATAAATTGCCTCAATCCTAGATGATGTGCAAGAACTAGCATGTAATTTCGACCATCAATCCTCAATCCAATCAAGGCAAACATCATAATCACAATTCATACATGGGATTCAAGATAAGTATTTCAAGTCCACATATGCATATATCCATTCAATACACAAGGCCATCCATAGCCAATTCACAAAACAATCTCATCATAAGGGTCATATCCAAACTTAGAAGCACTAAAAAAAATTTTAATTTTCTGATTTTTTTGGATTTTTCGAAATATATATGTACAATGAAAGATGTGACAATATGAAACTATCCTAGATGCAATCATGCAAATGATCATGAAAATCTCACCCCATACTTAAGAACACATTGTCCCCAATGTGCAAATTAAATAAGAAAGTGAAAGAGAGTCTTCACAATGTAAGAATGGTGGTTTCGGTATTTTGGTTCACTCATGTGAAGTGATGGTGGATGATCAATCAAAGGTGGTCGAGAGCTATTGATGTTCAATTTGGCGTCGGGACCCGCGCTAAGCGCCGCTAGCCGTCCAATTACCACGTCCGCTCCACCCACGTTTGATGCTACCTAGACTCTAGCACACAAACAAAAGACACACAAACACACCAAAACAAAGACAAAAGCAAAAAGTGAAAAACAAAAAGGGAAAGATATGTACCAACGGGTTGCCTCCCATTAAGCGCTTCTTTAAGGTCATTAGCTTGACCAAATTCGGGGGGGTCTCACTCAAGGTGAAGTGGGGCAATCATATCCACCGGAGCTTCCGGGATGTACTTCTTCAAACGGTGCTCATTCACCTTGAAATCTCCACAATGCTCCCCACCTATCTCAACTGATCCATGGGGAAATACCTTCCTCACCACATAAGGACCCGTCTATCTTGACTTTATGTTTCTGGGAAAGAGCCGCAACCTTGAATTGAAGAGAAAGACTAAGTCACCTTCACTCAACTCTTTTGGGATGAGGCTTTTATCATGCCAACGCTTTGTCCTTTCCTTGTAAATCCGGGCATTTTCATAGGCATCCAACCGGATCTCCTCAGGAGCATTGATGTCTAGCAACCTCTTCTCACCGGATTCCTTGAGGTTAAAATTCAGCCACCTTATTGCCCAATACGCCTTATGCTCCATCTCCACCAAAAGGTGGCAAGACTTGCCATAAACTAGCTTGTAGGGAGTAGTGTCAATTGGTGTCTTGAAAGCGGTTCTATATGCCCACAAAGCATCATCAAGCTTCATAGATCAATCTTTTCTTGTCCTAGAAACCGTCTTCTCAAGTATTCCTTTTATCTTCCTATTGGAGATCTCCACTTGGCCACTAGTTTGGGGAAGGTAAGGTGTGGCCACCTTATGAGTCACCCCATACTTAGCCAAAAGAGTCCCAAAGTTCCTATTGGTGAAATGCTTCCCTCCATCACTTATGATCACTCTTGGTGTTCCAAATCTAGGGAAGATGACTCGGTTGAAGAACCGCACCACAACTTTGGCATCATTTGTAGGAGAGGCGATTGCCTCCACCCATCTCGACACATATTCCACCGCCAAGAGAATGTAGAGGTTGCCACATGAAGAGGGGAATGGCCCCATGATGTCCATACCCCAAACATCAAATATATCGACCTCTTGTATGTTCTTCAAGGGCATCTCATTCCTCCTTGAGATGTTGCCCGTCCTTTAGCAAGCATCACATGCCACTATAAAATTCTGCACATCCTTAAACAAGTTAGGCCAATAAAAACCGGATTGCAATACCTTTGCACACGTCTTGTGTGAGCTAGCATGGCCTCCGCATGACATGGAGTGACAATGGCGGATCACACTCTCCACCTCGTCATCCGGAATGCACCTCCTAAAGACTTCACCCGGTCCTCTCTTGAACAAGAGATACTCGCTCCAATAGTAATGCCTCACATCCTTGAAGAACTTTTTCCTTTGGGCATATGATAAACCGGGTGGCACCTCTTCACACATGAGGTAGTTTACTATATCCGCATACCATGGCTCGCTCCCTCTAGACACTCTAAGTAAGCACTCCTCCATCATTTGCAATTGCTCATCCCGGAATGAGTCATCAATCGGGATGTCATCTTTCTCAATCTCCAATGGTGGTAGCCTACTAAGATGGTCCGCCACTGAATTTTCGGAACCCTTCTTGTCCCGAATCTCCAAGTCAAACTCTTGGAGGAGAAGGATCCACCGTATGAGGCGAGGTTTGGCATCCTTCTTTGTGAGGAGATAACGGATCGCAGCATGATCCCTGTACACAATGACCTTGGCTCCAACAAGATATGACCGGAATTTCTCAAAGACATACACCACCGCTAGCAACTCCTTCTCGGTTGTGGCATAGTTGAGTTGGGCATCATCTAGCGTCTTGCTAGCATAGTAGATGGCATGTGTAAGCCCATCTTTCCTTTGTCCCAAAACAGCCCCAACAGCCACATCACTTGCATCACATATTATCTCAAACGGAAGGCTCCAATCCGGAGGTTGCATGATAGGGGCATAGATCAAGGCATTCTTCAACCTACAAAATACTTCAAGACAATCTTTGGAAAAAACAAACTCAACATCCTTCATTAGTAGGTTAGTGAGAGGCATATAAATTTTAGAGAAATCTTTTATAAACCTCCGGTAAAAACCGGCATGCCCTAAGAAACTCCTTACCCCTTTCACCGAGGTTGGTGTTGGCAACTTCTCTATCGTTTCTATCTTTGCTCTATCAACCTCAATGCCACGGTGGGAAACCAAGTGTCCCAACACTATTCCTTTGTAACGACCGGATTTTTTGTTACGCTTGGGTAGAGTTAGATGAGGGTAGAAGCCGGGCGCAATGGTTCACGCCCTTGCGGCTTTGGCAACGCAGTCGCGTAGGCCGCGGGTACGATTAGGTTTTCCGCGGGGGCGGTGACTTGTGTGGACGGGTAGTAGCGTTTTGGGCAACCGTTCATCTTCCGACCCTTTTTAACTCCCCTCTGTAATTCCATGAGGAGTTGTTGGCTGAAGAACTTTGGGATTCCTTCTCTTTTATGCAACCAAACCTTCTCCTCCTCTCATTCCTTCACTCACGTTACTTCTTTTCTCCTATCACTTCTTCCTCTTACATCCTTTCTCACATTCTTCTCTTGGAGTGCTCTAGCTTAGATCCAGCATCTTTGAGGCCGGGACTGTAGTGACGAGACGTGGGTAAGGTTTCATCCTTTTCTCCTCCCTTCTTCCTTCTTCTTCTTCCTTCCTTGCCCTTCCATGGCTTGAATGGAAGACACTCTTGAATCCTTGCTTAACGATCCATCGTTGTTTTGTTGGTTCAATGACGAAGATAGACCTTGGAGGGAGGCTAAGACCAAGTGAGAGAAGTGGAAGACGTTCATAGCATCAAAAGAGACCCCAAAGTACCGGCTGCACAATCGAAGAACTCAGCCGGCGAACCTTCTACATAGATAGGCGCAGGGGCGGATCCACCAAGGCGTAGGGGAAGCTCTGTCAGGCGCAGGGGCGGACCCAGATCGACGCAGGGGTGGTTCAGACAGGCGCATGGGCGGCTTAGGCAGGCGCAGGGGCGGTTTGGCTCCAATGAGTCCCGAATCTTGTTCATTCCTTTCCTTCTTTTGTGTCTTAGGTTCGGTATACCTTAGAAGCATGCTAGGCTGGCTTAGGGTAGTTGAACTGGAATGATTTAGAGCGATGGGACTTTAAAGATCTAGTGTGAGTTACGTGAGTCTTGTGGTGGCATGTTGTTGAGGGTTCGTTTCGGGCTTGGTGAATGTAACCTTGTGTATATCGTTACGTTTGAGAGTTGGTTAGGTCATGGACTGAGAGTGTAACTTCTTGGACTAGGTGGTTGAGGAGTTTGATCCTAGAAGTCTAAAGACTTCTAGTGGACTAGAGTGTGGCTTGATTGTGTGCCTTGTCTTGAACAGGCGTTGTACGTTTTCCCGAGGGAACTTTCGAGTGAGGTGATCTTGTGCGCTTAGTCTACGGACTTACTTAGCTGGCTTCTTGTATGAGTGTATTGTGTATGAGTGGTGTTTGCTAGTTAGGACAATAACGAAACCGGATTAGGCCGACTTTATTATATTACGTAATGGACCCAAGTGTACGATAACGGGTCGTGACATCATCTGCCTAGCTCTTGCAAGAGTCTAGGAGGTTCCCTGTACCAGCCCAGGCAGGTAGATGGTCAGATGCATTAGCACCACTCCTTGTTGGTAAACGGGATCAAGGGCGAGGTTTGGGAATCCCTCGTGTCACAAGATAAGTATCATTAGTAATGACTATCACCTAATTAAAGTTAATAAAATGTTGAGTGTTGCATGTTGATTGCGTATGTTGTGTGTTTGTGCTTTTACCTTTATACTTATGCATAGATTGTCAGCTAACGGTATTATACCGCTTGTAGATGCCTTGCAGGTTAGAGAGGCGATCGAGTGATCCGGCGGTAGTGGGCAGCCGGGGTTCCGTGCATTATAGGACGGGGTCGTTATCCTTATATTTCATGAATGTTGAGACTTATGTTGTTCTTTGTTTTTGAGACTCGGCTGGATTGTTCCTTTTTCAGATTTGTACTTTTTACTTCCGCTCATGTTATAAAACTATGTGTTTTGCCTTTTTATTTGTGCCGTGTTGTAAGGTCCGATGAAGTTGTTGCCAGGCTAAGGGCCGGGACCCATTGTGAGGTCCCAGCTCGTAGCATTCCGAGTCCTCTAGGAATCGGGGTGTTACAGTCTTCACTCACCATGAAGTGGCATTTCTCCCAATTCAAAACAAGGTTAGTTTCCTCACATCTCTTCAACACCAAATACAAGTTAGCCAAGCAATCATCAAATGAAGATTCATACACCGAGAAATCATCCATAAACACTTCCATAATCTTCTCAATTTATTCAGAAAAAATAGCCATCATACACCTTTGAAAGGTGGTGGGTGCATTACACAACCCAAATGGCATCCTCCTATATGCAAATGTTCCCAAGGACATGTAAATGCTGTTTTCTCTTGGTCATCCGGGTGAATAGGGATTTGCAAAAACCCACTATAGCCATCTAAGTAACAAAATTGTGAATGTTGAGCTAATCTCTCTAGCATTTGGTCAATAAAGGGAAGAGGGAAGTGATCTTTCCTAGAGGCAACATTAATATTCCTATAGTCAATACAGATTCTCCACCCCGTAACCGTCCTAGTTGGGATTAGTTCATTGTTCTCATTAGTTACTACGGTCATACCACCCTTCTTAGGAACAACATGTACGGGACTAACCCATTTACTATCCGAAATCGGTTGACTACCTCTTTCATTATAGGGTTCAATCTTCTTTGAGATTCAATTGAAGGTTTATGGTTGTCTTCCATTAAGATTTTATACATGCACAAGGAAGGTTTAATGCCAACTAAATCATCAATGGTGTATCCAATAGCTTTCCTCTGCAATTTCAACTCATTCAACAATCTATCAAGCTCATTATCATTCAAAGATGCATTCACAATAACGGGATAAGTGGAATTTGAACCAAGCAAACCATACTTTAAATGAGAAGGGAGAGGTTTGAGATTAAGTTTTGGAGGACCTTTATCGGTTGGAGACGATCCATACAATGTAGATTGAGATGATTCCAAAGCCATGGAAGACTCTCCAAGACTCCTTGAAGCTTGATCAACAACTAAGGCACTTTCTGGAGAAACCACGGGCAAAACCATGACCTCTGGCACAACCACGGGCGTGGAATTGGAGGAGCTGGAACTTCTAGACATTACAGAGAGTTCCACGGGTGAAACCACGGGCGTGGTTCTTGGTGCCAGGCCGTGGTTCCTATAGTGATTCAACACTACTTCATGCACTTCAAATTCAGCAGTTGTCTCCTTTTCTAATGCATCCAAAGCTTGGATTTCTTCATTGCAATCATCCTCAACTCCTTCCTCCATCAAAATCAAGCTAAGAACCCTCTCAAGTGGGTCCTTGATCAAGATCGAGCTCACAACTTCTCTAGACTCCTCTTCCTCAACAATGTTGAAGACATCTTCACCAAGGGCTGGCCCCTTCATCATTGTGGACAACTTGAACTTGATATTCTCTTCTCCTATGTTGAAGGAGAGGATCCCATTTTTGGAATCCACTAAGCATCCGGATGTGGCTAAGAAAGGCCTCCCTAAGATGATAGGAACCGGGTAGTCCGTCGGGATGTCCAAAACAACAAAATCGATTGACACATAGAACTTCCCAAGTTGAACCGGTATATCCTCTAGGATTCCCACAGGATGAGTGATTGAACGGTCTGCCATATAGAGGGTCATCTTGACCGGTTCCGGTTCTCCTAGCCCAACCTTGTTGCAAAGTGCAAGCGGGATAATGCTTACACTTGCTCCAAGATCACATAGGGCTTCATATTGCACTTCTCCAACTCCAATTGGCACACAAAAAGATCCCGGATCACACAGCTTAGGAGGCATCTCCTCCCTCATGGTTTGTATCAACTTGGAAGATCTCTTTGTCATTCTCACTTCTCAATACTCCTCCAACTTCCTCTTGTTAGAGAGTATCTCCTTCAAAAACATTCCATAGGCCGGCATACCTAGAATAGCATCCATGAACGGAATGTTAATATGCAATTTAGACATGAGTTCAAGGAATTTACTGAAATGTTTATCCAAACGAGCTCTTGCTCGTGATTGGGGAAATGGTAGTGGTGGCTTGTATGGAGATGGTGCCACATATGTTGGCTTATCATCCTTGCTTTTGCCTGCTTCTTCTTGCAATGGTTTTTCCTCCACTACTACTTGCTTTCCCTTGTCATTCCCCTTAGGTAAGGGATCTTTCATGCTCAGCCCACTCCTTGTGGTAATGGCCAACACTTGGCCTCTTGGATTGTCCTTGGTTTTCCGGGAAGCTTTCCCGGATCCCTTTGTGCTTCACCCGCCTTTTGGAACACTTGTGCTTCTAGCACCTTTTGAGCCTTAGAAATGGATGTCACCATGATCTCAAGTCCACTCAACCTTCCAAGCAATTGTTCAAACATCATTTTGGTTCTATCCTTTAGAGGTTGAGCAAAACCGGGTGGAGTCTCTTGTGAAGCTTTAGGTGGAGGTGCTGCGCTTGTGGAAGCAGGAGGGTTGAAGGCACCATCCGGGTTAGAATAGGAGAACCCGGGATTGTTGTGATTAGGCCGGTAATTGTTGTATTGCCGGCTGTTGTTGTTGAAGTTCCTAGGGCCTTGATAATTGTTGTAGTTACCCCTTCCCATGTAGTTAATGTCCTCCTCTTTGGAAGCCAAGTTGGCTTGCACTTGCACTTGAGGACTTGCTTGATTCTTCAAGGTTGTGGCACACAACTCCCTCAAATACTTAAGCTCATTGTTGATTGCATCGAGTTTGTAGTTGCTCATGGTGACTTCACTTCATATACTCCCGGTTTCCTCCCATCACTGTTTCTATGGGAGTACTTCTCTATCACCAAGGCTTGCTTCTCTACAAACTCCCAAGCCTCATCCACATTCTTCTCCATGAATGTTCCTCCGGAAAGTGATTGGAGCTTGAATTGACTATCCTCATCAAGCCCCTTGAAATATATCTCCAATAGCTCTATCTTCGGTATCCCATGGTGTGGATAATCTAGGAGGAGGTCTTTGAACCTCTCCCAAGATTTGAATAGGCTCTCTCTATCCTTCATCACGAAGGCATTGATCTTTCCTCTCAGCTTGGTTGTCTTGGAAGGTGGGAAGAACTTTGTCAAAAACACGGTTGTCATCTCCTCCCAAGTATTCACACGTCCTAGTGGAATGGATTGGTACCAAGCCAAGGCTTTATCCTTAAATGAGAAGGAAAAAGCCCTAAGCTTATGGTTGTTGTTCTCCAATCTAGGTGGCCTTAGAGTCTCCATCAAGATCTCATAGTTCATCAAGTGTTGATGAGGAGACTCTCCTTCCATCCCTCCAAATTGATTGTGCCGGATCATTTGTAGCACTTGAGGGCGGAGCTCATAGTCATGGGCTACGGGATCTCCTAAGTTTACACCCGGACGGTGTACTCTTTGGGCTGGATCCATACGTTGCCCTAGCGTTTGTGGTTCCTCAATGATGATTGGCTCAAACCGAACATTGACCGCCGGCTGCGGTGGTGGTGGTGGTGGTGGAGGTTGCTGACGATTAAGCTCCCTTTGCACAAGGGCTTGCCTAATCTCTTCAATTTCCCTCCTAGTTGCTTCTTGCCTCTCATTGGCAAGTCTCCTCTCATTCTCCAAGGCTTCTTCCCTTAGCCTAAGTTGTTGTAAGGCCTCATTCAACTCATCTTGAAGATCTCTTCCGGTCATCTCCATCTTCTTAATGCTCTTAAATCTAGCCTTAAGGGTTTTCTCCAGTTCGGGATCGAATGGAGCTAAATCTTTGCCACGAGATCTTCGCATACACCTAAAGAATGAGAGATGTCCTGAAAATTGAAAGACACAAACCAAACAAGATCAAAATCAACAAGAAAGACCTACACTATAAACAATCACAAACAATGATTCAATCTTGACCTAGTCCCCGGCAACGGCACCAAAAACATGTTACGCTAGAAACGTTTAGCACAAAAGTCTTAAATTTATAACTCAATATAATTTTCTAACTCCTAGCGAACCCACAGTGAATGGGTTGTTTTGTAGCAAGGATAGTATTCCGAGGTCGAACACAAAGACTAAGGTGAAATCAAATCAAGCAAGTGATTATGGATAGTGCAAATCTAGTGTAAGAAAAGAGAAGGGAATAAAGAAATGAAAATCATGATATTTTTGGGTTGGTTTTTGTGGTGATCAAACAAGGATCACAAGTGATGCAAGATTGTAAAACTAACTAACAAATTGAGCTAACAACACAAACAAGCAACACAAACACAAGATATGTGATAGGATTTCCGGTTATGGCATTGGACTCAAGCTTCTAATCAATCCTTGGATTTGCTATGGTATGTTGGGAATGGGTGTTTCTCAATTGGGATCAATCACCGGGTAGGTCTCATGGTCCACTAATCTCGCACCTAAGGTCCTATCACCGGGTAAGTCTCTAGGAGCTCAAGGTTGAGAATTCTACACAAACCGGATTGCTATCTAGGTTTCAAACTTCTCCTTACCGGGCAAGTCTCGGGAAGGTAAGTCCTAAGCATAAATCCTAGCAAACTCGGTCCAATAGCGGCTTATGAGGCTCACTACTACCTAGAGTTCATCATCTTTGGTACCTAAGATCAAGAATTACCGGGTAGGTCTCACCTCTCACTTAGTTTGCTAGCATTGGGTCACCCTAGGCTAGATTATGCTTAACAAACACTAGGATGTCAACAATCTAACATTCTAGCATTCAGATTCATCAATACAAGCACAAGAGAGAAAATTACGGGCTGTTCATACTAAACCACGGCCGTGATTCTTGAGGAACTGACAGTGATTTCTATCGGGAGTTAGGTTCGAGCAAGTAAATCATCCAATGGTATATTCAAGTATATTCTATCATAGTCCAAGACATAACCATCATTCCATTACCCTAGAATCACAACTATTTAGCCAACAACATGCATTTTAAGATTCAAACTCAACAAGTAACCATTCATGGCTTCCATAGCAAGAAAATGGATTGAAAGAGAAATGAAACAAATACAAACAAGAAACTTAGCTGAATATAAGTTTAAGAAAGACTCACAACCCTTCAAAGAAAGTCCAAATCGTTCCTTACAATCCTTGCAAAATATCCTCAATAAAGGTCACTCAAAAATCACTCAAAAACTCTACAAACTCTAAGTTGATGTTGTTCTTCTTCTTCCCCGAAATGAGAGTGTATTTTCTTCCTCTCCAAGAGTAGCCTCCAATGGAATGATGTGTGTAAGACAGTCTGGGAGAGAACGTGGAAGAGAATCCCCTAGCAACAACCTGCATGACCACTTTTATTCTCCATCAAGGGCAAGAGTCGGGCATGGAGATCGTGGGACAGGTGTCACAACTGTCCAGAGAAAACCACGGCCAAAACCACGGGCATGGAAATGGCCTCTGGGCCGTGGTTTTGCTTGTTCAGCTTCCTTTGGATCATTAAGCCACGAGTTGGTGCAAGGCAGGCACCAATGAGGAATGATCCTCGAATGTATCGATTAAGCTCCAAAAGCTCCCCAAAATACCAACAAAACCGACAAGATTTCGTGTAGACGTCTATTTCGACAATATGCATGAATTAAGCGTAAACGTCATGAACTAATGCCAAAGCATGCATGAATAACGGGAAAAACTATCTAAATCAATGCCTAATCTAACGTCATAAATCACGTTATCAGGCATCATAAAGGATCAGGACAAAGCCTTAAAGATAGGAAAAGATATGGGCAAATATCACAAAAGAAGATAGAAGATGGAACGAAGAGATAACACACTCAGAGGAAGAAAATCCGATGAATATTTATTAAAAAATCGGACGATTTTCTCACAAATAATCCGAGTTCTATCTTAGATCGTCCGATTCGGTGTAGGATTGCACACAAGATCAAGATTCAAAACCCTAGTTTTCTCCTATAAAAAGAGGACGCCTCACTACATCCTAAATCATCCAATCATTCAGCAACAAGTGAAGAGGCATCAAGGAAACGCTAGGAGAAAGAAGTTTGAAGATCGAAGTCCAAGATCAATGCAAGAAAGTCGTTCTTAAGGTTTTGTGAGTTTTGATTATTATTTTGTCAATGTGAACTCAAGATTAAAGTTTGTTTTGAGTTTTTATTTGGTTTTTGAGAGATTGAACCTTTTTTCAAGGATTATTTGCTTTTATTTCAAGATTCAAAACTTTCTTGACTTTCTTGATTTAATCTCTTCTTTGATTATGACAATGTGTGTTGTTGGCTAAAATCCTTGTGATTCTAGGGTGATTGGTTGAAGATTGTGGTTGAGATGATGATAGAATGAACCTCACGTTGAGATTGGACTTTGAGAGTTGAGTTAAAACCATCGTAGAGAAGAAAAATCAGTGTGGTCTTCGCAGAAAATCGACCGATTTTTATTCAAGAACAACCTGATTTTCTCTTCTTTCGTACCCATCTTGCTTTATCCTTAATCTTTGGTTAAAGATTGCTTACACCCTAGCCTTGTTGAACTTTTCTAACCTATATTCAAGTGTGGGAAGAGACTCACCCGGTGATTCCCGTTCTTGGTTGCCAACGGTTACAAGTTCTAGGTAATAGAGGATTCAATACCCTCTATTAAGGTTGAGTGTGCCAAAGCTTTTACCTTTGTGAGTTAACCTGATTCCCTTGGGTTTTGTGTTTGGTTTGAGAGTATAAACCTTCCCTTAGAATCTCTATCTTATCGAGACTAACCATCCTTTATTTAGAACCTTTGGGTTGAGAGAATTTGTAGTGGAGACTTAACCGTACATTATTCCGTTTTAGAACATACTTCCTTGCAATCCCAGCTCTGTCCATATATCTTTAAAAGTCTTGAACCAAAAACCACAATTCGATACCTTGATCTCTAGAATATTTTTTTCTCAATTTATACACATATCTTCGCTTTACTATCAATAGTTGCATATTTTCCTTTGCTAGACTCCTTTATCGATTTGATTTCACCAAATCCCTGAGAATGACCCTGTAATATTTGCTTATACTGCGATTGAGCAGTACACTGTGGGCTCGATTTTGCTTTTATTTTAGGTATAAATTTAAGATTATTTGCACACACTTTTGAGCGAACAAGTTTTTGGCGCCGCTGCCGGGGACTTGGCCTAGACCAAGCGGTATTTCAGTTGTCTAGTTAAGTTTTTCTTTTTCTATTAATCTTTTTGGTATGAGTTTTTGAGTTTTTTAGATTTTCCAATGGTTGCAAGGAGCTATCAAACGGGGAGGAAAATATGGAGCCTCAGAGCTGAACTCAACGAATTTTGGGAGCAACATAGACTTAGAAAACAAAGCCTTGGAAAAAGATAGATGGAAAACGAAACATTTAGCTAAATGGCGGGAATATGAATATATGCAGGATTTTCTTTCGCTCTATTATAGTGACGAACGAAAAAGAGAGGAAGTTATTAGAAGGAGCTTGTAATTTGGGAAGAGCTCTATACCGCTCGCGAGGTGTATGAACAACCTCCTGAAGATCAACTTGAATCAAAGATCGAGCAAATGATGAATAATTTGGATGACCTTGAAAGAAAATTGATCCTTGCTGAAATGGCTCAATTGGATGAGAAATGCGATGAAGAATTCTAAGTTTCGAGCATTTCTCCTATCGAACCTGAAGTTCCTCTAGAAGTTATCGAAGAAGAAGAAGAGGAAGAAGTAGAGAACCTTGACAAAACTGTTGAACCATTGGCCAAGGTGGAGGCACAACCGGAGAAGATAGAAGAGATTCCATGTGCAGACTGTCCTCTTGACATGATTCTCATCCCAAGACTTGAAACGCTTAGCCCGGTATGTTCTCTTACTCCCTTTAAAATTTCCTTTGAAATTCCTAATCATTCTAGGGAAGCGCCAAAGAGCTGGAACTCTCTACCGAAGGAACCTCCGAAAGTCAAGATGAAGCCTCCACCAGTTCTGTTGAAAGTTAACAATAGTAGAACAAATTTGAGAACCTTCAACAGGTTCACTTTCCTAAGGCTTGGCACACCTCAAGCCATCATGATTGATGTTGACATGCGCTTCACCGTAAAGGCCAACACGTGTTCTTTGTTCAAGTATGGGGTCAACCAAGTGGTAAAGGCCCTATACAATCCTCAAGCTAGTAGTCAAGAGAAGAACTTGAATGGAGAAGCTAAGAGGATACATGAGAAGATGAGTTCTAGATCTCGGAAAAGATGGGTTTGATGAACCCCCATGGAAGCAAAGGAAGACTAGAAGGATTCCGGTGAGAAATAAACCGTACAAGTTTGTACGTGGAAGATCCTACCATTTTCCGGTGAAATTAGAGACCGGAACCTTATTGGGAAAGTTTTTGCATAACCTTGTCTTCAAAGAGACCATGGATGAGCGATGTTGTGGATTCGATGAGCGATTCAAGGTGTTCAAAGTACATTGAAGAATCCCCATGAATATACGTCCAGCTAGCGACCTTAAACCAAACGCTCTTTGGGAGGCAACCCAAGGCATTTGCATGTCTTTTTCCTTTTTCTTAGATAGATTAGATTAATTATTCGTTTTTTCGTTGGTACGCTCCGTGTTTTCTTGTGTCTTTGATGACAAAGACTATGTAATTTCTCAAAGAAGATCAATGATGGACATGGGATCGAGAATTTTGATAAGAAGGAATAAAGAAACCACTGGGAAGGAAATAAAGAACGGAAGACCCATAAATCGACCAACCTACAGAAAAATCGGTCGATTTCTGGGAATTATATTATTTAATTCACCCGATTTTTTCAATGTCGCAAGCAAAATCGACCTAAAATCGACTCCCTTGAAAAATATCGGTCGATTTTTAGTATAAATGGGCAAAAACAAAAAATATCGGGCCGACAAAAAAATCGGCCACAAAAAAATTCGGTCGATTTAAAATTTGTTTTTTTTTTTAAAATCGTCCGATTTTCTTTTTAATTTTCGGAAATATACGGCGATTTTCTTTGGAGATGGCCGATGCACGTTTTCCCTTCTTCGTTCCACAAAATTCTCCAACGCCAATAAGAGTATTCAAAGTTTCCTAATTTGAGTTTCTAAGATTTTTGCCATCTCCCCGAAGAATAATTTGCTTGATTCATCATTTTATATTGTGAGTATCTTTTTCCACCTTTTCTTTTCTTCACATTGGGGACAATGTGAGTTTTAAGTATTGGGTGGAGGTATTTACAATACCTTTTGCATGTTTTATGTCTTGCATAATAAATGATTTTGAAAAATTCAAAAAAATTGAAATTTTTATAAACTTTTTTGTGCTTCTACGATGGATATGATCTCTGTGATGATATTGTTTTGTGGAATGGTTATGATGATTGTAACACCCCAAATCCGCGGGACTTGGAGCGCTACTGGGCTAGGATCTCACAATGGATCTTGACCCTAGCCTGACAACAAGTTCACTGGATCTTACAAGAAGACACATATATATGAAAATCAAATTCATCAAATGGTATAAATATATACAATCAAATGTTTACAAAACACAGCCCGAGTACAAAATGACAACAACATATCCATACATATACAAAACATCCCAAAATCCTCGCACAACCTAGTGTACAGAAGCCCTCGGCTGATCACCCATCTGGCTCACTCTGAAATCTTCCTATCTTGCAAAATATCTACAACGCGGTATAAAACCGTTAGCTAACAAGTCATGAATAAGGATGAATTAATAGCATATATAATCACATCAACATATCACAATATGCAATGCTCACATAAAAACCGTTTATTGGCTTCATTACGTCATCTCATTACTAATTCATTCGGTGTGATACGAGGAGTGGAATAACCTCGCCTATGTCCCCTTTCACACAGGTTTGGAATTGGTGTCAATCATCACCACATAGAGGACCGGTTGTAGAGAACCCCCTAGCTACCCAATTTTAAGCTAGGCAAGCTATCACCGCCCGTTATCATACACTTGGGCCAATTAAAACATATATGGTCATCCTAAGTAAGTCCCAAGGAATTACCTGTCACAAACATAAATTTGTATCAGTGGTCATAGTTTCCCCTCGAGGAAACAATTAATGTATGCATGAGCAAGGCACAAACAATATCAAACACTATCCAAGGTTAGGAGAATCCACCTCCTAAACCCCATAATCATCCCCAAACCACAACTTGAATCTAAACCTCGATATCTCAACATAGGTGACAAATGTCTAAGGCATTATCTCAATATATAACTCATCACATCACTAGCCTAGCTACACTCCAAAGGAAAGGAATGATACATACAACACTTGGTATGTCCTAGACAAATGCACCTGCGGAAACACGAAGGCGCAGGAGCGGTGTCATACTGTAGGGGCGGTGACACTTAGCCGTAGGGGCGGCGACACTCAACCGCAGGGGCGGCGACACAGGTCTAGCCACAGGGGCGGCTTTGTCTAGGTGTAGGGGCGGCTATTTGTGCAAAGAGCGAACCTCTACTTCTCTTTGCTTGTTCTCTCGATCTCTTCACTTCATCAAAGGTGCCAAGGCAACCATAAACATATGCATACATGTATACATCAAATATTGTCCAGGAAATGCTAACACAAGATCAACTTGTGGAAATCCTAGACTAAAGAAGAAGAAGAAGGGAAGAAAGGAATGAAGAAATAAAGGAGGAAGAAGATGGGAAGCTTACCACTGTAGCTCAGGAAAGGGAGCAACCTCACAACCTCCTATACATAGCACATCAACAACACATCATCATCTCATCTCTGCCCAAACAATCACACACAATCTTCTCTTGAAAATCTTCCAAGAAAAAATGAGGAAAAGAACCAAGGAAGGGAGGGAGAAGAACGTGATGAGGAAGAAGAGGAAACAAGACTAGAGCTGCAAACTCTCATCAGGAAGAAAGAAGAAAGCTTATATACGAAGCCAAGGGAAAAGCACGGGTAAAACCAGTCAACAAAAATGGTTGCAGCCGCCTCAGCCGCAGGGGCAGGTCCTCAGTGCCGCTGGGGCGGTACACCGCACCTACGGCCATGCAAAACTACAGGGGAGGGGTCCCTATGAAGACTAAGGGTATTACATCAGATCCCCCCAAAACCAAGTTTCATCCGGAAACTTAAACAATTCCCAAATCCTCTCGGACCCATACGCCGAAGTATAAACACTCTCTCTATCGGAGGTATCATGTCTCCGTTCATAAGTGATCATCGTATAACATTCTATAACCTCAAAACACGGCATGGAGGAATCATCTACTCCAGCTACAAGATCATTATACTAACCAATGGCATAGAGGAAAACCATCTCTAGCCAACCTATAACCACATCACAATGGCATGAAGGGAAACCTTCTCCAATAAAACCGCACTCATAACGCTCGGGCGTGGAGGAAAACCATCTCCACTCACTATCTCTATAAAAAATAGCATGGAGGAATAACCATCTCTAGTTAAACCATAATCGCATCACCATAGCATGGAGGAAAGAACCATCTCCAGCTATAAACACAGCTCGCGCTAGCAAACAAGATCTAATAAGATCGTACATACATACATCACGGCTAGCACAAAAACACATCAAGGCAGATAAACACACAATCATAACACTCACCAAGATAACACTAAGATCTACTCGTCGATCCTACAAGTGCATCTATCTCAACATAGGGCTTTCGATAGCTCCTCTAGATACCATCCTCGGTCTCCCATGTAGCCTCATCAGGTCCTCGCCTCGACCATTGTATCTTCAGTGTAGGAATTTCTTTCGAACGCAGGCGTCTCACACCTCGCTCTAAGACTGCAATCGGATGCTTAACAAAAGTGTGGCCCGGATCAACTATTAAATCATCATAGCTGACGATGTGTCTCGGATCTAGTATGTACTCCCTCAACTGAGACACATAAAACATAGGGTGAACACCCTCTAATCTCGGGGGTAAAGCAAGTTTGTTTGCTGCTCTCCCAACTTTATCTAGAATCTCAAATAGACCGACATATCGAGAATTCAGCTTCCCGTTATGCCAAAACGTCTGATGCCACGCGTTGGTGAAACACTCAACCAGACATCAGTTTCAACCGTGAATTCTAGAGGTTGATGCATCTTGTCTACATACGACTTATGGCAACTTTGCTCAACCAACATCTTCTCTCTAATCAGCGCTGCTCGTGCAATATCATCTTGAATCTGCTCAGGCGTTATACCACTAACACTACTAGGCTCATCCCAACATAACGTTGTACTACATCTCCGTCCAAACATTGCCTCATACTTGGCAATCCCAATCGATACATGTCATCTGTTGTTGTACGAGAACTCAACCAATGGGAGGTTATATGATCTTCCTTGTTCCCAATCCAACACACAAGCTCGCAACATATCCTCTAGTGTCTGAATGGTCCTCTCTTACTGACAATTTGTCTGGGGATGAAACGCAGTTGTGAAGTACAAACTCGTCCCCAAAGCAGTCTGAATCTACTGCCAAAATCTCAAGTCAAATCGTCCATCTCGATCAAAGACGATCATCCTCGACACACAATGGAGCCTCACTATTTTTCTAGTGAACTCCTAATCTAATCTTCTCACTGGCCACGTTTCCTTGATAGGGATAAAATGTAAACTTTTCGTCAATTTGTCAATCACAACCCATATGGCATCAAAACCCTCGCTCGGCCTCAATCCCGTCACAAAGTCCATGGAGATGTTGTTCGCTCCAAACGGTGTGTGCAAGCTTTAAATTTATACCCTAGACGTAAGCTTAAAACAAGGATGCGAACCCGCAGTGTACGGGTCAATCGTAGTAAAAAGCAAGGAATTCCAGGGGTCGATCACATGGACTTAGTGAAACAAAGTCCAATCACGGTATGCTTACGTAAATACTAACCACAAGAGCAATTAACACAATCAAAGATGAATAAGAAGTCAATAAAGGAAACATGCAATTCTAGGGATTAAAGCATCTAGTTGTGGTTCCAACTCAAGATCTAAAGATAAGCGGACAAAGCTGATGTTTTTGCGTGGGGAAGGTGTTACTAAAGTGGAATAGATCACCGGGTAAGTCTCACTACTCACTAATCCTAAACCGTAACTCCTATCACCGGGTAAGTCTCAAGGAATCAAAATAAAGAACTATATCCTCAAACTAACACACCATCTAAGGGAATAGAATCAACCTTTACCGGGTAAGTCTCAGGTTAACTCACAAAGATGGGATGGAAGCACACTCAAACCCCAATAAAGGATAAACCTTTGTTACCTACACTTATGATCGTTGGTACACAAACTAAGGAATTACCGGGTAAGTCTCATCCTAAGCTTGCATTGAACCAGGAAAGGTGTAATAAGAATAGGATTTGGCAAACTCTAACACTTAACTCTCAGTTAGGATCAGATAAGTTACCTCGGTCAGCCAAATTCCACCCCGGCTGAGATGTTCATCGACTAAGCGAGATGCTTAGGGTTAAGGTTAAAGACTCGAACTTTCAAGGTCCTACTGGAATCTAAGATTATCCTATCATTGTTTTTCCCACAGCCTTCAGCCAATCACCCTAGAATCACACAAGGAAATTAGCCACTCATCATCATCATGAAAGTATTAATCAAATATATGGGAAGAAGGTGAATATATGAACAAGAAGAATTCAATGAAAAGACTTCAATAACTGAATCAAATATCACAACAAAAGTGTTCCTTGGATAGAAATCCAACAAGTAAGACAACAAGGAACAGAATCTAAGGTAATCTTACAAGAAAACCTCCAAAAGCTATAAAAGCTACAATCTTCAATCTTCCTTCAACCTTCAAAAAGGTTCTTCAAATCTCCCAACTGGAGTATGGCTGCTGCTGCGTATAAACCCTGATCGATGGTATAGCATGATGTTGGATTTGTGGAAATCCAACCCTTTTTATAGGAAAATAACCCTCCAAAGATAAGATATCTTAGAAAAGATATCTTCCCATAAAAATAGGTAAAATATAAGATCTATATTATCTTCTTCCTTCCAGGAGCCAAGCCCAAAAATATAAGATCACTTTTCCAAATATAAAAGATATCAGCTAAGAATAAAATATTCTCACCGCGTCCTAGGTATTCGCCTCGGTCGAGTCGGCTTCCCTGGATCACCTCGGTCGAGATGAATCTGTGGTCAACCGAGGTGAGTCACAACTGAATGTGAAATCTCTCAAAACTGGTCCAAAGTGAATCTTTAATCCATGGCTATGCTTCCTGGATGGTTCCTTATGTTCCTCAATGTAGCTCCAATGACTCCATAGCTCCTTTTGCTCCTTTTTGATGCAAAACATGCCATTTTACCTACGATTACAACAAAACTAGGTGTAGACCTCGATTCTCCCAAAGGTAGATGAAATGGTAATATAATCACATAATATATATACAAACATGCAGATTATGAAAGATAAAGCGTCCAAACAAACCTCATAATATAGACTATAATACATGCTATCAAAATACCCCATACTTAGCCCTTGCTTGCCCCCAAGCAAGTTCCGCATATAAGAGACAAGATAGAATGGATTATAAGTCAAGAAAATCAATGAAAAGTCTTTCAAAAAAATTTTTATGGTGTGCAACAATCATAGATCACTCTAAGAGAATACTTCATGGAATTTAAAATCCAAACATGATCAAAACATTTTATAAATATAGGAAAGTTGTTCATCTTTGCATAAAATCATAGAATGCATAATAAGTCATAATTATCAAAATTAATCATGTATAATCAAGTTTAAACCACTAAGTCAATCAACAAGCTCAAGGTCTCAAGGGCTTCCCAAAAGAAAGGTCAAGAAACGTGTAGGGTAGGGATGTATGTAAGGTAATGTGGTGCTAGAATCCGAGAAAAGGATGAACTTCACTTTCACTTTGACTCGTAACATCTTCCACCAATAAGCTTTGCTTATTTCACACTTTTCTTTTTACTTTACTTTTTGGGATGCGTGGACAGAGGTGCACAATAACCGAAGCCTAGGAAATCAGCAATCATCAATTTCTTGAGATGCATCAAACCCTTGATGCACATACCATGACCCGTTAGGAATATCGCTCAATCCGACTTTGGCAAGACACAAACACCCGGCTATGTGAATTGATAACACGATTTATGACTTAGGTTTAGGTAATCATTTAGATAGATTCATCACTCATTCATGCACGGTTTAGCACAAATTCACGACGTTTGCACTCAATTCACGTATTTTGTCGAGATAGACGTCTACACGGACTTGTGCGTTGCTTTGTAGGTATTTCGGGGCTCTTTTGGACGTTAACCGATTCATTAGAGGGCCAAGCCTCATGATGGTACACATCCAAGGCTAAGGAGGAGCATAAATGGAGCAACAAGAGACACAAAGACCACTATTGGTGCAAGCAATGGATCAACTCATGGCTAAACGAGCATAGCATGTTTCTGCTGAAGAAAATCGGACCAGCTAGCAGCTAAATCGGACGATTTAATCCTACTGGGTCGATTTTTGGGGCTTTGACAGCTTAAGCCACGTGTCCCACGATCTCTTGTCCGTCCTTGCTCTTGGTGGAGAATATAAGTGGTCCTACAGGTGGTTGCTGGGCATCTCTCCTCTCCCACACTCTCATTCACAGCTCATTGATTTTGGAAGGAGGATTGGAGGAGAAGAAAAGCTCTCAAGGATTGAAGGAAGAAGAAGAACACCATTCTAAGAGTTTTGAGTGATTTTGAGTGATTTTGTAGTCTTTGATTGAAGAACTAATTGCAAGGATTGTTAAGAACGTTTTGAATCTTCGTTTTAGAGTTTGTAAGTCTTGCTACAACTTGGATTCAGTTGAGAATTATTGATTTTACTTGTTTATCTTTCATTATCCATCTATGAACACCATGTATGCTTGTATGATGATTTTGGATCTTGATATGCATATTATTGGCTAGTTTATTGTGATTCTGGAGTGATGGATTGATGGTTATGGCTAGGGTGATGATAGAATGGACTTATATGTTAGTTTTGGATGATTTGTATGCACGAAACCCAAACCAGTGAGAAAAATCGACCTGTTCATGACAAAAATCGGCCGATTTAGTGTAGAACAGCCCAATTTATTTTGCTGTTGCTCTTTAATTGATGAATCTGTATGATTGGGGTATTAGGTAGTTAAATCCTAGTGTTTATTAAGCCTAATTTAGCTTAGGATCACCTAATGCTATCAACCTAAGTGAGGGAAGAGATCTACCCGATGATTTCCGATCTTAGATACCTTAGAAGATGAATTCTAGGTAGTAGCGAGCCTCATAAGCCGCTATTGGATCGAGTGTGCTAGGAATATTGATTGAGATTTCCCTATTCCGAGACTTACCCGGTAAGGAGAGGGTTACCCTTAAGCAGTATCTAGTTTGTGTGGAATTCCTTACTCTAACCCCTTGAGACCTACCCGGTAATGGGAGTTTGATGCGGGATTAGTGAAGTGAGAGACCTACCCGGTAATTGCTTCCATTAGTGAAACATTCTTTCCCCAACACCGCAGCTTGTCCTTAGAATCTTTAGAACCTTGAGTCCGAAGCCATAACCGGAAATCTTGACCTCTAGAATCCACTATTCTCGATTGATCATATATCTTGTGCTTGTGTTACTTGTTTGCCTTGCTTTCTCGAGTTGTTAGTTTGTTTTGATATCTTGTTCGATTTGTGATCTTACTTGATCACCTAAAAACCCTCCAAAAACATTTGGATTTTCTTTTCTTTATTTCTTTCTCTTCTCTTAGTTTAGATCCACACTATCTGTGACCATTGTTTGACTCGATTTCACCTTAGTCTTTGTGTTCGACCTCGGAATACTTACCTTTCTACAAACGTCCCGTACACTGCGGGTTCGCTAGGAGTTAGGATAATTATAACGAGTATAAATTTAAAGCTTATTGCGTGCACATCACACGATCTTAGCGTAACATGAATGGTGCCGAGTTACTCATCTTCATGATTGACTTCCCCAAACCTATGATTACTTTCTAACACTTTCACTTCCAGCCAACTTCTCAACTTTACTTCACTTGCTTTCACCACTTCGCTTGCTTCCAAATTCCCAGATAGGTAAAGGGAGGCAAAATGTATATGAGGGGCTAAGCATGATCAAGAAGAAGAAGAGAGAAGAATGAATTGCCTTGGTCTTTCCAGGAAGAAAGTGAGAGAACTCATAATGTGGTGTCAACCTTCAAATTCATCATAATTTAGACAAAAACAAAGTATTAAACATGCCAATAATTTCAAATAAAGCATTTAGCAACTTAAACATATTATAAAACCTTTCAAACACATAAAGAATTTAAAACCAGTCAGTAAACAAGATCTTCACTGAGATCATATCCAAATAAGTAACACAAAAATCGTTTTCAAAAACTCTCAGTTAACCCACCTCGGTCGAGGTGTTCTTAGGTCAACCGAGGTGAAACGCCTCGTTCGGCCAGAACTGCCCCGGTCGAGGTCAAAATTTTTTTTTTTTTAAAACCATTTTTTTTTTCAGTTTCGACGTTTTTCTCAATCAAATAACCTGTAAGTATGCATGCAATCTCAGATAAACATATAGATGCAAAAGTGAAGCATAAATATCAATATCCGGTCAATAGAGTCATACATCAAAGTCAAATAATACATCAAATACCCCATACTTGGGACACACTGTCCCAGTAGGTCAAAATAAGTCTAAAGGATAAAAGTGCTCACCGGATAATAAGTTGAACTGCATAAAAATAATAAAGAAAATCCTGCAGCTCTCAGTAGTCACGATCCGGTGGTGGTGGTGGTGGCACGTACGGATACTGGGTTGGGTCGAACGGATAACCCATGATGTGCTCGAACTGAATCTGGGCCATCATGTGCTGGTAGTGCTGCCTCTCCTGCATCTCGCGGATATCCAGTGACAAAGCAGCATATGAATCAATAACCTGATCTGTCGGGTCATCGATCCGTCTGTGAGCATCTGGATCCCTGTGTCGGCGTGTCCTACGCCTAGCGGGTCTCATTGGAGAAGTAGCAGGTGCAGGCTCAGTGTCCTCCTCATCCAGATCTATGACTGGAGGTGCGCTCGTCCCTGCAGTATCTGTCCCTGTATCCATCGGGACTCCACCCTCTCTCTCATGAACTGTCTCCTCATCATCAGCCTCCTCCTCCTCAGCTGGGGCAGCTGCTGCCTCTCTGTAATCCTCCATCAGTGGAGCCCAAGCGGTCTGCCAATAGTGAGGGTCATAAACAGAAAACTAGGCAGACCACCTGATCCCCTGTGGCGCAGTCAACTCCCACGGCATAGCCACGTACGGAGTAGTCAGACCTCGGGGAACTAGAATCCGCCGAGTGATCATCTCCTACAATCCAAGCGGCTTGGCAGCCGCCACCATCGTGCAAGCACTGAGATCCATGTCCTGATAGCTAGCTATATGGGTGACAAGCCCTCCGCAGCAGATCTCCCTTCGCCTTGGCCTTGATCCTGTGCAGATCCTCTGCCAGCATCAAGCCAAAGTCCGGGATACCCCCAGTAACCATGCAGTATAAACTGAAAAGCTCTCCCTATCGGATCTTTTGGGGCGTCTCAGTACGCGCCAAAAGCATCTCACTAAAGATCCGGTGGGCTAACCTAAAGGCTAAATGGAAGATGACCTTCTCCCTGGAATCTCCAGGGCGCCATCTATCTGCGTGCTCAACAATATGGGCAATCTGCCCCCAAAACTCCCTAGCTACTGATCGGGACGGGAAGTCAACAGCGGTGGGCTTTGGAAAGCCAAAAATATCTCTCCAGTACTCGAGTGGCACTAAGAAGTTCCGGTTCATCAACCGGTACTTCACAGACTGCTCTGTGGGATGGTAGGTGAAGGAGCTAACGAACTCTAGGGTCGGCTCCAAGTAGGTTGGGGCTCGGATCTTAGTAAACTGATCCAGCCCAACTGTAGAAATCATCCTCCTAAGGTCTCCGTCTACCTGGAGGCAATCAAAAGCAGACACGTCCAGGAAGCGTGGTGCAATCATTGGACGGCCAGAAATACGCTCATAATCTACCCGGTGTCGCTCATGGATCACCGGGCGGTAAGGTCGGGAAGAAGAGGAAGAAGGGGAAGGTGAGGATCTATCCCTAAGGACAAGGCGTCGGTCAGAACTCATTTTTAGAAAATCAAACTGTCAGGTCACCTCGGTCAACTGACAACACTCAAGAATCACCTAGGCCGAGGCACAGCTCGACTAGACCGAGGCGAAAAACTGGATTCTAATTCCTTCTGAAAATTCAGTTCTTTTCCCCCAAAATCACTACAACTGCTTCCTATGGGGTACTTAAGCCTTTCCTCAACAAATGCAAGGGCAACCAAAGCCCAAATCGAAGCGAAAAAGCGAGGTAGGGTTTCGGTTGCGTTTTTACCTCGTTCGGCCGAATCGGTTCGATTTTCTTGCATATCGATGTTGCAGTGGGATCCTCTCAGTCTTAATCGCAGTTTGGAGACAGAAATCGTCGAAAACGAGCAAGAAATCGGAGAAGCGAGGTGGACTGTCGCCGCGGTCGAGGGGAAAGAGTAAAGCGAGGAGAGAGAAATCTTCCGCCTTTTATACCCTTTTCTAGACTGCTGTCACCTCGGTCGAGATGATCTCGACTGGACCGAGGTGGTACGGACCGAGGTGGTTCTTCAGAAAACCCTAGTCGCCTCGGTTGCTCATGAATCATCTCAGTCGAGGTGCTCTGATAGCAACCGAGATGCCTCAGTCAAACTCCGTCTTCTCAAATTCTCGAACTTCTGTCCTTCCAGTTATGCTCCTTCCTTAGATGTCTCCTGTTATCTGTCTAGAATGCCAAAAACAAAACAAAGCAAAGCAAAAGCAAAAACTATCTAAGCTAGACTAGAAAAAGGGGAAAGAAAGCAATACCTTGGGAGCCTCCCAAGAAGCGCTTGGTTTAAGGTCGCTAGCTGGACCATGATGCGTCTCTCAAACGAGGTATATTGGTGCAACCTCCTCAACCGGAGTTTCCGGTTTGTACTTCTTAAGTCTATGACCGTTGACCTTGAAGCTTCCGCTCGTTTCGCCCCATATCTCAACTGCACCATGAGGAAAAACATGTTTCACAACGTAAGGTCCGGTCCATCTAGATTTTAACTTACCTGGAAAGAGGCGGAGGCGGGAGTTGAAGAGTAGAACTAAGTCTCCTTCGTTAAGCTCCTTTGGGACGATACGCTTGTCATGCCATCTCTTCGTCCTTTCCTTATAGATTTTGGCATTCTCATAAGCGTTCAAACGCAGCTCCTCCAGCTCGTTGAGTTCCAATAGTCGCTTCTCGCCGGCCTCCTTAATGTCGAAGTTCAACCATTTGATCGCCCAATACGCTTTGTGTTCTAATTCAACGGGAAAATGGAAAGACTTCCCATATACCAAATTATAAGGGGTGGTACCTATGGGAGTCTTAAATGCGGTCCTGTACGCCCAAAGAGCATCGTCCAATTTCATGGACCAATCCTTCCTCGTCCTAGAGACGGTCTTCTCCAAAATTGCTTCGATTTCTCTATTCGAGATCTCGACCTGTCCACTAGTTTGAGGGTGATAAGGTGTTGATACCTTGTGGGTTACCCCATACTTCGATAGAAGTGCCTTGAACTTCCGGTTGATGAAATGCGTTCCTCCATCGCTGATGAAGATGCGTGGAGTTCCAAAACGTGGGAAGATAGTTCTGTTCAAGAACTTCACAACCACCTTGGCGTCATTAGTGGGAGAAGTGACGGCTTCAACCCATCTAGAGACATAATCAACTGCAAGAAGAATATAGAGGTTTACTCCGGAGGATGGGAAAGGTCCCATGAAGTCAATCCCCCATACATCAAAGATTTCCACCTCTTGGATGTTGTTAAGTGGAATCTCGTTCCTCCTTGATAAATTTCCTGTTCTTTGGCATGCATCACAAGAGACAACAAAAGATTGCACATCTTTAAATAACGTAGGCCAAAAGAAACCGGAACGTAATACTTTAGCGCATGTTTTATCGGTGCTAGCATGTCCTCCACAAGGAAGTGAATTGCAATGCCGTATAACGCTATTAACTTCATCTTCCGGAATGCATCTTCGAAGCATCCCATCCGGCCCGCGCTTGAATAGCAGCGGCTCGTCCCAGTAGTAATGGCGTACTTCTTTGAAGAATCTCTTCTTCTGAGAGTACGACAATCCGGGCAGTATTTCCTGGCAAACAAGGTAATTCACAATATCAGCATACCAAGGCCCTTTATTATCAGAAAGTTGGTGGATGGAATGTTCCACCAACTGAGGATGAATGTCAGAGAAGGGAGTAAGAAGTTTATTATTCTCAGTAGTCTCAGTTGACATCATCTTGCCATCGACCTCGGTCGAGGCGCAGAGGCGTTGACCGAGATGTTCTTCAGTCGCCTCGCTCAACCCAGGAAGTGCCTCGGTCGAGGTACTGCAACTGGAACTGAAACTGGAGATCTTCGTCTCCTGGGTTAGCTTCTCAGTTTTAGATCCTGGATCCTTTTCCAGTGCTTTTAAGCTCCGTATATCTGCATCACAAGAAGCATCTATACCTTCCTCCATTAAACTGAAGCTAATAACTCTTTCGAGTGGATCGTTAATAAGGATAGAGCTCACCAATTCTCTTGATTCTTCTTCATCGTAGATGTTGAAGATATCATCGCTTAGCTGCTCCCCTTTCATGGCTGCAAGTAGTGCGAACTCCACCTCATCGCCACCAATGTTGAATTTCAACTTGGCGTTCTTGCAATCCACGTTGCAACCCGAAGTTGCTAGAAATGGCCTCCCGAGAATAATAGGAACAGGATAATCCGCGGGAATGTCAAGTACAAAAAAAATCTATAGGTAGATAGAAGTTGCCTAACTTGACCGGAATGTCCTCCAAGATGCCCACGGGATGGGTAATGCAGCGATCCGCCATATAAAGTCGAATCTTGACCGGCTTGGGCTATCCAAGTCCGATCTTCACACATAGCTCCAGCGGGATGATGCTCACGCTGACTCCTAGATCACAAAGGGCTTCACAAGTGACATCCCCAACTTGAATGGAAATGCAAAATGAGCCGGGATCTCTCAATTTAGGTGGCATCTTCTCCTTCATGATTTGTATGAGCTCCGAGGATTTAGATGTCATCCTAACTTCACCAAAGTCTTCTAGTTTCCTTTTCCTTGATAGGATCTCCTTCAAGAATTTCCCATAGGCGGGCATTCCTAGAATAGCATCAAGGAAAGGAATGTTAATATGCAGCTTATTCATCAAGTCAAGGAACTTACCAAAGTGCTTGTCTAGATGTGCTCTGGCCCTTGACTGAGGGAATGGAAGTGGTGGTTTGTATGCAGGAGGTGGAACATAAATTTCAGTTTTCCCCTCTGCTTTATGTGGTTCCACCTCGGTTGGCATCTCGGCCGAAGTGTTCTTCGACTGCACCTGGACCGAGGTGGTCTTCGTCGGTACTGGCACCGACCGAGGCACTGAATCTGCAGTTTTCAGTCCACTCCTCGTAGTTATGGCCATGATCTGGCCCTTAGGGTTGCTTTCCGTCCTTGCTGGAAGCTTCCTTGGATCTCTTGGCGCTTCATTCGCCCTACTTGCAAGTTGTTGTTCAAAGGCCTTTTGGGCCTTCGAAAATGAAGTCATCGAAGTCTCCATAGCGTTGAGCTTGATCAAGATTGCCTCCAGAACTGCGTCTTTCTTTTCTGGCTGAGACGAACTCGATCCTTGCCCCTGGCTTTTTAGTGGAGTAGAAGAAGAAGAAGGGGAAGAGAGGAAAGTGTTAGAGGAATCGTTAGTGTTGGAGTTTGAATGATTGTTACCAGAGTTTTGGTTGTTCGCCCTCCAGTTGTTGCTATTGGATCCTCTATTGTTGTTGTTGTTGTAGTTGTTATTCCGGGAACCGTTGTTGTTGTTCCTTTGCCCTTACTCTTCCTTCTTGGTTTGTGCAACCAAGAGTTCCTTCAATTGCTTCACGTCATTCTTCAAAGACGTGAGTTGATTGTTGTTGGGCTGAGTTTCTTGGAAATTAACTCTTTTAACTCCACCTTCAGCTCCTTGGTGGGTGTACTTCTCCATATGCAAGGCTTGCTTCTCGATGAAGTCCCAAGCCTCGTCAATCGCCATGTCCATGAAGGTACCGGCGGAGAGTAGTTGGAGATTGAACTGGGTGCTTCCGTCCAGTCCCTTGAAGTATATCTCCAATAACTCTAGCTTTGGAATCCCATGATGTGGGCAATCCAAAAGAATGTCCTTGAACCGCTCCCATGACTTGGACAAGCTCTCCTTGTCCTTCATAATGAAAGTGTTGATCTTCCCTCTCATTTCAGCTGTCTTTGAGGGGGGGGAAGAATTTCGTCAAAAATTCCGTCGTCATCTCCTCCCATGTGCTAATTTTTCCTGGAGGAAGAGATTGATACCAAGTAAGAGCTCTATCTTTTAAAGAAAAGTAAAAAGGTCTTAGCTTGTAGTTGTTATTTTCAATCCTTGAAGGTCTCAAGGTTTCCATCAAGATCTCATAGTTTTGAAGATGTTGATGTGTTGATTTCTTCTCCATCCCTCCGAATTGGCATTGGCGAATCATGGATAGAACTTCGGTCGAAGTTCATAGTCATAGTCCGCTGGATCTCCTAGGTTAACTCCTGGACGCCTCAGTTGTTGATTAGGGTCCATCCTTTGACCTAGGGTTCGTGGGATTCCTACAAGAAGAACATCTTGGACTGGCATCCGAGGTGGAAGTACCTCGGCCGGGGCGTCAGACACTGGGACCTGCCTCGGTCGAGGGTCAGCAACTGGAACATGCCTCGGTCCAGCATCGGGAACTGGGTCTTCCCTCGGTCGAAGTAGAATCTGGTCTCGTATGACGGCCATCTCTACTTCGATTGCTTCAGTTTTGGTGCGAGTTTCTTCCTTCTCTCGCCTTAGTTCTTCCCTGCTGAGGCGTAGCAGCTCTAACGCCTCTTTCAACTCGGCCTCAAGATCGCGGTCGTCTTGTTGGGCCATCTTCGCTTCTCTTAAGCGTCGCTTGTATGTCTTTTCTGGTTCGGGATCGTAAGGAACGATTTCCTTCCCAGTGCGGGTTCTTCGCATATACCTAAGAAAGAACCTGCAAATGTCACTCAAGTAGAGTGGTTAATAGACACGGGGGAAAGTGCCCCAAGAGCAAACCGTAACCGGCTCGGTCTAGACCAAGTCCCCGGCAACGGCGCCAAAAACTTGTTCGCTCCAAACGGTGTGTGCAAGCTTTAAATTTATACCCTAGACGTAAGCTTAAAACAAGGATGCGAACCCGCAGTGTACGGGTCAATCGTAGTAAAAAGCAAGGAATTCCAGGGGTCGATCACAGGGACTTAGTGAAACAAAGTCCAATCACGGTATGCTTACGTAAATACTACCCACAAGAGCAATTAACACAATCAAAGATGAATAAGAAGTCAATAAAGGAAACATTCAATTCTAGGGATTAAAGCATCTAGTTGTGGTTCCAACTCAAGATCTAAAGATAAGCGGACAAAGCTGATGTTTTTGCGTGGGGAAGGTGTTACTAAAGTGGAATAGATCACCGGGTAAGTCTCACTACTCACTAATCCTAAACCGTAACTCCTATCACCGGGTAAGTCTCAAGGAATCAAGATAAAGAACAATATCCTCAAACTAACACACCATCTAAGGGAATAGAATCAACCTTTACCGGGTAAGTCTCAGGCTAACTCACAAAGATGGGATGGAAGCACACTCAAACCCCAATAGAGGATAAACCTTTATTACCTACACTTATGATCGTTGGTACACAAACTAAGGAATTACCGGGTAAGTCTCATCCTAAGCTTGCATTCAACCAGGAAAGGTGTAATAAGAATAGGATTTGGCAAACTCTAACACTTAACTCTCAGTTAGGATCAGATAAGTCACCTCGGTCAGCCAAATTCCACCCCGGCCGAGATGTTCATCGACTGAGCGAGATGCTTAGGGTTAAGGTTAAAGACTCGAACTTTCAGGGTCCTACTGGAATCTAAGATTATTCTATCATTGTTTTTCCCACAACCTTCAGCCAATCACCCTAGAATCACACAAGGAAATTAGCCACTCATCATCATCATGAAAGTATTAATCAAATATATGGGAAGAAGGTGAATATTTGAACAAGAAGAATTCAATGAAAAGACTTCAATAACTGAATCAAATATCACAACAAAAGTGTTCCTTGGATAGAAATCCAACAAGCAAGACAACAAGGAAGAGAATCTAAGGTAATCTTACAAGAAAACCTCCAAAAGCTATAAAAGCTACAATCTTCAATCTTCCTTCAACCTTCAAAAAGGTTCTTCAAATCTCCCAACTGGAGTATGGTTGCTGCTGCGTATAAACCCTGATCGATGGTATAGCATGATGTTGGATTTGTGGAAATCCAACCCTTTTTAAGGGAAAATAACCCTCCAAACATAAGATATCTTAGAAAAGATCTCTTCCCATAAAAATAGGTAAAATATAAGATCTATATTATCTTCTTCCTTCCAGGAGCCAAGCCCAAAAATATAAGATCACTTTCCAAATATAAAAGATCTCGGCCAAGAATAAATTATTCTCGCCGCGTCCTAGGTATTCGCCTCGGTCGAGTCGGCTTCCCTGGATCACCTTCGTCGAGATGAATCTGTGGTCAACCGAGGTGAGTCACAACTGAATGTGAAATCTCTCAAAACTGGTCCAAAGTGAATCTTTAATCCATGGCTATGCTTCCTGGATGGTTCCTTATGTTCCTCAATGTAGCTCCAATGACTCCATAGCTCCTTTTGCTCCTTTTTGATGCAAAACGTGCCATTTTACCTACGATTACAACAAAACTAGGTGTAGACCTTGATTCTCGCAAAGGTAGATGAAATGGTAATATAATCACATAATATACATACAAACATGCAGATTATGAAAGATAAAACGTCCAAATAAACCTCATAATATAGACTATAATACATGCTATCAGATGTCCTCCCACTTCCACTGTGGCATTGGAAATGGTAGAAGCTCTCCTCCTGGCCTGCAATGCTCTATCTTGACGTGCTGATAGGTCACACACTGTGCCAATAATCTGGCTACATCGGGCTTCAGCCCTCCCCACCAGTATGAACGTCTCACATCTTGATACATCTTACTCGCACCTGGCTACATTGAGTAAGGTGTGAGTGAGCCTCTTGTAAATCCTCTGTCTCAACTCTGCATCAACGGGTACACAAACGCAATCGCAGAGTCTCATCACTCCATCTACTCCGATGGAGAATTGTGGGGCCTCACCACGAGACAGCCTATCACGTATCCTCGTCAGCGTCGGGCAAGACTCCTGTTTCTGTTCGATCTCACGCAACAGATCAAGTAGAATCTATAAGGTACACAACTGGGCATCCTCATCAGGAAACTGGATGTCCATCTCTAGCCACACTAGATCCCTCTACAACAGAGGCTGAACCGTCAGTCGCGCAATCGCCTTCTCTCCAGGCGTCTTCCAGCTAAGGGCATCGGCGACAACGTTCGCATTTCCCGGATTATACAAAATCTCAAGGCCAAACTCCTTGATCAGCTCAAGCCATCTACGCTGGCAGTAATTCAATTCCCGTTGCGTGAAAATATATTTCACACTCTTATGGTCTGTGAAGATCTGGCAAGTAGCGCCATACAAATAATATCTCCAGATCTTCAATGGTTGAACTAATGCTTCCAACTCCAGATCATGAGTTGGGTAGTTCTCCTCATACGTCTTCAGCTGTCTAGACGCATATGCAATCACTCTGTCACACTACATCAAAACACATCTCAAGCCTAGCTTGGATGTGTCACTATAGACTACAAAAGTCATTTCTGCCCTCCGGCTGCGCTAAGATGGGAACGGAAGTCAGACATCTCTTTAGCTCCTCAAAACTTTGAGTACACGGCTCTGACCATACAAACCGGGTAATCTTCCGCAATAGGTTAGTAAGTGGACGGGCAAACATAGAAAATCCTTCCACAAATCGTCGGTAATTACCGGCTAGCCAAGAAAGCTGCGCACTTCCTTGATGCTCGTCGGTGTCGTCCAGGCTGCTACAGACTCGATCATCGCCGGATCAACCTTTATCCCATCGGTGGAGACAACATGACCCAGGAATGCTACCTCTAGCATCCATAACTCGCACTTAGAGAACTTGGTATACAGTCCTCTATCCTACAAAACTCGTAACAATATCCTCAGATGTCCTGCATGCTCCTATCTGCTACGAGAGTACACCACGATATCGTCTATAAAGACCACCACAAACTGATCCAAGAAGTCAATGAATATGACATTCATCAACTCCATAAAGACGGCGGACACATTCGTGAGCCCAAATTGCATCACTACAAACTCGTAGTGGCCATAACGAGTCCGGAATGCCGACTTATGAACATCTTGCTCTCTCACCTTCAACTGGTGATATCCTGAGCGCAAATAGATCCTGGAGAACACATTCGCTCCTTGAAACTAATCTAACAAATCATCGATGTGTGGAAAAGGATACTTGTTCTTGATGGTCACCATGTTCAACTCTTTGTAATCGATGCACAATCTCAACGATCCGTCCTTCTTCCGCACGAAGAAGACACGTGCACTCCACGGGGAAACGCTAGGGCATATGAAGCCCTTCATTGCCAACTCCTCAAGTTGCTTCTTCAACTCTAACAATTCGATAGGCGCCATACGATATGGGGCTTCGAGATTGGTCTCGTCCCTGGCTTCAACTCTATGCCGAATCCTACGCTCCTTTGAGGCGGCAAGCTGGATGGCTCGTCAAATAGGTCTAGAAACTAGCAAACCACAGGATATCTTCTAACATTGGACTCTCAACCTCCTTCATGACATAACACTAAAAGGCCTCGTAACCCTGTGCAATCAATCTCGCTACGCGAACTGCATTAATAACCATACCCGACTTCCCAAGGTCCCGAACTCAGAAAATCTCGATTTGACCCGACTCGGTAGAGACAATCACGATCCTCCTACCTACATCTAACACAACACGATGTCTATCCATCCAATCCATACCCAGAATGACTTCCTCATGCACCAGCGGCATGACAAAGAAGTCAACTAACAAATCACGGTTTCCTAAATGTATAGGACAACCATGTACCTCTCAGTTACTTCTCACCTGACCCCCATCGGGTAACCCGATAACGAAGGGTCTCCCCTCTACCGTATATAAGGTCAGTCTATCAACGCATGCATCAAAAATAAAAGAGTGTGTAGCACCTATATCAAACAAAACTCTAACAGGTAAACCATTAATCAAGAATGGTACCTGTAGAAGCTGGCGTTGGCGACTCTTCAAATCAAAAACTCTACCTCGGGCTCCTCTTGTATCACTGGTACCTCCATCTCGACCTTTGCCTTTACTCAGTCCCGGAACGGAACCCTCAGTAGGAGGATGGTCCGAGACTCTCTACTGTCCCTACACTTGATTCTTAGGCGGCCTTTGCCCACCTCTTGTTGCACTAGTAGGGGAAGAGCCCTGTTATGATGGCGCCTTGCCCTGACAGAAAAACGTAGCCCAATGTCTTGGCTTCCCGGAAGAGGAGCAAATCACGGGTGCTCTCGGGCAACCAACTCCATGCCCTAACCCTCCGCAGTTGTAACACTTCCGGCCTCTATTAAAAGTTTGTGCAGATAATGGGTAACTCGAGCGACCTTGAGTCTGGCCTTGCCCGTACCCTGATGCTCCTCCACCAGTCTGCCCAGTACGCTGTCTCTTCTCAAACCTTCCTGCCTAAGAAGTCCTCCTCTGGCTAGCCCGCTCACTCTCGTAAGCTGAGGATACGTCCTAGTAGTTTGTCAAACACTCGCAATGAAAACCCGCCATGTAGGAATGGGTAGTCTCCCTCAATCGACGGGAGAACAAATACATGTGTTGATCCTCTAGAGGTACAGCTGGACCCAGTAGTGTCAGCTTCTCCTGGAATCTACTAATCGCATGTGCTATCGGCACGTCCTCAAACCCAGCCTCGACAAAGTCTTGTAGTTTCTCCCTCCTCAAAGAGGCAGGGAAGAAATGCTCTCTGATCATGCTTCGCATATAATCATAGTTGGTGGCTCGAATCCGCATGGTCCTTCACCACTACTAGGCTAGGTCACATTACAAAGCGTGTGCCGGTATGACTAGCACCTGAGTAGCTCCCTAGGATATCTCAAAAGATCCCATCAGTGTTGGGGGATCCAGGGCACGTCTACCTACCTTGGCAACCTCCTTGACTCGTTTGAAATATGCGCGGAACTCCGATCCCCTAAAAGAGACATGATCTGAGTCATTTGACTGGACCGTTGAGATCTTTGTCTCGCTTCCATACCGCTCCTAGTCTCAAGAACGACGCTCTCAACAACCTCCTCGTGTACTTCCTCCGCTGCCGGCGGATCAGCAATGGAAACATGTCCCTGGCCTATCAATACTAGAGGAAGAGGGGGTCTACCCCTACCTCGTCCTACTACAGATGTTGCTCTAGTCCGAGCCATCTGTGGGGTATGCACTCCTAACTTATAAGGCTATATATATGTCAAATGTATAGATCTATATATAATACTTAAATCCAACAAACATGCACAGTTCAACACATAATACATATCTATATATATATATACTATCGAGATCCTCGAAAGGGTGATGGCTTCCTGTACACTCTATCCCAAAACAGCTGTATACTTTTCAAAACCAAAATCATTTTGAAAAGTCATATCCCTTTCGGGTTCTTTATATTTATCTATTCGACCTTTATCACAAATTGCAAGTGTCATTGTTGTCAACCTAAGGCTCTGATACCAACATTGTAACACCCCTAATCCGCGGGACTTGGGGCGCTATTGGGCTAGGATCTCACAATGGATCCTGAACCTAGCCTGACAAGAAGTTCACTGGATCTTACAACAAGGCACAAATAGATTAAAACCAAATTCATCAATCGATATAAATATATAGAATCAAAGGTTTATAAAACACAACCGAGTACAAAATGCAACAACATATCCATACACATACAAAACATCCCAAAACCCTCGTACAATCTAGTGTATGAAATCCCTCGGTTGATCACCCATCTGACTCACTCTGCAGTCTTCTTATCATGCAGAATATCTACAACACTGTATAAAACTGTTAGCTAAAAGATCATGAATAAGAATGAAGCAATAGCACATATAATCACATTAACACATCACAACATGCAAGCTCACATCAAAACCGTTTATTATCTTCATTACGTGTTACCATTACTAACTCATTCGGTGTGATACGAGGAGTATAACTACCTCTGCTTTGTCCCCTTTCACACAGGTTTGAAATTGGTGTCAATCATCACCACCTGGAGGACCGGTTGCAAAGAACCCCCTAGCTACCCAATTTTGAGCTAGGCAAGCTATCACCCCCCGTTATCATACACTTGGGCCAATTAAAACATATATGGTCATCCTAGTCCGGTTTTAGGTTATCAATGCAACATACATATGCACACACACCACTAATGTAAACACACAAACGTAAACCTATATCAATGTAACATACATATGCATACACACCACTAATGCAAACACCCAAACCCATAATTGCTCGCTAAGTAAGTCCCAATTAAAACATATATAGTCATCCTAGTCCAGAGGAAACAATCAGTGTCTGCATCAACAAGGCACAAACAAAATCATACACTATCCAAGCTTAGGAAATTCCACCTCCTAAACCCCATAATCATCCCCAAACCACAACTCGAATCTAAACCTTGATATCTCAACATATCTCACAAATGCATAAGGTATTATCTCAACATATAACTTATTACATCACTAGCCTAGCTACACTCTAGAGCCAAAGCCAAAGGAAAGGAAAGATACATACCACACTTGGTATGTCGTGGACAAATGCACCTGCGGAAACATGAAGGCGCAGGAGCGGCGACACACCATAGGGGCGGTGACACTTAGCCGCAGGGGCGGCGACACAGGTCTAGCCACAGGGGCGGGTTTGTCTGGGTGTAGGGGCGGCTATCTGCTTAGAGAGCGAACCTCTGCTTCTCTTCGCTTCTCTCGATCTCTTCACTTCTTCGAAGGTGCCAAGGCAACCATAAACATATACATACATGTATATATAAGATATTGTCCAGGAAATGTGATGACATGAATTATGTACCATCATATTCATGCATATTGCAGCACATTATCTCTATTTACCTTGCATTTAGAGGGATTTTGCATACCTTTTATGTTCTATTCAATCAATTGTCGGAAATAGAGGTCTACACGAGATTTTGATGAATTGCAGGTAAATAGAGTTGAATTGGAAGCAAAAATGGAGCAAGAAGCATCTAAGGTTGTTAAAGAAGCTAAAGGAGTCTTAGAAGGATCACAAAGAGCTAAGGAATTGCAAAAGAGAAGCATAGAAGACGAACCAAAGGAAGAGCACTTTCTGTTGAAGAAAATCGTGCCAATATATAGATAAATCGGACGATTTTCATACCCTGAAATCGAACGGTTTTGCACCTAAATCGACTGGGTCGATTTTCTTCACGATTCGGCCAAATGAAAAGACGACATAAAGCCCAATTAATTTGGGCTAGAGGAGAGTTTTGCCAAACGGCCCATCTGCAAGAAACTATAGAAGAGAACCCTACGAACGAAGACGAGAAGGTCGCACTGGATAATCTTTACACGTTTTGGAGAAATCAACGATTCTTGGAGAGAGATTGAAGAGCTTTTGCCGGAAAGTCATTCTTGATCTTTGATTGTGAGATTTCTTTATTCCATTGCATTGTTCGTGGTTTGTGAACACGACATTGAGTTGTTTGAGAGATACATTGAACAGATTTGACGATTGTTTTACAGATTTGAAAGTTATTGAATTTTCCGTTCAAGATTTGGTTTCTTTGCGATATCTTCTTCAATAATTAATTTGATTCGATTTTGAAAATGGTTGGCTAAAACCCTTGTGATTCTGGGGAGAAGAGTTGATGATTAAGGCTTAGATGATGATAGACTGAACTCATTCAAACATTAGGACCCTGAGAATTTAGATTTTAGTTATGCGACAAACAGGAAAATCGGTCGATTTTTCGTATGAACAGCACAATTTATTCTTCTGACGAACTTTAATTGAATTAATCTTTAATCAAAACTAATCCTTGCCTAAACCCCAATCTTGATTAACCTTCCTACCCTCTAATTGAATGTATGAAGGCACTTCAAACCTGTTTCTACATTTAATAGATTAAGATCGCAAGATTTGGGTAATAAAGAGACTCAACATCCTTTATTAAGATTTTAAGTGTGCTTTCTATTCTTACTTTGGAGAGTCATATCCTGGAGTTTTAGATAGTTAGTTTGAACATAATTCTTGTCTTTAGATCTTTCTATATTGCAGCCTCAACAACCCTTATAGAGAGAACCTATAGATTAGTCATATAGGTTTCGGAACTTCATCGTACGAATCCTACCTTTGAACATTTAATCTTGGCAATATAAATTCTGTCCTATATCTATAGAAGTGTCTTGAATCGAAAGCCTAAATCGGATACTTGAATCCTTGGAATCATTTCTCTCTTTATCATATCACAAAAGCTTTTATACTTTCGCTAGATAATTGAAATCGGAATTTTTCTCACAAAATCCCTGAGTTCGACTCTGGAATTCTTACCTTTCTACAGCTGATCCGTACACTGCGGGTTCGCCTTGTTTTTGAGTTCTAGATATAAATTTAAGACTTTGACGCACACCTTTTTGAGCGAACAAGTTTTTGGCGCCGTTGCCGGGGATATGGTCTAGATCAAATCCGGTTTTCGGTTGTCTAGCTTGAGAGCTCTTGCTCTTGTGATTTGATTTGTCTACTTGAGTGATCTTTGCAGGTTCTTTAGGTATATGCGAAAGACTAGATCCACTAAAGATCTAATTCCTTTCAATCCCGAACTAGAAAGAACTTTGAGGAGAAAGTTGAAGGAGAAGAAAATGGCTGAAAACGATGAGAGAAACTACAAGGCTGAACTGAACGAAGCTCAACGCCAACTCCAGTTGAGTGAGAAAGCTCGAAAAGAAGCTGAAATAAGTCATCAATTTCAGATTGATGAACTAAGAGCTATGATGTTGGACATGAAGTTGGAGTTGAACGACTCCAAGAAGAAGAAGAAAGTCAAGACACCAACTAAATCCATTCGAAGTGACTCATCCGATGACGAAGAGATTGATCCGGACATGCCGGAACTTGAAGAGATTGATCCATCACCTCGTCCTACCCGAAACACTCCAACACCTAAGGTCATTCCTCGCATTATGACTAGGAACGTTAGAGCTGTCAATAACGAAGATAGACCCCGAACTTTGGGGCAACGGATGGACCCAATTCAGCAACCACGCCGTCTGGGTGTGGATTTCGGAGCTGAAGACATCCAAGAGTTTAGCTTCTCACCACAAGTCATCACTATGGTTCGCCAAAGTCAATATGGCGGAGCAAGTACTGAATCTCCGCATCAACACTTGCAGAATTTTGAGATTCTCATGGAGACTATGAAGCCGAAGAAGGCTACTACAAGCAACTACAAGATCAAGCCGTTCTTCTTCTCTTTGAAGGACAAGGCTCTAGCTTGGTACCAAACACTTCCGGCTGCGAAGTTAGCTACATGGGAGGAATTGTCTTCGGAATTCCTCACCAAGTTCTTTCCGCCATCCAAAACGGCGGAATTGAGAGGTAAAATAAATGCTTTTTCTATGAAACCTAACGAAAGCTTGTTTCAATCTTGGGAAAGGTTTCAAGATCTCTTGTTGGATTGCCCACACCATGGCATTTCCAAGCTGGAATTATTGGAGATCTACTACAAAGGGTTGGATGTGGAGACACAATTCAACCTCCAATCTCTATCTTGCGGCACATTCATGGATATGAGAGAGGATGATGCTTGGGACTTCATTGAGAAGCAAGCCCAAGTGATTGAAAAATATTCCCACCGGAAGGTGGAATCAAATAGCCGGAATCAAGGCGATCCGGGAGCCAAGTTGAATCAAGCGGCTCAAACACAAATATTCTCCCTCAAAGATGACATCAAAGAATTGAGGGAAGTGCTCAAAACAAGTCTTCAAAAGACTAAGGAGCAAGAAGCCAACTACATGAGAAGAGATAACAATCAAAGGAGTGATAACCGGAATTCCAATTGGAGCAACAACAATAACAACCGAAACTCCAATTGGAACAACAACAACAATAGGAACTCAAATAACAACAATTGGAGGTCAAATCAGCATAGTCCAGGTAATCCTTACTCTTATGCTGAAAAGGCTCTAACACCTCCATCTTCTTCTACTCCTTCTACAAGCCAGGGACAATCAAGTGGATCAAGCAAACCCGATCCCATGCTAGAAACGATCCTAGGCAAGCTACAAGGATTGGAGAGTTACATAACTTCTGTTGACAAAGCTCACAAAGCTTTAGAAAACCAAGTATTCAACAAGGCCGGAGAAGTCCCAAGAGATCAAGGGAAGCTTCCCGGAAAGACAGAAGATAACCCAAAGGGAAGGGTTATGGCAATAACTACTAGGAGCGGGAAGATGACCACCGACCCTCAACCTAAAGCAGTTGATACCTCTACAAAAGAAGGAGAGGCCAAAGAGAAGGAAGAAGTCTATGTTCCTCCTCCCGCTTACAAACCACCTCTACCTTTTCCTCAATCTAGAGCGCGTGCACGCCTAGATAAACATTTCGGTAAGTTTGTTGAACTTATGAGTAAGCTCCATATTAACATACCCTTTATGGATGCGATTCTAGGTATGCCGGCTTACGGGAAATTCCTCAAGGACATCCTCTCTAACAAGAGGAAGTTGGAAGATATAGGAGAAGTCAAGATGAGTATGGAGTCATCCGAACTCATCAAGACCATGACGGAGAACATGCCACCCAAGCTCCGCGATCCAGGATCCTTTTGCATACCCATCACTTTGGGAGAAGCTACCTATGATGCTCTTTGTGACCTTGGAGCAAGTGCGAGTATCATACCTCTCGCTCTATGCAAGGTAGTTGGTCTAGGAGAGCCTAGACCGGTGAAGATCACACTCTACATGGCTGATCGTTCTACCACTAAGCCGGTGGGAATATTAGAAGACATTCCGGTAAAGCTAGTTAAGTTTTACATCCCTATAGATTTTGTCGTTCTTGACATACCTGCAGATTACCCGGTTCCCATCATCCTTGGGAGACCATTCCTCGCCACATCTGGATGCATGGTAGATTGCAAGAACGGCCAGCTATCCTTCCATATTGGTGAAGAAAAGATAGAATTCATACTATCTTCCTTAATCAAGGAGCCAGCCTTGAAAGACGACGTTTTTGAAATTGTTGGGGAAGGAGAGTCTAGAGAGATAGTAAGTTCGATCTTGATAAAAGACCCTCTTCAAAAGGTTCTTAGCATGAGCATCATGGAGGAAGGGGTGGAACATGACTGCAATGAGGATGTGAAAGCATTAAATGATGTGGAGGAAGAACTAGGAGCAAAAATTGAAGAACTAGAGTGGACTCTGGAAACTGTGAAGAAAATCGACCTGCCAGAAATAAATCGTCCGATTTCTGAAGATGCAATCCGATTTTTTTCGACAGAAACTAAAATCGACCTGACAACACTAAATCGTCCGATTCATGAAGAGGTAACCCGATTTTTTCCGACAGAAAGAAAAATCGTGCAGCAAATCGACCGATTTATTACAGAGGAGGTCGATTCAATGAGTAATTCTCTGGATTCTCCAAACTTCACCGCAACCGCTTCCGAATCTAATGATGAAGTACCCACACCTATAGAGACCTCTTCCACAACACCCGAAAGCCACGATTCATCACCAACCAAGGTACCTCCATCATTAGAATTGAAGCAACTTCCCACACATTTAAGGTACGCATTCCCTGGCACTAATTCCACATACCCAGTTATAGTCAATGCAAATTTGAATGATGATGAATTAGAGAAACTCATGCATGTTCTGAAGCAACATAGGAGAGCACTAGGTTACACCATTGATGATTTAGTAGGAATAAAGCCTTCTCTATGTATGCACAAAATATTAATGGAAGAGGATTACAAACCTTCACGCCAACCTCAAAGACGGTTAAATCCGGCAATGAAAGAGGTCGTGAAGAAAGAAATCCTTAAACTACTTGATGCAGGTATCATCTTCCCTATTTCTGATAGCAAATGGGTGAGTCCGGTACAAGTAGTACCCAAGAAAGGAGGCATTACCGTTGTTGCCAACAAGAACAACGAACTCATCCCTACACGGACAGTTACAGGGTGGCGAACGTGCATCGACTACCGCAAACTGAACGTGGCCACAAGGAAGGATCACTTTCCCCTTCCTTTCATCGATCAAATGTTGGAAAGGTTAGCCCAAAATGCCTACTTTTGTTATTTAGATGGATATAGCGGTTTCTTTCAGATACCAATTCATCCGGATGATCAAGAGAAGACAACCTTTACGTGCCCATGGGGTACGTTCGCTTATAGAAGAATGCCATTCGGCTTATGCAACGCTCCAGCCACCTTCCAAAGGTGTATGATGGCAATCTTCTCCGAATATGTAGAGAATATCATGGAAGTCTTCATGGACGACTTTTCGGTATATGGTTCTTCCTTTGATAACTGTCTCTATAACCTTTCACTAGTTCTTAAGAGATGTGAGGACACTAACTTAGTCTTAAACTGGGAAAAGTGTCATTTCATGGTCACCGAAGGAATTGTGTTAGGTCACTTAGCTAGTGTCACAAAGGGGAATAGAGGTAGATCGATCAAAGATAGAAACCATTGAGAAGTTACCTCCCCCTTCATCAGTAAAAGGAATTAGAAGCTTCTTAGGACATGCAGGCTTCTATAGGAGATTCATAAAAGATTTTTCTAAGATTTCAAAACCTTTGACTAATCTTTTGATGAAAGATGCGACTTTCGAATTCTCGAAAGATTGTTTAGATGCTTTTTGCAGGATCAAAGAAGCATTGATTTCGGCACCAATCATCCAACCACCCGATTGGACTCTTCCTTTCGAGGTCATGTGCGACGCAAGCGATGTCGCTATAGGAGCCGTTCTTGGACAGAAGAAAGATGGTCGCACTCATGCCATCTACTACGCTAGCAAAACGCTAGATGAGGCTCAATACAATTACGCAACTACGGAAAAGGAACTTTTAGCCGTAGTATACGCATTTGAGAAATTCCGTTCCTATCTTGTAGGTGCGAAAGTGATAGTCTATACGGACCATTCCGCAATCCGATACTTATTCACGAAGAAGGATGCGAAGCCAAGGCTTCTAAGATGGATCTTACTCTTGCAAGAGTTTGATTTAGAGATCCGTGATAAGAAAGGATCGGAGAACTCCGTTGCCGATCACCTTAGTCGTCTTCCGCAACTCACCGGCGAGTCGGATGAACTTCCGATAGACGATTCCTTCCCTGACAAGCAGCTGCACGAGATTGAAGAGTGTCTTCAACACATATCACAAGGTAATGATCCATGGTTTGCTGACATTGTAAATTACCTTGTTTGTCAGGAGATTCCACCCGGACTTTCATATGCTCAAAAGAAGAAGTTCTTTAGAGACTCCGGCAATTCTATTGGAACGAACCTCTTCTATTCAAAAGAGGTCCAGATGGCATCTACAGGAGATGTATTCCCGAAGATGAGATAGATAGTGTCATCCGACACTGCCATTCCCTACCATGTGGCGGACATGCTAGTTCCCACAAGACTTGTGCTAAGGTACTTCGCTCCGGCTTTTATTGGCCTACACTTTTCAAAGATGTGCAAAAGTTTGTTGTTTCTTGTGATGCTTGTCAAAGGACAGGTAATATATCCAGGAGGAATGAGATGCCTCTCAACAACATACAAGAAGTAGAGATCTTTGATGTATGGGGCATCGATATTATGGGACCTTTCCCATCTTCATGCGGCAACTAGTATATACTTCTTGCCGTAGACTATGTCTCAAGGTGGGTGGAGGCAATCGCTTCTCCTACTAATGATGCAATGGTAGTGGTGAAGTTCCTCAACAAAACGATTTTCCCAAGGTTCGGAACTCCCCGAATCATCATTAGTGACGGAGGAACGCATTTCACAGCTCGTCGATTCGAGACTCTATTAGCTAAGTATGGGGTGACCCATAAGATAGCTACACCTTACCATCCGCAAACCAGCGGACAAGTCGAGATATCCAATAGAGAGATTAAAGGGATTTTAGAGAAGACCGTCTCTAAAACAAGGAAAGATTGGTCAATGAAGCTTGACGATGCACTATGGGCATACAGGACAGCCTTCAAGACACCAATAGGTACGACTCCCTATAATCTCGTTTATGGTAAATCATGTCATCTTCCTGTAGAGCTAGAGCATAAGGCTTATTGGGCTATCAAGTGGCTCAACTTCGACATGAAAGAAGCCGGAGAGAAGCGGCTCTTAGACATCAATGAGTTGGATGAGATCCGGCTAAATGCGTACGAAAACGCAAGGATTTACAAGGAACGGACAAAGCGCTGGCATGATAAGCACATCATCCCAAAAGACTTGAAGGAGGGAGACCAAGTCCTCCTATTTCCAGGTAAGCTAAAATCCCGTTGGACAGGACCTTTTGTGATTAAAAGAATTTTCCCCCATGGCGCAGTTGAAGTATGGGGTGAACAAAGCGGAAGTTTTAAGGTTAATGGCCAACGGTTGAAGAAATATACACCGGAAGCTCCGGTCGAGGAGATAGCTCCTATTCTCCTCCATTGAACACAACATCATACACCGTCCAGCTAAAGACGATAAATAAAGCGCTTCTTGGGAGGCAACCCAATGATAGTATAGTTTCCCTTCTCTCCCTCACTTAGTTAGAATAGATTAATTGCTTTGTTTCTTCGTTTTTCGTTTTTATATGTTCCTCGATACACTCTTGGTTTGTCGTGTAATTAATCGCAGGACACTAGGTTCAAATGTGAGAGATTCGTGGAGAATGGAGCATAAATGAGTTATATCTTCGAGATTCAAGAAAAACAAGGAAGGAAGGAAATCGAGCTACCATAAGAAAATCGTCCGATTCAGTAACAGAGCAAGGCGATTTTTTTCAACAGAAACATAAATCGACCTGAAGATCGACCTGTCAAAATAAATCGTCCGATTTTTTGAGACAGAAAGAAAAATCGCCCCGACAAATAAATCGCCCAGATAAATCGGCCGATTTTCTTCAGAAATCGTCGACCCTATATAAAGACTTCACACTCGATCTTCTTCATTCCAAAACCCCCAATTCTCGATTTCTCTCTCTCAAGAAAGCTGAAAAATCGCCACACCCTACAATCTCCATTCCTTAACCATTTTGAGTGATTCTTGGCTCTAAACTGAAGCATTTTCAACAAGGAACAAGGATCTAACAATAGCACGCACGACAATCGACTCCTCCACAAGGAATTCAGGTTTTTCTTTCCAAAACCTAAGTTTCTCATTCGAATTTGAAGCTTGCTTAGGAAGTGTTTGTTTGTTGGAATTGATAGAGGAATCTGCTTAGAAACCATTATAGGGAACTGTGTGTGGTGATAGATTGAACAGAACTTTACAGAATTGTGAGAATCATTGAAATCGAGACAAAAATCGACCCAGCCCAGAAAAATCGTCCGATTTTTGTCAAGAACAGGCCGATTTTTTGACTCAGAATGGATCTTGTTAAGAGGGTCACTAGAAACACGGGGAAGAAGAAGGGATCTTCTTCCAAAGCCCCTGCCCCACCTCCACCACCACCTACCAACATCCCTAAGCTTCCCCCTCCCCTATCCAAGCACAAGAAACGCTATGAACGCATTGTAGATCGCCCATTCACACCTCCTCGCTACATAGTGCTTGATGACTTAGATTCGTTGTATGTTCGAGAGGATGTTGATATGATGCTAGACAGAGCTGGGTTGAGACAGTTTGCTACGATTAGGGAGGATGCTTATAGAGAGATCACCCTAGAATTCCTTAGCACGTTTGAGCACGACCCTAGGGAAAGGATGGTCACTTTCCGCCTCATGAGCCAAGACCACACTATGTCCATTGAAACTTTTGGCGACTTGTTTGGTTTCTCTTATTCAGATGCAGGCACATTTGCTAGAGGTCTCAGTGCTAGTGATTTTTGGGAGGCTATTTCCGTAGGTGAGTACGGAGGAGACAAGTGGAGACCCGGAAACTCCAAGGAGACAAGTATGTACAACCTTTCCTTCAAGGTAGTGCATAGGATACTTAGCGAGAGTTAATTTGCCCGGACAGAGACTCCGCAGAAGCTCAAGGCTGATGAGCTTTTTATCCTCTATTGCATGACATCCACGCTCACCACTCCCGACATTGCCACCATGCTTGCTGACTATCTAGGAAAGATAGCCAACAAAGCTAAGGGCGATATTTGTGCAGGAGGTCTTGTCACTCATGTGGCAAAGACCATGGGTTATGACTTCTCGGGATGCACTCTAGCTGAGAGTGCCCTCCCTTTAGGCTCACAGAGGTTGGTGGTTCGACAGGTCTTGATTCCTCGAGGGAGAGGAACTCTTCATGTGCCGATGCCATGGCACAGGGATCCGAAGAAGAAGCCATCCGAGATCATATGGAAATCCGAATACACCATTCGGAATAAGAGGAACTGGAAGGAGACCTTTGAGGTGATGCTTGAGGAGTTCTCACCTCCTACTTATTATGATGATGATGAAGGTGACTCAGAGGAGGAGGATGAGGATGGAGGACAGGAGACCATGCTCGAGTTTGAGAGTGATACTCATAGCGGGCATGCTACGGATGCCATGGACACTGACACTCATGGAGCAGGACCGAGCAGGACTAGTAGGCAGGAAGAGGAGACGGAGGATGACATACAGCCACCTCGACACTCTTATGCACATGCTCCAGGCCCTAGACGAGGACGCCGAGCTCCACGCCACTTCAAGGAGCTAGTCACTAGCTTCCAGAGCCTCAGCACCGACTACCGTACCCTCCGCACCGATTATGACACCCTCAACACTCAGTTCAGGAACTACAGGGAGGAGACGGACGCTAGGAATTCATCCTATGATGGCCAGATGAGGGACATGTACTACCACCAGTTCGGCCACTTCTACGATCCCTCCGCACCGATGTATCCATATCCACCACCTCCACCACCGACAGAGGATTGAGCTTCCACTTCTTTTACATTGTAAGTATTTTTCTCCTTCTTATGCTTGATTTTCACATTGGGGACAATGTGGATGTCAAGTATGGGGTGGGGGTACTTACAATACCTTATGTTTCACTTTAGCACTCTATGTACTTTCCACTACTCTTGACAATTTGGCTTGTAATAACTCTTGCACTACTTGCTTTCTATTATGACACTTGCATTTACATGATCTTTTTCAAAACCTATGAATTTTCAAAAATTTTAAGTGCTTCTTATATGGAAATGACCTCTATGATGAGAATTGTGTACATGGATAGGCAAAAAGATGCTTAGTTATGTTGAGATTTTGATTATAGCATGAATGAAATTGCTTTTGTTACTTGAATACATGAATAAGTTATATGATTTAGTTGTTTTGATGAGAGAATGAAATAATAGTCGAAGCTATATTGCAAGTTCTTTTACATCATTTAAGGATGACTAAGGCAATTCACTTCTTTTCTTTTCTCATATCTTGATCGTGCTAGCTCCTCAATGAAATATGTAACCCTCGTTTTACCATCCGGGAATTAGGATAGGTGATTAAAAAAGGCATGTTTGATGTGAGAGGGCCAAAGAAAAGTATTAAAAAGAAAGTGTATAAATTCATGAGTTTGGGGACGTTGAACATGAGGATGAGTAACTCAGCACCATTCACATAGCCGGGTGTTTGTGTCTTGCCAAAGTCCGATTGAACGACAAGTCCTAATGGGATATGGTATGTGCATCAAGGGTTTGAGGCATCTCGAAATTGAGAAACGCCAATCTCCTAGGCTTCGGTTTTTGTGCACCGCTGTCCATACTCTCAAAAAGTAAAGTGTAATGAAAGCAAAGCTTTCTACATGCGAAGCATGTGCGGTGAAGAAAATTCTTGAATGTGTTATGTGTTCCTCTTTCCCGGATTAGCACCACAATTGCCAAAAAGAACTCCTTCCCTTAATACGTTTCTTGAACCTTTCCTTTGACTTGAAGACCTTGAGACTTTTATGCATGTGTTTAAGACTTAATGGCTTAGATTTGTTTGAATTTGATTGCCTCTACACCCTTATCATGTTCTTTATTTATGCTTTCAAGGAAGAAGAGGGAGTTTGTTCATTTTATAGTCATCATTGATACATGCTTTGCCCTTTTATGCCTTGAAATATCACTTTGAGGGTGATCCAATAAGAAGAAGCACTACCGAAAGAAAAGTTTTTGAGTTTTCATACATACATAATCCATGACATCTTATATTCTAAATTTGAGTCTTGCTTAGGTACAAGCAAGGGGCAAGTATGGGGTATTTTGATGACATGAATTATGTACCATCATATTCATGCATATTGCAGCACATTATCTCTATTTACCTTGCATTTAGAGGGATTTTGCATACCTTTTATGTTCTATTCAATCAATTGTCGGAAATAGAGGTCTACACGAGATTTTGATGAATTGCAGGTAAATAGAGTTGAATTGGAAGCAAAAATGGAGCAAGAAGCATCTAAGGTTGTTAAAGAAGCTAAAGGAGTCTTAGAAGGATCACAAAGAGCTAAGGAATTGCAAAAGAGAAGCATAGAAGACGAACCAAAGGAAGAGCACTTTCTGTTGAAGAAAATCGTGCCAATATATAGATAAATCGGACGATTTTCATACCCTGAAATCGAACGGTTTTGCACCTAAATCGACTGGGTCGATTTTCTTCACGATTCGGCCAAATGAAAAGACGACATAAAGCCCAATTAATTTGGGCTAGAGGAGAGTTTTGCCAAACGGCCCATCTGCAAGAAACTATAGAAGAGAACCCTACGAACGAAGACGAGAAGGTCGCACTGGATAATCTTTACACGTTTTGGAGAAATCAACGATTCTTGGAGAGAGATTGAAGAGCTTTTGCCGGAAAGTCATTCTTGATCTTTGATTGTGAGATTTCTTTATTCCATTGCATTGTTTGTGGTTTGTGAACACGACATTGAGTTGTTTGAGAGATACATTGAACAGATTTGACGATTGTTTTACAGATTTGAAAGTTATTGAATTTTTCGTTCAAGATTTGGTTTCTTTGCGATATCTTCTTCAATAATTAATTTGATTCGATTTTGAAAATGGTTGGCTAAAACCCTTGTGATTCTGGGGAGAAGAGTTGATGATTAAGGCTTAGATGATGATAGACTGAACTCATTCAAACATTAGGACCCTGAGAATTTAGATTTTAGTTTTGCGACAAACAGGAAAATCGGACTGTTCTTGAGGAAAATCGGTCGATTTTTCGTATGAACAACACGATTTATTCTTCTGACGAACTTTAATTGAATTAATCTTTAATCAAAACTAATCCTTGCCTAAACCCCAATCTTGATTAACCTTCCTACCCTCTAATTGAATGTATGAAGGCACTTCAAACCTGTTTCTACATTTAATAGATTAAGATCGCAAGATTTGGGTAATAAAGAGACTCAACATCCTTTATTAAGATTTTAAGTGTGCTTTCTATTCTTACTTTGGAGAGTCATATCCTGGAGTTTTAGATAGTTAGTTTGAACATAATTCTTGTCTTTAGATCTTTCTATATTGCAGCCTCAACAACCCTTATAGAGACAACCTATAGATTAGTCATATAGGTTTCGGAACTTCATCGTACGAATCCTACCTTTGAACATTTAATCTTGGCAATATAAATTCTGTCCTATATCTATAGAAGTGTCTTGAATCGAAAGCCTAAATCGGATACTTGAATCCTTGGAATCATTTCTCTCTTTATCATATCACAAAAGCTTTTATACTTTCGCTAGATAATTGAAATCGGAATTTTTCTCACCAAATCCCTGAGTTCGACTCTGGAATTCTTACCTTTCTACAGCTGATCCGTACACTGCGGGTTCGCCTTGTTTTTGAGTTCTAGATATAAATTTAAGACTTTGACGCACACCTTTTTGAGCGAACAAAATGCTAACACAAGATCAACTTGTGGAAATCCTAGACTAAAGAAGAAGAAGAAGAAGAAGGGAAGAAAGGAATGAAGAAAGAAAGGAGGAAGAAAATGGGAAGTTTACCACTGCAGCTCAGGAAAGGGAAAAACCTCACAATTGCCTATCTACAGCACATCAAAAACACATCATCATCTCATCTCTGCCCAAACAATCACACACAATCTTCTCTTGAAAATCTTCCAAGAAAAACGAGGAAAAGAACCAAGGAAGGGGGGGGGGAGAACGTGATGAGGAAGAAGAGGAAACAAGACTAGAGCTGCAAACTCTCATCAGGAAGAAAGAAGAAGGCTTATAAAGGAAGCCAAGGGAAAAGCACGGATCAAACGAGTCAACAAAAACGGCTACAGCCGCCTCTGCCGCAGGGGCGGGTCCTCAGTATCGTTGGGGTGGTGAACCGCATCTGCGGCCTTGCAAAACTGCAGGGGCGGGGACCATATGAAGACTAAGGGTATTACAATGATTCTTATATGATTGAATTGATTTATGACATGTGAAATATGAATACTTCAATGGAATTTCATACATAAATGATAATTTGCTTTCATTATAAATCATGTTGAGTGTTGAAGGTTGAAACCGTATGATAAGTTCTTACACATCTTTTTGGAATGATTAAAGCAATTTGATTTTCTTTTTCTTTCTTCATCTTGATCATGCTTAGCACCTCTTATATTGTTTTCTCCTTGCCTTTTACCTATCCGGGAATAGGAAGCATGTTAGTGAAAAAAAAGCGATGTGAAGATTAAAGTTGAAAAGAAAAGTGAAGTGCGTTATATAGAAAAATAGGTTTGGGGACGTTGATCTTGATGATGAGTAACTCGACACCATTCACATACCCAAGTGTTTGTGCCTTGCCAAAGTCTTATTGATCGATAATCCTAACGAGTCTTGATATGTAGATCCGGTTTGAGGCACCTTGTTCGCTCCAAAAGGTGTGTGCAAGCTTTAATATCTATAACCCAAGAAGTATGCTTAAACAATATGCGAACCCGCAGTGTACAGATCAATTATAATAAAAGCAAGAATTCAAGGGGTCGAGCACAAGGACTATGGTGAAACAAAGTACAGTAATTTAGGTTGTCAAATAAACCACTAGCAGCAAATTAAAGAAATCAAAGATGATATAAAAGTCAGATAAAGGGAATACGGATTCTAGTGATTAAAGCATCCAGTTGTAGTTCCGACTCTGGATCTCAAAAGATAACATGGACAAAGCTGAGGTTTGCAAAGAGAAGGTGTTTCTAAGGTGGGAATAGATCACCGGGTAAGTCTCACTACTCACTATCCAAAACCAAAGCTCCTATCACCGGGTAAGTCTCAAGGTACTAAGGAAAGAAACTATAATCTCAAACCAACACACCACCCAAGGGAATAGAATCAACCTTTACCGGGTAAGTCTCAAGCTAACTCTCAAAGAAGGGATTAAGGCACACTCATTCCCCAATAAAGGATAAACCTTTATTACCTACACTCATGATCTTGGGTAAACAAGCAAAGGAATCACCGGGTAAGTCTCATCCTAGGCTTGCGTTGAACCAGGAAAAGTATAACAAGGATAGGATTTGGCAAACTGAAACTCTTAACTCAGATAAGGTTCAGGAAAGGTTCACCTCGTTCAATTCAATTCCATCCCGGCCGAGATGTTCAATGGCTGACCGAGGTGTTCTACGGTTAAGGTAAAGACTCGAGCTTTCAGGGTCCTGTTGGATTTAGATCATTCTATCATCGTCTTCCCCACAACTTTCAGCTAATCACCCTAGAATCGCATAAAGAACTTAGCCAACAATCATCATGATAACAATAATCAAATTAATAAGAAGCGAATCAATATTCAAACAAGGAAACCTTAACACAAAGGTCTCAATAACTCAATCAAACAAACAATCAGCGTTCCTCAATCACAAATCAGAAAAGACAACAAAACCAAAAGTCAAACTAAGAAGATCTTACAAACTCCTTCAAAGTCAACTTCAACTTGATTCCTTCCTTCCTTGAACTTCAACCTTCAAAACTCTCTTCAACTGTTCCTTCAAACTCTTCAGAAAATCCTCCAGAAAATCCTTGATCCGAAGATGGATGAATTGTAGAAAATCAGCCCATATATATAGGAAAATTATCTTCCAAAGATAAAATATCTTAAAAAGATAATTTCCTTAAAATATAACTCCATATCTCTCAAAATAAATCAGCCAAAAGATATTCTTCCTTCCAGAAATCCAGCCAAAACTATATGATATTCTCTTTCTAAAAATAGAAGATTTCAGCCAAAAATAAAGATCTTGTCGGCGGTAAGGTATTCGCCTCGGTCCAGACGCTCCTCAAGATCACCTCGGTCGAGGTGGTACTGCAGCGGACCGAGGTGAATCTCAACTGAATGTAAATCATCTCGAATCTGGTTCAAAATCAATCCTCTAAATCATTTCCATGCTTCTTGAGATCTTCTCAAAACTCTAGAGTGTAGATCCAATGACTCCTTAGCTTCCTTAGCTCCATTTCGGTCCAAAACGTGCCATTTTCCCTACAATTACAATGAAACTAGGTGTAGACCTCGATTCTCACAAAGGTAGATAAAACAACAATATAATCAAAGAATATACATCCATACATGCAGATTTATGAAGATAAAATGTCTAAACCAATCCCAAAATATAGACTATAATATATGCTATCACACCTCGTAAAAATGAGGCTCGTTGATCTCCAAGGTTTCGGCTACTATGCACCTCTGTCCATGTTCTCAAGTGAAAAGTAAAAGAAAAAAAATTATGAAGTGAAGCTTGCTTATTTTTGGTGGTTGTGAAGAAGTTCAAAATTGTGGAGTTTATTCCTTATTCCCGGATTTATCACCACATATCTTATACATTCCAACCTTAACACGTTTCTTTGACCTCTTACATTGAAAGACCTTGAGACCTTTATGCACATGTTTAAGGCTTTCATGGTTTAGATTTGTTTTCTTATGATTATTTCTACATCCTTTACCATGCATTTTATGTATACTCTTGGATAAAGTATTCTTGCCCTTTCATGCTATGATTCTATTGATACATACATTATCTTTCAATGCCTTAAACATCACATTGAGGGTGATCTATGATTAAGAAGCACATTCCAAAAAGAGTTTTTGTTTTAAGCATCATATAATCCACATCATCTTATATGCTAGATTTGATAACATGAATTATATGCTATCATATTCATGCATATAACGAGTATATCACCTCAGTTTTACATACATTTGATGAGAATTGTGTTCCTTTAGATCCATATTCAAATATATTTTGAGAATAGCGTTATTTGTTTATTTGTAGGTAAAACGGTGCAATTTTGGTGCGGTAATGGATCAATATCAAGCATGACATCATAAAGGATCAGGATGAAGCCTTAAAGATAGGAAAAGATATGGGAAGATATCACAAAAGAAGATAGAAGACGGAACGAAAAGATAACACACTCAGAGGAAGAAAATTGTAACATCCCAAATTCTGAGAACTCGGGGAGCTACTGGTTAGGACCTCACAATGGGTCCCGACCATAGTTTGACAACAATTTTACTTGGATGTTACAACAAGGCACAAAAGTATTAAAAACATTTGAAAACTTTAAACAATATATACATGAAAAATATGTATCAGCCTTACAAATCAAAGGTACTAAAACGACGCATATGAAGTATATAAGACAACCTCGTCCCCAACTAAATGAGTACGTGGACCCGGCTGACCATTCCCTCCGGATCTCTCTACAACTGTCTTAACCTGCAAGGCATCTACAAGCGGTATAAAACCGTTAGCTAACATTCTATGCATAAGTATAAAGGTAAAAGCACAATCACACATCATACATAATCAACATGCAACACACAATCCTTTTATTATCTTTAATTAGGTGATAGGTCATTACTAATGATACTTATTTTATGACACGAGGGATTCCCAAACCTCGCCCCTGTCCCCGTTTACCAACGCGGAATGGTACTAATGCATCTGACCGTCTACCGGACTGGGCTGGTCGTAGGGAACCTCCTAGACTCTCGCAAGAGCTAGGCAGATGATGTCACAACCCGTTATCATACTTTTGGGTCAATTACGTAAATAATAAAGTCGGCCTAATCCGGTTTCGTTGTTTATCATAACTAACAAACACCACTCATACGCATTACACTCATACAAGAAGCCAACTAAGTAAGTCCGTGGACTTACCTGAATCAGATCTCGACTTTCTAATTCGCAAATCGATCTGTACAGTAGGAATTCAGTGGCCTGTCAAAGGAGGCAAGTGTGTCATCACACTTTCTAGGTGATTAGAAGTCTAAGACTTCTAAGATAGTAGGTCTTAATAGAACGGAATTGATTACAGTATTAATTTATGGTAAAATGACTATTTTACCCTTGGTCTCGAAACTTCCAAATATTCCGTAATTCATGCCTAAACTCTTATTTGAGACTAAAGAGTCGTATTCTAACTCCTAAAGATGAGTTTGGTTACAAACTGACAATTTACCCATTTCCTTATTTTCGGAAAGATCGTTAAGGTCCAACTTCGGCTTCAAATATAAAATTCGAATAATCTTATAAAAATTCCGAAATAATTCCCTAGATCATCTATGGTATCTCATCTACTCCTAGGAGCAAGAATTTCTTAAAACTGTTCAACCATCACTTCTACAAAAATTTCTAAAGTTGGTTACAACACTTAACAAACAGCACACTGTCTTAACTTTGAAAAAATCATAACTCCTAAACTACTCGCTGGATTTATCCCAAATTTTGATATGTTCTACTATAAAATCTTATCTATAATATATCCCAAATTCAGCCGCAAAGGAGATCAAAGTCCTATTTAAAACTATCTCACAAAACCGAATTTCAGCACAACAGAAAAACTGCTTACGACTCAATCTTTGAAAAATCATAAATCCCAAACCACTCGCTGGATTCCTCTCAATTTTTTAATATGTTCTACAAAAATATGTCAACCATACCATATCCAAAATTCAAGCCCAACGGAGATCAAGAGCTTATACAAAACTATCTTACAAAACAGCATCACTTGTTGTTTTCCCCAACACTCAGCACATATATAAAAACTGCATGAGGCGTCAACTTTGGAACACAATAACTCTCAAACCGTAACTCCGATTCTTTCCAAATTTTAGTATGTTATACTATGTACTACTGTCTATGACATATCCGAAAACCAGACAAAAAGGAGGAGTATAACTTATTCAAATCTTGACCCGAAGTTGACTGTTTTTCACTTCCGAAAACTCAGAAAAATGCATGAATCTGTACAGCTCTCCTATAGTTGTTCTGAGTAGGTTTAAAGACGAAAACTGGTCCATGTTAGGAAAGGAAAGGTGGACTAAAGTATAGTGTAACAAGGGGTACAAGCCTTACCCGATTGTGAGACTCGAAACCACGGGAAAGACAACACCAAGGCTGCTGCGGATCGGATCTGGGCTGCTCGGTATCCAAGGGTTGTTGGATCGACAGAAGAGAAGCAGCCCGCTGGTGCTGCGTTTGAGGTCGCCAGAAGGAGGAGCCGCCGGCTAGGTGTGCAGAAGAGGAGAGGAGCGCCGGCTGCCTTGTTGTTGCGAGCCCAAGCGTGCAGGAAGTAATCCACCGGTTGCTTTACGTGAGGAGCAAGGAGAGGGAGAGAAAGTTGCTGAACTTACCCAGCGTCTGTGTGCAGAAGGCTACAACAGGCAGATCCGTGTAAGGAAGAAGAGAATGAATCTGGACATATGGGCGGCCATGCGTGAAGACTAGAAGAAGGCTACAGATCCGGATGAATCAACGTAACTGAAGATCTTCAAGATCATGTACGTTACAATTTAGAAGGAGAGAAGTGTTCCTCCCGCTGGCTTCCTAACAGGCGTGGGGGCTGGGCTTCACTGCTGGGCTACTTGAAGCTGTAGGGCTAGAGTGAAGCAATCTCGTTACTGGAAGGAGTTTGCTGAACTGGCCTGGCGTTCCTAGGCTGTCTTGAAGAGTTCATCAGCAGTAGGTAGGGTGTGGGCTATCAACAGCTTGTCTGGGCCTTGTTAACTGCTTGTTTGGGCCTTGTCAACTGTTGTCTCGGCCTTGTCAACTGCTTGTCTAAGCCTTGTCAACTGCTTGTCTGGTCTGGGCCTTGTCAACTGCTTGTTTGGGCCTGGTCAACTGCTTGTCTCAGCCTTGACAGCAGCTTGTCTCGGCCTTGTCAACTGCTTGTAGAAATTTGCCATGACCTCGTCTCAGCTTTGTCATGGTCTCGTCAAAAGTCGTCGTTAAGGATTAATTATAAGAATTAGGGTTTGATATAATTATATCATTTTATGTGAATTAAATTCTACATAAAATGATAAATAATTATAAGAATTAGGGTTTGATATAATTCTATCATTTTATGTGAATTATATTCTACATAAAATGATACAATTTGTGAAGAAAGAAATACTAGATAGAATGGGAACCGTCAACGGCTCGAAGTCCGAATTAATTCGGAAATAAACAGAATAAAAATTCCGGATATTACAAAAATCGGATTAATATTTATTAAAAATTGGACGATTTTCTCTCACAAATGATCCGAGTTCTATCTTAGATCGTCCGATTCAGTGTAGGATTGCACACAAGATCAAGATTAAAAATCCTAGTTTTCTCCTATAAATAGTGGATGTCTCACCACATCCTAAATCATCCAATCTCATTCAGCAACAAGTGAAGAAGCATCAAGGAAACCCTAAGAGAAGGAAGTTTGAATATCGAAGTCCAAGATCGAAGCAAGAAAGTCGGTCTGGAGGTATTGTAAGTTTTGATTATTATTTTGTCATTGTGAACGCAAGATTGGAGTTTGTTTTGAGTTTTTATTTGGTTTTTGAGAGATTGAACCTTTTGTTCAAGGATTACTTGCTTTTATTTCAAGAATAAAAAGCTTTCTTGACTTTCTTGATTTAATCTCTTCCTTGATTTTGATAATGTGTGTTGTTTGCTAAAACCCTTGTGATTCTAGGGTGTTTGGTTGAAAATTGTGGTTGAGATGATGATAGAATGAACCTCACGTTGAGATTGGACCCCGAGAGTTGGGTTTAACCATCGTAGAGAAGAAAAATCGGTGTGTTCTTGGTGGAAAATCGACCGATTTTTATTCAAGAACAACCCGATTTTCTCTTCTGTCGTACCTATCTTGCTTTATCCTTAATCTTTGGTTAAAGGTTGCTTAAACCCTAGCATGTTGAACCTTTCTAACCTATATCCGAGTGTGGGAAGAGACTTACCCTGTGATTCCCGATCTTGGTTGCCAACGATTACAAATTCTAGACAATAGAGGATTCAAAACCCTCTATTAAGGTTGAGTGTCCCAAAGCCTTTACCTTTGTGAGCTAACCTGATTCCCTTGGGTTTTGTGTTTGGTTTGAGAGTATAATCCTTCCCTTGGAATCTCTATCTTATCGAGACTAACCATTCTTTATTTAGAACCTTAGGGTTGAGATAAGTGGGTAGTGGAAACTTAACCGTACATTATCCCGTTTTAGAACATACTTCCTTGTAATCCCAGCGTTTTTCATATATCTTTAGAAGTCTTGAATCAAAAACCACAATCGGATACCTTGATCTCTAGAATCTCTTTTTCCCAATTTATACACATATATTTGCTTTGCTATCAATAGTTGCATATTTTCCTTTGCTAGACTTCTTTATCGATTTGATTTAACCAAATCCCCGAGATCGACCCTAGAATATTTGCTTATACTGCAATTGACCCGTACATTGCAGGTTCGCTTTTCCTTTTATTTTAGGTATAAATTTAACTTATTTGCACACACTTTCGAGCGAACAATGTTAATATTACGAAATGTGAGTTTAGTACTAATTAAGTTATTTTTCTTGGATTTTTAGTGAGTACAAGAGGTCTAGAGGTGGATAAGGAGAAGATTAAAGTCATCCAAGAGTGGTCTACACCTACCACAAATGCCCATGTCCGATCTTTTCATGGACTAGAAACGTTTTGTAGACGTTTTGTACGGGATTTTAGTACCATTACAGCCCCCTCACGTCTCTTACGAAGAAGCGAGTACAATTCGAGTGGGGAGAAGCGTAAGAGAAAGCATTTCTAGAGTTGAAGAGGCAACTATCACATGCACCACTTCTAGCACTTCCAAATTTCACTAAACCATTTGAGGTTGAGTGTGATGCATCAGGAATAGGCATTGAAGGAGTGCTCATGCAAGAAGGTAAGCCCCTTACCTACTTCAGTGAAAAATTGAAAGGAGCATGCTTGAATTATTCAACCTATGGTAAGGAATTATATGCTTTATTTTGAGTTTTCAAGACATGACAACATTATCTTTAGCTCCCTTCAGTAATGTTTATGCTCTAAATATACCACTTTGACCTTCTTCTTCAGTGAAATTAGCCCAATGTCCCTTCTTTAGCTCCCTTGAGCCATTCTTGATATTACAGATGGTCCTTTAGCCTCCTTGCCTCCAGATGTAACCCACAAACCTTTCAAAACCCCTCCATTTTGGAGTAGTCTATTGTAGGTCTTTGTGATTCCGACCATAGCCATATCAGCCCTTCCTTGTGTTTACTTGTTTGGAACCTCTTCAGTACCCTTATAGAACTCTTCCGCCTTCTCTTTTTCCTAGGCTACCGTCTTTCGTCTTGCCTTCTTTGATTTTGCAGTTTCCATGCTCGAATCGGTATTAGATTTATGTTTCTTTTCGAGCTCCTAGAACAGAGCACTTCGTATTGATCGATATTTAGGATTAGTGGTGGATGTTGTTGTTGTGAGAAGGGGAGTTAGGCATCTAGGGTTTTGTTTTGGTAGACGGGAAGGGTCGTCTTTCCTAACCGCGTTACAAACGCATTCATTTTGGTGATTATGGTGTTTTTTTCTTTGTTATTGATAGATACAAGTATTACATCGGCAAGAAGTTTATAATTTGCACTATTCATGCATAAATCTGAATATCTGAAAATCTATAAATTTGTAAATATAAAAATTGGTAAATCAGTAAATCAGTAAATCGGTATGCAACTTGCACAATTCATTTACAAATCAAAAAATCAAAAAATCTATAAATATGTAAATATCAAAAGCGGTAAGTTTGTATATCCGTAAATTGGTATGCACATTGAGCGTTTAAAAGATTCTAGTGAGTTAAATAAACAACTCCCAAGAGCTTAATTATTTTTTTAATGAATAAACTTATACTTCTTTTACGGTTGTTTTCATATTAAGTCCGGAGAGTTTAAAATTTTTTGGATTTTTATTAGATCTGGGATAATTGTCCCGAATAGCTTAGGATTTGTACAGTGATTCAAGCCAGGAGCCTTGAGTGCACCCATACCCTTAATCACCTTGAGAATTTTCTTGCCTAATACATCTCCCAACGAACTAGAGGTCTCCCCATCTTCCAACCGGGGAAAAGAACCAACAACTGCACAGCCACAAACGAAGGTCCGTCGGAGGGATCCGAGCAAATGGTCTCCGAGGCATTTCAATCCGAAATCCACATCCTTCGGTTATTTTTAATGATCAAGAAATTTTATTATTTTACAAAACTTTATTAACACCAAATTTTGACAATTCTTTGAAGGTTAATAAGGTGTGAGATTGATTGGACTTTTCCATATCACAAAATTTAAATCTAGGAAGGAAAATAAACAAAAATGGATGGAAGAGCATCCCATGTATGATCACAAAAGGTTGCTCCGAAGTTTGGTCTTAGAACTAGAAGGATTTCATCAAAAATGATCTGGACATGTTATCCGCTTCTTCTTCTTCATCCCCTTCATCGAAACTGTGAACATAACTATATTCATCATAACAGTAAGGCTGATCCCGAATTCGTCTCTGCGCTTGCGGCCTTGTTCCAAGTATACGCCTCATCTCACTGAGCACCACCTTCCACACAGCCCTCCACCAAGCTCGTCTTCTTAGAACGCCTCCGTTGTCGTGTTCAGTGGCGGCCGGCCGCCCTAGCCGGATCACCTCCTTCCCGGAGCAGCTCCATCTTCTGATATCCATTTTTAGTGGGTTGAACTTGAATGAATATAGAAAAAGTGAGTTGGTTTGAGGGTGAAGGAGCGGCGCAATATATGAAGGCTCATCTTTGACCATTCACTATTTTGGAGTTTGGACCTACAAGGGTACTATTGCGAAGAAGACAAATTAGGGATAGCTTTCCTCATTTATGTATATTTGTATATATATTATTTCCATATATCATATATTTTCTACTTAGTTATAGGCTTTATAATCTCTCAAAATCTTGTATATAAACCAACAGTGGTATCAATAACAGCATCCGTTTCACATCCTATCTCCTATTATCTTCTCACATGGTATCAGGCACGTAAACAATCCTCTACTTTTCTTCGACTCATTACAGTAAACACATCAACCGATTATGACAAACACCACGGGTCTTTCCATTACCGACCCATACTACCTACACCCGTCAGATCACCCGGGTCTTTCCCTTTGCTCGGTGATTCTTAAAGGAGAGGATAACTATTCTGAATGGAAACGGAACATGAAAATTGCTTTCCGTGCTAAGCGCAAACTCGGATTCATTGAAGGGGATATTGTCGAACCAGACAAAACGGCCCCCGAGTATGCACACTGGCATACGGTTAATGCAATGCTAATCAGATGGGTGCTCCAAACCCTGGATCCACATATCCGATCAAGTGTTTCATCTTTTGAATCTGTCCGCGAGCTTTGAATCGATATTGAGCAAAGCTACTCGGTTGTAATGGTCCGAAAATATTGAAGCTCCGATCTGATATTACACATTGTGTACAACAAGGTTAGAGCATAACCTCGTATTACAGACGTCTTAGAAGGCTTTGGGACGAACTTGGTTCATGTCTCGCCTCTCACTCTGATATGTGCGCTCCTTGCTCAAAAATTCTTTCCACAGAAAGAGACGATGAAAGGGTTCATCAGTTCTTAATGGGACTTGATGACTTCTATCATCATCTACGATCATCCATTGTTTCAAAGGAGTCATTGCCTACTATCAACAAAGTGTATGCACTTGCTATTCAAGAAGAGTGCACACACACGGAATCGAAGCAAAAAGGTGATCGTCTTGATTCCTTTGCCATGGCTGCACGCGCATCTTCCCGCTCCACCGCAGGTAAACAAGATAGAACTCATCTTCATTGTACTCATTGTAAAAAACCAGGACACGACAAAGCAACGTGTTTTAAAATCGTCGGTTACCCGGAGTGGTGGAATAACGGTAAAGGAGAGTCAAACCCAACAACCGGAGGTACTTCTTCCAAAACTCGTTTTTGCTCGACTGCTCAGACTCCATCAATACAGACGCAACGTCCTAATACCGGTGCCAGCAATGCTGTCCAATCCGTTCACGCCAATTCCACTGCAGGTTTTGTAATTCCAGACCTAACTTCACAAGACCGCACAAATCTTGGTCCAACTGTTACAGATGATCAATGGGCTACGATCTTTGAAAAAATTAAACAATACCACACTACGTCTGACGAGTCTATGTCAGGTAATATCATTAATCGTTGGATCTTGATTAGCGGAGCCTCTTTTCATGTGACGGGTGATATCTCTCTCTTAACCAATATTGTTAATGTTCAATCCTACGTGATTAAGCTACCTATAGGTTCTATAACAAAAGCTAATAAAGCTGGTTCGGTTATATTTGCTAAACATTTCATATTAGAGAATGTTTTACTGGTTCCAAAATTACCCTTGGTTCCGAGACTTCCAAAAACCCGTAAAAAGTACTTAAATTCTTACTTGAGGCTAACTAATCAAGTTCTACTCCCTAGGATGATTTTAGGTGACAACTATAAAAACTACCCATTTTCTATTTCCTGAAAAGTCACTAAAGTCCAACTACAGCTTTAAATATGAAATTAAAATAAACTTATAAAAATTCTAAAATAAATTTATAGCTTATCTATGATCTCTAATCTACTCATAGGAGAAACAATTTCTTAAAACTGTTCAATCGTTATTCCTACAAAAATCTTTAAAGTTGGCTACAACATTACAAATGTTCCCATACTTAGTCAAATTTTTCTGCTGGAAAAACAGCTCAACTACTCCACTTTGAGACCCTATAACTTTCAATCCGACCGTTCATTTGTTCCCAAATTTTAACACGGTAAACTATGTATATCTATCTATGATCTATTAAAAATTCAGCGGTGGATCTTCAACCAATCGTTTTAACATTGGTTCACAACAGTGGCCATTCTTTCTTTCAAAACTGAAGTTTTAAAGGGAGTTTCTCACTTCAATTTATATGATAATCTGATCTACTTCACTAGGTCATCTAATGGTCAGAAATTGGACACTCTAGGAAGCTACAACAACTCGCTTACTACTCGTCACTTCTCTAGTTCAATCTCTCCTCATCACCACACTAAAACATTTTAAAACCTAAGTACACACATGTCTATTTCATCTATAGTTTAAAGACTGAACTGCAGCCAAGATAAAGGGAGAATGATTGATCATTTACCCAAGGTTTTGATGACTGCAGAAGGTAAGTTGTTGCACTAGTGTGGGAGGGTCCGATTCCAAGGTGGCCGTCTCTTCTTCCGTCACCGCAGGGCACGAACGAAACAGCCCTCCAACTGGTTATCTTCTGGGAAGGAGTGTGTACTGAGAGTTAGATTTAGAGAGGAACTTGAGTGTAGAAGGGCTGAATGAAATCACTTACACTACTCCGGCTGCTGGCGAGGTTTCTGCAACGAGCAGCCCCGGAACTAGATAGACGAGCCGCTCCAGGAATAGATAGACGAGCAGCTGTTGTAGTTCTCTCCTCTGCTGGCTCTTTTCCTTGCAATTTCCTGTGGTTAGAACGTTGCTGAATGTGTGCAGCATTCAGGCAAGTGCAGCGTGAATGTGGAGCACAGAAGCGTTGCAGTTCCTCTCTTCAGGCGTGAATATAGGCTGTTGCAGCTCCTTAATTATCTCATTAATTATCTCATTAATTATCCCATTTATGCAGCTGTTACAAAGTGGAGAGAAGGAAAGAGAAGGTCGGCTGTTGCTCCTCCTTGCTGAACGAATTTGCTGGCTGTTGTGGGCTAGGAAGGTTGCTGGGCTGTTGTGGACTACGAAGGGTGCTGGGCTGCTGTGGATTGCAAAGGCCAGCTGAGGCTATTGTGGGCTGAGAAGTATGTTGGGCTGCTGTAGTTTACAAGGGCCAGATGAGGCTATTGTGGGCTGAGAGTGTTGTCTTGGCTTTGTCACAACCTTGTCGAAACTCGTCATGACCTTGTCAGGCCAATGACTGAGTTTGTCACAGATTTGTCGGGCTTTGTCACAGCCTCGTCTCAACTTAGTCTTGAACTCGTCACAGCTTGTCATGATCTCGTCTCAGCTTAGTCATGGCCTCGTCACAGCTTGTCATGATCTCGTCACAACTTGTCCTCAATAAGAATGAATTATAATAACTAGGGTTTGATATAAATCTATCATTTTATGTGAATTAAATTCTACATAAAATAATAGATAGTTATAAGGGTTAGAGTTTGATATAATTTTATCATTTTATGTGAATTAAATTCTACATAAAATAATAGATAATTCTAAGGATTAGAGTTTGATATAATTTTATCATTTTATGTAAATTAAATTCTACATAAAATAATGAAATTTGTGAAGGAAGAGATACTAGATAGAATGGGAAACCGTCAACGGTTCGAAGTCCGATTTGATTCGGAATTAAACGGAATAAAAGTTCTGGGTATTACACTAATTTACTCCCCCCTAATTCTACTCCTAATTCTACAAACTCAGCCACGTACACTCCACCCTACCAAAATTCATATGAACCCATTTCCCTTTTAACATCCCCAAATCATGGGATTCATATTTCCCCTCTTGCCACATCAGACCCTACCTCTACCCATTCCAATCAATCCCAAAATACCGCTGATTTGATATCTCCTTCCCTTACCTTACCCGAGATATATGTCACTCATTCATCAAACCTTTTGCCAACATCTATCCCACAATTACGTCGAAGTACAAGATCGACTGTCCCTAATTCCAAATATAATGACTTCATATGTAATTCCGCTCAATCAGCACCCTCGTCTGAAATCTCTTCCGCTACAAAAGCGGCAACAGGTATCGTTTTTTATCCTCTTTCTAAATTTATTTCTTATAAACATCTCTCTCCTACATATAAATGTTATCTAGCAGCTTCAAGTTCTATCCAAGATCCTACATCATATAAGGAGGTTGTACGACATTCGCATTGGCAAGAAGCGATGCGGTCGGAACTTGATGCTCTTCAGCGTAACCACACATGGAATGTCGTTCCTTTACCACCCGGAAAGAGACCCATTGGTTTGAAATGGGTATTTCGCACGAAAATTAAAGCCGATGGCACGATCGAACGTCACAAAGCACGATTGGTTGCTCTCGGAAATCGGCAAACTACATGTATCGACTTCACCGAAACTTTCGCCCCGGTTGCTAAAATGGTTTATGTTAAACTCTTACTCGCAATTGCACCAATTAAGAAATGGGAACTCCATCAAATGGACGTTCACAATGCATTTTTACACGGTGATCTTCTTGAGGACGTATTTATGCTTATGCCGCTCGGTTCTTCTTCTCTTCCAAATCACGTATGCCATCTTCGAAAGTCAATTTATGGGTTGCGACAGTCGCCTCGAAATTGGTTTTCGAAATTGAGAGCCGCTCTCCTACACGTTGGATTTTCCCAATCATACGCCGATTATTCGCTTTTTTCGTACATCCGCCCAGGTACGAGTATTCATATTCTGATCTATGTAGATGATCTCATCATCACAGGTAACAACTCTTCTGCAATTTCTCAATTCAAAAGTTATCTTAACACTTGCTTTTACATGAAAGATTTGGGCTCTCTTAGGTATTTTTTGGGTATCGAAGTTACCCGCACTCCTACAGGACTATTCCTTTCACAAAGAAAATATACACTAGATATTCTCAATGAAACTGGAAAATTGGGAGTCCGCCCAACCACATTCCCGATCGAAACAGGCCACAAATTGTCTTTGGTTACGAGCATCGATTATCCCGATCCAGAGCAATACCGTCGATTAATAGGGCGATTGATATACCTCACCATCACCTACCTGGATCTCAGCTATACAGTCCATATTCTTGCCAATTTTTTGAACAAACCAACAACATAACATTGGGCTGCGACGGTACGTGTCATACGCTATCTTAAAAATAGCCCGGGACAAGGTATATTCTTATCTAATGAAAGTTCTTTACAATTAAAAGCTTTTTGCGATTTTGATTATGCATCATGTCCTCTAACTCGACGATCTATTACTGGTTTTGTTATATTCATTGGTGAGTCTCTCATATCATGGAAAACGAAGAAACAAACTACGGTTTCCCGCTCATCGGCAAAAGCTGAGTATAGGGCCATGGCCACTACAACTTGCGAGCTCAAATGGCTAAAAATGCTTCTTCAATCCTTCGGTATAATACACAACAACCCATGCAGTTGTGGTGCGACAATCAAGCAGCGCTTTACATCGCCTCCAATCCAGTATTTCATGAGCGCATCAAACATATAGAGGTGGATTGTCATGAAATCACAAATGGCAACATTCGGACGTTTCACATTCGTTCATCGAATCAACTGGTGGATATATTCACAAAAGCTCTTGGCCAACACCAATTTCAATATCTACTCCGCAAGTTGGGCATTCGCGATATCTATGAGCCAACTTGAGGGGGAGTATTGGGAAGAAGACAAATTAGGGATAGCTTTCCTCATTTATGTATATTTGTATATATATTATTTCCATATATCATATATTTTCTGCTTAGTTATAGGCTTTATAATCTCTCAATATCTTGTATATAAACCAACAGTGGTATCAATAACAGCATCTGTTCCACATCCTATCTCCTATTATCTTCTCACAGCTACAACCAAGGAATCTCTGCCTATTTTTTTTTATTTTTTTTGAAAAGTTACTTGTATTAGAAAGAAGGAAGGATGTACATATGGGAGATAGGGAAACAAGGAGCAAAGAGCATGATCATTGGCTCAGACAGAACAAAAACAAGATCAAGACTAGCTTAGGTGGATCCCGAGCATTCGGGCCGTAGCAATGGAGTCCTCCGACCTGTCCTTCCAATGGTGGCCAATGTGGATTTTAATAGCTCGGATTGCTTCATCGGCACAATCAATGGCCCTAGTGAAGGAGTTGTTATAGATTAAGTTATTCCTGGCCTTCCATGAGAAGTAAAAGAAGGCAATGAGAGAGGCAATGCGGGTGCAATCGAGGAGCTTCTTTCTGGGCGTCCCGTTGGATCTAAGCCAGCCCCAGAAGTTTTGCAGGTTGGGAGCACGATACGGGGTTCTTGTCCATCTTGAAATAATGTCAAGAACAAGGGAGGTGTATGAGCATTAAGTCCAAAGATGATCCTCGTCTTCATGGCCGTAGTTGCAAAGTCTATACACATCGGAGTTAATAGTATTCCAATGGAGTAGCTTGGAGATGGTGGGGAGCTTCTTTAAGTTTTCTAGCCAGGCAATGAATCGGCATTTTGGAATGTTGTACTTGCTCCATATGATTTTAAAGATTGGAGGAACTGAGGGGAGGGTTGCGTTTTTGAAGTGGCAGTAGGCTTTCTTAGAGGAGAAGGAGCCATCAGTATTGGTAATGGTGCTAATGCGTCGGCAACCAGGAGGGGTTGGAGGGAGATCATCTCTGATCTTGGTAATGCATTTCCAAAAGTAGTTGTTGTTGTGTCTAGCTTGGTAACTCCAAATTGTTTCTCTTTTTAGGATGTTGTGGTTAACCCATTGCTTCAAAATGATGTCATCGTTGTTGTCAAGTTCATAGAGGAGCTGGGAAAGATAAGCTTTATTTATGGCGTTAAGGTCAAGGAATCCGAAGCCTCCCGTCTCTTTTGGGGTCCAAACAGTGTTCCATGCTACAAGTGCTCGTTTATTGCACTCCCTGCCTGACCATAGAAAGGAACGGAGAAGATTTTGGATTTTATTGAGGATGAGAGATGGGATTTGAAAGATGGTACACCAGTGGTAGTTCATAGCACCAAGTATCGATGTGATCAATTGGGCTCGACCTGCATAGGACAACAATTTTGCACTCCAGGATTGAATCTTGCTGGTGATCTTGTTAATGAGGGGGAGGTAGTCGTGGATAGAAAGCCGTCTACAACCCACTTGAACTTCCAAGTAATGGAAAGAGAGAGAGCCGAGGGAGAAGTTAGTGGGGCTTGGGAGATTTGGTCACGTAAGGAGTCGGAGACACCACCCAGGAGGATAGAAGATTTTGAAGGGTTGATTTTGAGTCCAGAGATCTCACCGAATGTATCCAGGGTAGTTTTGAGAGTGAGGATGGAAGGGAGATCTGCTCGACTGAACAACATGATTTCGTCAGCGAAGCAAAGATGGGTTATACGAGGGTTGCAGCATTTAGGGTGATTTTGAAGGTTGTGTTGGAGGTATTAGTGGTGATCAAGGTTGAGAGGTATTCCATGGCTATGATGAAGAAGGGTGGTGAGAGTGGGCAATCTTGTCTTAGGCCTCTTGAGCCCTTAAAGTGACCAACAAGAGACCCATTTAAGTTGATGGAGTAAGTGGCTGAGGTGATGCATTCCTTGATAAGCTAGATTGTATGGTCAGGGAAGTCCATCTTATGGAGGCAGTTGAGGATGAACTCATGGTCTATGGTGTCAAACGCCTTTGTGATGTTGATCTTCATGGTGGCGCGAGGCGAGATGTGCTTCCTATTGTACTTGTTGAGTAGCACTTGGCAGATGAGTATATTGTGTTTGCTGGATCTCTTTTTAACAAAAGCACCCTGATAAGAGCCAATGATGCGGGGAGGACGGAGTTGATGCGAGAGGCTAAGATCTTGGCAATGGTTTTGTACGTTGTATTGCAGCATGATATTGGCCGAAAATCAGATGGTGTAGTTGGATTATCCTTTTTGGTAATGAGGGATATTGAGGTGTGATTGATTTGTCGGAGCATCCTCCCATTGTTGAAGAAGTCCTTAATAGCAATGGTGAAGTCGTCTTCAATGATTGGCCAGGCTTTTTTGTAGAAGTAAGCATTGTATCCATCTGGTCCGGGAGCTTTGTTATCTCCAATGTTGAATAGGGGTGTTGGTTGGGTTCAGGATGGAGGTGAAGTGGTGGAGGAGAGTGGCTGAAATGGTTTCCGGATCATGGGTAAGGGTGTTATTGGAGTCTCTAATGGTAGTGATTTTGTTGAAGCATCGCTTGGATTTGATGCTTCTGAAGAAGTAGGATTCGCACTGGTCTCCGTATTTGATCCATCTGCTCTTAGAGAGCTGAGCAAGGATGATACGAAGGCAATCCAGCTTCTCATTGAGGTTTACTGTGATGTCTTGCTCATTTTCGTGTAAGGATGAGACATGGAGGTTACTTTGTAGAGAAACTTGGGTATCATGAAGGCTCCTTTTTTGGTCATTGATAGCTTTATGCATCTCCTCAAGCGTTGTATTCTGGAATTTCTTGAGCATGGGGCTTCAATAGCTTGAGTTTGCATATTAGTTGATACATGGGATTGCCAAGGGGTCTGCTTTCCTAGGCTTCGGAGACACAGTGGAGGAAATTCTCATGAGATGCCCAAGTGTTATTGAACCTAAAAGGAAGGTTACGCTTGGTAACTTTCGGATCAAGGGAGAGCATAGCCAGTGAGTGATCTGAGATGCCAGGGAGGTCAAAGTGAGCATTTGATTTGGGGTAGGATGAGGTCCACGCAGGGTTAACAAGAATGCGATCAAGCTTGCACGAGACTCTGGAACCAACTTGCTTATTATTCCATGTGTACTTGCATCCTGAGTACACGTGATCCGAGAGATGATTTAGGTTGAAATAGTCATGGAGTTCAGTGGAAATTTGGGTTAGAGAGGGGGAATGGTTGGTAGATTTCTCATCCGGTGATAGGGTGACAATGAAGTCACCTAGGAGGGCCCATGGGGTGTTGTTATTGAGAAGATGGATCATTGAGATGCAGTCCCAAAGATACGAGCGGTTTTCAAGGAGTTATGGGCGTAGACAAAGGTACATTCAAGGTTAGTTTGAGAGGGGTGGAGGTTGTGGGGAGGAGAGATGTGGCAGTGTATGACTTGGTCGGTTATTATGGTTGCGGTGAGGTGGAGACTATGGGGGTTCCACCACACCCAAAGACGACAGTTCCTTGCACACGAGGAGTTGGAAATTTGATTCCAGGAGGGTAGGAAGTGTTTAGCAATACGTGCTTCTTTGTTGGACTTGAGCCTTGTTTCTATGATTGCTATGAGGTCGATGTTGTGCTTCTTTACTAGCTCTTGTATTGTCTTTTGCTTGTTGGGGTGGATGAGCCCCCTTATATTCCACGAGAACATCTTTAGATTCATTGAGAGGGGCTAGGGAGCTCTGGGCAAACCTTGTTGCTTGAGGGGAGGTTAGAAGTTGGGTTAAGGTCAGCAGAGGGGGTATTGGATGGTGGTGGTCGAGTGGATGGACGGGTTAGGTTTAGTTCCTCAGAGTGAGGGGGGGATTGGGACGAAGTTTGGTTTGAGGTTTGGCTTTGTAAGGGCTAGTTAGGGAGATGGGTTAACAGAAGGGAACTTGGCAGTGTCATTGGAGATGACACTAGGAGGGTTTTCAAGAGGGGTATGAGTGACATATTCGGAGTGTGCGTTCGAGTGGCTTGAAGGGGTATGGGGTGGACTAATTTTGAAGGTGTCATCTAGGGTGGGCAGGAGTAGAGGAAGTGGAGAGGAGGGTAGGGTACGAGAGGGGCTGGCCTTCTTTCGAACGCCAGGGAGGGAGGGGGAATGCTTAACCATGCAGTTGTGACCAAATACGAGGCACTTGGAACAGTGGATAGGCATCCATTCATAAATTATACGCTGCGTGATTGAAGATCCATCAGGTCCATTGAGATGAACCTCCCTTAGGAGTGGTTTAGAGGCGTGAATGTCATAAAGAATGCGGGCATATCTAAGCCTATCATGATGAGCATAACAGGCATCAGTGAGGATGGGCATGCCATTTGCAGATCCGATTTTGGCAAGCATTCATTGAGACCAAAACCGGTAATCAAGGTCGTGAAGGGTGACCCAAACTGTAATCGAATCCAGACATGACTAGTCGAGGGAGAGATCCTTGGTCTAACGTTTGAGGATCATGGTTGAGGAGCCATTAATGACCCATGGGCATCCAAGCATTATGGTGTTGAGATCCTCCTCTTTATCAAAGTGAAACATAAAAATGCCTTTATCATTTCGCAGAACTTTTGGCTTGGAGATAGAGTTCCAAGACGTTGCCATAAATGCATACATTCTCTGGAAGCTGACAAGACGGGCAATGGGAAAACCAACGAGAGAAAGTAACCATTTATTGGTGGTCTCAGCAATGTCTTCATGGGTATAGTTAATAGAGCCGGCCTCGAGACTCGGGACAAAGGAGAGGGGAACGTGATCCCAACATGCATTCTTCTAGACGATATCTTTGTAAGATATCGAGACTTTGGCATGAGGGGCATTTGGGTTTCCCAGGCTTGGTTCTGGTGAAGGGATGGGGGAGTTGGCGGAGGGTTATGGTTTGCAGTAGTTGAGGTCTCCATGGAGATAGTGGTGGGAGTAGGAACTTGGGGGGAGCACGACGATATCATCTAGGGAGGGCTAGGATCGCTTGATTGGAGTTTGGCTGGTGATATTTGCAATGGTGGGAAGAGCTCGTCTGATGAGAGCGGGGAGGCGGGGGAGGGGGTAGAGGCCAAGTCTACGGTTATTGGACTGGATGAGTTCTTCAGGTATTGGTTCGAACGGGGTTTCTAGTGAAGAAGGCGTCGGTGAACGGGGATGGGGCTTGGTGGGGTTTGTTGTATTGATGTTGAGGTCAGAGATCTTAACAGAGAGCTTACGGAAGCGTTTGGTGCTGGCCATGGGTGGTTGGAGAGGGATCAGGGAAGAAAGGGAGAGACGGCGCGTGGGGCGCGTTCTCCAGGGTTGGGGAGGGTTTTTTTCCGTGATTTTTTGATACCTAAGTTTTATCTCTGCCTGTTTTTCTGTGAACTACGGTGGAGAAAAATAAAATAAAGATTAGAATATTATAACTAATACAATGTGTCAAGGAAACAATATATGTCAGGATTTTTCTATAGGCAAAAATTTATATTCATCACATCACCTACTCATGTAAAGTACCTAATTGAAAATTAATAAGATTAAGCTACTAAGATATGTTTTATTTTTTTCAATACTATCTAGATCCCTAATATTTAACGTTTAAAAAATGATAAATAGGAGGCATAATAGAATATTAATTAAAAAATTAAAGATAATTATTAATTATTAATATATTAAATGGGCTAAAATAAACCCGATTAATCTCTTTCGATCTAGTTTTTTTTCGCTTTTTATTCCCACAATTCCCTTAATCTCCCCTAACTTTCTCTCTCTTCTCTTTCGTTTTATCTCTCCCGCCTACCTTCCATAACGTAACCCTAGCCTGCTTGTTTTTTTCTTCCCTTCTCTCTAATCTCCCTCCATTCTCACCGTTCCTTGTGCCAACCATACACCAAGCCGTTGCCGTCGCGCTTAGATCACAGTCGTTGTCCGTCGCAATGGTTTTCAGGGCGTTCGTCACCTGGTGTCGCCGATTTCTGTCATGTTAGCCACCACTCCCGACCGTCGTTGTTGTCACACCGCTAGGGAAGTCGGCCACCAGTCTTGATTGTGTTGGTCGCAAGGGGCTGCCTCTAGGGTCTATCGCGAGGAGGTTCAGTTCCCATCCCTTGTTTCCGGCCGCCGTCCTCAAACGACCTTCTCTTTTCCCTCTACAGATCTATTTTGGTTGTTGGGTGAATTTTTGGAACTGTTGAAGGCTGTGTAAATGGTTGCGAGGACGTAAATGGTCGTGGAACGAGCTTGTACTTGTGTAACAAAACCATGTGTAAATGATGGACTTGTGTAACCAAACCTTGTGTAAATGACAAACTTGTATAACCAAACCTTGTGTAAATGAGAAACATGTGTACATGACATAAACAAACGGAACTTGTGTAATTGAAAAATGACCGAATGTGCTAACTACTTAAATTGACATAACAAATGAAATTGTGTAGTTGAAATTGTGTATGAACATTGTGTAATTGAAATTACGTAATAATAATATGTTATTGAAATTGTGTATTATAATTGTGCATCATCAAAAGAATACACAAAGTTTAATTTGTCGAGCTGGTATAAGGGTGGGAGGGTCTGTCATCCAGAATTTGGCACAATCTTTTATTTATTATAAATAAGAGGGAAGAGCATATAATTATTTATCCTAATTTGCAAAATTAAATATAATTAGTAGGAGATAGAAGAATCTTAAAATTATCACAATCTTCTTTTTCTTTTTAATATATCGTTTTTGTTAAAAAAAAATTAGAGGGGCCTAGTTGTCTACGTATTAAACTTGGGGCCTAGTTGACATAACTCTAAATCCATATAGGTAATTAAAATAAGTTTCAATTTTCAAACTCTTTCCCTCTTCTCCTATTATATTGTGAATAGATGATGAGTGAGCATGTTTGGAAATAATTTATTCTAGTTTTATAAGATATGTCTTTCAAAAAGTCAAGAAAGAATGTCATATCCTTACAATTATAAAAGAGAGCATACCCTTATGAATAGTTATTTTCCATTTATGTCCTTCTGTATCTAATATTTTATTTTATTCCTATGGTTGTCATTCTTAGTTTAATAGGAGATCATATTGTTCACATAAATGGGCTTCTAAGTTTTATTTTTAATGGACTGCTTGTTGATAACTGTGATATTGGGCTTCTAATTTTCGTTTCAGTATGACCCAGGTCATGGGATATTTTTTAGGATTTCAGCTGTAATTTTTTACGCTTTCACATCTTCATCTGGTGACGTTGAGACGGGATTCCATGTCTGCTCTACACGTGTTGTCCTTTGTGTTAAAATCCAAGGGTCACAACAGGCACATGGTAATCGAGGTGGAACCTTCTAATCAAGGAGGATTTGGTATATATTTTCCACCATTTAGTGTTCTTAGTCAATAATTTGGGATTACAGAAGACGGTTTCTTCTTCTTCTTCTTCTTCTTCTTCTTCTTCTTCTTCTTCGTTTCACTTTTCTTGTTTCCATCTTGCTTTTTCTTCATCTAGAACTCTGATTGTATATGCTATAATCTTTTTTGAACTTATTTATTTCCGACATTCAGTGCCCGGAAAATTTAACAAAAGTGTCGTTGTCTTTCGCTTTGCTTGACAATGTCATATTGATTATCAATGGGTTTTAAAAATTTAAGCTTTATGTTCTGTTGCATGCACAGTATGATAGGATGAATCTTTTTAAGAAAAAGAGTTGCACGTGTGATTTACATTCTTCAGGGTTTTCATCTTCTGCTTCATTCTCCGTTCTTTCAGTTTTGTTTTTCCACCTTGATTCTTCATCTTTTTTTAACTTGTTTCTTGTAATAACCGAAAATTTTAAGTTCCGGTAAATTGAAATTAACCAAAGTCCGATGAGACAATCGTAAATAAATAAATAAGTAAAATAAAACGAGGTTAGTTCTATCATTTTATGTGACCTAGATTCACATAAAATGATAAATTAAATGACCGGAAATAATTTTACGTTTTTAAAATAAAATAAATTATAATTTATAAATACGGAACTTAATTCCGTATTATATAAATTCCCGCACAAAATTTACGAGTTACGAGTTCCGCAATTATTTTATGAGCTAACCGCTCAATAATTCCATTTGGGCCAAATAGTCGGCCCATTACCCTAAGCCCAATAACTTAACCTAATCACACTAATAACCCTAATTACTCTTCTAATCCATGTGCCGCTTCTTCCCTCTACGCTTACCACCTGCATATTCAACCCGTACACCTGCCTTCAACTGGAGAGCGAACCACGCCACCCCGCCTTCCACCGCATCTCTTCGCCGGCGCCAGTCCAGCCACCGCATCCCGACGCTGCCTTCAGCCGGATCCATCGCCGCCGAGTCCTGCACGCCTCCAGTCAGGCCGGTAAGATCCCGACCTCCCTCTTCTTCCCGTCTCCCTTGCGTTCCGCCTTCTGGTTCGATTCAGAGGACCGTAACCCTCCCTTCCTGCGCAGCCAGCTTTCCGGATCTCACCGCACCGCCAACTGCTGCCATCACCGGACGCTGCGGCACCAGGGAAGACCACCAGCGAAGGGCCGCCGGACGCCAGTGCACCGCCTGGACTCACCTCGCCGGACTGCAGCTCCGGTAAGCCGACTTCTCCGTCTCTTCCTTCCACTGCAGTAGGTGTATGTAGAGTCGAGATGTAGCGTAATTTCCTTCCTGCAGCTTGTATATACGTATAGATTTATGGGTATAAAGGACGTATTGTGCATATATATATATATATATATATATATATATATATATATATATATATATATATATATATATATATATATATATATATATATATATATATATATATATATATATATATATACGGGTACGGTGTTGTTATATAGTATGAAACGTGAGTGGAGATGCAAGATGTGTATGAATAAGTTGATTCGGAATATATATATATATATAGGATACATATAAGTACTTATGTACTTTTGATTATGGAGGATTTATAAGAGCGGGTGTGAGCCTATTTAAGAAAAGGTATGCCGAGAACATAAATATACGTATATATAGTTCTTGAAATAAAAGTATACTTATGAGTTGAGTTGGTGAAATTATAAAATATGAGAATTTATATATGTACCTAAATACCTAGGAGTTTCGGAATTTTTATATAATTGGAGGGAAAGTTAATATGCACGAAAGTATATATATATATATATAGTTATATAGTTTTATAAGATTAGATAATACCGAGAATGAAATAATGCGATTCTAAATGACGAATGGACGAGATTAATTTTTATAACCCTAGTAAATTGTTTTGGAAGTAATCTTAGATTAGAAAAGTGTTCCAAAAGAAATATTAGAGGTCAAGAAGTGACCCGGAGATTTTTCTACACTAAGGGTAAAACGGTCTTTTACCGTATGAGAATCGTTCTTTCCGTAATTCCTTCGCATGAGGTTGGACATAGAGATGTGAGTTTGATACACATGCCTTCATTGACAGGCACTTGAGTTACACGAGTACGGACTATCTGAAGAGTGTTAGAGTGTTTTGACTCAGGTAAGTCCTTGCGACTTACTTAGCCAGTTTCTGAGTGTTAGTTGAATGATAGTAGTTGTGTGTGCATTTTGCGTGTTTAATAATAATAACTTGCTAGGACGACTGTTATTATTACGTTTAAGGCCCAAGTGTATGTATAACGGGCCGTGACATCACTGCCCAGCTTTGATAGGAGACTGGGAGGTTCTCTATACCCAGACCATGCAGGTACAAGGTGAGATGCATCGGATCCATTCCTGATGGTTACACGGGGGCGGAGGCGAGGTTTGGGAATCCCTCCTGTCACAAAATAAGTATCACTAGAGTGAACGAGTAAATTAAAGCAAGATAATAAAACGGACTTGTTTGAAGCATGCTGAGTGTTTATGTTTATCTGAGTGTGTTTGTGCTGCTATTATTCTGCTAATTTTTAGATAACTAGCTAACGGTTCCTCTTGTTGTTGTTTTAGATTTACCGCAGGTTAGATCAACAGCTGAGTGATCCGGAAGTAGTGGTCAGCCGGGTCTCCTAACTCCTTAGAGCGGGGTTGGGGTTGTTTTGTCTTTCCTTTCTTTTGGTTAAGACAGTTGTTCTTTTCTTTTGTTTAAGTACTGTAGGCTACTAGACAGTGTTGCATTCATTACTCTAAAAACATGGTTTTTTATGAATTTCGATTTCTTTATTTGTGTCTTGTTGCAAGATCCTAGTTATGTTGTTGTCAAACTGAGGTCGGGACCCATTGTGAGGTCCTAACCAGTAATACTCCGAGTTCTGAAAATTCGGGGTGTTACAACATGGTATCAGAGCTCTAGGTTGGCAACAATGGCACTTGAAATCTTGTGAAAGACCGAATAAGTACTTAAGCAGAACCCGAAAAGGGATCTGAGTTTTAAAAAGGACCTTTGGTTTTCAAATGCATGCATAGTCTGGTTGGGAATAGAAAGTACGGCTGACCACCACTACTACCGCGGATCTCAGTATGCTTAGTTGGACTTAAGGTTACTGTAGTTGGACTTTTGGACTTTCAGCTAGTAGTAATTATAGTTATTAATCTTGCGCAGATGGCACGTACTAGAGCTACGCTAGCTACTGGTCGAGGCAGAAGTCGTCCACCTCTCCCTCCAGCTGGACCAGGTAGGGGAGATAGGACCCCTACAGTTAGAGGACGCGGCCGTGGAGGTAGACCCCCACTAGCCCGAGGTCGGGGTCGAGTTCCACGAGAGGATCCCCCAGCAGTGATCATGCCAGAGGCTGGAGTGGAGGAAGTAGTTGAGAGTGTTGGTCCTTAGGTCAGGAACGAGACCGTTGCTAGGTCTGGAGCACAAAGAGCATGTTCGACAGAGTCAGGACGTGTTTCCATTGGAGCGACTGAGTACAGAGAGTACCGAGCCCACGTTGAGCGTAGGGAGGAGGCTGCTAGGACAGAGAGACTTACCCAGGTACCCCCAGTACCGGTTAGATTTGTCCAGGTGACACAGGAAGCGCCTCAGGTGCCAGCTGTACCTGAGAGGAGAGTTGTGGCTGATAGAGCGCCTGCTGGGACTAGAGCACCGAGGCCAGATGAGTGGTTGAAGGCTTTCAACTCTCAGAAGGTCCCCTCATATAATGGAGAGATAGGATTGGAGGTGGAGCACTGGATTGGGCAGGTAGAGACTGCGTTAGAGGCAATACGCTGCCCAGAGGATTGGCAGGTAGACTTGGTGCAAACCTACTTCACTGGAGATGCTCATTCCTTGTGGCGGACCATGCGTAGTCGAGTCACCAGTTGGGAGCAGATGAGGAGCATTGTTAGAGACAGATACCGCCCTGTTTCGTTGAGGAGAGAGAGATTCCAGGACTTCATTGAGGCTGGATTTGAGGACGTTCCAATCGTTGCTGCCATCAAGAAGTTCCAGAAGGAACTGACCCTGCTTGGACCAGCTGCACCTCCTGAGGAGCAGCATGTCTATCTCTTTTCACGGAGATTGAGAGAGAGTACCCGTTCCTATCTGGCAGGATTTCGCTGTGAGACTCTGTCAGACTATTAGGATAGAGCATCTGCTTATGAGAGAGACAAACCAGTGTCGAGGAGAGTTGCAGGCCGGATAAGCGGCAGAGGACAAGTTATACTAGTGGTAGTTCAGGAGTAGCTGCTTTTGGACGGGGACAGACTCAAGGGCGACAGAGTCATACAGCTACTGGTCAGACTTCAGCTGGTGGCTTGCAGTGCCACAACTGCAATAGCTATGGGCATATCCGATCAAACTGCACGAAGCCAGCAGTGACTTGCTTCCAGTGCGGTAAGATTGGACATAGAGCTGCCTTCTGCCGTCAGGGCAAGGCTCCATCTCAGCAGGGTTCTTCTCCTACAAGCTTATTAGGGAGTGTACAGAGACCTCCACAATACCGGACTCCTAGTCAGCAGCAACAGTACAGAGCTCCTAGTCAGCAACAGTCTTACCGGGCTCCAGGACACACACCACCACAAAGTTCTATGCAGGGATCAGGTCGGGGCAGAGGACGTGGTAGTGTGGCTGATACTAGAGGAGCTCAGGCACGAGTGTTTGAGCTGAGGGATGCTGATCAGCCAGATGCACCGACGGCCACAGGTACGATCCAGATTCATGACTTACCTGTACGAGTTTTATTTGATACGGGTGCTACACACTCCTTCATATCTGATGCATACGTAGATAGGTTATCCTTAGCTACTGTAGAGGGGATACCTTTTATGATAGGCTTACCTGATGGAAGTAAGGTAAGAGGGACTAGAGAGATCTTTGGATGTCCTGTTCGCATGGGAGATCGAGACTGGCTAGTCAATTTTCTAGTCATGCCCTTAGCTCATGAGGATGTCATTTTAGGGATAGACTGGATGAGGAAACACGGAGCAGTCTTAGACATTGGTAGGAGGACAGTGACCGTTGCCACGGAGGAGGGCCATAGGGTAATATTCCGAGGTTGGGACCTCGGAAAGTCAGGTACCGTTATCAGTGCAATGAGAGCAGCGAGACTGATAGCCCAGGGTTGCGAAGCCTTCTGGTGTTATGCCATGAAGGAAAGCAAGAGCCTGACTATAGAGGAGATACCTGTTGCATACGAGTTTGCAGAGGTATTCAGTGACGACCTGCCAGGGCTACCCCCACAGAGGAGCGTTGATTTCAGCATTGACTTGGAGCCGGGCACGAGACCTATCTCGAAGGCCCCGTACCATATGGCACCTATAGAGCTGCTTGAGCTGAAGAAGCAGTTAGAGGAGCTGGCAGAGAAGGGTTTTATACGCTCCAGTGTGTCTCCTTGGGGTGCGTCAGTGTTGTTTGTGAAGAAGAAGGACGGATCGATGAGGCTGTGCATAGACTACAGAGAGCTGAACAAAGTAACCATCAAGAACAAGTACCCACTGCCACGCATAGATGATCTGTTGGACCAGTTGCATGGAGCGTCCGTGTTCTCGAGGATAGACTTGAGGTCAGGTTACCACCAGTTGAGGGTGAGAGATCAGGACATACCTAAGACGGCATTCCGGACTAGGTATGGTCATTATGAGTTCGTAGTGATGCCATTCGGGCTCACTAATGCACCAGCGGTGTTCATGGAGTTGATGAATGGGATATTCATTGACTTCTTAGACCAGTTTGTAGTGGTCTTCATCGACGACATCCTAGTCTACTCTAGGAGTCGAGAGGAGCATGCCGGACACTTGAGGACAGTACTGCAGATTCTACAAGATAGCCAGCTATATGCTAAGCTATCCAAGTGTGAGTTTTGGATGTCAGAGGTGGCTTTCTTAGGTCACGTAGTGACTGCTGAGGGTATTAAGGTCGATCCGGCGAAGATCGAGTCAGTATCTTCTTGGCAACCTCCTAAGAATGTTAAGGAGGTTCGCAGCTTTCTAGGTTTAGCAGGTTACTACCGCCGGTTTGTGGAAGGGTTCTCTTTGATTGCCCGACCACTTACTTGTCTTCTGAGGAAGACCACTCGGTTTGTCTGGTCTGAGCCGTGTCAGCAGAGTTTTGAGGAGCTGAAGAGGAGATTGACGTCCGCTCCGATTTTAGCACAGCCTGAGGGTATTGATGACTTTGTGGTATACAGTGATGCATCCAAGCTGGGCTTGGGGTGTGTTTTGATGCAGAGGGGTAAGGTCACAGCCTATGCGTCTCGACAGTTGAAGACGTATGAGGAGAACTACCCCACACATGATCTAGAGTTGGCTGTAGTAGTCCATGCTCTTAAGATCTGGCGTCACTATCTCTATGGAGCGACATGTCAGATCTTTACAGACCACAAGAGTCTGAAATACATATTCACTCAGAGAGAGTTGAATAACCGCCAGAGGCGGTGGTTAGAGTTGATCAAGGACTTCGACCTTGAGATCCTTTACCACCCCGGAAAGGCGAATGTGGTAGCTGATGCTTTGAGCCGGAAGACGCCTAGAGAGAGGGCGATAGCCCGGTTGACAGTACAGCCACAGTTGCAGAGGGACTTGACTTGGTTGGAGATAGAGGTTCAGTTTCCCGATACGGATGGTCAGTTGTCTACCATGGAGTTACTTCCTGATCTGTTGGATGAGATTCGACAGAAGCAGGAGACTTGCCCTACTTTGATCAGGATCCGAGACAGGATGTCTCGAGATGAGGCCCCACAGTTTACTATTGGTGCAGATGGAGTGATGAGACGTCAGGATCGCGTTTGTGTACCGTCAGATAGTGAGTTGAGACAGAGGATACTAGGTGAGGCTCATGCTACCCCATACTCAGTACATCCTGGAGCGAGTAAGATGTACAAGGATCTGAAACGGTCCTTCTGGTGGGGTGGTTTGAAGCCCAATGTGACTCGGTATGTGGCCCAGTGCGCGACCTGCCAACAGGTCAAGATTGAGCACCGTAGGTCTGGAGGAGAGCTCCACCCACTTCCAGTACCACAGTGGAAGTGGGAGGATATATCTATGGATTTTGTCACTGGTTTGAGACTCAACAGAGGATTTGATGCTATTTGGGTAGTGGTAGACCGCCTGACGAAGACCGCACGTTTCATTCCGATTAAGGAAACGTGGCCGGTGAGTCGTCTGGCTGAGGAGTTCACCAGGCACATTGTGAGACTCCATGGGGTACCGAGGACTATCGTCTCTGACAGAGATGGACGTTTTACCTCGAGATTTTGGCAGCAGGTACATACTGCTTTGGGGACGAGTCTCCACTTCACTACAGCCTATCATCCACAGACAGACGGACAGTCTGAGCGGACCATTCAAACCTTAGAGGACATGCTTCGGGCGTGTGTACTAGACTGGGGACAGGTATGGCCAGATCATCTTCCACTGGTAGAGTTTTCGTATAATAATAGCTGGCACGCGTCTATTGGGATGGCTCCTTATGAGGCTTTGTACGGGCGGAGATGTCGTACACCATTGTGTTGGGATGAGCCTAGCAGAGTTGATGGAGTAGCTCCAGATCAGATACAGGATGACATCGCTCGGATTGCCCTAGTCCGAGAGCGAATGTTAGCAGCTCAGAGTCGTCAGAAGTCCTATGCCGACAAAAGACGTCGACCTTTAGAGTTTAGAGTGGGTGCTCAGGTGTGGTTGAGAGTGTCGCCCACGAGAGGAGTCAGGCGTTTTGGCATTAAGGGGAAGTTGAGTCCCCGATATGTCGGACCTTTTGAGATCTTGGAGAGAGTTGGAGAGGTGGCCTACCGACTAGCACTACCGCCGAGACTAGAGAGTGTCCATCCGGTCTTTCATGTATCTCAGCTGAGAGAGTACATTCCGGATCCGAGACACGTCATCAGCCATGAGGATCTGATAGTGGAGCCTGACCATACATTTGTAGAGTACCTAGTAGCTGTCTTGGAGCGTAGTGCCAGACGTCTGCGATCCAAGGAGATACCTATGCTGAGGATCCAGTGGTCTAGGAGAGGAGCTGATGAGGCCACTTGGGAGACTGAGGAGAGTATTAGACGTAACTATCACGAGTTCTTTGCGGGGTCAGAGGTTACTCTTGTTTGACGAGTTAGTACTCGGATGTTGTGTTGGTTGACTTTTTAGTTTTTTTTTCTTATATATATTGATTCGAGTGTTTCTGTTTTGTGAGACTTGTCTATGTGATGGTTGAGTTGTTGCATGGTAAAAAAAAAAAAAAGAAGGAATTGTCGAGAAAAGTAAATACCGAAGGAAATGTGTGAGTAAGAGGAACATTCTAAGTTTCGGGACGAAACTTCTTTTAAGGGGGCACTGATGTAATAACCGAAAACTTTAAGTTCCGGTAAATTGAAATTAACCAAAGTCCGATGAGACAATCGTAAATAAATAAATAAGTAAAATAAAACGAGGTTAGTTCTATCATTTTATGTGACCTAGATTCACATAAAATGATAAATTAAATGACCGGAAATAATTTTACGTTTTTAAAATAAAAATAATTATAATTTATAAATACGGAACTTAATTCCGTATTATATAAATTCCCGCACAAAATTTACGAGTTACGAGTTCCGCAATTATTTTATGAGCTAACCGCTCAATAATTCCATTTGGACCAAATAGTCGGCCCATTACCCTAAGCCCAATAACTTAACCTAATCACACTAATAACCCTAATTACTCTTCTAATCCATGTGCCGCTTCTTCCCTCTACGCTTACCACCTGCATATTCAACCCGTACACCTGCCTTCAACTGGAGAGCGAACCACGCCACCCCGCCTTCCACCGCATCTCTTCGCCGGCGCCAGTCCAGCCACCGCATCCCGACGCTGCCTTCAGCTGGATCCATCGCCACCGAGTCCTGCACGCCTCCAGTCAGGCCGGTAAGATCCCGACCTCCCTCTTCTTCCCGTCTCCCTTGCGTTCCGCCTTCTGGTTCGATTCAGAGGACCGTAACCCTCCCTTCCTGCGCAGCCAGCTTTCCGGATCTCACCACACCGCCAACTGCTGCCATCACCGGATGCTGCGGCACCAGGGAAGACCACCAGCGAAGGGCCTCCGGACGCCAGTGCACCGCCTGGACTCACCTCGCCGGACTGCAGCTCCGGTAAGCCGACTTCTCCGTCTCTTCCTTCCACTGCAGTAGGTGTATGTAGAGTCGAGATGTAGCGTAATTTCCTTCCTGCAGCATGTATATACGTATAGATTTATGGGTATAAAGGACGTATTGTGCATATATATATATATATATATATATATACGGGTACGGTGTTGTTATATAGTATGAAACGTGAGTGGAGATGCAAGATGTGTATGAATAA
>BSUD01000008.1:42369075-42392590 GCA_033239045.1 Fagopyrum esculentum | reverse complement strand
ATCTAAATAAAATATTTCTTACTCAATATTCATAGTAAATCTATAAAAATTTATATAGTAATCTTAATAAAATGTTTCATATTCAATATTTTTCGTTTAACTAGTGATTAACAATTTTTTAGCGATAAACTATTATACTAATGACAAAGTCATATTAATACTAATCTATTTAGACATTTCTAAAAAAATATATAGACTAACATTTTTTACCTATTCTAAAAAAATATTTTACTTAAATCTATTTACACATTTCATATTGACATTTTAAAAAAAGTATAATAACGTTTTTTTTTCATATTCTTTAACTTATTTATTTAGACTAATTTGTTTATACAACTTCTATTTAATACTAATCTTAGCTAAGTTAACGATATTTTTTTAACTATATATATTGCAAGCCTAAACTAATTTAACTAAACTAATAACATATCTTAACCCTAAACTAACTTTTTTATACTAACAAAATCTTTCATATTATTAAATTTTTAACATTATGTTTTTATATTACACAAAAATTCATGACTAAATACAATGATCTAATCTAAGTATATACTAACAAAATATGTAAACTTAAACTAATCTAACTAAATTACTAACATGTCTTAACCTAACCTAACAATTTTATACTAACAAAATATGTAAACTTAAATAATTTGTTTAATATTCTGTTTTTTTTATATTATACAAATTTAAATAACTAATTATAATCATCTAATTACTAACAAAACCCTAACCCTAAATGCTAATACAAAATTAACAAATATTAAGAAGGAATCTCTTACTTGGAGAAAGGCTGCAGTACAGAGGTATAAGGGTGATCCGGCGGTTTCACTGGTGGTCCGTCTGCGGTATAGAGGTGGTCCGGCGGCAGTCCAGCGGTGGTCCAGTGATCGGATAGTCTCCTACGAGGTAACTTCTATTATCTTATTGGAGAAAAAAAAAGAAAGAAAGGAGATAGAAGAAGGTAGATGTAAAATATATGAAGAAGAAGCGAGAATTTATAGGAGAAGGAAGCAGCATTCAAATTCGTCGTCTTCAATGTCATCGTCTTCAATGAGGAATACCGTTCAACGCTCAACGCCCCCAATAATGATGTTGAGTAAATTATTTTGCAGAAACCCAGACACGCGGTCAGCCACCGCGTTTTTAACCAATAAAAACGTGGTGGCCCACCGCTTTTTCTGCCCGTGGCAGAAAAAGAAAAAAACATTAAGAGAAACGCGGTGACTCACCGTGTTTCTCTAATTTTTTTTTTATTGAAAGAAACGCGGTGACTCACCGCGTTTCTTTCATTAATTTTTTTTTTAAAATTTTCGTCTGATGTGGTTATTCACCGCGTTTCTTTTCAGGAGAAACGCGTTTCGTCTAATTTTTTTTTAAAATTTTAGTTCCTAACCTGACTCCATCGTGTATTCTCGGAATAAAGTTTCATCCGAACCTAATTTTGGAAAAACTTTCGTACTTTCGTTTATAATGGCGAAGAATTCTCTAGAATTTAGATTTATATATGTTATTTAATTCCAAGGGTCTGATTTTATAAATCCGTTTTCTATGAAAATAAAAATGGCAAAAACTCGCATAACTCTAGACAAGCTGGCAAACCGCTCTCGATCAAAGACGGTTCGCATCCGCATTGTAGACAAAAAGCCTAGACAAGAGAGTCAAAATAGATGTGCATACCAGCACATGGTATTTGTAGACGAAATGGTGCGTCTTATATAATAACTTTAAATTATGCACTCTTAGCAACCTTTCATGTTCGTAACCTACTTGCATGTTTGTATGCTTGTCTACGCAGTCAAACCGTATGATTGCTACCCTTTTTGGCGTCGATATTAATGTCTATGCATCCATCCTCGAACGTGGCAAGAGGTATGATACCAAGAACCTAGTTGTTAAGTCAGTCCCTCCACGCTATGCGATCTACGAGGGCGAGATACAACTTTATTTCACAAACTCGACTGAAATAAGGAGAATATCAGAAGGCTCAGTTTCATGTTGCACAAGATCGAGCATTGAGCTTAGCCCTTTCACATACATACGCGGTATTCCCAGAGACGCTTTAAGGAACGACCGTTTTGGTATATTTCCAATCTAAACTAAATTATCATTTACCTAATGACACACCGACGAAGAGAATAATTTCCATGTTGTCGTTCATCTTTTTTGTTGCTGTGATTTTACTAAGTGTGGAATAAGTTTATGACTTTTCTCTTTCCTATTTCATTTCTTTTTCTCAAATCTGAATACTCTGAATGGATTTTAATGAACTGATGTTGCTGCCATTCTTCTGTGGGTCCATCCAGAGAAGCTGGTAAATCGAGGCGAACGGGCACTTCCGGTCCAAGAGATTTCGATAACTGATGACAGGTTCTAGGGGTGGGCATGGGACGGGACGGGATGGGATAGGGGTTGACCCGCGTCCCGTCCCGCAAGTTATTTGCGGTACGGGATTTATGTATTTTTTCTTCGTCCCGCGCGGGCCTTATCCCATGTGGGACAGGACGGCACGGGACGGGACGAATTCCACGAAAATTAAGCACCGATTATATTCAATATGTATATCAGTTTTCTCTCATGTTTAATGAAACAAATGATCGGGGGGAAAAAAACTCGATACCTAATTATCAATTCTTGACGCCTACATTAGTAGTTAATACATTGGAAACAAATTCAAGTTACAACAAAGTGTCTTACCGATCCACAAATACAAGGGCAATGGAACGGACTAGAACAAAGGTTGTGATGGAACGGACCCGAGCAAGGCGGTGAACGGACTAAATCAAGGGAGAACATAAACTCTAGTATTTTAGATCCAACCAAATGAGTCGTAAAGGTTGAGAGAGTGCCTGATGAAAAATTATCGATCTAATAATTCTGAAAAGTACAAAAATAATTTTTTTTAAAAATATTTTAAATAATTTATGTATATTATTTATCTATATAATATTTATAAAATATAAAAAATATTATATATATATATATGTATATATATATATATATATATGTATATATATATATATATATATATATATATATATATATGTATATATATATATATATATATAGGGTCCAGTTCCGGTGAGGAGGACCCTTGCAGATAGGAATGAGGAGAGCCGGGGTGGTGACATGTGGCATGCCATGTCACCTTTTTTTATTTTCTTTTTGTAAATAAAAATTGGTGTTCATATTTTTATAAGTATGTGTTCATTTTTAAAAGAGTCGTTGTTCATATTTTATCTATAAATGTTCATTTTTTTCCAACACTAACTGTTCATTTTTGTATTTTTTTAAAACATTTTTGGGCAAATTTGGTTAGTAGGCTATTTAGAGAAATAGTGATAGTAAGTAGGCTTTTTTGTTTTTCAATTAAGTAAATATACCCCTCTTATTTTTTTTTTACCCTCAAACCTTTTCCATCCTCTTGTTTTCTTCTTTCTTCCAAATACTTTTTAAAAACTGAATTTCTTTTTTTATTTTCTTTTATTAATTTTTTTTGTCTTTTTTATTTTCTTTATTTTTTATTTATTTTCTAGAATGAAGAATTTTTTCACACACCGGAATTATCACATACCGGAATTATCACATACCGGAATTTCCACATACCGAAATTTCACATACCGGAATTTTCACATACCGGACCGGAATTTTACATACCGGAATTATCACATACCGGAATTATCACATACCGGAATTTTCACATACCATAATTTTCACATACCGGATTTTCACATACCGGATTTTCACAACCGGAATTATCACATACCGGATTTTCACAACCGGAATTATCACATACCGGATTTTCACATACCGGAATTTCACATACCAGAATTTCACATACCGGACATTTACATACCGAAATTTACATACCGGAATGAATTTTTAATTGTCTAATATTTGATTTTGCAAATTTTAGGGGGCTCATTGTAATTTTGCAATTTTTTTTATTGTAATTTGCGTATATGATGACGGTTTGCAAAAAATGGGTCCATCACCGTCTCTTTTGGTTTCCAAAAGACTTGTTCTTTTTCCCAGTTGACAATGACAAATTGACAAGACGTGGAGGAGTTGAGCATTATTTGAGTGGAGAATTATATGTTAAAATTGTCTCAAAATAAAAGTATTATGTAAACAAAAATAAATAGCGGACAGAAAGCACAAGGATCAAGTGCTGATTGTGCCGCTAGTTTTAATTCAGAAATTTCTGGAATGAAATTTCTAGTATGAACTTTTCGTATGAAATTTCTGGTATGAAAAATTTTGGTATGAAAAAATTCTAGTATGAAAAAAATTATGGTATGAAAAAAATTCTGGTATGAACTTTTCGTATGAAATTTCTGGTATGAAAATTCTGGTATGAGAATTTCCGGTATGAGAAATTCAGTCCAGAAAATAAAATAAAATAAAAAATAAATAAAAAAAGGCAAGAAAAATAATAAAAGAAAACAAATTCAGTAATTAAAAATTAAAAATTATACTTATACAACAAATAACAAACATCATTTATTCTTTCTTTCTAATAGAAGGGTTAATAATTTTTACCTACTATTAAATGAAAGTGGTAAAAAATTTGGGGTACATTTTCTTAAACAAAAACTAAAAAAAGCCTAGTATGTCAAATTCTCCCAACATTTTTTTGGATTTTTTTTGAAAATTATACTATTCTTTCAAATCGTGTTAATAAAATATGATGCTCATTTTTTTACAAGTATGTATTCATTTATTTTTACAGTTATGATGTTTATAATATGATGTTCATTTTTTTTTTTGAAAATTATACTTTTCTTTAAAATCGTGTTTATAATATTCAGAAATTGATTACATATAAAATTGTGAAATCAAAGAGAATACAAGACGATTCAGGTTTTGTTTCTTCGAATTTCTACTCTCACTGTTTAGATTTTTATTCTTAAGGTTTAAGTTTCATTATGATTGATGTTTGTGTTCGAAATCAAATTTGTTTGAATCATTTTGTGTTTGATAAGTTTGATTGAGAAAATACATGTATATACACATGTTGAGTTGGTCTAATAGCTCCAATTGAATAATCTATATGCTCCTTTTAGTGTGCACGCAAACTGTTCGGCAAAATGCCTTATAGAAAAATAGTTTATAATATTCACAAGAACAATGACATAAAAAGTATGAACACTGACGAATAAAAACATGAACAATGACGTATAAAAGTATGAACACCAATGACTTATCTATAACTTTGACACATACATAACATATATGATCATCTTTTAACGTTTTGTGATGAGTTTTTATTTTTATTTTTTGTGGTTATATACTGTAAATGAACATCTATGCATTATAAAATGAACACAAAAAAATAAAGGGACATGACACTTTGATGAATAAAAATACTATGAACACCGATGTATAAAAATATGAACAATGACATATAAAAGTATGAACACCGATGACTATTTTGAACGTAAGGGTATTTTTCCAGATTTTTAGTCAATTTACAAAAATGCCATTAATGATGAGCGTGTGAGAGCCCTTGATTTAAATTCATCCAATGACTTACAGCCCTCCTAATTCCTATCTACAAGCTCTCTCCTCACTTGAACTAAAATCTATATATATATATATATATATATATATATATATATATATATATATATATATATATATATATATATATATATATATATATATATATATATATATATATATATATATATGCGGAACGGGACGGGACGAGATACACAATTTTTTTTCCAAATCCCGCCGGGATCTGGACGGGACGGGATTAGCCGGGATTTATGCCCACCCCTAACAGGTTCTTACCATCTTAGTCTTGGTTTATATAGTCTCTTTTATGGCCAAGTTTTGTTTACATAATTTAAGGAATGATAACGTATTTATATTGTTTGAAGTACTTTCTGTGGCTCTGTTAGCTCAATGAAGCCCACATTCATTTGAACTTTGAAGTAGGGTTGGGTAGGTAGAATCTGTTCATGCTACCAGGCCTTTGTGTATATCTAAATTAGGTCATTCGTTGCATTCCTCATATCAAGGAGTAAGTGTGGGGGATAATTGGTTACTAGCATGTTGGCACGAGGGGAAGATGAACTTATACGAATTTCTGTTGGTGGTATTGTGCAAGCAGTTTTATCTAAGCTGAAGGTTGAAGCCCATCATCTATGTGGTACATTAACTCAAAATGGATTTAATAACTTTAGTTTAGTGAGGTCGCAAGCCCAAATCATGTTGGATTAGGAATTCCATATCAAAATTCTTCGCAAAAATCACAACCTTAACCCTAAATTTGAAAATTCGTTAGGACCGACCCATTTTTTGTTATACGTACTTTAATTTTTCATCATGTGACTAAACAAACACCTTTAGTTTTAGTTTTAATTTTTCAAACTATTATAACCTTATTGTGTTGTTTATCTCATTTTCAGCTAGGTTTTCATATTATTTTCTCTAAACTATGGAGTTCGGTTACCTATTTCTAACAATACATCTGCATTTTTTTCCCATTGTGATGACGTTCTGTTGGTTTTTTCATGGACACGTAATATGATGTCCAGGTTTGAACAACTAGGAGAGCTCCTGATTTCTGATCCTATCATCGAGCTAATAGGTCTTAAAGTCAGCTCCTATGGCGGTGATATAACATATATTGATTAATGTTTTTCTCTTTAGGGTAAAATTTTTTTTGTACTCCAATAAATGTCTCATTGTGTAGGCTCACTGATGGCGACCTTATCAACAGAAATTCGTATAAGTTCATCTTCCCCTCGTGCCAACATGCTCCGTCAATGGTCTACACTCACGTCCTCAACCATATCACCATGAATCGTTACACAACACACACATATCTCAACTATATGTGTGCATTATATCTTGTTTTTATTAGGTACATGGATGATATGTCGGAGATGGATTCAAGGGCTATTCGCGCAATCAACAGTCAAGTGCCGGCTTACCCATCAGACATTACTTCCGTTGCAACCGCTCTAGAAACAACGGTTATAAAGCCATTTTCTGATATAGCAAAATTTATTTTTTAACTTTTTTTATCGTAATCACATATCAAGTTTACAATTACAATAACATTTTTGCAACATCTCTCACATACGGGACGATGACATTGACGATACGGAAGTTCTGCGTGTCAAAGTTTGCATACCAGAATTGTCATATGACATGCTTCGAAGATGCTGGTAAATTCATAGATGTGAGAAAAAGGTGTCTATCCCTTCGAAGAGTCGTTCGGCATAAACAAGCGTTCAAAACAAACACGAGTAAAAACTATGAAAAGTGCATGTCCAAGGACATTGCACATACAAACCAGCAAAACATACATAAAATGAATGAGTAAAGGCTAACTAGCCCGTCCGGCATCATGATCAAGATTTGAAGTGGCGAGCTCGCGAAGCAGCACATCCCAATAGAGATAGGCTGGTAGGTGACCTGGTCCATCATAGACAACCCAGAGGCGAAGCGGCGAATATAATGTATCGGCCCAAGTGAGACATCCTCCGGCGCGCAAATGCAGGTGCCCAACTGGGCCCATTAGTGACAACCCAGGCGGTAGGACAATGACAACATCTTGACAAGTAGGGCAATCTTTGACAACTTTTGGTCCAACTGCGACAACATCCAGACAATGGCATTCATGCCCATCTGGGCCCATCTAGCAAGATCATGACTACATATGCCGGTAGTGACAACACTTCGGCCCATTTGCGACAACATTCAGCGATGGCATTCATGCCCATCTAGCAAGGCCATGACAACATATGCCGGTAACGACGACACTACGGCCCATTAGCGACAACATTCAACGATAACATTCATGCCCATCATGGCCCATCTGGCAAGGCCATGACAACATATGCCGGTAGTGACAAGGTTGGAGCCCAATAGTGACAACCTCAGCCGATGGCATTCATGCCCATCTGGGCCCATTTGACACGACCACGACAACAACCGACAAGCCCATATCCGTCCGGCGCCAGCCTCGCTTGGCCTCCGCCCCGCTTGTCCGTCACATATCATGATGTTCTTCGACCCGTCCACCCACATGCTCAGGAAATGCCGAGTGTAGTAGCCGGTATACATGTACATTGATCAACCTAATAGTCACCTTCTCCGGCAACAAGTTGCCCTCAAAGACAATACTATTACGTACATGCCATAGAAAATAGATGGTGGCAACAAATGCAAACCTCATTGCGATAATCTTTCTCTTCTTCTTCCCTCTTGCTCGTCTCAGCCATCGCATTGCTAGAGCCATTGTGCCAAGCCCAACCGGCATGTTGAAGCTACGTCTCACTTCCCGCCAAACATGTCTAGAGTACTTGCACCGAAAGAACAAATGCTCATGTGACTCATTACCTCTCTTACATATATGAAAAACTGGATCCACTCCAAGGAAGCTCATTTGATCATGTGTGGATAACCGTCCTAGGGCAGCCATCCATGCAATGAAGGCAAGCCTTGGCGTGTGTTTGGCGTCCCAAATAACATTGTGCCATGGCACATTCTCCTCTCTTCTCCTAATAAGATGATATGCCCTTGTCACCTTAAACTTAGAACCATGACAAAGCTCCTGGAGGGTTTCATCAAGCGAGTGCCCTTCCTCCATCATGCGGTCCCTCCCGGCCAGGATGGCCTTGATAAGTGGCGAGTCACGCCTATGAGGCCGCCAATCACATGGCTCAACCACTTGTAAGTATCTATGGTGCACCCATTTGACCTATAAGCTCTCACGTCTCTAATGTATGTGCCAATAATGCTTGCACATGAAGGCATTATTCCATGATCTAAGCTCCAATAATCCAAGGTCGCCTTCCATCTTAGGCTTACACAACTTGTCCCATGCTACACTTGGCCTTGACCATAAGAATTGCCGGCAAAGCTTTATGACTCTATCAATCACAAGTCCTGGGACTGGAAGCACCAAAAACCAAAAGCTATCAATACCTTGAATGACTGAGGTAATGAGCTCAAGGCGGCTGGCAAAGGACAAATGCTTCTTATTCCATGCATTGATATTCTTGCCAATCTTGTCAAGGAGAGGTGTGTATTCTACCGCTCGGAGCGTATGAGGGGCTATTGGTACGCCCAAGTATCTAAAGGGAAAACTCCCTTGAGCAAAGCCAGTGAGCGCTTGCAACTCCGCCGCTTCACTCGCCGGCACTGAGGCTAGGTACATGGAAGACTTGGCCAGGCTGACTTTCAATCCAATTAGCTCGCCAAACCGGTTGATGCAATTCATTAGTACTCGGACCGAAGCAACATCTCCTCGAGAGAAAAGTACTACATCATCGGCAAATGCTAGATGTGTTAGCCTCATCTCCTCACAATGTTGGTGATATCTAAACCCATCCTTGGCCATCTCAGCCTTGAGCAATCTTGAAAGAAACTCCATGCAATATACAAATAAGAGTGGTGACATTGGATCACCCTTCCTTACCCCTCGCTTGCCTTTGAAAAATCCATGTATGTCCTTGTTGATCTTTAAAGAGTATGTAGGTGTAGTGACACACTCCATCACCCAGGCAATGAATTCCACAGGGAACCCCAACTCAACTAAGGCTCTCCTCACAAAGCTCCATGAGACTGTATCATATGCCTTCGCTAGGTCAATATTTAGGAAGCACCGGCGAGTGTCTCGCTTAACATTGTATCTCCGGAGTAGCTCCTGGACAAGGAATATGTTGTCACTCATCAAGCGGCTAGGGACGAACGCCGTCGTGGCTGGGTCAATAAGGTATGCCAAGCAATGCACCATACGCTTAGTCATGATCTTGGTGATGACTTTGTATGCAACATGAAATCGGTCTATAGTGCTCAAATCTATTAGGCGACTCTTTCTTCGGCACAAGTGAGACAACCGTATGATTAAGCTGAGTGAAAAGCTTGCCATTGACAAAGAACTCTTTGACGACCACACATAGCTCGCTACGTATACCAACCTCTTCCCATTCCTTCTTGAAGAAACAAGAAGTGTATCCATCCGGCCCAGGCGCCTTGTCATTGTCAATATCCCATAATGCTTCTTTGATCTCCATGTTTGACACTGGCCTAGTGAGTCCAGCCTTGTCACTCTCATGAACTTTCGGCCCAATAGAAAACTCTCCAACCCTTGGTTCCTCAACTCTTCCCTCCGCCCCAAAGAGACCTTGGTAGAAGTCAAGAAACATTGAAATGACCTCCTCACTAGATGTTGTCACACTTCTAGTTTCGGTTTTCAATGAGGCTATGTGGCTAGCCGCTCCTCTAGCCTTCATGATTCCATAGAAAAAACTTGTTGGCCGGTCACTTAGAAGCAAAAACTTGGTCTTGGCTTGTTGGGCTAGGAAACTGAACTCAGCCATCCCCAGGCGCTCCGCCTTGGCCTTAGCATCCAACATGCTTGATCTCTTTTCTTGTGACATTGGGTCCAGCCTAAGCTCTTCTAGCGCTTGAGCATAGACAACATTGGCGCCCTTGACCCTCTCGGCAATATAAGAGAAATGCACTCGGTTAAGCCCCCTTAGTGGCCTCTTCAATCTCCGAAGCAAGGTACACAACCTATATTAGTATGTGCCATGCACATGAGTCCTCCATGTCCCCTTGACAACATCCTGAAACGATTCATGCTTAGTCCACATATTAAAGAACTTAAATGAACGCTTACTAGCCCAGTTGGCTTGTGGAGGTGGGCAATCGCCGACTTGTGGTCCGAGTAGTGCCACCGGTCTAAGAAGGTAGCTTGGCAATAGACATCCTGCTCCAGCCAAGCATCATTCACCATGACTCGATCAATCTTGCTCCAAATGGTGCCATTAGTCCATGTGAAAAGGCTATCACTATTGAACGGCACGTCAACCAACTCTTCTTCATGACAAAGGTCATATAAGCCTTTGATCTCATACATCCGGACTGGTTCCCCATGCACTCTTTCATGAGCATGTTGGACATTGTTGAAATCACCAAGAACCATCCATGGAAGTTGGTTTTCATGTAGGCTCGTCTTGATTCCCAGCCAAGCTTCTCTCTTCTTCACCACACTAAGCTCCCCAAGTATGAAGCATACACCAAAGATCAAGCCGCTCATCTTACATGTAACTATACAAGTGACGAGTTGCACATGAATATATAGAATATCCACATGGAAGTAGGCATCATCCCACATCACAAGTATCGTGCATCGGTTATCAAGAGAGAAGTTGTGTGCAAACTTCCACTTGGTGAACTTTCGCCTCATAATCACATTAATATCCGTAACATTAGTGTCAATTTGTGTCTCCAAAACACCACACAAACGTACCTTAAACTCTTCCAAGAGAGCTCTCAAACCATTTTGTTTCCGGGGTTGGTTGAACCCCTGGATATTCCAAGCGGCGACACTCATTGGGAACCCTTACGGTTGCCCTTCTTCCTCTCCATGACCTTGGCATTGCTTGTCAAAACCTTGTCAACTTGTGACGAGGCAAGCCTGGTACGCCGGCGTGGTTCATTATGCATGACATCCTCATGGAACCGAGCTTGCTTCCTGTCCTTGTTAACCGAGGCATTCAACTTCTTAATGAGGCGCCTTTGGGATTTGGACATCATTGGTGTAAACTCCTCCTCCTCAGCCTCATCACTTGCCATTTCATTGTCATCAGTGTTGTCATGGCCATGTCTAGACTCGTCAGAGTCCATGTCAAGGTCATCTGAGACCTCATCTTCACTACTTGTTGCCTGCTTGTCATCAATGCTCTCATCTTCAAATGGCTCCTCATCCGACGATGACAAGGCCTTGTCATCTTCCATCACTTTGCCCTTGCCTTTGTCCCCAGGTGCCAGGATGGTGCCGCATGGTGAGTAACCTCGCGTATGACAATGCCATTGCTTGGCTTCCTTGGCACTATGACATCAACATGCGGCTTGACAATCTCCTCCATGACTGACCCTGGGGGAGCAGGTGTAGCTATCTTGGTGACTATGGCCGCCACATTATTCTTCACATTGTGCTCATTACCCGGTGCCTCATCCCTTGTCCTCGGCATGTTCCTTGGCCGACTAGGCTTCGGCTTTGGGCCAATGTCTTTCCTTGTCGTATGAAAAGTGCAAGTTTCATCCTTGTGACCAAATTGCAAGCACCAGCGGCAATACATCGGCTCATTTTCATAGAGCAATGTACAATCAAGAGTGACCCCATCGTCAAAGTCAAGTGACACTTCCCGGAGGACATCATTAGCAAAGTTCACCTCAACTAACACCCGAGCATAGGAACCTCTCTTCCTATCTTCGGTTACATGATCCATGAAAAGAGGCTTGCCAATCAAAGAGCCAATTCTTCCAAGAATTTCAGGCGTCTAGAATTCATTAGGTAGTCCAGTGATTCTTACCCATAGTGGCATGGTAGCAACATCCTTTCGGTTGAAAGCAAACTTGTCCGGAACATGCTTGAGTAGCAAAGGCCGGTTATGAATGAAATATGGACCACCTTTGAGCACATTGTCTCTATCATCATCATTGAGAAAACTGAAGATCATCCAGCCAGCTTCAACTCTAAACTTAGCCTTGACTCCCCAAAGCTTCATCATTTCATTGATAGCAAAGTAACCAGGATAGAAACCAACATATTGGCCAAGTAAAGTGCTACCCCAAACTTGGTGTCTTGGCATACCCTCTGAGCACTTGATGGCAACCCTAGTCGATGTTGGCTTGGTGTATTCAAGTTTGCCTCCAAGTCCAGAATTCATGAATACCTTAGCGGAGCTCCAGTCCATGCCTTCCTTTGTCCAGTTGGTTGGGTAGCATTGCTCAAAGAAGGGTTCTCTGACATCGGCTGCCCTCCCACTAGGACCTCCCTTTCCATCACTGGATCATCCTTACGATCATCAAATAGTACATCATGCTTGCCGGCCACAACTTCAAGGTCTCCCTCACCACCAGCCTCACTATTGTCAAAACTCAAAGGTTGGCTTTTTCCAAGTTTTTTGTGGGCGTTCTCCCGTCCAGGTGGATGCTTTGAAGTTCCCAAAAGGACGGATCCAGGCGCTAAAGTATCGGCCTTCATGGTCGATGTGTCCAGATTCGACAAAGGGGACGTCCCCTTTGTGGTCAAGTTGGTCTCGCCAGCGCCGAGGTGAACAGTAGCATGCATCCCATCCGATGTTGGCAAAGCGGATATCCCCTTTGTGTTAGCGCCAGACGGTGGCATAGTGCATGTCCCCTTGGTTAGTGCCTACGAATGATTAGACTCGCCGACAAGGTTAATGCTTGTCACAATGCTGTTGGCCTTGTCTCTGACACCTTCAGACATGCCAACTGGCACCAGCTGTGTTTGTTCCTTGTCAAGACTTGTCAATGGCGCCTGGCCAGTGCCAAGCGTTGCGCCTCCCATATCCACCATGTCCTTTACTCTAGATTTCTTACTCCCTACGTCCGGTGTCTGGGCCCGAACCTTCAACGCCGATGTTGACGCCGCCTCATGACCAGTGTTCACCATAACGTCGCCGCTACTAGTCTTAGCCGGGGACTTCTTTTTCTTAGCCATGGCACCAAGCCGCCAAAAACCCTAGTTCAAGGGTTTAACTTTCGTACCTTTACGAGGCCAAAACTCTTTGTGGAGATGGTTGTGCACATCAACAGAAGAGGAAAAGAGAAGATCGGTGTGATTCGTGAGGAATCACAATGAAAAGAGAGAGCTTGCGTGAGAGACGAAGGCCGAAGCCCCGAATCGCCCACGAATCGCCTATAGAGAGAGAGCGTCTTAGAGAGAGCAGCGTATTATCCATATGACATGCTTCGTCTTTCCATGGGTTGTCGGGTATGCGAACGAGCATGCAACAACGAAGCTATTCAATTCCAGTAGGAGTTCTATTGCACCACACATGGTGGCCATTAACAAGCAAAAGCAAAGTGTGTTTCCATATACGCCTTACCTCCTACAATTGTTCTCCAATAATATTAATCTGGCATTGTATTTCCCCTTCTTTATAGGATTTACTTCCGGTTTAGATGCACGGATGGGTCAGAAACATTGACCCTAGATGCGTACACTAAAAATGCAAAGAAACTACTGAATGTGAAGAGCAACCATTTCTACCTCATGACTTTGCCGGTTACCCTACATTACTTCAATTACTTTTTAAACACATTTCTTGTACTTTTAACTTCTTCACTTTACTCTTTCAAATTCCCTTTTCATTTTCACAGGATCGCCGTAACGTCGTAGACCGAGCACAAATTCGGTAGCGCATTGGGACAATTGAGGTCATCATTTCTCCAATGAAGAATTTGTTTGTCAATCATAGGGTTATCAAATGGTTCCTAAAGGACGTCATTGGGTGATTTACATCACCTACTTCTTACCACTTTTGCGGCGTGCAGCCTCGACCTTCATGTGCGCCAAATTTTGCTATGTATATATATGCATTGTAAGGCATTACCACCCGTTCCGGTCCGCTTCTAAGCTTGATGTAATTTGGTGCCTTTTATATGGGGCCTTTTGTAATGTTATACCAAATACTGTTGCGTGATGGTTTAACATCTGTTTGATCAAACTAAGATCCGAGTCTGTAATATATTACACATCGACTTTGAATATTCCAAAAACCATACTCTTGTCTTTTAATCGACTACGCAAACAACCGTCTTTGTCTTTCATCTACAATTATTTGATCAACTACACTAAAACTTTAAAATGTTTACTTATCAATGACTCCCAAATGTCGTTTAAGATGTCTTACTATATATTACTACTCAGCAATAATCTACTACTTATGCCATATTTTTCAACTACAAGACCATAGCATACAACATTATTGTTTCGTACTATGCCAAAAAATATTTAATAAAAATAGACTATCCTACACAAATCTATGCACTATTGAACTACACAACGTGTTACGCAAAAAAAAACATTTACATGAACATAAACGCATTCAGAAATATCAACATAGCCACAAATTATTATTATTAATCGTTACCATTACAAATTTTAGCTTCCAATAAAAAACATAATATTGTCAGAAAGTGAGACATTGTATATGTTTCTCGATTCTTGTACATTCATTACATCACATGTGTTTGCACTTTTTATTTACATGCAGCTTGTGTGACATACATTTACATGTTTGATTTGTAAACGCATTTCCGTTGTAACGTAGATAGAAAATATACTTACGACAACTTGCTGAACTTGTAGGGTTTTATCACCAACTGATTAAAAATGGCAAGTTCTTGATACAATATTCAAGCTTTTTCACAAAAAAGAAATCGTCGAGGAACAATAACCAACCATGTTCCCTTGACAATCGGGTTCGATCACATTCCAACATCTCCAATGACGCACCCAACACAACAACGCTGTTCGAAATGCGCTGCCTTCAAATTCACCCATGAAACTGCAAATTTTTGCTGCCAAGGTGGCAAAATACAACTAATATCTCATCCTCTTCCACCTCCACTTGTAAGGTTTTTACTAATGAGACACCCATTTGGAATCACTTTCGGCAATACGCACGCATGTACAATAACTTCTTTGCGTTCAACTCATTGGGATACGATCATATTGACGCCCATACCGACATAGGGATTCACGTTTTCAGGCTTCAAGGACAGCTTTATCATTTTCTGCCAAGCTTACAGTCACGAACAGGTAAACATAGATTCTTGCAGCTTTATTTCATTGACAACATGCAGGAAAGGGAACACCGAGTACGAACAATTTTCAAATCTGAATCCTGATATCATTTTTGTACTTATGGATCTATCTACTTCCAATCCACACGCTTCATTCTTTCGTTCCTTGTCCCAACAACAAGTTCATGACGACATAAAAAAAATTATATCGAAGAACCCCGCATTAGATCAACGTGTTTACAACGCCTCTACCTCTGATGAAGTTGCTGCTATTCTTGTGGACAATGTCAATGCAAACAAAATTAATAGCCCAGATATCTTAGTTATTAAAAATGAAAACAAAACATACAAAGTTATGCACTATTATGGATGCTGCGACCCTCTACAATATCCACTACTTTTTTGCAAAGGCGAATGTGTCTGGCATCAAGGGATAATTAAAAAAACAGAAATGAACTCAATATTGAAACACAATTTTCACACGGACAAAACGTTACACAAAATGCAGCTCAGTTACTAGGCCATGAGGAAGAAGGTCTTGATATTACTTGTTCTTCATTTTCATACGCACGGAATAAATAATAATCTTATATTTAAACATGTACCCTTTTCAGCTACTCGTAGGAGACCTCCAGAAGAGGATAAAGAGATCTCATGTAGAGAGTACTACCGCTACAAATTTCAAATAAAAGAAAACAATCATATCTTACTTGTGGGACGCATATACCAGCAGTACATTGTGGACATGTATGTCAAAATAGAAAACACACGTTTAGACTACTTCCGCAGAAACTAGAGCACAATACGTAGTGAGATATATCAAGGAGTAGTTGATAGCATCAATGACGATTACAAAAGAGCTTCAGATATTGGCAAGCGTATAATACTACCAACAATATTCATTGGCGGTCCAAGAGACATGAAAATAAGATACTTAATCACCATGACCCTTGCTCGGAAGCACGGGAAACCTGATCTATTTATAACTATGACCTGTAATCCTAACTGGCCAAAAATAAAAAGAACAACTAAGCCCAGGAGAAAAATCAAAAAATAGACCAAATATTGTAACAAGGGTATTTAGAGACAAACTAACCGCTTTAAAGTCCCTCTTAATTGAGAAGAAAATTTATGGAATAGTAGCAGTGAAAGTTGATGTTGTAGAATTTCAGATGCGTGGTTTACCACATGCACATATATTATTGATCCTGTCGACAAAGCCTAAGATATTTTGCACAAAAATTTTGACAATTATGTTTGTGCAGAACTTCCAAGCAATGACAATAGCTACCTACGTAAATTAGTTATTCAACATATGATGCATGGGCCATGTGGTAATAACAATCCCTTATGTGCCTGCATGAAGAGAAAAAATAATAAACTAATTTGAAAGTACAGTTATCCCAAGAAATTTGTTGATTTCACTTCTAGCTCCGAAGATTCATATCCTATACACAGGCATAGAAACAATGGTGACAAATACATGTTAGAGGATCAAATCTTGATAACCGTTGGGTGATTCTGTAATATCCGGAATTTTTATTCCGTTTAATTCCGTAGCAAACCGGATTTCGATCTTTTGATCCTTAGCTGTCTACGTAGTTGGACACTATATCTCAAAATTTTATCATTTTATGTAATATCACCTTACATAAAATGATAAGATTTTATTAGTAGCAAACCCTAATCCAAACCCTAGAGTATATCATGACTTGTCTTTGACAAAGTCATGACGTCCTAGTGATGAGATGAAGACGAGCCCAAGACGAAGTCAAGACGAGACCATGACGAGTCATGACGAGGCCATGACAAATTCGTGACAAACCCATTCATGGCTATGACAAGCTGTTGACAAGGTTTGACAAGTTTTGACAACCTCAACCCACTCTTCTTGACAACCCCAGCCAACATTTTATTCCCTTATTTCAGCCCATGTGTAGCACACCATCTGGGCCCGTCAAGGACTGTCAGCTGTGTAGCACACCATCTGGGCCCGTCAAGGACTGTCAGCTGGGTAGCACACCATCTGGGCCCGTCAAGGACTATCAGCTGGGCCATTGAGAGAACTCTTTCTTCTCTCCTAAGTCGTTACTCTCTCTCACGTTAACTGACGCTTCCCTTCCCTTGCATTGCCCTAACAGTCCGCCTCCCCTCCTCCACGCCAAGCCGACGAACGCCTCCCCTCCTGCGCGCAACCGTGAACCACTAGGGCCCAACCGCCGCTCGTGTACGCAGCAGACAAAGTCCTCCTTGCACACCCCTTCGGTCTTCACCCCCTTGCACACAACGACCATTTCGGCCACCAGTAGACGCAGATCCGACACTACTTCGTGATGGGCTGCCTTCGCCGGCATGGACAACAGTGCAGAGCATCGTTCCAGCGACAACAAGCGGTTGTTGGACTCGTCTTCCCTGCTCTAGTCGCGCGACCGGAAGAAACCAGACAGAAGAGGCGACTTTGTGAGTCGTGTTTGCAGCCTCCTCAGGCGCTGCTGGTGCAGCGGGCTCAAGCTGCTGGTGCGCCTCCAAGGACAGTAACCGCCTCCTATTTTTGCTGCTACAGCCTCGAGCAATCAGGGATCATGGCTTCTCCCTTCTGTGCAAAACGCATACTCAGCAACAACCTTGGTACCTTCTTTCCCGTGCATTCGAGTTTCGGAATCGGGTAAGGCTTGTACCCCTTGCTACATTACATTTCAGTCCACCTTTCCCTTGCCAAACGTGTACTAATTCCGTCTTTTAAACCTACTCAGAACAACCATAAGTGAGCTGTACAGATTCAAGCGTTTTCCGAGTTTTCGGAAGTGAAAAGCATTCAATTTTGGGTCAAGATTTGAGTAAGTTATACTCCTCCGTTGCTGCTGAATTTTGGATATGTTGTATTCAGTAGTACATAGTAGATCATACTAAAATTTTGGGAAGAATCGGAGTTACGGTTTAAGAGTTATTGTGTTCCAAAGTTGACGCCTCATGGAGTTTGTATATATGTGCTGAGTGTTGGGGAAAACAACAAGTGATGCTGTTTTGTGAGATCGTTTTGAATAAGCTCTTGATCTACGTTGGGCTTGAATTTTGGGTATGATATAGTTGACATATTGTTGTAGAACATATTAAAATTTGAGAGTCATCAAGTGAGTGGTTTGGGATTTATGATTTTTCAAAGATCGAGTCATAAGCAGTTTTTCTGTTGTGCTGAAATTCGGTTTTGTGAGATAGTTTTAAATAGGATTTTGATCTTCTTTGTAGCTGAATTTTGGATATATTATAGATAAGATTTTATAGTAGTACTTATCAAAATTTGGGATAAATCCAGCGAGTAGATTAGGAGTTATGATTTTTCAAAGTTAAGACAATGTGCTGTTTGTTAAGTGTTGTAACCAACTTTGGAAATTTTTGTCGAAGTGATGGTTGAACAGTTTTAAGAAATTCTTGCTCTTAGGAGTAGATTAGATATCATAGATGATCTAAGGAATTATTTCGGAATTTTTATAAAATTATTCGAATTTTATATTTGAAGGCGAAGTTGGACCTTAACGATCTTTCCGAAAATAGGGAAATGGGTAAATTGCCAGTTTGTAACCAAACTCATCTTTAGGAGTTAGAATATGACTCTTTAATCTCAAATAAGAGTTTAGGCATGATATATGGAATTTTTGGAAGTTTAGGGACCAAGGGTAAAATAGTCATTTTACCATAAATTGGTACTGTATTAAATTCTGTTCTAATAGGATCTACTATCTTAGAAGTCTTAGACTTCTAATTACCTATAAAGTGTGCTGACACACTTGTCTCCTTTGAAAGGCAACCGAGTTATACAGCTACAGATTGAGTTGTGATTAAGAGAGTCGAGATTTGATTCTGGTAAGTCCACGGACTTACTTAGCTGGCTTTCTTGTATGAGTGTAATGTGTATGAGTGGTGTTTGCTAGTTATGATAAACAACGAAACCGGATTAGGCCGACTTTATTATTTACGCAATTGAACCAAGTGTATGATAACGGGTCGTGATATCATCTGCCTAGCTCTTGCGAGAGTCTAGGAGGTTCCCTGCGACCAGCCCAGTCCGGTAGACGGTCAGATGCATTAGTACCATTCCGCGTTGGTAAACCGGGACAGGGGCGAGGTTTTGGAATCCCTCGTGTCACAAAATAAGTATCATTTGTAATGACCTATCACCTAATTAAAGATAATAAAAGGATTGAGTGTTGCATGTTGATTGTGTACGATGTGTGATTGTGCTTTTACCTTTATACTTATGCATAGAATGTTAGCTAACGGTTTTATACCGCCTGTAGATGCCTTGCAGGTTAAGACAGTTGTAGAGAGATCCGGAGGAAATGGTCAGCCGGATCCACGTACTCATTTAGTTGGGGACGGGCATGTCTTCAGTTCTTCATATGCATCATTTTAGTAGCGTTTCTTGTAAGGCTGATACATATTCTCCATGTATATATTGTTTACAGTTTTCAAATGTTTTAAATACTTTTGTGCCTTGTTGTAAGATCCAAGTAAAATTGTTGTCAAACTATGGTCGGGACTCATTGTGAGGTCCTAACTAGTAGCTCCCCGAGTTCTCAGAATTTGGGGTGTTACAGATTCCGTATAATCCATTTCTTCTAGTAACCTTTAACTGCCATATAAATATCGAAGTCTGCTCCACAGTTGGAGCAGTTAAATATATATACAAATATGTATATAAAGGTTTGACAAGGTAGCATTTGCTTTAAAAAAGGACAACTCAACAACATGTGATGAAATACAAAATTATTAAAATGGAAGATGGATCTCACCACTTGAAGCCGCATGGTATATCTTTGCATTTGACCTATACGGAATTAACCCTACTATTATTCCACTACAAATTCATTTACTTGATCTGCAAAGTGTAACATTCTCAACCTTCGAAAATTTAACAACAATGATCTTAGACGAAGCTCGTCATATGACACCTCTAACGGCATTTTTTCACACTAATAGTAAACCCGACACATAAGAAAAACATTTATATGCTGACTTCCCACAGTATTACATGTGGCATGAAAAGCATAAAGTTTTGAATAAGAGACAATAAAGACCTTCAATTGGATGATTAACACATGTCAGCTCGTGCTAGAAGGAAAGATATTACCTACACTTACATCTAGCACACATAGAAGGACCAACATCATTACAAGATTTACGCACGATAAATGAAGTTACATACTCCACTTTTGAAGAAACAACACTTAGCTACGGATTAATTGAAGCAAATGGTTATACAGATGCATGTATGGAAGAGGCATCAACAACTGACATGCCAACAACATTACACAAACTTTTTGCTACATTGCTTGTATTCTGCACACTAGTAAATACCCTTCGTTTTTGGGAACGCTATTACAGTTGCTTATCGGATGATTACTCGAAGAAATACCCATCAAAATTTGACCTTGTACATAAATTAACATGGAATGAAATTGACAAATATTTAGAGCCTATGGGAAAATCACTACAAGGTTACGGAATAACGAAACCACAAATCAACTACAATTCAACACGTATTAGAAAAAATAGACGATGCACTAAACGCTGTCAATGAAGAAGAATATTTAAACGCTTCTCCACTATAACATACAAATCAAAAAGTCGCATACAAATCCATCATCAACCATGTGAAGACCAATCACATTTGTGCATTTTTCATTGATGGACCAGGGTGAACGGGTAAAACCTTTCAGTATTGCTGCCTTTATGTCAAAGTAAGAAAACTTAATATAATAGCTATAACTACGTACTGCCACATCAAAAATTGCTGCATCAAATTTACCCCGCGGACATACTGCAAATTCAAGGTTTAAGATACCAATTGATGACATTAACAATCAACTTTGTAACGTATCAAAGCAGAGCAACCTTTGCATACCTTATACGACAAACAACTATGATAATATGGGACGAACCATCCATTGAAGCACTCAATTTACTTCTACAAGACATATGCAACTCCACAGATCTTTTTGGGAGAAAAATTGTTGTCTTCGGCGGAGATTTCAGACAAGTGCTACCGGTGGTTCAAAACACGGGACGTAGGGAAGCCATCAACTGCAGTGTAGTCGCTTTTGTATTGTGGCCGTCTTTTATAAAATTCAAGCTAATAGAAAATATCAGAGCAAAAGATGATATCGATCTTGCAAAATTTTTACTTCAACTAGGAAACGATGAACTACAAGTAGAAGAACACATACATATAAAAATACCTACATCTATTGTAACATGTCGTCCAATTGACGACATCACAGCAACTGCATTAATAAATACTATTTTTCCGGAAATAAGTAGAGCATACATAAACTACGACATTTTTACTACTTGGGCCTGAAAAAATTTACTTCAACTTCGATTATGTACTAGATGGAATCGACAATCTATATCCTATCGAATTTCTTAACCGGGTATAAGTCCACACAATCTCTGCCTTAAAAAATTATCCAGTAACGTTATTACGAAACATTGATCCATCAAACGGCTTATGTCATGACACAAGGTTGATATGTAAATCTTTCATAGGAATTTAATTAGATGTCAAATAACGAATGGTTATTACAAAGGAACTGATGTTTTCATACCGCGCCATTACACTTTGTCCTTCAAATAATAAATACCCTTTTGCATTTCAAAGAAAACAATTTCCAATTAAACTATGTTTTGCAATGACAATCAACAAAGCACAAGGTCAGACATTAGACCGAATTACAGTGTATTTGCGTGAACCATGCTTTGCACATGGACAACTGTATGTAGCTCTCTCAAGGGTGAAACACATAAGTAATCCAAATATTTTCACACGTCAAAATATTAACACAAATAATGAAGATCATAACTCAGTAAAAAAATATTGTTTCCTTCGAAATATTGGAAAAATCAAACATCCGCACAAACACACTATGAACTATAATTTGTTTTTTGTTTTTTTACTTAAGTGGGTAGGAATCGACAAAGTTATGTAATTTATACTTGCAGCGCCGTTCGAATTTATGTAGCCGTCACATAATGTACATAGTGATGTTACAATTTCTTGTTTCTAGCTTTATGTGATATATTTATTCAATAAATGTAATTAATTTTCAGCGTTCATATTAAACTATGTCGTTTCATAAATTTTATCCTATACAACAAAAGTATGTTTTGTCCATCGTATGACATGAACTCAAATCACGACGCGCGCGTTCTCGACTAGTTACAATTAAAAAAATACGCCTTATTTTACTAAATGACCAACTGATTTATATTGTAATAAAAATAAACCGGAAAAGTTGTAAAATGCATTTAGAATAAAGTAGTGAAAGAGAAAATAATAAAGGGAAGTAAGAGAGTGAAGGAATCATGCTGTCAAGAGTCTAAAGTCCAAACAGATTTGAAAGATAAATCCATCCAGAAATGCTGGAGCTATCCACTGCCCCTCAACGCCTTAATATAATTAACAATTTTTTAAATAACAATTGTCACAATGACTATGCACATAGAGCAGATTCTTGTATGGATTGGATTTTACGTGACTACCTACACTCTTACAGCTGGGTATTAGACGACTAAAGGTTTATATAAATGTAAGACTTTTTCTTGTAGGTACCTTCTAAGTTTAGACTTTTCCTCCTAGTATTTACTAAGTTTTAAAATTTCTTTTGATACTCTTATGATTTATTTGTTTCTTCATCAGAACAATTCTTAATATCTTACATTAAAAATTAATTATAAAAAAATTAAAATCAAAAAATAAAATTTTAATTATTATGACCTTGTTAAATTAAAATTAATAAATTTATAATAGAAATTGTTTTTATACTTTTTTTTTTATTTTTTGAAATAAAGATAATTTTATATTTGAATTATATTTTTTACTTTTTAATTTCGAATTTAAAAATATATATATAATTAAATTAAAAGC
>BSUD01000008.1:42312258-42368959 GCA_033239045.1 Fagopyrum esculentum | reverse complement strand
AAATTTATTTATATTTGAATTTGATTTTATAGAATTTATATTAATTTAAAATTTTTTAAAAAATTATGTTTTTTTATATATTATAAGAGTATTGAAAAGTATATTATAAAAATAAAAAAGATTTTGTTTTATGTATATTTTTAAATTCAAAAGGAAAAAGTAAAAAATTATTTTAATTCAAAAAAAAAAATTCTTTATTTTAAAAAAATAAAATATATATAAAAACTAATTTTATTATTAATTAATTATTTTAAACTTAATGATGTCATAATTTGTTATAAATTTTTTTTTCTAATTTTTATAATTTTATAATGACTTTTTAATATAATATATTAAGAATGGGTATAGAGAGGAAACATATATAACCACGAGGGTATCAAGAGAAATTTTAAAACTTAGTGGATATCAAGAAGAAAAGTCCAAACCTTGAGGCCACCAAGAGGAAAAATTCTAAATGTAATTATTGAGGAGGTTTGATTTTTGGAAAGGTGATTCATGTTTGGCATATATAGATGAGATCTCTTGTCGACCTTTTTTTATTAACTAGTCGTGCTCCGCGTGTGCGTTTATGCTGATTGTGTATGTTGTTTGGGTGTGATATCCTTGGTGAAAGCGGTATAGGGATTGAGTACAATTTTAATACAGAAAATATTCGTTATACGTGAAATCGAAAATTTTTAATGTCTTAGAGTAATTCAGGAAATGCTCGTTGTTAAATTATTCTTAAGGTTTGCTATCATTGGTGCATTTTTTTGTATATGTGGTTTCCTTTCCTTTTTTGTGGCACTGAATTCCTTTGAAGAGTTGGAATCTGGAATGAGAGCAACAAGATACTTGAAATTGAAGAAAACATATTTAGTATCAAGAATATACCAACTTGGGTGGTGTGTTATATTTATAATTTGTGACCATCTTTATTTAATACCATAATTCCTAATTTTTTGTGGTCACATGCAACATTTATTCAAATAACGAACAAATAATAAATTGTTAATATTTTGAGGAATTATCCATAAGCCAATTCTAGAGACTATTCCTGAATCGCACATATTCATACCTACAAAAACTCAATTTTAAATGTACTGAATACATACACTCATACAAACCCAACCTATTTATCTAATTACTTCAGTTTTCCCATTTTTTATTCCTTAGTTTCTTTGATTGTCTAGAATTCCACTTCCTACTTTCTTACCATTTTTCAACTTTTTTACATCATTTTTTTATTATATAGTTTAGTCTCCACTATAGAAATGAATTCCAAACCGTATGTTAATAGATTTTTTGTTCGCTCTTTCTTATTTTAATTACTTTTTGTTCTGTCGTCTTGGAATATAAAGACCAAATCACAAGTGAATCTCGAGGGTTGAAGTAGAAGAGTGGCTTGAGACCAGATGAGTAATTGTCTTTATATTTATCTTAATGAGCAACCCTATTCATATGGTAATATCTGAGTTGCAGGATGTTTATCTTCTCCGGTATGGGCTTTGTTACGCTAAAAAGTGTTCACGCAATAAGCCTTAAATTTATACTCGTTATAATTATCCTAACTTCTAGCGCACCCGTAGTGTACGGGACGTTTGTAGTATGGATAGTACTCCGAGGTCGAACACAAAGACTAAGGTGAAATCGATTCGGTTTTGTGATTAAGTTTAGTGAAGGTCTAAGGTTAGAAAAGAGGGAAACAAAGAAACGAAAATCTCAATTGTTTTTGGGTTGATTTTTGGTGATCAATCGAAGATCACACTTCAAGCAAAGTAAACAATCAAACTAACTAAAAAAAAAAGGTAAGCACAAATGGACAACCAAACGAGATAATGATCAAGGAAAGAAAAGACGGATTCTAGGGGTCGGAAATTCGGGTTATGGCATAGAACTCAAGTTATCTATTCGTTCTTTGGACTTAACTATGATATGTTGGGATTAGGTGTATCTAATTTGGGATCAATTACCGGGTAGGTCTCATGATCCAACTAGTCCACTCCTAAGATCTCATTACCGGGTAAGTCTCTAAGATCCTAAGGATGAGAATTCTACACAAACCGGATTGTAAATTAGGGATCTAACCTATCCTTACCGGGTAAGTCTCGGAAAAGGGAAGTCCTAAGCAACTATCCTAGCACATCTAGTCCAATGGCGGCTTATTAGGCTCACCACTACCTAAGGTTTGCTATTTTAGATTCTAAGGGTAAGGATTACCGGGTAAGTCTTTCCTAACTCTTAGCCGCTACATTAAGTCACCCTAGGGTAGGTTAAACTCAACAAACACTTAGGATTTCAACATTTTATAGGTCTAAGGCAAAAATCCTTCGAACTAGGGAAAATCACGGTTTGTTCTTCCGAAACCACGGCCGTGGTTCTTCAAGAACTACCCGTGATTTCTAACAGCTACTACGTTCACTACTACAAAAAGGACATTATAATCCGGTTAGTTGAGGGCTTATAATCCGGACTTGCACCGGATTAAAGGTTAGGGGTGTATTTGCCCCCAATTTTTATAATCCGGGCGTTTTTTTTGCCAAGCACCGGTGTATTTGCTAGGTTCATTTTGCCCCATTTTTGGAACGTTTGTTTGCCCGGATTATTTGACATTTTATAATCCGGATATTGGACTACATATAATCCGGATGTTCCACATCCGGATTATATAAGTGATCAAATATCCGGATTATATGAAACGTATATAATCCGGAGGAAAATCCGGATTATATAGTTGTGTAAAACACCGGAATATTTCTTTTTTTTTATAATCCGGACTAAGATAAACGGATTAAGAAGTTTAGTGGTAGCGCCATTGGGTGAGGTTAATATACACCGGATACTTACAACCGGATTATTATAATTTTGACTTTATACACCGCCAACATATATCCGGATTATTTTATCTCTATTTTTTTTATATATTTCATTCTATTTTTCGAATATACCACCTATAACATTTTATTTAAATCCAATAATTGATTTTTCACACATTTGAATTATACCAAAACATAATAAACCTGCCCATTAATTGTCATAAAGTAAAACGTGTCATGAAACCATGTTTACAGCCATTGCTAAACTTTAAATCATACACCTAAACAAACTTAACTAGAAAAACTTAGTCTATGAGTTACAAGATTCAAAAGACAATTATTGATATGAGTCGTTCAAGGTACGCTGATTCTTCTTAAGAACCTCGTAATCAAAACAATTCTCTGCCATCGCAAAAGACCACTTTGTAGAAAATGTTGAACACTGCAATAAAATGAACAAATAAATGAACATACTCCATTAATAAATGTATTGACTAAGATAAATGTTAGCTGTCTACAGAATTTATTCTTTAATTAATATATTTTTTTCATCAAATGATGACCCTAAGAATTTCCATGTACAATCTCCAATATAGTTACATTAATCAGTTCAAGCACTAATCTATCAAAGTGTATCAAGTGAAAATTATGAGAAAGAAAGTAATCACATAACTATCATATTTTTCATCAATAAGATCGAAAAGTTTCAGAAAGCTCAAACAAAAATACAAGAGTCCAATTGAAGGAATTGCCTCATCATCCAAGTAACAGTAAATCAAATCGACCATCAATCAAATTCATACTATTTTTTTTTAACATTCCTCTAATTTTTGTGACTAGATTGACCATTTTGATTGATAACTAAGGGAATCCGAGAGAAGAAGTTGCTAAGATACATGTAATTAGAGGAATCTGAAAAAAATTAAAGTTTAATGAGATTTTACCTCAGATTTGCACTAGGGTTCAGAGTCGATCTTGAAGGACAAATTCAAGCACGGTATTTGTCACCCTCTTCAGTCTTCACAATTAAGTACATGCAAGAAAGCTCAATCTAGTCACAAAAATTATATTGAAATGCAACTGTTGTGAGCAATAAAGGAAACAAGCAATCAATAACAACATATAAAATCACTATCTGATGATACCCAAGGAAATACACATCAGCTCACCCCAAAATCTAAAAAAAAAATATGTCAATAACAACAGCAATCCAGTTAATAATCTAACAAGCAAAATCTGTTGTGAGCAATAAAGGAAACAAGCAATCAATAACAACAGCAATCTAGTTAATAATCTAACAAATTCTCCACAAAAAGTTTCATTCTACAGTAAATAATCTAACAAACTAAACTGCTGAAAAATTAACATGTTTACAAAATAGGATATGCTTCACTTTGCTGATAGAACCTTGCTCACGTGCTTATATTAAAGCATGGACCTGCACTATTTCAACTAGCAAGTTTAATGCCGCCAATGACATACTTCAACCATATCAAAATGCTTTATACCCCATGTCTACTTAGTTGGGTTTGCATTCACAAATAGAATAAAATGAAATCTAATATGTTTACTGTTTTTCTCTTTTATCACTTACACATTTTCTCTAACACATATAATGCATCTTAAATCATTTATACAATATTTAAAGATAGTTCAATCACCTAATCTCTAAGCCTCGTATAGCACACGTAAACATACCTAAAAATTGCACCTCAATCTGAACTTGTACACCATAATTAATACTTTACAAACATTCAAAAAATAAAATTAATACAGTTGAATGCAGGCAACAAAATATAGAAGCTCAGTACAGGAAGGAGGGATATAGTACGAGACTTGAGAGGGAGGATCTTGTGAAGGCCGAGTATTCGAAGTTGAGGAAACAAGGGTCTTTTGGATCATCTTATTACTCGTGTTCGGATTCCGCTGAATATGAGAATGTTTCAGAGGTTGTAATGAATTAAGGAAATAAGAAGTAAGAGAAATGTAAAGTTTGAAAGGGAGTGGTGTGTGATGAAGTCGGCTTTATGGAAGAACCATATTGATGAGAAATAAGAAGACATATGATCCAGAAATAATAATGTTAACTCACCAAAATTTATTAAGAGATAAAATATTGCTACTTAGTGTTGTATGTGTATAAAAATATAAACTAATGTGTGGTGGGCATGCAGTGAATTTTGTAATATTTAAAACTATATTAGGGATTGTTTTATTTTTATATTAAACCAGTTTCATACAAAGTGATTGGTTATGATTCATTTAGAAAAAGTAAATTGCTAATATTATGATGAGGTTCATTGTAATAGGAGTTTAAATAAATAAAGAGATGGAATACGTTAATGACTAATGAGGTTCATTGTAATGATTAAATGACTAGTGATGCTCTAAATCAAGTTCTAAAACCGGGAACTCAAAGTTTAAAATCTAAAATAAGTTAGGTTTAAATATTTTACCATAGTTTTGTTTTTGTTTAAAAAGTAAGAGAAATGTAAAGTTTGAAAGGGAGTGGTGTGTGATGTTGAGCCAGCTAGCAGGTTCACAAGGCAAGGTTCTAGTCATAGTTCAGAAGGAGAGGCGAGTATTTATATTTATCCTCAAGTCATAGGTGCATCACCCAGTAGACAGGCTTCTGGAATCTATGAGGAGCCTTCATACCCTGTCTCCCATGTTGATCTACTGGGTTCAGCTGAACAAATGGACAAATCATCCCTTCAAGTCGTTGGTGAGTTTGTTGAGAAGGCACATGAAGCATCGACTTCTATGACTCGCAAGGAAAAGAAATTATCTGAAAGACAGTTAGTGAATGATGGTGTGACCCGCATGCACGAGGATTCCACTCGATCTGATCGTGAGAATAATGAATTAAGGAAACAATACTCTAGGCATTCCTCTGGTTCTGGTACAACCAGGGAACCTAATGAAGAAATGTGGAGTCTCCATGAACATCCTCAAGGAGAAACATCTCAGATTCCCGCAACTCCTGTAAATGCTGTAGTTGGGAGAAGTGGGAAAACCTTATGGAATGTACTTGGCCATATATCTCCTGTAAAATCTGGCGGACAGAGCTCATCAAGTGGTTCAGCTAGCAGCGAAGCATGGTTTTCTGGTCATGATCCTGATGAATCACAAGGTAGTGACACAAAAAGGGTAACTTCAAGCACACTGCCAGAACCGTCTTCTATTGATGGGCCCCAGCTACTAACAAATCTCAATCAAAGTCCAAAAGAGCAGTCCACTATATTGAACACAGGTGACGATGCAGGACCAACTTTAGAGGATACACCATTATTTTCAACTGGTGGCATCTCTGGGGAGACGAAGCTTGAATTGAATATTGACAAGCAGACTTCACAAGCTACCACTTGGGTGATTGGTCGCAACCTGCTGCTGGAATTTTCAGGAGATCTCATACAAGGCCTTTTGCTACTGTTGAGTTGCGAGAGAGTGGTAAAGAAGTAGTGGGAGGTGGTAGAGTTGACCAGATCAAAGATGACATTGATTCAACTCTAACTGAAGGAAGCTTTTGCGAAACAAGCAAGTCATGAAAGAAGTATTTGATGAATGGGAAGAAGCATATAGGCTGGCAGCGCAAAAGTGATGAATTTTTTGTGAGGTTACACCCAAAAGTAACAACATTGTTCTTAAGTTATGTGATTTGAACTGTTTGTTTGAAAAATATGCCCCTTTCTCCTCAGGGTACCACACTATATGTAACACTAGAGCCATGCGCCATGTGTGCTGGTCCAATACTTCAAGCAAGAATTGGTACACTTGTCTATGGCGCACCTAACAAACTTTTAGGTGCTGATGGCAGCTGGATCAGGTAGCTCTCCGTTCTCTTCATTGTCTCATTTATTACTACTAAAGTTCTTAGTTAATAATCACTTTTTCAATTGCTCTTTTGGAATGAAAGTTTTAATGCTTTAATTTCTTGGTTTATTGGGGACTGATGAAATAGTTTTTACTTTATAATACTCAATATATTCAAATTTCACAAAGTGAAGTGGCAAACACACTACTCAATTAAATCCTTTGAATTTCAGGATAATTGCTTACCTCATTTCCCCCTTTATTTTTCTGAACTGCCATATTGTATTCATCTAAAGTAAATCCAGAGAAGCAAGATCAACTAGGGCTTGCAACAGTCTTCTAAAAGATACACCTAGGCAGAGGGGCTCCCGGAGCATAGCACTTTGAAAATTTTTATAAAAAAACAACATTCATATCCAATATGTTTGTTACCCTAGATTCATCTTTTCTAAGTTCTTCTTGAATCTTTCCAATTGTTTTGTAAAGCTAAAGTTGAATTCAGATTGTTTTTAATTGAAGTTGACTTCGGGGTTTTTTTCTTCTGATTTTTCTCATCATTCTTTGCTTGCTATTTAAATTTTATTTCAAAACAGAATTATGATGTAAAAGTAGCTTATAACTGAACAATCACCAGTAAACTAATCAAATAACTTTACAGAGAAATGAAAAGCAAAGAAGGTATTGAAGATTTCAGTATACATAAGTTGACATTACATGAGATGACAAAAAGTAAACTGAAAAATTAAATTGTAAATATGTAAAGCAGTCAAATTAAGTAAAAACAACATTTTACATCATCAAAGTTTCTGGTGGAGGAAGATGATAGCAATTGGGGCAAGAAGAGACAGGTTCATAATAATTGAATGCAGTACTATAAGCAGTAAAAATGATAGTGGCACCAAGAACACAACATATAGTACAAAGTGACAACAATAATAGGTTCTACCTGCATCTCATGATTCATAAGCAAAATGAGTTTGTTTTCGGTGTCTTAATGTTCATAAACGTGAAGTAAGACAGTACTTTATAAAACTCTTTACCAACACAATACCATAACTCCTTTACATCTAATTTATCGAATATCCTCACTTAAAAACCTATGTAACTCGATTTCTTATGACCAGTCACATTTCCACCCTTGTGCACAGATCCATATTCAATATTGTAAATCACCATTGAAATCTAAGTTTAGTAGACTGCCATAACTAAACTCAATATAAACCTCCAGCAGTCTCGAAAATAAAGCATAAAAACACAAGAACATATTAAAAACTGTATTACAGGTATATCAAGAGTACCAGAAGACAGAAAATTACCTCTTGGATCAAGTTGCAGCTTTTCACTTGCTTGTATACCAATGCTCAAGCACGAATTGCCACCCTCTTCAGTGTCCACAGTCGGTTTCAAGCAAACATTTGAAACATAAACCTCAAATAACGAACCCTAAAGCAAACATTGCAAGAATGAAAAGAGAGTGGAATTAGCTTAGACAGAGGATGTATTAGCATAAAAAGGGCAAAGTAGGAGATAAGCTTACCGATTTGAAGATTGTTGAAGGAGCAGTTGACCGAAGATTTCTAATCCCCAACGATTTGATCGAAAGAACCCTAAAGTCGAAGAAGATAGACGAAAAGAAGAGGCTAGAGGGCGCGCAGGGGAAAAGTGAAGCGGGACGTTTCTCTCTTGAGAACGGAAGACCCTTATTAATCCGGGCGTGCATTAAACCTTGATGACTTGCCAGTTTAAAATTTTTTTTATATATCTTTATAATCCGGTTTTTCATAAAACCGGTTTATTTGGGTTATCAAATAATCCGGGCGTTCATATCATGGTGTATTTGTACCACTTATCACATAATTTAGCAAAGTTTATATTCCAAATCGTAATCAAAACCGGATTATAATTATTTATTGATCCTATTTCTTATTTTATAATCCATAAATTACACGTCCGGATTATATGTTATGGAATATAAACCCAATTTTGTAGTAGTGGTTCATAAGCAAAAGTCATCCAAAGGTGATTCTAAATCTGTCCTATCATAGTTCTAGCCATAGCCATCCTTTCCTTACCCTAGAACCACATCAATTTAGCCTACAACATTCATAATGGAAATCAAAGCAAACAAACATAAAATCATAGCATTCATTGCAAGATAATGAAAGGAAGGAGATGAACAAGTGAACTTCAAAAACAAACCAATCTGAAAATGGAATTAGAACAACTTACAACCCTTCCAAAAGAAGGTTCAAGGGTTCACAAATCTCTAGAAATAGAATCCGAAATACAAGAAGCTATGGTGTGTGTTCTTCTCTCCTCTTCAATGGAACCTTTCTTCTTCTCTTTGGCACTTTCCTTCCTAGAAAAAATCTTCTTCTTTGGAGAATATATTTGTTAGAGAGAAATGGATAATGGATGAGCTGCTCCAAAACTACCCCAGCTGCCTCAAACAACCCATGATGGACCACTTTTATAACAAATCTTTCATGAGCTGGCCATGAGAGTCGTGACACAACTGTCACGAGAATCTGGCAAAATCCACGGTCATTTCCACGGCCGTGGTTCTTCAGAGAACCGTGATTCTATGCAGAAACTTCGCCTTGGATCATTAAGCTGTGGTTTGGTGCATGGCTTGTGTTGGCAAGGTTCCATGAGTCCTCCTTAGCCCTTGGCTTGTGTCCTAATGAGTCCGAGGTCGTGTCATCTAAATGAACGATCCTTAAACGCATCGTTTTAGCTCTAAACTTCCCGAAATACCTACAAAACGCACACAAGTCCGTGTAGACATCTATCTCGACAAAATACATGTTTTGAGTGCAAAACGTCTTGGACTAATGCTAGACCATGCATGATTGAGCGGGAATTCTATCTAAATGTACACCTAAAACTATGTTATAAATCGTGTTATCAGGCTTAATAGCAAAACAATGCACGACCCTATCTAGAAAGAGTATCCTACAAAGATGCATCGAGTACTGAATCATAAAAAGAGAAGAAGAAGAAGTCAACTGCCGATATTAAAAACAATTACATACATTTTTTCCTACATTATCGAATGACTTGTGCATCTCTCTTCAAGGTTCTCAAATGAGATTTCTGGAATATAGAAAGACAACCAAATTGTCGTAAGAATATTTGCACTGAACTCTCATCTGATAAAGTACAAGTTCACGAGGAAAGATAAAATATATAGTTAATTGAAGCTCGGACAAGTAAGGTGCACTCTTCCTCTCATGTAATAAAGGACCCGACATACTCTATTACATTTAGGGCATTAGAATAGGAGACAAGGGGAAAAATAGTATGCAATACAGACACGAGAAATACTAAGCTCAAGAAATACGCATGTTGTACATAAATGGTTATGTGTGAACTTCAAGCTACAAAACTCACTTGTGTAATACTTCTATTCACGAACAACAATAGGTAAAGTAATTATCCTCATTGGCTCATACAATATGATTTCAGCGAAACAATGTTTTCTTATATAAGAAACACATTAACAAATCTTTAAACATCATGAACTACAAGAAATGAAGCACAGAAAAACACTTACTGATGCGGGGTTGATGCCGCAGTTTCCCGATCTAGACAGAAATTCGCGAAATCAACGAAATAAGCAAACCTCGGTGAACATCTCGGGCGAGATTAGTATGGAAGGCCGAGATTTGTGAAACTCAAACACAAAGAACGTGAGTGATAGAATGATAATGGTAGGATAAGAAGATGAATATTGGAATGAATTAATGGAATTATAGGAAGATACGAATCAAGGTATTCTGGCAAAGAACCTTCACCAAGTGGATCAAAACCAGTTAACAAAGAGCTTACCGTAACCCTCACTTCTTCAACCTTACACAAGCCTTCTAAATAAGAGAAGCATAAGGAGGGACTAGTTTGACTAGTAGCACCAATCTTCAACAAGATTAACACGCACAAGAACAACCTAGCAAGGACTCACAACTATTCGATCAAAAGCTCTCTTTTTGATTGAATGAAATGAATAAACCACAAACTTTGTAAGCGAAGCAACGAGTATCTCACAATATTGTTGAAATATGAATCAGTCAAATCTATGAATCTTGTCTTCTAAGCCTAAGTATAGGCGAAACTCCTCTAAAAGATAAAATAAAGATAATCCTAAAAGATAGGATCAAAATCAACAAGATACCTTTAGAATGTTTAGAGCTTTTAAATATATTAAAACAATCAAAGATAAGTAGAGGCATGTTAATCCTCATGTCGAGATTCCAGTCGTGGTTCCGCAATAGAGGCAAATCTCGGTCATAATCTCGGACGAGATTCTTCACTAGGGCCGAGATTTGTTTAGGCACAAGACTCTTTATTTCCATGAGATTCTCTAATATATGACTATTGTTAGCAACATCTCCTTGAGTGACTCTTGCTCTTGATCGAGTGATGGTTCCATGTTTAGTAGGAGATATCAAGGATGGTCCCACATCATACTTCCCTTCTTGAAAATGATTCGACCTCAAAACATAGCCTTGCTCATCACTTGTCACATAATGACTCAAGTATCGTATCTCCTGGACTAGATCAACTCTATGGGGTAAAAACATCAACTTTGCCATCCTTATCCATGTGGTCTCAATATACACATGAATATACACATCTCTAGATGCAAACAGACTCAAATATCCTCGTGGTAAAGGCTCTTCTTTCCTTGTATCCCTTGGAAGATCCATAGAGCTATGCAACACTCATGTGGTAAAAAAATTTCACCATAACTCGCAACAATAGAGAATCTCGGTCAAAAATCTTGGGCAAGATTTTCACTAGAGGGGCCGAGATTTCTTCTGGAGGTTTATATTTCGTCTTCAATGTTAAAAACTAGATATACTCTGGAAATATATCCGTTCCTGGATGCAACGACAAAGGTTCTCCTTGATTAAGTATTTGTCCTTTGCCAAATTGTGTATCCTTGGCCGCAACTAGCTTCGCTTCTTCCTCTAGCCTTTTGCGTGAATCCTCATGCAACTCTCTGACATTGTCGACCTGTTTTCTTACAACAAACTCTACTCGCTCCTTTAAAGACAACACCACAAGATCAAAGAAAGTTAAGGAAATAGCATAACTACATAGTCATGATAGTTAAAGGCTAGATAGGGGTAGGAACTCCTAGAGTAAGCAAGACTTATAGGCGATAACACTACAATCATAAAGATGTAAATTCTTCCCTTCTTAGGTCTGGCTAAATCCTTAAATAAGCTCATACTAATGTCTCCCAATTATTTGACAATAAAGTCCAAGGGCCAATATAAGTCATGAAAAATACATCTAGATATGCTCATAAGATGCAATATACACCTAGATATACTCATAATATTTCTCAAATATATCATGAAAATTCTAACTATATCCTCAAGCAAATATGGTCCATAATCATATGCGGACAACCTATCATAAAACATGTACATCTCCAAGTGACCTTTATCAGCCATAGAGATCTTCTCTTTAATGAGACACTTGCAATAGCAACTAGGCATGCACAAATGGTCAAATTCAATAAGGAATTCTCCAAACAAGCTTGACTTATCTCTAGAATCCTCGAACACAAAATGCTTAAGAAAATCACCCAAATCAGCATGTATAATGCATCTACACTTAATATGCTTAATTCCTAGCACAATATAATCTAAGATGGTGACTAACACAAAATTTCTAGAAAACTCAATGATCAAAGTACTATCGCTAGGAAATAAATAATGTAACCAATATCTGAACCTCCTAAATAAGAAGCTAAAGTTATGATCACATTTAAGAAAGTTTAGACATGCTACCTTCAAACTCTCACCCAAAAGACTAAAGAAGTTACCTTCCTTTAACATGGTGAACTCTTGATCCAAATATCTAGGAACAACGTCAATAGGTGGTGGCTCCTTAGATAATTCTTCCTTAGAATCAAAATGAAATCTTGAAAGACTAGGGCGAGATTCTACAATCGGGACCTAAATAACCTTCGACAGTGGACAATCTCGGGTAAAAATCCCGGGCGAGATTTTGCCATCCTGGGGAGAGATTTTCCATTGTAGTGAAATTTCGCTATCCTATGCCGAGGTTCCGTTCTAATCATGGTAGGACCATCTTTACCATAGTAGTCTGGAATCTCTAGTATATAGACATTGTGCTTCTCTTCTTCTTGATGTTCTTAACTTACATTCCTACAATAAAACTCACTCGCTTCCTCATGGACAGCGGTGCAAAATTAATCAAGGTTGAGGGAAACAAATCATAAACAAAGTCGTGGTAGTTGAAGGATAAACTTGCATGAAAGATCCTAGAACTAGCAAACTTTATAGATGGTGGTACTACAATCTCATCCGTAATGTTTCTTCTAGAAGGATCTAATAAAGTTACAACTTGAGGTTGCACCACACAATTCTCTTTCAAACTGATCCTAGGGGTTTTGGAATGCTCTATGTCCACCATAGGTACAATAAAAGGTATCTCCCTATGTATCGAGTTTTGAACACAATCTAAAGAACAATCCAAGGATGAATTCAATAATGTAGAGGTATTATCAAAATCAAAAGACTTAGCACACTCTAACTCAGATTTATTCACATTCAACTCAAGATCATTCATGAAATGCTTAGGTTCGTCATATTCAAGAGTGTCATCAAAGCCAAAAGCATGCGTATACAATTCATTACCATCTATTTCAAGTATGGAAGTAGAAGATTTAGAATAACTTATCTTTGCGGGTTTAACAATCTTAATGAATGGTTTTTGGGGCTCGATGACTTGTGATTCCACCCTTGGTAGAAACTCCTCTTCTTTTACCGATCTCGGCTGAAATCTTGGCTGGCTGGGGCTGAGATTTTGTGGCTGGGATACTGGGATCGGTCTTTGAGCCTTCTCAATTCCATTACACTCTAGATGAGACCAAAATGACGCATAATCTCTACTACTTGTTGTATGATGGCTACGTCTACGGTAGTTTCTCCACATATCTTTGTCATTTTCGTCTTCGAATTCCAGAAAATTATTTACAAAATCCAAAAAGTTAGGTGTAATATAACGAGAATTCGAATGTCTCATACCTTGCTCATGATGAATTCTTGGAGGTGAATCCGAGGCTGAGATCCGATATGAAACACGTGAACGCCCATCATTCTCACTCATTGATCTCCGCTGAGGAACATAATTATCACGCCTCGAATGGGACAATTCTTGGTCCAATTGTCGGATGAGATTTCTTACCGGGGGCCGATATTTTCCATTGGGATGAGTTTCTAGTGTGTTGAGGGGAGATTTCATTGTTCTTGGATGCTCGTGCATGTTTTCAAGCTGTACTTGGATTTTCTTCAACATGACATGAGTTGCGGGATTGTTTATCCAATCCTCATTGGAACGTTTTGACCCAAACATTCTACAAAATCACATAAAGTAACAACAAACTTGTGAAGTTAGTGAAAACGAAGGTGTCTTACTTGTTTTCTCTCACGCTCACACTCTATTGTGAATCTCATGCTAATTTGATGTAATTGCCTTGGATGGATTGATTCTTCTTTACTAATCGATGACTAGCTTCAACTAGAAACTCCTTGGATGAATTAAATAGTCAAGTTGGCTCGGAAGAAGGTTCTTGTGTTAAAAGATGTCAAGATAAACATGCTGGAAGTCTCTTCACACAATTGACACAAAGTGGAAAGAATATTGCAAGTAGACACAACTAGTATGATGGAAAATATAGATACTAACACACCAAGAGAAATAAACTCAATGTGTTTAGAGTAAAACAAAAGGCACAAAATAGACTCACAAGAGACTAAAAAGAGAGCTTTACTTACCTTGCACTTGAACAACTAGAGAGAGAGAGAGATAGCCGGTTGGGTTTCTATCTCGATAGTAGCAAATCTCGGTCAAAATTGAAATCCCGGGCGAGCTTGATAGCATGAATTATAGTCTAGTTTTTGGGGTTTGTTAGGACGTTTTATCTTTCATAATCTGCATGTTTGTATGTACATTATGTGATTTTACTACCATTTCATCTACCTTTGCGAGAATCGAGGTCTACACCTAGTTTCGTTGTAATTGCAGGTAATATGGTACGTTTTACATCAAAAAGGAGCAAAAGGAGTCATGAGTCATTTGGAGCTACATCCAGGGAGCATAGCCATGGATTGAAGATTCACTTTGGAGCAGATTCGAGAGATTTCACATTCTGTCGTGAGTCACCTCGGTTGACCATTGATTCACCTCGACCGAGGTGATCCAGAGACGCCGACTCGACCGAGGCGAACACCTAGGACGCGGCGAGAATATTTTATTCTTGGAAGAGATCTTTTAAATTTGGAAAGTGATCTTATATTTTTGGGCTTGGCTCCTGGAAGGAAGGAGATATGCAGAATATATATTTTACCTATATTTATGGGATAATATCTTCTTAAGATTTATTATCTTTGGAGGTTTATTTTCCTATAAAAAGGGTTGGATTTCCACAAATTCAACATCTCGCATACAGCGCAGCACATCCCCGCTTACACCGGAAATACGCAGCAGCCGCAGCATACTCCAATTTGGGAGTTTCCGAAGAACCTTTTTGAAGGTTGAAGGAAGATTGAAGACCATAGCTTTTATAGCTTTTTGAAGGGTTTTGTAAGATTGTCTTCAATTCCCTCAATTGTTGTCTTGTCTTTTGGGATTATTATCCAAGGAACGCTTTGTTGTGATATTTGATTCAGTTATTGAAGTCTTTTCATTAAAATTCTTCTTTGTTCAAATATACACCTTCTTCCCATATATTCTAATACTTTCATTATGATGATGAGTGGCTAATTTCCTTGTGTGATTCTGGGGTGATTAGCTGAAGGTTGTGGGAAAAACAATGATAGAATAATCTTAGATTCTAGTAGGATCCTGAAAGTTCGAGTCTTTAACCTTAACCCTAAGCATCTCGTTCAGTCGATGAACATCTCGGCCGGGGTGGAATTCTTTTGACCGAGGTGACTTATCCGGCCGGGGTGAAAGTTAAGTGTTAAAGTTCGATCTAACTGTTGAAACCTCGGTCGAGGTGGAAGTGACCTCGGTCGAGATGAAAGAAGAACCTGCAGAACCGGAAGAGGCAGATGCAGAAGACTTTGGCCAAATTACTGAGATTGTGGTCAAGGTGGAAGAAAAACCAGCTGAACTGAGAGAGATTTCGTGTGTGGATCATCAACCCAACATGAAACTTGTCTCAAACCTTGGAGAGCTTTGTAAGGTACATTCTCCTACTTCATTTGAATTCCCTATTAATATTTCTGAATTTTTTAGGAAAGCACCGGAGAGTTGGAGGTCTCTTCCGAAAGAACCTCCTAAGATCAAGATGAAACCTCCCTTGAAACTGTTGGAGAAAGATACTCCTTGGATTATAAGGAGTGAAGTTCGCAAGCACTACACCGTTAAGGCGATGAAGTGTTTCTTGTTCAAGTATGGGGTCCCTCGCATGCTTAGGACCCTGTACCATCCCCAAGCTATAGATGGGGAAGCTGCTATGATTCTCGAGAAACTGTTTTCTCGATCCAGGAAAGGATGGGACACGAGGCTAGATTATGTCCCATCGAAGTGCAGGAAGGCTAGAAGGATTCCGATGAGAATCAAACCGTACAAACTTGTACGTGGGAGATCTTACCATTTGCCGGTGAAATTAGGAACCGGAACCTTTTTGGAAGAATTTTATGATGGATGTGATGAGCACTCCATGGTGTTCAAGGTACATTGAGTAATTCTATGGAGAAGGGTCCAGCTAGCGACCTTAAATCAAGCGCTTCTTGGGAGGCAACCCAAGGTATTGCTTTCTTTTCCCGTTTTCTAGTCTAGCTTAGATAGCTTTTGTTTTTGCTTTGCTTTGCTTTGTTTTTGGCGTTCTGGACAGACAACAGGAAGGAGCACATCTGGAAGGACAGAAGTTCGAGATTCTGAGAAGACAGAAGCACCTCGGTCACTGTCATAGCACCTCGACCGAGTTGATTCTTGAAGCAACCGAGGCGACTAGGGTTTCTGCAGAACCGCCTCGGTCCATACCACCTCGGTCCAGTCGAGACCATCTCGACCGAAGTGACAGCAGATCCAGTAACAGTATAAAAAGGGAAAAATTACATTTTCACTTTTTTTACCCTCCTCGACCGCGGCGGACAGAAGCACCTCGCTCACCTCGTTCCTTGCTCGTTTTCAACAATTTCTGCTTCCAAACCGAGATTGAAGGATAGAGAAGTCGATTGCAACTACAGATCTGCAAGAAATTTGAGCGTTTCGACCGAAACGAGGTAAAAACGTTCGAAAACCTAAACTCGTTCGTTTACTGATATTTGGGCTTTGGTCGCCCTTGATTCTGTTGAGGAAACCTTTAAGTACCCCTTAGGAAGCATCGGTAGTGATTTTTGGGGGAAAAGAACTGAAAATCAGAGAGTTGAAATCGCACTGCCTTCGCCTCGGTCCAGTCGTTCTGCACCTCGTTCGAGGTGATTCTTGGAGTTTGTCAACCGACCGAGGTAGTCTGACAGTGTGTTTAAAAAAATGAGTTCAGATCGTCGTTTAGCTCTTAGAGATAGATCCTCCCCTTCCCCTTCTCCTTCCTCGTCCCGTCCCTACCGCCCGGTTATCCACGAGAGATGCCGGGTAGACTATGAGAGGATAGCTGGCCGTCCAGTCATCGCACCACGATTTCTGGATGTGTCAGCTTTTGACTGCCTAGGGTTAGATGCTGAACTTCGGAGGATGATAGCTACTGTCGGGCTGGATCAGTTTACTGAGATCCGAGCCCCAGCCTACCTAGAGCCGACACTCGAGTTTGTTAGCTCCTTCTCCTACCTCCCCACAGACCGTTCTGTGAAGTACCAGTTGATGAACCGGAACTTCATAGTTCCTTTAGAGATATGGAGAGAGATTTTTGGCTTTCCCGACCCCACAGCTGTTGACTTCCCCTCCCGATCCGTAGCTAGGGAGTTCTGGGGACAGATAGCCCACATTACTGAGCACGCAGACAGATGGCGCCCTGGAGATTCCAGGGAGAAGGTCATCTTTCATCCGGCCTTCAGACTTGCTCACAGGATTTTCAGCGAGACGCTTCTGGCGCGTACTGAGACGCCCCAGAAGGTCCGACAGGGGGAGCTCTTTTCGCTTTACTGCATGGTTACAGGAGGTTTCCCGGACTTTGGCTTGCTCTTGGCAGAGGATTTGCACAAGATCAAGGCCAAGGCGAAGGGAGACATATGCTGCGGAGGTCTAGTCACCCACATCGCTACCTACCACGGGATGGACCTCAGCGTTTGCACGTTGGCGGCGGCTCCGAAGCCGCTGGGATTACAGGAGATGATCACACGGAGGATTCTAGTTCCCCGTGGGTTGACCACTCCATACGTCGCCATGCCTTGGGAGCGGACTGCACCTCAGGGCATCCGCTGGTCTGCGCAATTCACAGTCTTTGATCCGTATTTCTGGCAGACAGCATGGGATACACTGATGGAGGATCACAGAGAGGCAGCAGCTGCCACTGCTGCAGCTGAGGAGGAGGCTGAGGATGAGGATGACGATGATGAGACAGTGGATGAGAGAGGAGGTGGCGTCCCGATGGACACAGGGACAGATACAGCTGGGATGAGCGCGCCACCTATTATTGATTTAGATGATGAGGAGGACACTGAGCCGGCGCCAGCTGAGACTTCTCCGGTCCGACCTGCTAGACGCAGGAGGCGGGGAGTGAGGGATAGGGCTGCACACCGACGGATCGATGACCTGACGGATCAGGTTATCGACTCATATGCTGCACTTTCGCTGGATATCCGCGAGATGCAGGAGCGTCAGCATCATCAGCACATGATGGCTCAGCTACAGTTTGAGCGTATCATGGGCCATCCCTATGATCCGACTCAGTACCCCTACATACCACCACCACCACCGGATCGAGACTACTGAGGAGCTGCGGGATTTTATTATTATATTTTTATGCAGTTCGGCTTTCATCCGGTGAGTTCTCTTTTGTTTAGACTTTTTATTATACCCACTGGGACAGTGTGTCTCAAGTATGGGGTGTTTGTTATTTGACTATGTGGCTACCTTTGATGTATTCGACACTTTTGATGTATTTTATTTATCGGATATTTTCATATTTATGCTTCATTTGCCTTTATATGATTATCTGATATTACATGCATACCTACAGGTTATTTGATTGAGAAAAACGTCGAAACCGAACCAAAAAAAAAAAAAAAAAATTGGTTTTAAAAAATAATTTTTTTACCTCGACCGGGGAGATTCTGGCGAAACGAGGCATTTCACCTCGGTTGAACCAAGAACATCTCGACCGAGGTGGCGTAACAGAAAGTTTTCGAAAACGATTTTGTGTTACTTATCTGGATATGATCTCAGTGAAGATTTTGTTTACTTACTGATTTTAAATTCTTTGTGTGTTTGAAAGGTTTTATAATATGTTTAAGTTGCTAAATGCTTTGTTTGAAATTATTGGCATGTTTAATACTTTGTTTTTATCCAAATTATGTTGAATTTGAAGGTTGACACCGCAGGATAAGTTCTCTCACTTTCTTCTTGGAAAGACCAAGGCAATTCATTCTTTTCTTCTTCTTCTTCTTGATCATGCTTAACCCCTCATATACATTTTGCCTCCCTTTACCTATCCGGGAATTTGGAAGCAAGCGAAGTGGTGAAAGCAAGTTAAAGTTGAAGAGTGGGCTGGAAGTGAAGTGTTAGAAAGTAATTCTAGGTTTGGGGAAGTCAATCTTGATGATGAGTAACTCGGCACCATTCACATAGCCGGGTGTTTGTGTCTTGCCAAAGTCGGATTGAGCGATATTTCTAACGGGTCATGGTATGTGCATCAAGGGTTTGATGCATCTCGAGAAATTGATGATTGCAGATTTCCTAGGCTTCGGTTATTGTGCACCTCTGTCCATGCATCCCAAAAAGTAAAGTAAAAAAAAAAAAGAGAAAAAGTGTGAGATAAGCAAAGCTTATTGGTGGAAGATGTTGCAAGTCGAAGTGAAAGTGAAGTTCATCCTTTTCCCGGATTCTAGCACCACATTACCTTACATACATCCCTACCCTACACGTTTCTTGACCTTTTCTTTTGGGAAGCCCTTGAGACCTTGAGCTTGTTGATTGACTTAGCGGTTTAAACTGGATTATACATGATTAATTTTGATAATTATGATTTATTATGCATTCTATGATTTTATGCAAAGATGAACAACTTTTTTTTATATTTATAAAATGTTTTGATCATATTGAGTTTTTAATTCCAGGAAGTACACTCTTAGAGTGATCTATGATAGTTGCACACCATAAAATATTTTTGAAAGACTTTTTCATTGATTTTCTTGACTTATAATCCATTCTATCTTGTCTTCTATGTGAGGAACTTGCTTGGGGACAAGCAAGGGCTAAGTATGGGGTATTTTGATAGCATGAATTATAGTCTAGTTTTTGGGGTTTGTTAGGACGTTTTATCTTTCATAATCTGCATGTTTGTATGTACATTATGTGATTTTACTACCATTTCATCTACCTTTGCGAGAATCGAGGTCTACACCTAGTTTCGTTGTAATTGCAGGTAATATGGTACGTTTTACATCAAAAAGGAGCAAAAGGAGTCATGAGTCATTTGGAGCTACATCCAGGGAGCATAGCCATGGATTGAAGATTCACTTTGGAGCAGATTCGAGAGATTTCACATTCTGTCGTGAGTCACCTCGGTTGACCATTGATTCACCTCGACCGAGGTGATCCAGAGACGCCGACTCGACCGAGGCGAACACCTAGGACGCGGCGAGAATATTTTATTCTTGGAAGAGATCTTTTAAATTTGGAAAGTGATCTTATATTTTTGGGCTTGGCTCCTGGAAGGAAGGAGATATGCAGAATATATATTTTACCTATATTTATGGGATAATATCTTCTTAAGATTTATTATCTTTGGAGGTTTATTTTCCTATAAAAAGGGTTGGATTTCCACAAATCAAGGAGGCTGCATACGATCCGCTATCATCTCGCATCCAGCACACGCAACAGCATACTCCAATTTGGGAGTTTTCGAAGAACCTTTTTGAAGGTTGAAGGAAGATTGAAGACCATAGCTTTTATAGCTTTTTGAAGGGTTTTGTAAGATTGTCTTCAATTCCCTCAATTGTTGTCTTGTCTTTTTGGATTATTATCCAAGGAACGCTTTGTTGTGATATTTGATTCAGTTATTGAAGTCTTTTCATTAAAATTCTTCTTTGTTCAAATATTCACCTTCTTCCCATATATTCTAATACTTTCATTATGATGATGAGTGGCTAATTTCCTTGTGTGATTCTAGGGTGATTGGCTGAAGGTTGTGGGAAAAACAATGATAGAATAATCTTAGATATCAGTAGGATCCTGAAAGTTCGAGTCTTTAACCTTAACCCTAAGCATCTCGTTCGGTTGATGAACATCTCGGCCGGGGTGGAATTCTTCTGACCGAGGTGACTTATCCGACCCTAAACTGAGAGTTAAGTGTTAGAGTTTGCCAAATCCTATTCTTATTACACCTTCCTGGTTCAAAGCAAGCTTAGGATGAGACTTACCCGGTAATTCCTTAGTTTGTGTACCAACGATCATAAGTGTAGGTAATAAAGGCTTGTCCTTTATTGGGGTTTGAGTGTGCTTCCATCCCATCTTTGTGAGTTAGCCTGAGACTTACCCGGTAAAGGTTGATTCTATTCCCTTAGATGGTGTGTTAGTTTGAGGTTATAGTTCTTTATCTTAATTCCTTGAGACTTACCCGGTAATAGGAGTTACGGTTTAGGATTAGTGTGTAGTGAGACTTACCCGGTGATCTACTCCACTTTAGAAACACCTTCCCCACGCAAAAATCTCAGCTTTGTCCGCTTATCTATAGATCTTGAGTTGGAACCACAACTAGATGCTTTAATCCCTAGAATTGCATGTTTGCTTTATTTGACATCTTATTCATCTTTGATTGTATTACTTGCTCTTGTGGTTAGCATTGACATTAGCATACTGTACTGGACTTTGTTTCACTAAGTCCCTGTGATCGACCCCTGGAATTTTCTTGCTTTTACTACGATTGACCCGTACACTGCGGGTTCGCATCCTTGTTTTAAGCTTAAGTTTTTGGCGCCGTTGCCGGGGACTTGGTCTAGACCGAGCCGGTACGGTTTGCTTTCGGGGCGCTTGCCCCTGTTGCTACTAACTACTCTTTCTATGAGTTTTGTAGTTTTCAGGATTTCTGATGGCTATGTTTGATCCAGCCTGGATAGCAAGACAAAGTGCTAGGGCGGATCATTATGAATACTTGGAGGAGAAGTACTCCTTCTATTGGTTCAACAATGAATGGGAAAGAGAAGAGGCCATTCAACACGAACTTGCAATGTGGGATGAACTTAATGTCCCTAAAAAGACTTATGAGCAACCTCTTGAAGATTCTCTCGAATCTAGGTTGGAGAAGTTAATGAAGAAGGTGACGGAGCTCAAGGAAAGCACCCTATCCTATGCTAAACCGGAAGAGGAGCATAAGGAAGTGTTGCACGTTTCGAGCATACCTCCAGTCAAACCAGAAGTTTCTCCTGAAGCTTTTGAGGGAGAAGATGTGGAAGATCTCGATCTGACTGTTGAGACCTCGGTCGAGGTGGAAGTGACCTCGGTCGAGATGAAAGAAGAACCTGCAGAACCGGAAGAGGCAGATGCAGAAGACCTTGGCCAAATTACTGAGATTGTGGTCAAGGTGGAAGAAAGACCAGCTGAACTAAGAGAGATTTCGTGTGTGGATCATCAACCCAACATGAAATTTGTCTCAAACCTTGGAGAGCTTTGTAAGGTACATTCTCCTACTTCATTTGAATTCCCTATTAATATTTCTGAATTTTTCAGGAAGGCACCGGAGAGTTGGAGGTCTCTTCCGAAAGAACCTCCTAAGATCAAGATGAAATCTCCCTTGAAATTGTTGGAGGAAGATGCTCCTTGGATTATAAGGAGTGAAGTTAACAAGCGCTTCACCGCTAAGGCAACGAAGTGTTATTTGTTCAAGTATGGGGTCCCTCGCATGCTCAGGACCCTGTACCATCCCCAAGCTATAAATGGGGAAGCTGCTATGATTCTCGAGAAACTATTTTCTCGATCAAGGAAAGGATGGGACACGAGGCTAGATTATGTCCCATTGAAGTGCAGGAAGGCTAGAAGGATTCCGGTGAGAATCAAACCGTACAAGCTTGTACGTGGGAGATCTTACCATTTGCCGGTGAAATTAGGAACCGGAACCTTTTTGGAAGAATTTTATGATGGATGTGATGAGCACTCCATGGTGTTCAAGGTACATTGAGTAATTCTATGGAGAAGGGTCCAGCTAGCGACCTTAAATCAAGCGCTTCTTGGGAGGCAACCCAAGGTATTGCTTTCTTTTCCCGTTTTCTAGTCTAGCTTAGATAGCTTTTGTTTTTGCTTTGCTTTGCTTTGTTTTTGGCGTTCTGGACAGACAACAGGAAGGAGCACATCTGGAAGGACAGAAGTTCGAGATTCTGAGAAGACAGAAGCACCTCGGTCACTGTCAGAGCACCTCGACCGAGTTGATTCTTGAAGCAACCGAGGCGACTAGGGTTTCTGCAGAACCGCCTCGGTCCATACCACCTCGGTCCAGTCGAGACCATCTCGACCGAAGTGACAGCAGATCCAGTAACAGTATAAAAAGGGAAAAATTACATTTTCACTTTTTTTACCCTCCTCGACCGCGGCGGACAGAAGCACCTCGCTCACCTCGTTCCTTGCTCGTTTTCAACAATTTCTGCTTCCAAACCGAGATTGAAGGATAGAGAAGTCGATTGCAACTACAGATCTGCAAGAAATTTGAGCGTTTCGACCGAAACGAGGTAAAAACGTTCGAAAACCTAAACTCGTTCGTTTACTGATATTTGGGCTTTGGTCGCCCTTGATTCTGTTGAGGAAACCTTTAAGTACCCCTTAGGAAGCATCGGTAGTGATTTTTGGGGGAAAAGAACTGAAAATCAGAGAGTTGAAATCGCACTGCCTTCGCCTCGGTCCAGTCGTTCTGCACCTCGTTCGAGGTGATTCTTGGAGTTTGTCAACCGACCGAGGTAGTCTGACAGTGTGTTTAAAAAAATGAGTTCAGATCGTCGTTTAGCTCTTAGAGATAGATCCTCCCCTTCCCCTTCTCCTTCCTCGTCCCGTCCCTACCGCCCGGTTATCCACGAGAGATGCCGGGTAGACTATGAGAGGATAGCTGGCCGTCCAGTCATCGCACCACGATTTCTGGATGTGTCAGCTTTTGACTGCCTAGGGTTAGATGCTGAACTTCGGAGGATGATAGCTACTGTCGGGCTGGATCAGTTTACTGAGATCCGAGCCCCAGCCTACCTAGAGCCGACACTCGAGTTTGTTAGCTCCTTCTCCTACCTCCCCACAGACCGTTCTGTGAAGTACCAGTTGATGAACCGGAACTTCATAGTTCCTTTAGAGATATGGAGAGAGATTTTTGGCTTTCCCGACCCCACAGCTGTTGACTTCCCCTCCCGATCCGTAGCTAGGGAGTTCTGGGGACAGATAGCCCACATTACTGAGCACGCAGACAGATGGCGCCCTGGAGATTCCAGGGAGAAGGTCATCTTTCATCCGGCCTTCAGACTTGCTCACAGGATTTTCAGCGAGACGCTTCTGGCGCGTACTGAGACGCCCCAGAAGGTCCGACAGGGGGAGCTCTTTTCGCTTTACTGCATGGTTACAGGAGGTTTCCCGGACTTTGGCTTGCTCTTGGCAGAGGATTTGCACAAGATCAAGGCCAAGGCGAAGGGAGACATATGCTGCGGAGGTCTAGTCACCCACATCGCTACCTACCACGGGATGGACCTCAGCGTTTGCACGTTGGCGGCGGCTCCGAAGCCGCTGGGATTACAGGAGATGATCACACGGAGGATTCTAGTTCCCCGTGGGTTGACCACTCCATACGTCGCCATGCCTTGGGAGCGGACTGCACCTCAGGGCATCCGCTGGTCTGCGCAATTCACAGTCTTTGATCCGTATTTCTGGCAGACAGCATGGGATACACTGATGGAGGATCACAGAGAGGCAGCAGCTGCCACTGCTGCAGCTGAGGAGGAGGCTGAGGATGAGGATGACGATGATGAGACAGTGGATGAGAGAGGAGGTGGCGTCCCGATGGACACAGGGACAGATACAGCTGGGATGAGCGCGCCACCTATTATTGATTTAGATGATGAGGAGGACACTGAGCCGGCGCCAGCTGAGACTTCTCCGGTCCGACCTGCTAGACGCAGGAGGCGGGGAGTGAGGGATAGGGCTGCACACCGACGGATCGATGACCTGACGGATCAGGTTATCGACTCATATGCTGCACTTTCGCTGGATATCCGCGAGATGCAGGAGCGTCAGCATCATCAGCACATGATGGCTCAGCTACAGTTTGAGCGTATCATGGGCCATCCCTATGATCCGACTCAGTACCCCTACATACCACCACCACCACCGGATCGAGACTACTGAGGAGCTGCGGGATTTTATTATTATATTTTTATGCAGTTCGGCTTTCATCCGGTGAGTTCTCTTTTGTTTAGACTTTTTATTATACCCACTGGGACAGTGTGTCTCAAGTATGGGGTGTTTGTTATTTGACTATGTGGCTACCTTTGATGTATTCGACACTTTTGATGTATTTTATTTATCGGATATTTTCATATTTATGCTTCATTTGCCTTTATATGATTATCTGATATTACATGCATACCTACAGGTTATTTGATTGAGAAAAACGTCGAAACCGAACCGAAAAAAAAAAAAAAAAAAAAAAATTTTTTTTGACCTCGACCGGGGAGATTCTGGCGAAACGAGGCATTTCACCTCGGTTGAACCAAGAACATCTCGACCGAGGTGGCGTAACAGAAAGTTTTCGAAAACGATTTTGTGTTACTTATCTGGATATGATCTCAGTGAAGATTTTGTTTACCTACTGGTTTTAAATTCTTTATGTGTTTGAAAGGTTTTATAATATGTTTAAGTTGCTAAATGCTTTGTTTGAAATTATTAGCATGTTTAATACTTTGTTTTTATCCAAATTATGTTGAATTTGAAGGTTGACACCGCAGGTTAAGTTCTCTCACTTTCTTCTTGGAAAGACCAAGGCAATTCATTCTCTTCTTCTTCTTCTTCTTGATCATGCTTAGCCCCTCATATACATTTTGCCTCCCTTTACCTATCCGGGAATTTGGAAGCAAGCGAAGTGGTGAAAGCAAGTGGAGTTAAAGTTGAGAAGTGGCTGGAAGTGCAAGTGTTAGAAAGCAATAATAGGTTTGGGGAAGTCAATCATGAAGATGAGTAACTCGGCACCATTCACATAGCCGGGTGTTTGTGTCTTGCCAAAGTCGGATTGAGCGATATTCCTAACGGGTCATGGTATGTGCATCAAGGGTTTGATGCATCTCGAGAAATTGATGATTGCAGATTTCCTAGGCTTCGGTTATTGTGCACCTCTGTCCATGCATCCCAAAAAGTAAAGTAAAAAAGAAAAAAAATGTGAAATAAGCAAAGCTTATTGGTGGAAGATGTTGCAAGTCGAAGTGAAGTGAAGTTCATCCTTTTCCCGGATTCTAGCACCACATTACCTTACATACATCCCTACCCTACACGTTTCTTGACCTTTTCTTTTGGGAAGCCCTTGAGACCTTGAGCTTGTTGATTGACTTAGCGGTTTAAACTGGATTATACATGATTAATTTTGATAATTATGATTTATTATGCATTCTATGATTTTATGCAAAGATGAACAACTTTCTTATATTTATAAAATGTTTTGATCATATTAAGTTTTTAATTCCAGGAAGTATTCTCTTAGAGTGATCTATGATAGTTGCACACCATAAAATGTTTTTGAAAGACTTTTTCATTGATTTTCTTGACTTATAATCCATTCTATCTTGTCTTTTATATGAGGAACTTGCTTGGGGACAAGCAAGGGCTAAGTATGGGGTATTTTGATAGCATGAATTATAGTCTATATTTTGGGGTTTGTTTGGACGTTTTATCATTCATAATCTGCATGTTTGTATGTACATTATGTGATTTTACTACCATTTCATCTACCTTTGCGAGAATCGAGGTCTACACCTAGTTTCGTTGTAATTGCAGGTAATATGGTACGTTTTGCATCAAAAAGGAGCAGAAAGGAGTCATGAGTCATTTGGAGCTACATCCAGGGAGCATAGCCATGGATTGAAGATTCACTTTGGAGCAGATTCGAGAGATTTCACATTCTGTCGTGAGTCACCTCGGTTGACCATTGATTCACCTCGACCGAGGTGATCCAGAGACGCCGACTCGACCGAGGCGAACACCTAGGACGCGGCGAGAATATTTTATTCTTGGAAGAGATCTTTTAAATTTGGAAAGTGATCTTATATTTTTGGGCTTGGCTCCTGGAAGGAAGGAGATATGCAGAATATATATTTTACCTATATTTATGGGATAATATCTTCTTAAGATTTATTATCTTTGGAGGTTTATTTTCCTATAAAAAGGGTTGGATTTCCACAAATTCAACATCTCGCATACAGCGCAGCACATCCCCGCTTACACCGGAAATACGCAGCAGCCGCAGCATACTCCAATTTGGGAGTTTCCGAAGAACCTTTTTGAAGGTTGAAGGAAGATTGAAGACCATAGCTTTTATAGCTTTTTGAAGGGTTTTGTAAGATTGTCTTCAATTCCCTCAATTGTTGTCTTGTATTTTTGGATTATTATCCAAGGAACGCTTTGTTGTGATATTTGATTCAGTTATTGAAGTCTTTTCATTAAAATTCTTCTTTGTTCAAATATACACCTTCTTCCCATATATTCTAATACTTTCATTATGATGATGAGTGGCTAATTTCCTTGTGTGATTCTGGGGTGATTAGCTGAAGGTTGTGGGAAAAACAATGATAGAATAATCTTAGATATCAGTAGGATCCTGAAAGTTCGAGTCTTTAACCTTAACCCTAAGCATCTCGTTCAGTCGATGAACATCTCGGCCGGGGTGGAATTCTTCTGACCGAGGTGACTTATCCGACCTAAAACAGAAAGTTAAGTGTTAGAGTTTGCTAAATCCTATTCTTATTACACCTTCCTGGTTCAATGCAAGCTTAGGATGAGACTTACCCGGTAATTCCTTAGTTTGTGTACCAACGATCATAAGTGTAGGTAATAAAGGTTTATCCTTTATTGGGGTTTGAGTGTGCTTCCATCCCATCTATGTGAGTTAGCCTGAGACTTACCCGGTAAAGGTTGATTCTATTCCCTTAGATGGTGTGTTATTTTGAGGTTATAGTTCTTTATCTTGATTCCTTGAGACTTACCCGGTAATAGGAGTTATGGTTTAGGATTAGTGTGTAGTGAGACTTACCCGGTGATCTACTCCACTTTAGTAACACCTTCCCTACGCAAAAATCTCAACTTTGTCCGCTTATCTATAGATCTTTGATAGCATGAATTATAGTCTATATTTGGGGGTTTGTTTGGACGTTTTATCTTTCATAATCTGCATGTTTGTATGTACATTATGTGATTTTGCTACCATTTCATCTACCTTTGCGAGAATCGAGGTCTACACCTAGTTTCGTTGTAATTGCAGGTAATATGGTACGTATTGCATCAAAAAGGAGCAAAAGGAGTCAAGAGTCATTTGGAGCTACATTCAGGAAGCACAACCATGGATTAAAGATTTACTTTGGACCAGTTTTGAGAGATTCTACATTCAGTTATGAGTCACCTCGGTTAACCAGAGATTCATCTCGACCGAGGCGATCCAGAGACGCCGACTCGACCGAGGCGAACACCTAGGACGCGGCGAGAATATTTTATTCTTGGCTGAGATCTTTTAAAATTGGAAAGTGATCTTATATTTTTGGGCTGAGCTTCTAGAAGGAAGGAGATATGCAGAATCATATATTTTACCTATATTTATGGGATAATATCTTCTTAAGATTTATTATCTTTGGAGGTTTATTTTTCCTATAAAAAGGGTTGATTTTCTACAATTTGAGAAGGCTGCATACACCACATACAATCACGCTATAACACCGATCAGGGTTTACAAGCGCAGCAGCCGCATCCTACTCCAATTTGGGAGAGAGTTGAAGAACCTTTTTGAAGGTTGAAGGAAGATTTGAAGACTATAGCTTTATAGCTTTTTGAAGGGTTTTTGTAAGATTGTCTTCAATTCCTTCATTGATTGTCTTGTCTTGTTGGATTATTATCCAAGGAACGATTTTGTGTGATATTTGATTCAGTTATTGAAGTGTTTTCATTAAATTCTTCTTTGTTCAATTATTCACCTTCTTCCCATATATTTAATACTTTCATTATGATGATGAGTGGCTAATTTCCTTGTGTGATTCTAGGGTGATTGGCTGAAGGTTGTGGGAAAAACAATGATAGAATAATCTTAGATTCCAGTAGGATCCTGAAAGTTCGAGTCTTTAACCTTAACCCTAAGCATCTCGTTCGGTTGATGAACATCTCGGCCGGGGTGGAATTCTTCTGACCGAGGTGACTTATTTGATCCGTAACTGAGAGTTAAGTGTTAGAGTTTGCTAAATCCTATTCTTATTACACCTTCCTGGTTCAATGCAAGCTTAGGATGAGACTTACCCGGTAATTCCTTAGTTTGTGTACCAACGATCATAAGTGTAGGTAATAAAGGCTTGTCCTTTATTGGGGTTTGAGTGTGCTTCCATCCCATCTTTGTGAGTTAGCCTGAGACTTACCCGGTAAAGGTTGATTCTATTCCCTTAGATGGTGTGTTAGTTTGAGGTTATAGTTCTTTATCTTAATTCCTTGAGACTTACCCGGTAATAGGAGTTACGGTTTGGGATTAGTGTGTAGTGAGACTTACCCGGTGATCTACTCCACTTTAGAAACACCTTCCCCATGCAAAAATCTCAGCTTTGTCCGCTATTCTATAGATCTTGAGTTGGAACCACAACTAGATGCTTTAATCCCTAGAATTGCATGTTTGCTTTATTTGACATCTTATTCATCTTTGATTGTATACTTGCTCTTGTGGTTAGCATTAACACTAGCATACCGTATTGGACTTTGTTTCACTAAGTCCCTGTGATCGACCCCTGGAATTTTCTTGCTTTTACTACGATTGACCCGTACACTGCGGGTTCGCATCCTTGTTTTAAGCTTAAGTCTAGGGTTATAAATTTAAAGCTTGCACACACCGTTTGGAGCGAACAAGTTTTTGGCGCCGTTGCCGGGGACTTGGTCTAGACCGAGCCGGTACGGTTTGCTTTCGGGGCGCTTGCCCCTGTTGCTACTAACTACTCTTTCTATGAGTTTTGTAGTTTTCAGGATTTCTGATGGCTATGTTTGATCCAGCCTGGATAGCAAGACAAAGTGCTAGGGCGGATCATTATGAATACTTGGAGGAGAAGTACTCCTTCTATTGGTTCAACAGTGAATGGGAAAGAGAAGAAGCCATTCAGCGTGAACTTGTGATATGGGATGAGAAGAATGTCCCTAGAAAGACTTATGAGCAACCTTTTGAAGACTCTCTCGAATCAAGATTGGAGAAGTTGATGAAGAAGGTGGAGGAGCTCAAGGAAAGCACCCTATCCTATGCTAAGCCGGAAGAGGAGCATAAGGAAGTGTTGCACGTTTCGAGCATACATCCAGTCAAACCAGAAGTTTCTCCTGAAGCTTTAGAGGGAGAAGATGTGGAAGATCTCGATCTGACTGTTGAGACCTCGGTCGAGGTGGAAGTAACCTCGGTCGAGATGAAAGAAGAACCTGCAGAACCGGAAGAGGCAGATGCAGAAGACTTTGGCCAAATTACTGAGATTGTGGTCAAGGTGGAAGAAAGACCAGCTGAACTGAGAGAGATTTCGTGGGTGGATTATCAACCCAACACGAAACTTGCCTCAAGCTTTGGAGAACTTTGCAAGGTACGTTCTCCTACTTCATTTGAATTCCCTATTAATATTTCTGAATTTTTCAGGAAGGCACCGGAGAGTTGGAGGTCTCTTCCGAAAGAACCTCCTAAGATCAAGATGAAACCTCCCTTGAAACTGTTGGAGGAAGATACTCCTTGGATTATAAGGAGTGAAGTTTGCAAACACTACACCGTTAAGGCGATGAAGTGTTTCTTGTTCAAGTATGGGGTCCCTCGCATGCTCAGGACCTTGTACCATCCCCAAGTTCTAGATGGGGAAGCTGCTATGATTCTCGAGAAACTGTTTTCTCGATCCAGGAAAGGATGGGACACGAGGGTAGATTATGTCCCATTGAAGTGCAGGAAATCTAGAAGAATTCCGGTGAGAATCAAACCGTACAAGCTTGTACGTGGGAGATCTTACCATTTGCCGGTGAAATTAGGAACCGGAACCTTTTTGGAAGACTCTTATGATGGATGTGATGAGCACTCCACAACGTTCGAAGTGCATTGAGTAATTCTATGGAGAAGGGTCCAGCTAGCGACCTTAAACCAAGCGCTTCTTGGGAGGCAACCCAAGGTATTGCTTTCTTCTCCCTTTTCTAGTTCAGTTTAGATAGTTGCTTTGTTTTTGTTTTCCTCTAGACAACAACCAGGTATTCCAAAAAGGAAGGATCACAGTTCAGGAGCTACACTGGAAGAACAAAATTTCGAGAAGTTGAGGAAACGAGCTTTACTGAGATACATCTCGGGGACTGTCAGAACACCTCGACCGATATGTGCTTCGCCAACCGAGATGGTCTTATCTTGGAGCTGTTTCTTACTTCTTCATGCAGCTTAGCTATGTTCGGTGAGTATCCTGTCCTTAGACTTTTATTATACCCACTGGGACAGTGTGTCTCAAGTATGGGGTATTTGTCTGTATTATTTGACTACGTGACTACTTGATGTATTCGATACTTTTGATGTATTATATTCATCGGATATTTTCATATTTATGCTTCACTTGCCTTTATATGATTATCTGATATTACATGCATACCTACAGATTATTTGATTGAGAAAAACGTCAAAACCAAACCGAAAAGAAAAAAAAATTTGGTATTTAAAAAATTTTTTTTGACCTCGACCGGGACAGTTCTGGCGAAACGAGGCATTCCACCTCGGTTGAACCAAGAACATCTCGACCGAGGTGCGTAACAGAAAGTTTTCGAAAACAATTTTGTATTACTTATCTGGATATGATCTCGGTGAAGATCTTGTTTACCTACTGGTTTTAAATTCTTTATGTGTTTGAAAGGTTTTATAATATGTTTAAGTTGCTAAGTGCTTTGTTTGAAATTATTAGCATGTTTAATACTTTGTTTTTATCCAAATTATGTTGAATTTGAAGGTTGACACCGCAGGTTAAGTTCTCTCACTTTCTTCTTGGAAAGACCAAGGCAATTCATTCTCTTCTTCTTCTTCTTCTTGATCATGCTTAGCCCCTCATATACATTTTGCCTCCCTTTACCTATCCGGGAATTTGGAAGCAAGCGAAGTGGTGAAAGCAAGTTAAAGTTGAAGAGTGGGCTGGAAGTGAAGTGTTAGAAAGCAATAATAGGTTTGGGGAAGTCAATCATGAAGATGAGTAACTCGGCACCATTCACATAGCCGGGTGTTTGTGTCTTGCCAAAGTCGGATTGAGCGATATTCCTAACGGGTCATGGTATGTGCATCAAGGGTTTGATGCATCTCAAGAAATTGATGATTGCGGATTTCCTAGGCTTCGGTTATTGTGCACCTCTATCCATGCATCCCAAAAAGTAAAGTAAAAGAAAAAGTGTGAAATAAGCAAAGCTTATTGATGGAAGATGTTGAAAGTCAAAGTGGAAGTGAAGTACATCCTTTTCCCGGATTCTAGCACCACATTACCTTACATACATCCCTACCCTACACGTTTCTTGACCTTTCTTTTGGGAAGCCCTTGAGACCTTGAGCTTGTTGATTGACTTAGCGGTTTAAACTGGATTATACATGATTAATTTTGATAATTATGATTTATTATGCATTCTATGATTTTATGCAAAGATGAACAACTTTCCTATATTTATAAAATGTTTTGAGCATATTGAGTTTTTAATTTCCAGGAAGTATTCTCTTAGACTGATCTATGATAGTTTCACACCATAAAATGTTTTTGAAAGACTTTTCATTGATTTTCTTGACTTATAATCCATTCTATCTTGATTTCTATATGAGGAACTTGCTTAGGGACAAGCAAGGGCTAAGTATGGGGTATTTTGATAGCATGAATTATAGTCTATATTTGGGGGTTTGTTTGGACGTTTTATCTTTCATAATCTGCATGTTTGTATGTACATTATGTGATTTTGCTACCATTTCATCTACCTTTGCGAGAATCGAGGTCTACACCTAGTTTCGTTGTAATTGCAGGTAATATGGTACGTTTTGCATCAAAAAGGAGCAAAAGGAGTCAAGAGTCATTTGGAGCTACATTGAGGAGCAGAAAGGAATCCTTCAGGAAGCATAGCCATGAATTAAAGATTTACTTTGGACCAGTTTTGAGAGATTCTACACTCAGTTATGAATCACCTCGGTTGCCCAGAGATTCATCTCGACCGAGGCGATCCAGAGACGCCGACTCGACCGAGGCGAACACCTAGGACGCGGCGAGAATATTTTATTCTTGGCTGAGATCTTTTAAAATTGGAAAGTGATCTTATATTTTTGGGCTGAGCTTCTAGAAGGAAGGAGATATGCAGAATCATATATTTTACCTATATTTATGGGATAATATCTTCTTAAGATTTATTATCTTTGGAGGTTTATTTTTCCTATAAAAAGGGTTGATTTTCTACAATTTGAGGAGGCTGCATACATCGATTAAATTCCGCTTACAGCTGAAAACCTCGCATAAGACGCAGCAGCGCAGTATACTCCAAGTTGGGAGTTGTTGAAGAACCTTTTTGAAGGTTGAAGGAAGATTGAAGACTATAGCTTTTTATAGCTTTTTGAAGGGTTTTGTAAGATTGTCTTCAATTCCTTCATTGATTGTCTTGTCTTGTTGGATTATTATCCAAGGAACGATTTTGTGTGATATTTGATTCAGTTATTGAAGTGTTTTCATTAAATTCTTCTTTGTTCAATTATTCACCTTCTTCCCATATAATTAATACTTTCATTATGATGATGAGTGGCTAATTTCCTTGTGTGATTCTAGGGTGATTGGCTGAAGGTTGTGGGAAAAACAATGATAGAATAATCTTAGATTCCAGTAGGATCCTGAAAGTTCGAGTCTTTAACCTTAACCCTAAGCACCTCGTTCGGTTGATGAACATCTCGGCCGGGGTGGAATTCTTCTGACCGAGGTGACTTATCCGACCCTAAACTGAGAGTTAAGTGTTAGAGTTTGCCAAATCCTATTCTTATTACACCTTTTTGGTTCAAAGCAAGCTTAGGATGAGACTTACCCGGTAATTCCTTAGTTTGTGTACCAACGATCATAAGTGTAGGTAATAAAGGCTTGTCCTTTATTGGGGTTTGAGTGTGCTTCCATCCCATCTTTGTGAGTTAGCCTGAGACTTACCCGGTAAAGGTTGATTCTATTCCCTTAGATGGTGTGTTAGTTTGAGGTTATAGTTCTTTATCTTAATTCCTTGAGACTTACCCGGTAATAGGAGTTACGGTTTAGGATTAGTGTGTAGTGAGACTTACCCGGTGATCTACTCCACTTTAGAAACGCCTTCCCCACGCAAAAATCTCAGCTTTGTCCGCTTATCGATAGATCTTGAGTTGGAACCACAACTAGATGCTTTAATCCCTAGAATTGCATGTTTGCTTTATTTGACATCTTATTCATCTTTGATTGTATTACTTGCTCTTGTGGTTAGCATTGACATTAGCATACTGTACTGGACTTTGTTTCACCAAGTCCCTGTGATCGACCCCTGGAATTTTCTTGCTTTTACTACGATTGACCCGTACACTGCGGGTTCGCATCCTCGTTTTAAGCTTAAGTCTAGGGTTATAAATTTAAAGCTTGCACACACCGTTTGGAGCGAACAAGTTTTTGGCGCCGTTGCCGGGGACTTGGTCTAGACCGAGCCGGTACGGTTTGCTTTCGGGGCGCTTGCCCCTGTTGCTACTAACTACTCTTTCTATGAGTTTTGTAGTTTTCAGGATTTCTGATGGCTATGTTTGATCCAGCCTGGATAGCAAGACAAAGTGCTAGGGCGGATCATTATGAATACTTGGAGGAGAAGTACTCCTTCTATTGGTTCAACTGTGAATGGGAAAGAGAAGAAGCCATTCAGCGTGAACTTGTGATATGGGATGAGAAGAATGTCCCTAGAAAGACTTATGAGCAACCTTTTGAAGACTCTCTCGAATCAAGATTGGAGAAGTTGATGAAGAAGGTGGAGGAGCTCAAGGAAAGCACCCTATCCTATGCTAAGCCGAAAGAGGAGCATAAGGAAGTGTTGCACGTTCCAAGCATTCCTTTGGTCGAACCGGAAGTTTCTCCTGAAGCTTTTGTGGAAGATGGGGATGTGGAAGAATTCGATCTGACTGTTGAGACCTCGGTCGAGGTGTCAGAGATCTCGACCGAGATGGAAGAAGAATTTGTAGAACTGCAAGATGCAGCGAACCCTGACCAAATTACTGAGACTGTGGTCAAGGTGGAGGAAAGGCCAGCTGAGCTGGGAGAGATTTCGTGTGTGGACTATCAACCCAACATGAAACTCGTCTCAAACTTTGGAGAACTTTACAAGGTACATTCTCCTACTTTATTTGAACTCCCTATTAAAGTTTCTGAATTTTTTAGGAATGCACCGGAAAGTTGGAGGTCTCTTCCGAAAGAACCTCCTAAAATCAAGATGAAGTCTTCCTTGAAATTGTTGGAAGAAGAAGCTCATTGGATTATAAGGAGTGGAGTTTGCAAACACTACACCGCTAAGTCGATGAAGTATCTCTTGTTCAAGTATGGGGTCCCTCGCATGCTAAGGACCTTGTACCATCCCCAAGCTATAGATGGGGAAGCTGCTATGATTCTCGAGAAACTGTTTTCTCGATCAAGGAAAGGATGGGACACGAGGAATGTCCCATTGAAGTGCTGGAAGTCTAGAAGGATTCCGGTGAGAATCAAACCGTACAAGCTTGTACGTGGGAGATCTTACCATTTGCCGGTGAAATTAGGAACCGGAACCTTTTTGGAAGAATTTTATGATGGATGTGATGAGCACTCCATGGTGTTCAAGGTACATTGAGTAATTCTATGGAGAAGGGTCCAGCTAGCGACCTTAAACCAAGCGCTTCTTGGGAGGCAACCCAAGGTATTGCTTTCTTCTCCCTTTTCTAGTTTAGTTTAGATAGTTGCTTTGTTTTTGTTTTCCTCTAGACAACAACCAGGTATTCCAAAAGGAAGGATCACAGTTCAGGAGCTACACTAGAAGAACGAAGTTTCGAGAAGTTGAGGAAACGAGCTTTACTGAGATACATCTCGGGTACTGTCAGAACACCTCGACCGAGATGTACTTCGCCAACCGAGATGGTCTTATCTGGGAGCTGTTTCTTACTTTTTCATGCAGTTTAGCTATGTTCGGTGAGTATCCTGTCCTTAGACTTATTCTGACCCACTGGGACAGTGTGTCCCAAGTATGGGGTATTTGATGTACTTATTTGATGACTTTGATGTATGACTCACGCTTTATCAGATATTTTATATTTATGCTTCACTTTTACATTTATATGTTTATCTGGGATTGCATGCATACTTACAGGTTATTTGATTGAGAAAAACGTCGAAACCGAAAAAAAAAAAAATGGTTTTAAAAAAAATTTTTTTTCGACCTCGACCGGGACAGTTCTGGCAAAACGAGGTGTTTCACCTCGGTTGAACCAAGAACACCTCGACCGAGGCGGCGTAACAGAAAGTTTTCGAAAACGATTTTTGTGTTACTTATCTGGATATGATCTCAGTGAAGATTTTGTTTACCTACTGGTTTTAAATTCTTTGTGTGTTTGAAAGGTTTTATAATATGTTTAAGTTGCTAAATGCTTTGTTTGAAATTATTAGCATGTTTAATGCTTTGTTTTTATCCAAATTATGTTGAATTTGAAGGTTGACACCGCAGGTTAAGTTCTCTCACTTTCTTCTTGGAAAGACCAAGGCAATTCATTTTCTTCTTCTCCTTCTTCTTGATCATGCTTAGCCCCTCATATACATTTTGCCTCCCTTTACCTATCCGGGAATTTGGAAGCAAGCGAAGTGGTGAAAGCAAGTTAAAGTTGAAGAGTGGGCCGGAAGTGAAGTGTTAGAAAGCAATAATAGGTTTGGGGAAGTCAATCATGAAGATGAGTAACTCGGCACCATTCACATAGCCGGGTGTTTGTGTCTTGCCAAAGTCGGATTGAGCGATATTCCTAACGGGTCATGGTATGTGCATCAAGGGTTTGATGCATCTCAAGAAATTGATGATTGCGGATTTCCTAGGCTTCGGTTATTGTGCACCTCTATCCATGCATCCCAAAAAGTAAAGTAAAAGAAAAAGTGTGAAATAAGCAAAGCTTATTGATGGAAGATGTTGAAAGTCAAAGTGGAAGTGAAGTTCATCCTTTTCCCGGATTCTAGCACCACATTACCTTACATACATCCCTACCCTACACGTTTCTTGACCTTTTCTTTTGGGAAGCCCTTGAGACCTTGAGCTTGTTGATTGACTTAGCGGTTTAAACTGGATTATACATGATTAATTTTGATAATTATGATTTATTATGCATTCTATGATTTTATGCAAAGATGAACAACTTTCTTTTATATTTATAAAATGTTTTGATCATATTGAGTTTTTAATTTCCAGGAAGTATTCTCTTAGAGTGATCTATGATAGTTTCACACCATAAAATGTTTTTGAAAGACTTTTCATTGATTTTCTTGACTTATAATCCATTCTATCTTGATTTCTATATGAGGAACTTGCTTAGGGACAAGCAAGGGCTAAGTATGGGGTATTTTGATAGCATGAATTATAGTCTATATTTTGGGGTTTGTTTGGACGTTTTATCTTTCATAATCTGCATGTTTGTATGTACATTATGTGATTTTACTACCATTTCATCTACCTTTGCGAGAATCGAGGTCTACACCTAGTTTCGTTGTAATTGCAGGTAATATGGTACGTATTGCATCAAAAAGGAGCAAAAGGAGTCAAGAGTCATTTGGAGCTACATTCAGGAAGCACAACCATGGATTAAAGATTTACTTTGGACCAGTTTTGAGAGATTCATCTCGACCGAGGCGATCCAGAGACGCCGACTCGACCGAGGCGAACACCTAGGACGCGGCGAGAATATTTTATTCTTGGCTGAGATCTTTTAAAATTGGAAAGTGATCTTATATTTTTGGGCTGAGCTTCTAGAAGGAAGGAGATATGCAGAATCATATATTTTACCTATATTTATGGGATAATATCTTCTTAAGATTTATTATCTTTGGAGGTTTATTTTTCCTATAAAAAGGGTTGATTTTCTACAATTTGAGGAGGCCGCATACAATCCGCTTACAGCTGAGAACACGCAGCAGCCGCAACCTACTCCAATTTGGGAGAGATTTGAAGAACCTTTTTGAAGGTTGAAGGAAGATTGAAGACTATAGCTTTATAGCTTTTTGGAGGGTTTTGTAAGATTGTCTTCAATTCCTTTCCTTGTTGTCTTGTCTTGTTGGATTATTATCCAAGGAACGATTTTGTGTGATATTTGATTCAGTTATTGAAGTGTTTTCATTAAATTCTTCTTTGTTCAAATATTCACCTTCTTCCATATATTTAATACTTTCATTATGATGATGAGTGGCTAATTTCCTTGTGTGATTCTAGGGTGATTGGCTGAAGGTTGTGGGAAAAACAATGATAGAATAATCTTAGATTCCAGTAGGATCCTGAAAGTTCGAGTCTTTAACCTTAACCCTAAGCATCTCGTTCGGTTGATGAACATCTCGGCCGGGGTGGAATTCTTCTGACCGAGGTGACTTATCCGACCCTAAACTGAGAGTTAAGTGTTAGAGTTTGCCAAATCCTATTCTTATTACACCTTTCTGGTTCAAAGCAAGCTTAGGATGAGACTTACCCGGTAATTCCTTAGTTTGTATACCAACGATCATAAGTGTAGGTAATAAAGGTTTGTCCTTTATTGGGGTTTGAGTGTGCTTCCATCCCATCTTTGTGAGTTAGCCTGAGACTTACCCGGTAAAGGTTGATTCTATTCCCTTAGATGGTGTGTTAGTTTGAGGTTATAGTTCTTTATCTTAATTCCTTGAGACTTACCCGGTAATAGGAGTTACGGTTTAGGATTAGTGTGTAGTGAGACTTACCCGGTGATCTACTCCACTTTAGAAACGCCTTCCCCACGCAAAAATCTCAGCTTTGTCCGCTTATCGATAGATCTTGAGTTGGAACCACAACTAGATGCTTTAATCCCTAGAATTGCATGTTTGCTTTATTTGACATCTTATTCATCTTTGATTGTATTACTTGCTCTTGTGGTTAGCATTGACATTAGCATACTGTACTGGACTTTGTTTCACCAAGTCCCTGTGATCGACCCCTGGAATTTTCTTGCTTTTACTACGATTGACCCGTACACTGCGGGTTCGCATCCTTGTTTTAAGCTTAAGTCTAGGGTTATAAATTTAAAGCTTGCACACACCGTTTGGAGCGAACAAGTTTTTGGCGCCGTTGCCGGGGACTTGGTCTAGACCGAGCCGGTTGCGGTTTGCTTTCGGGGCACTTGCCCTTGTTGCTACTAACTACTCTTTCTATGAGTTTTGTAGTTTTCAGGATTTCCGATGACTACATTTGATCCAGCCTGGATAGCAAGGCAAAGTGCTAGGGCGGACCATTATGAATACTTGGAGGAGAAGTACTCCTTCTATTGGTTCAACAATGAATGGGAAAGAGAAGAGGCCATTAAGCATGAACTTGCAATGTGGGATGAACTGAATGTCCCTAAAAGATTTGTGAGCAACCCCTTGAAGATTCTCTTGAATCAAGATGGGAGAGGTTGATAAAGAAGGTGGAGGAGCTCAAGGAAAGCACCCTATCATATGCTAAGCCGGAAGAGGAGCATAAGAAAGTGCTGCAAGTTCCAAGCACCCCTCCAATCAAACAAGAAGTTTCTCCTGAAGCTTTTGAGGGAGAAGAAGATTTAGAAGATTTCGATCTAACTGTTGAGACCTCGGCCGAGGTGAAAGAAAGATCGGCCGAGGTGGAGGAACAATCTGTAGAACTGCAAGATACGGAGAACCTTGGCCAAATTACTGAGGCTGTGGTCAAGGTGGAAGAAAGATCAGCTGAGTTGGGAGGGATTTCGTGTGTGGAATATCAACCCAACATGAAACTTGTCTCAAGTTTTGGAGAACTTTACGAGGTACATTCTCCTAATTCATTTGAAATCCCTATTAAAATTTCTTAATTTTTCAAGAATGCACCGGAGAGTTGGAGGTCTCTTCCGAAAGAACCTCCTAAGATCAAGATGAAACCTCCCTTGAAACTGTTGGAAGAAGATACTCCTTGGATTATAAAGAGTGGAGTTTGCAAGCACTGCACCGTTAAGGCGATGAAGTGTCTCTTGTTCAAGTATGGGGTCCCTCGCATGCTATGGACCTTGTACCATCCCCATGCTAAAGATGGGGAAGCTACTAGAATTCTCGAGAAGTTGTTTTCTCAATCAAGGAAAGGATGGGACGCATGGCTAGATTATGTCGCATTGAAGTGCAGGAAGGCTAGAAGGATTCCGGTGAGAATCAAACCGTACAAGCTTGTACGTGGGAGATCTTACCATTTGCCGGTGAAATTAGGAACCGGAACCTTTTTGGAAGAATTTTATGATGGATGTGATGAGCACTCCATGGTGTTCAAGGTACATTGAGTAATTCTATGGAGAAGGGTCCAGCTAGCGACCTTAAACCAAGCGCTTCTTGGGAGGCAACCCAAGGTATTGCTTTCTTCTCCCTTTTCTAGTTTAGTTTAGATAGTTGCTTTGTTTTTGTTTTCCTCTAGACAACAACCAGGTATTCCAAAAGGAAGGATCACAGTTCAGGAGCTACACTAGAAGAACGAAGTTTCGAGAAGTTGAGGAAACGAGCTTTACTGAGATACATCTCGGGTACTGTCAGAACACCTCGACCGAGATGTACTTCGCCAACCGAGATGGTCTTATCTGGGAGCTGTTTCTTACTTTTTCATGCAGTTTAGCTATGTTCGGTGAGTATCCTGTCCTTAGACTTATTCTGACCCACTGGGACAGTGTGTCCCAAGTATGGGGTATTTGATGTACTTATTTGATGACTTTGATGTATGACTCACGCTTTATCAGATATTTTATATTTATGCTTCACTTTTACATTTATATGTTTATCTGGGATTGCATGCATACTTACAGGTTATTTGATTGAGAAAAACGTCGAAACCGAAAAAAAAAAAAATGGTTTTAAAAAAAATTTTTTTTCGACCTCGACCGGGACAGTTCTGGCAAAACGAGGTGTTTCACCTCGGTTGAACCAAGAACACCTCGACCGAGGCGGCGTAACAGAAAGTTTTCGAAAACGATTTTTGTGTTACTTATCTGGATATGATCTCAGTGAAGATTTTGTTTACCTACTGGTTTTAAATTCTTTGTGTGTTTGAAAGGTTTTATAATATGTTTAAGTTGCTAAATGCTTTGTTTGAAATTATTAGCATGTTTAATGCTTTGTTTTTATCCAAATTATGTTGAATTTGAAGGTTGACACCGCAGGTTAAGTTCTCTCACTTTCTTCTTGGAAAGACCAAGGCAATTCATTTTCTTCTTCTCCTTCTTCTTGATCATGCTTAGCCCCTCATATACATTTTGCCTCCCTTTACCTATCCGGGAATTTGGAAGCAAGCGAAGTGGTGAAAGCAAGTTAAAGTTGAAGAGTGGGCTGGAAGTGAAGTGTTAGAAAGTAATAATAGGTTTGGGGAAGTCAATCATGAAGATGAGTAACTCGGCACCATTCACATAGCCGGGTGTTTGTGTCTTGCCAAAGTCGGATTGAGCGATATTCCTAACGGGTCATGGTATGTGCATCAAGGGTTTGATGCATCTCAAGAAATTGATGATTGCGGATTTCCTAGGCTTCGGTTATTGTGCACCTCTATCCATGCATCCCAAAAAGTAAAGTAAAAGAAAAAGTGTGAAATAAGCAAAGCTTATTGATGGAAGATGTTGAAAGTCAAAGTGGAAGTGAAGTACATCCTTTTCCCGGATTCTAGCACCACATTACCTTACACACATCCCTACCCTACACGTTTCTTGACCTTTTCTTTTGGGAAGCCCTTGAGACCTTGAGCTTGTTGATTGACTTAGCGGTTTAAATCGGATTATACATGATTAATTTTGATGATTATGATTTATTATGCATTCTATGATTTTATGCAAAGATGAACAACTTTCCTATATTTATAAAATGTTTTGATCATATTGAGTTTTTAATTTCCAGGAAGTATTCTCTTAGACTGATCTATGATAGTTTCACACCATAAAATGTTTTTGAAAGACTTTTCATTGATTTTCTTGACTTATAATCCATTCTATCTTGATTTCTATATGAGGAACTTGCTTAGGGACAAGCAAGGGCTAAGTATGGGGTATTTTGATAGCATGAATTATAGTCTATATTTGGGGGTTTGTTTGGACGTTTTATCTTTCATAATCTGCATGTTTGTATGTACATTATGTGATTTTGCTACCATTTCATCTACCTTTGCGAGAATTGAGGTCTACACCTAGTTTCGTTGTAATTGCAGGTAATATGGTACGTATTGCATCAAAAAGGAGCAAAAGGAGTCAAGAGTCATTTGGAGCTACATTCAGGAAGCACAACCATGGATTAAAGATTTACTTTGGACCAGTTTTGAGAGATTCTACATTCAGTTATGAGTCACCTCGGTTAACCAGAGATTCATCTCGACCGAGGCGATCCAGAGACGCCGACTCGACCGAGGCGAACACCTAGGACGCGGCGAGAATATTTTATTCTTGGCTGAGATCTTTTAAAATTGGAAAGTGATCTTATATTTTTGGGCTGAGCTTCTAGAAGGAAGGAGATATGCAGAATCATATATTTTACCTATATTTATGGGATAATATCTTCTTAAGATTTATTATCTTTGGAGGTTTATTTTTCCTATAAAAAGGGTTGGATTTTCCACAAATCCGACATCCGCTTACGGAGGCTGCATACATCGATTGAATTTCGCATACGACGCAGGAAGCAGCTACTCCAATTTGGGAGAGATTTGAAGAACCTTTTTGAAGGTTGAAGGAAGATTGAAGACTATAGCTTTTTATAGCTTTTTGAAGGGTTTTGTAAGATTGTCTTCAATTCCTTCATTGATTGTCTTGTCTTGTTGGATTATTATCCAAGGAACGATTTTGTGTGATATTTGATTCAGTTATTGAAGTGTTTTCATTAAATTCTTCTTTGTTCAATTATTCACCTTCTTCCCATATAATTAATACTTTCATTATGATGATGAGTGGCTAATTTCCTTGTGTGATTCTAGGGTGATTGGCTGAAGGTTGTGGGAAAAACAATGATAGAATAATCTTAGATTCCAGTAGGATCCTGAAAGTTCGAGTCTTTAACCTTAACCCTAAGCATCTCGTTCGGTTGATGAACATCTCGGCCGGGGTGGAATTCTTCTGACCGAGGTGACTTATCCGACCCTAAACTGAGAGTTAAGTGTTAGAGTTTGCCAAATCCTATTCTTATTACACCTTTCTGGTTCAAAGCAAGCTTAGGATGAGACTTACCCGGTAATTCCTTAGTTTGTGTACCAACGATCATAAGTGTAGGTAATAAAGGTTTATCCTTTATTGGGGTTTGAGTGTGCTTCCATCCCATCTTTGTGAGTTAGCCTGAGACTTACCCGGTAAAGGTTGATTCTATTCCCTTAGATGGTGTGTTAGTTTGAGGTTATAGTTCTTTATCTTAATTCCTTGAGACTTACCCGGTAATAGGAGTTACGGTTTAGGATTAGTGTGTAGTGAGACTTACCCGGTGATCTACTCCACTTTAGAAACGCCTTCCCCACGCAAAAATCTCAGCTTTGTCCGCTTATCGATAGATCTTGAGTTGGAACCACAACTAGATGCTTTAATCCCTAGAATTGCATGTTTGCTTTATTTGACATCTTATTCATCTTTGATTGTATTACTTGCTCTTGTGGTTAGCATTGACATTAGCATACTGTACTGGACTTTGTTTCACCAAGTCCCTGTGATCGACCCCTGGAATTTTCTTGCTTTTACTACGATTGACCCGTACACTGCGGGTTCGCATCCTCGTTTTAAGCTTAAGTCTAGGGTTATAAATTTAAAGCTTGCACACACCGTTTGGAGCGAACAAGTTTTTGGCGCCGTTGCCGGGGACTTGGTCTAGACCGAGCCGGTTGCGGTTTGCTTTCGGGGCACTTGCCCCTGTTGCTACTAACTACTCTTTCTATGAGTTTTGTAGTTTTCAGGATTTCCGATGACTACATTTGATCCAGCCTGGATAGCAAGACAAAGTGCTAGGGCGGACCATTATGAATACTTGGAGGAGAAGTACTCCTTCTATTGGTTCAACAATGAATGGGAAAGAGAAGAGGCCATTCAACGTGAACTTGCGATATGGGATGAGAAGAATGTCCCTAAAAACATTTATGAGCAACCTTTTGAAGACTCTCTCGAATCAAGATTGGAGAAGTTGATGAAGAAGGTGGAGGAGCTCAAGGAAAGCACCCTATCCTATGCTAAGCCGAAAGAGGAGCATAAGGAAGTGTTGCACGTTCCAAGCATTCCTTTGGTCGAACCGGAAGTTTCTCCTGAAGCTTTTGTGGAAGATGGGGATGTGGAAGAATTCGATCTGACTGTTGAGACCTCGGTCGAGGTGTCAGAGATCTCGACCGAGATGGAAGAAGAATTTGTAGAACTGCAAGATGCAGCGAACCCTGACCAAATTACTGAGACTGTGGTCAAGGTGGAGGAAAGGCCAGCTGAGCTGGGAGAGATTTCGTGTGTGGACTATCAACCCAACATGAAACTCGTCTCAAACTTTGGAGAACTTTACAAGGTACATTCTCCTACTTTATTTGAACTCCCTATTAAAGTTTCTGAATTTTTTAGGAATGCACCGGAAAGTTGGAGGTCTCTTCCGAAAGAACCTCCTAAAATCAAGATGAAGTCTTCCTTGAAATTGTTGGAAGAAGAAGCTCCTTGGATTATAAGGAGTGGAGTTTGCAAACACTACACCGCTAAGTCGATGAAGTATCTCTTGTTCAAGTATGGGGTCCCTCGCATGCTCAGGACCTTGTACCATCCCCAAGCTATAGATGGGGAAGCTGCTATGATTCTCGAGAAACTGTTTTCTCGATCAAGGAAAGGATGGGACACAAGGAATGTCCCATTGAAGTGCAGGAAGTCTAGAAGGATTCCGGTGAGAATCAAACCGTACAAGCTTGTACGTGGGAGATCTTACCATTTGCCGGTGAAATTAGGAACCGGAACCTCTTTGGAAGAATTTTATGATGGATGTGATGAGCACTCCATGGTGTTCAAGGTACATTGAGTAATTCTATGGAGAAGGGTCCAGCTAGCGACCTTAAACCAAGCGCTTCTTGGGAGGCAACCCAAGGTATTGCTTTCTTCTCCCTTTTCTAGTTTAGTTTAGATAGTTGCTTTGTTTTTGTTTTCCTCTAGACAACAACCAGGTATTCCAAAAGGAAGGATCACAGTTCAGGAGCTACACTAGAAGAACGAAGTTTCGAGAAGTTGAGGAAACGAGCTTTACTGAGATACATCTCGGGTACTGTCAGAACACCTCGACCGAGATGTACTTCGCCAACCGAGATGGTCTTATCTGGGAGCTGTTTCTTACTTTTTCATGCAGTTTAGCTATGTTCGGTGAGTATCCTGTCCTTAGACTTATTCTGACCCACTGGGACAGTGTGTCCCAAGTATGGGGTATTTGATGTACTTATTCGACTTATGATGTATCAGATATTTTATATTTATGCTTCACTTTTACATTTATATGTTTATCTGGGATTGCATGCATACTTACAGGTTATTTGATTGAGAAAAACGTCGAAACCGAAAAAAAAAAAAATGGTTTTAAAAAAAATTTTTTTTCGACCTCGACCGGGACAGTTCTGGCAAAACGAGGTGTTTCACCTCGGTTGAACCAAGAACACCTCGACCGAGGCGGCGTAACAGAAAGTTTTCGAAAACGATTTGTGTTACTTATCTGGATATGATCTCAGTGAAGATTTTGTTTACCGACTGGATTTAAATTCTTTATATGTTTGAAATGTTTTATGATATGTTTAAGTTGCTAAATGCTTTGTTTGAAATTATTGGCATGTTTAATACTTTGTTTTTATCCAAATTATGTTGAATTTGAAGGTTGACACCGCAGGATAAGTTCTCTCACTTTCTTCTTGGAAAGACCAAGGCAATTCATTCTCTTCTTCTTCTTCTTCTTGATCATGCTTAGCCCCTCATATACATTTTGCCTCCCTTTACCTATCCGGGAATTTGGAAGCAAGCGAAGTGGTGAAAGCAAGTTAAAGTTGAAGAGTGGGCTGGAAGTGAAGTGTTAGAAAGCAATAATAGGTTTGGGGAAGTCAATCATGAAGATGAGTAACTCGGCACCATTCACATAGCCGGGTGTTTGTGTCTTGCCAAAGTCGGATTGAGCGATATTCCTAACGGGTCATGGTATGTGCATCAAGGGTTTGATGCATCTCAAGAAATTGATGATTGCGGATTTCCTAGGCTTCGGTTATTGTGCACCTCTATCCATGCATCCCAAAAAGTAAAGTAAAAGAAAAAGTGTGAAATAAGCAAAGCTTATTGATGGAAGATGTTGAAAGTCAAAGTGGAAGTGAAGTACATCCTTTTCCCGGATTCTAGCACCACATTACCTTACACACATCCCTACCCTACACGTTTCTTGACCTTTTCTTTTGGGAAGCCCTTGAGACCTTGAGCTTGTTGATTGACTTAGCGGTTTAAATCGGATTATACATGATTAATTTTGATGATTATGATTTATTATGCATTCTATGATTTTATGCAAAGATGAACAACTTTCCTATATTTATAAAATGTTTTGATCATATTGAGTTTTTAATTTCCAGGAAGTATTCTCTTAGACTGATCTATGATAGTTTCACACCATAAAATGTTTTTGAAAGACTTTTCATTGATTTTCTTGACTTATAATCCATTCTATCTTGATTTCTATATGAGGAACTTGCTTAGGGACAAGCAAGGGCTAAGTATGGGGTATTTTGATAGCATGAATTATAGTCTATATTTTGGGGTTTGTTTGGACGTTTTATCTTTCATAATCTGCATGTTTGTATGTGCATTATGTGATTTTACTACCATTTCATCTACCTTTGCGAGAATCGAGGTCTACACCTAGTTTCGTTGTAATTGCAGGTAATATGGTACGTTTTGCATCAAAAAGGAGCAAAAGGAGTCAAGAGTCATTTGGAGCTACATTCAGGAAGCACAACCATGGATTAAAGATTTACTTTGGACCAGTTTTGAGAGATTCTACATTCAGTTATGAGTCACCTCGGTTAACCAGAGATTCATCTCGACCGAGGCGATCCAGAGACGCCGACTCGACCGAGGCGAACACCTAGGACGCGGCGAGAATATTTTATTCTTGGCTGAGATCTTTTAAAATTGGAAAGTGATCTTATATTTTTGGGCTGAGCTTCTAGAAGGAAGGAGATATGCAGAATCATATATTTTACCTATATTTATGGGATAATATCTTCTTAAGATTTATTATCTTTGGAGGTTTATTTTTCCTATAAAAAGGGTTGGATTTCCACAATTCGATAACCCCGCTTACACCGAAAAAAGGCTGCATACACCACATACAATCACGCTATACCGCCGATCAGGGTTTACAAGCGCAGCAGCCGCATCCTACTCCAATTTGGGAGAGAGTTGAAGAACCTTTTTGAAGGTTGAAGGAAGATTTGAAGACTATAGCTTTATAGCTTTTTGGAGGGTTTTTGTAAGATTGTCTTCAATTCCTTTCCTTGTTGTCTTGTCTTGTTGGATTATTATCCAAGGATCGATTTTGTGTGTTATTTGATTCAGATATTGAAGTGTTTTCATTAAATTCTTCTTTGCTCAAATATTCACCTTCTTCCCATATATTTAATACTTTCATCATGATGATGAGTGGCTAATTTCCTTGTGTGATTCTAGGGTGATTGGCTGAAGGTCGTGGGAAAAACAATGATAGAATAATCTTAGATTCCAGTAGGATCCTGAAAGTTCGAGTCTTTAACCTTAACCCTAAGCATCTCGTTCGGTTGATGAACATCTCGGCCGGGGTGGAATTCTTCTGACCGAGGTGACTTATCCGACCCTAAACTGAGAGTTAAGTGTTAGAGTTTGCCAAATCCTATTCTTATTACACCTTTCTGGTTCAAAGCAAGCTTAGGATGAGACTTACCCGGTAATTCCTTAGTTTGTGTACCAACGATCATAAGTGTAGGTAATAAAGGCTTGTCCTTTATTGGGGTTTGAGTGTGCTTCCATCCCATCTTTGTGAGTTAGCCTGAGACTTACCCGGTAAAGGTTGATTCTATTCCCTTAGATGGTGTGTTAGTTTGAGGTTATAGTTCTTTATCTTAATTCCTTGAGACTTACCCGGTAATAGGAGTTACGGTTTAGGATTAGTGTGTAGTGAGACTTACCCGGTGATCTACTCCACTTTAGAAACGCCTTCCCCACGCAAAAATCTCAGCTTTGTCCGCTTATCTATAGATCTTGAGTTGGAACCACAACTAGATGCTTTAATCCCTAGAATTGCATGTTTGCTTTATTTGACATCTTATTCATCTTTGATTGTATTACTTGCTCTTGTGGTTAGCATTGACATTAGCATACTGTACTGGACTTTGTTTCACCAAGTCCCTGTGATCGACCCCTGGAATTTTCTTGCTTTTACTACGATTGACCCGTACACTGCGGGTTCGCATCCTCGTTTTAAGCTTAAGTCTAGGGTTATAAATTTAAAGCTTGCACACACCGTTTGGAGCGAACAATCTTGAGTTGGAACCACAACTTGATGCTTTAATCCCTAGAATTGCATGTTTGCTTAATTGACTTCTTATTCATCTTTGATTGTGTTAAATTGCTCTTGTGGTTAGTATTGACATTAGCACACCGTATTGACTCTATTTCACCGAGTCCCTGTGATCGACCCCTGGAATTTTCTTGCTTTTACTACGATTGACCCGTACACTGCGGGTTCGCAACCTTGTTTTAATTTTAAGTCTAGGGTTATAAATTTAAAGCTTGCACACACCGTTTGGAGCGAACAAGTTTTTGGCGCCGTTGCCGGGGACTTGGTCTAGACCGAGCCGGTTGCGGTTTGCTTTCGGGGCACTTGCCCCTGTTGCTACTAACTACTCTTTCTATGAGTTTTGTAGTTTTCAAGATTTCCGATGACTACATTTGATCCAGCCTGGATAGCAAGACAAAGTGCTAGGGCGGACCATTATGAGTACTTAGAGGAGAAGTACTCCTTCTATTGGTTCAACAATGAATGGGAGAGAGAAGAGGCCATTCAGCATGAACTTGCGATATGGGATGAACAGAATATCCCTAGAAAGATTTATGAGCAACCTCTTGAGAATTCTTTTGAAACAAGATGGGAAAGGTTGATGAAGAAGGTGGAGGAGCTCAAGGAAAGCACCCTATCCTATGCTAAGCCGGAAGAGGAGCATGAGGAAGTGTTGCACGTTTCGAGCATACCTCCAGTCAAACCAGAAGTTTCTCCGGAAGCTTTTGAGGGAGAAGATGTGGAAGATCTCGATCTAACTGTTGAAACCTCGGTCGAGGTGGAAGTGACCTCGGTCGAGATGAAAGAAGAACCTGCAGAACCGGAAGAGGCAGATGCAGAAGACTTTGGCCAAATTACTGAGATTGTGGTCAAGGTGGAAGAAAAACCAGCTGAACTGAGAGAGATTTCGTGTGTGGATCATCAACCCAACATGAAACTTGTCTCAAACCTTGGAGAGCTTTGTAAGGTACATTCTCCTACTTCATTTGAATTCCCTATTAATATTTCTGAATTTTTCAGGAAAGCACCGGAGAGTTGGAGGTCTCTTCCGAAAGAACCTCCTAAGATCAAGATGAAACCTCCCTTGAAACTGTTGGAGAAAGATACTCCTTGGATTATAAGGAGTGAAGTTCGCAAGCACTACACCGTTAAGGCGATGAAGTGTTTCTTGTTCAAGTATGGGGTCCCTCGCATGCTCAGGACCCTGTACCATCCCCAAGCTATAGATGGGGAAGCTGCTATGATTCTCGAGAAACTGTTTTCTCGATCCAGGAAAGGATGGGACACGAGGCTAGATTATGTCCCATCGAAGTGCAGGAAGGCTAGAAGGATTCCGATGAGAATCAAACCGTACAAACTTGTACGTGGGAGATCTTACCATTTGCCGGTGAAATTAGGAACCGGAACCTTTTTGGAAGAATTTTATGATGGATGTGATGAGCACTCCATGGTGTTCAAGGTACATTGAGTAATTCTATGGAGAAGGGTCCAGCTAGCGACCTTAAATCAAGCGCTTCTTGGGAGGCAACCCAAGGTATTGCTTTCTTTTCCCGTTTTCTAGTCTAGCTTAGATAGCTTTTGTTTTTGCTTTGCTTTGCTTTGTTTTTGGCGTTCTGGACAGACAACAGGAAGGAGCACATCTGGAAGGACAGAAGTTCGAGATTCTGAGAAGACAGAAGCACCTCGGTCACTGTCAGAGCACCTCGACCGAGTTGATTCTTGAAGCAACCGAGGCGACTAGGGTTTCTGCAGAACCGCCTCGGTCCATACCACCTCGGTCCAGTCGAGACCATCTCGACCGAAGTGACAGCAGATCCAGTAACAGTATAAAAAGGGAAAAATTACATTTTCACTTTTTTTTACCCTCCTCGACCGCGGCGGACAGAAGCACCTCGCTCACCTCGTTCCTTGCTCGTTTTCAACAATTTCTGCTTCCAAACCGAGATTGAAGGATAGAGAAGTCGATTGCAACTACAGATCTGCAAGAAATTTGAGCGTTTCGACCGAAACGAGGTAAAAACGTTCGAAAACCTAAACTCGTTCGTTTACTGATATTTGGGCTTTGGTCGCCCTTGATTCTGTTGAGGAAACCTTTAAGTACCCCTTAGGAAGCATCGGTAGTGATTTTTGGGGGAAAAGAACTGAAAATCAGAGAGTTGAAATCGCACTGCCTTCGCCTCGGTCCAGTCGTTCTACACCTCGGTCGAGGTGATTCTTGGAGTTTGTCAGCCGACCGAGGTAGTCTGACAGTGTGTTTAAAAAAATGAGTTCAGATCGTCGTTTAGCTCTTAGAGATAGATCCTCCCCTTCCCCTTCTCCTTCCTCGTCCCGTCCCTACCGCCCGGTTATCCACGAGAGATGCCGGGTAGACTATGAGAGGATAGTTGGCCGTCCAGTCATCGCACCACGATTTCTGGATGTGTCAGCTTTTGACTGCCTAGGGTTAGATGCTGACCTTAGGAGGATGATAGCTACTGTCGGGCTGGATCAGTTTACTGAGATCCGAGCCCCAGCCTACCTAGAGCCGACACTCGAGTTTGTTAGCTCCTTCTCCTACCTCCCCACAGACCGTTCTGTGAAGTACCGGTTGATGAACCGGAACTTCATAGTTCCTTTAGAGATATGGAGAGAGATTTTTGGCTTTCCCGACCCCACAGCTGTTGACTTCCCCTCCCGATCCGTAGCTAGGGAGTTCTGGGGACAGATAGCCCACATTACTGAGCACGCAGACAGATGGCGCCCTGGAGATTCCAGGGAGAAGGTCATCTTTCATCCGGCCTTCAGACTTGCTCACAGGATTTTCAGCGAGACGCTTCTGGCGCGTACTGAGACGCCCCAGAAGGTCCGACAGGGGGAGCTCTTTTCGCTTTACTGCATGGTTACAGGAGGTTTCCCGGACTTTGGCTTGCTCTTGGCAGAGGATTTGCACAAGATCAAGGCCAAGGCGAAGGGAGACATATGCTGCGGAGGTCTAGTCACCCACATCGCTACCTACCACGGGATGGACCTCAACGTTTGCACGTTGGCGGCGGCTCCGAAGCCGCTGGGATTACAGGAGATGATCACACGGAGGATTCTAGTTCCCCGTGGGTTGACCACTCCATACGTCGCCATGCCTTGGGAGCGGACTGCACCTCAGGGCATCCGCTGGTCTGCGCAATTCACAGTCTTTGATCCGTATTTCTGGCAGACAGCATGGGATACACTGATGGAGGATCACAGAGAGGCAGCAGCTGCCACTGCTGCAGCTGAGGAGGAGGCTGAGGATGAGGATGACGATGATGAGACAGTGGATGAGAGAGGAGGTGGCGTCCCGATGGACACAGGGACAGATACAGCTGGGATGAGCGCGCCACCTATTATTGATTTAGATGATGAGGAGGACACTGAGCCGGCGCCAGCTGAGACTTCTCCGGTCCGACCTGCTAGACGCAGGAGGCGGGGAGTGAGGGATAGGGCTGCACACCGACGGATCGATGACCTGACGGATCAGGTTATCGACTCATATGCTGCACTTTCGCTGGATATCCGCGAGATGCAGGAGCGTCAGCATCATCAGCACATGATGGCTCAGCTACAGTTTGAGCGTATCATGGGCCATCCCTATGATCCGACTCAGTACCCCTACATACCACCACCACCACCGGATCGAGACTACTGAGGAGCTGCGGGATTTTATTATTATATTTTTATGCAGTTCGGCTTTCATCCGGTGAGTTCTCTTTTGTTTAGACTTTTTATTATACCCACTGGGACAGTGTGTCTCAAGTATGGGGTGTTTGTTATTTGACTATGTGGCTACCTTTAATGTATTCGACACTTTTGATGTATTTTATTTATCGGATATTTTCATATTTATGCTTCACTTGCCTTTATATGATTATCTGATATTACATGCATACCTACAGGTTATTTGATTGAGAAAAACGTCGAAACCGAACCAAAAAAAAAAAAAAAAAAAAATAAAAAAAAAAAAAAAAAATTTTTTTACCTCGACCGGGGAGATTCTGGCGAAACGAGGCATTTCACCTCGGTTGAACCAAGAACATCTCGACCGAGGTGGCGTAACAGAAAGTTTTCGAAAACGATTTTGTGTTACTTATCTGGATATGATCTCAGTGAAGATTTTGTTTACTTACTGATTTTAAATTCTTTGTGTGTTTGAAAGGTTTTATAATATGTTTAAGTTGCTAAATGCTTTGTTTGAAATTATTGGCATGTTTAATACTTTGTTTTTATCCAAATTATGTTGAATTTGAAGGTTGACACCGCAGGATAAGTTCTCTCACTTTCTTCTTGGAAAGACCAAGGCAATTCATTCTTTTCTTCTTCTTCTTCTTGATCATGCTTAACCCCTCATATACATTTTGCCTCCCTTTACCTATCCGGGAATTTGGAAGCAAGCAAGTGGTGAAAGCAAGTTAAAGTTGAGAAGTGGGCTGGAAGTGAAGTGTTAGAAAGTAATTTTAGGTTTGGGGAAAGTCAATCATGAAGATGAGTAACTCGGCAGCATTCACATAGCCGGGTGTTTGTGTCTTGCCAAAGTCGGATTGAGCGATATTCCTAACGGGTCATGGCATGTGCATCAAGGGTTTGATGCATCTCAAGAAATTGATGATTGCGGATTTCCTAGGCTTCGGTTATTGTGCACCTCTGTCCATGCATCCCAAAAAGTAAAGTAAAAAAAAAAGGAAAAAGTGTGAGATAAGCAAAGCTTATTGGTGGAAGATGTTGCAAGTTGAAGTGAAAGTGAAGTTCATCCTTTTCCCGGATTCTAGCACCACATTACCTTACATACATCCCTACCCTACACGTTTCTTGACCTTTTCTTTTGGGAAGCCCTTGAGACCTTGAGCTTGTTGATTGACTTAGCGGTTTAAACTGGATTATACATGATTAATTTTGATAATTATGATTTATTATGCATTCTATGATTTTATGCAAAGATGAACAACTTTCTTATATTTATAAAATGTTTTGATCATATTGAGTTTTTAATTCCAGGAAGTATTCTCTTAGAGTGATCTATGATAGTTGCACACCATAAAATATTTTTTGAAAGACTTTTTCATTGATTTTCTTGACTTATAATCCATTCTATCTTGTCTTCTATATGAGGAACTTGCTTGGGGACAAGCAAGGGCTAAGTATGGGGTATTTTGATAGCATGAATTATAGTCTAGTTTTTGGGGTTTGTTTGGACGTTTTATCTTTCATAATCTGCATGTTTGTATGTACATTATGTGATTTTACTACCATTTCATCTACCTTTGCGAGAATCGAGGTCTACACCTAGTTTCGTTGTAATTGCAGGTAATATGGTACGTTTTGCATCAAAAAGGAGCAAAAAGGAGTCATGAGTCATTTGGAGCTACATCCAGGGAGCATAGCCATGGATTGAAGATTCACTTTGGAGCAGATTCGAGAGATTTCACATTCTGTCGTGAGTCACCTCGGTTGACCATTGATTCACCTCGACCGAGGTGATCCAGAGACGCCGACTCGACCGAGGCGAACACCTAGGACGCGGCGAGAATATTTTATTCTTGGAAGAGATCTTTTAAATTTGGAAAGTGATCTTATATTTTTGGGCTTGGCTTCTGGAAGGAAGGAGATATGCAGAATATATATTTTACCTATATTTATGGGATAATATCTTCTTAAGATTTATTATCTTTGGAGGTTTATTTTCCTATAAAAAGGGTTGGATTTTCACAAATCAAGGAGGCCGCATACATCTCGCATACGACGCAGCAGCCGCAGCATACTCCAATTTGGGAGTTTTCGAAGAACCTTTTTGAAGGTTGAAGGAAGATTGAAGACTATAGCTTTTATAGCTTTTTGAAGGGTTTTGTAAGATTGTCTTCAATTCCCTCCATTGTTGTCTTGTCTTGTTGGATTATTATCCAAGGAACGCTTTGTTGTGATATTTGATTCATTTATTGAAGTCTTTTCATTAAATTCTTCTTTGTTCAAATATTCACCTTCTTCCCATATATTTTAATACTTTCATTATGATGATGAGTGGCTAATTTCCTTGTGTGATTCTAGGGTGATTGGCTGAAGGTTGTGGGAAAAACAATGATAGAATAATCTTAGATTCCAGTAGGATCCTGAAAGTTCGAGTCTTTAACCTTAACCCTAAGCACCTCGTTCGGTTGATGAACATCTCGGCCGGGGTGGAATTCTTCTGACCGAGGTGACTTATCCGACCCTAAACTGAGAGTTAAGTGTTAGAGTTTGCCAAATCCTATTCTTATTACACCTTTCTGGTTCAAAGCAAGCTTAGGATGAGACTTACCCGGTAATTCCTTAGTTTGTGTACCAACGATCATAAGTGTAGGTAATAAAGGCTTGTCCTTTATTGGGGTTTGAGTGTGCTTCCATCCCATCTTTGTGAGTTAGCCTGAGACTTACCCGGTAAAGGTTGATTCTATTCCCTTAGATGGTGTGTTAGTTTGAGGTTATAGTTCTTTATCTTAATTCCTTGAGACTTACCCGGTAATAGGAGTTACGGTTTAGGATTAGTGTGTAGTGAGACTTACCCGGTGATCTACTCCACTTTAGAAACGCCTTCCCCACGCAAAAATCTCAGCTTTGTCCGCTTATCTATAGATCTTGAGTTGGAACCACAACTAGATGCTTTAATCCCTAGAATTGCATGTTTGCTTTATTTGACATCTTATTCATCTTTGATTGTATTACTTGCTCTTGTGGTTAGCATTGACATTAGCATACTGTACTGGACTTTGTTTCACCAAGTCCCTGTGATCGACCCCTGGAATTTTCTTGCTTTTACTACGATTGACCCGTACACTGCGGGTTCGCATCCTTGTTTTAAGCTTAAGTCTAGGGTTATAAATTTAAAGCTTGCACACACCGTTTGGAGCGAACAAGTTTTTGGCGCCGTTGCCGGGGACTTGGTCTAGACCGAGCCGGTTTCGGTTTGCTTTCGGGGCTATTACCCCTGTTGCTACTAACTACTCTTTCTATGAGTTTTGTAGTTTTTAGGATTTCTGATGACTATATTTGATCCAGCCTGGATAGCAAGACAAAGTGCTAGGGCGGACCATTATGAGTACTTAGAGGAGAAGTACTCCTTCTATTGGTTCAACAATGAATGGGAGAGAGAAGAGGCCATTCAGCATGAACTTGCGATATGGGATGAACAGAATATCCCTAGAAAGATTTATGAGCAACCTCTTGAGAATTCTTTTGAATCAAGATTGGAGAAGTTGATGAAGAAGGTGGAGGAGCTCAAGGAAAGCACCCTATCCTATGCTAAGCCGGAAGAGGAGCATAAGGAAGTGTTACACTTTCCAAGCATTCCTCTGGTCGGACCGGAAGCTTCTCCTGAAGTTTTTGTGGAAGAGGAGGATGTGGAGGATCCCGATCCGACTGTTGAGACCTCGGCCGAGGTGGAAGAGATCTCGACCGAGATGGAAGAAGAATCTGCAGAACCGGAAGAGGAAGATGCAGCGAACCCTGACCAAATTACTGAGACTGTGGTCAAGGTGGAGGAAAGGCCAGCTGAGCTGGGAGAGATTTCGTGTGTGGACTATCAACCCAACATGAAACTTGTCTCAAACTTTGGAGAACTTTACAAGGTACATTCTCCTACTTTATTTGAACTCCCTATTAAAGTTTCTGAATTTTTCAGGAATGCACCGGAAAGTTGGAGGTCTCTTCCGAAAGAACCTCCTAAAATCAAGATGAAGTCTTCCTTGAAATTGTTGGAAGAAGAAGCTCCTTGGATTATAAGGAGTGGAGTTTGCAAACACTACACCGCTAAGTCGATGAAGTATCTCTTGTTCAAGTATGGGGTCCCTCGCATGCTCAGGACCTTGTACCATCCCCAAGCTATAGATGGGGAAGCTGCTATGATTCTCGAGAAACTGTTTTCTCGATCCAGGAAAGGATGGGACACGAGGCTAGATTATGTCCCATCGAAGTGCAGGAAGGCTAGAAGGATTCCGATGAGAATCAAACCGTACA